>JASJOG010000120.1:0-600000 GCA_030142905.1 Heliopora coerulea | reverse complement strand
TAATATCGGTTACAGGCACAACGCTCATTATGACGCTTGTGAGCTGTAAGTATCCATGACAAAGGAAGACAATGGTGCATTCGAGAACCCAAATCAACACGAACTTTCTGGCCACCGAATACCGGTAGTGGGATTGCTACAAGGAAAAGGTAGAAAGGGAAGGGAAAGGCCTGAACAGAAAGTAGAGTAACTCTCACTGAACTGTCGGGAATAATTCAGGCGTGGAAGATGACCAAGCATTTATAGAGCTGGTTTGTTTGATGGTTCAACAACAGCGTGAGGATAAAATGTTTTTGACTGTGTTCATCACCAAGAAAGGAAATAAAGCCGCAGATAAAGCCCACGCGATAGCGATGGAGTTTTCATAGGACGAAGTAAGGATAGAACTTGGAAACAATACGTTGTGATACCACGTGCGGCTATAGCGGATTCTATTTGCATTGATAATTGCATTAGCATTGATGGTTTTCAATGACGGCAGAACAGTTTGAGTTTGTGAGGGCGAGGTCGAAATGCTTTAGAAATCATTGGGGACTCTGGGATCACTGTCTAAAAAGCACCGTTTTCCGAATTCTAAGGCGTGCTGTTGTATTAATTCTTCTCATTGGACTTTTTGTGTGTTTAAATTTCTGTTAACTCCTTATTCTTTTTTAAAAGCACGTTAGTTTTTATTTTTGTCTACAGCGCGACGAGTCTTTCGCGAAACAACAATAAAAATTCACTGCATTTCCTCTTTATTTTATTAGTTGAATGTATTTCAGGTTGTTAGCGGTTTGTTGCTGGTCAAAATAACTCAATTCTCATTCGAATTCTTTGCACGGCTAACGATGAGAACAATAAAGGCTTTGCTTCGTGGCAAAGTGGTTGGGGACATTGTCACCATTCGTGGGGCTATTCCCCCACCTTTTAGGTTTTGTGGCGGTGAATACCCCACAGCTCCCCCCCCCCCCCCCGCTTCTGCCGCCCTTGATGCTTGTTATATAGTACAAAGTTATTTGGAAAACAAGATTGTCGAGGGATTCCTTATTAAACAAAAGACCTTCTGTTGTAATAAAAGTGGATTGATACGGTTCGTGTGCACGTCCGATATTGTATGTTGCGATTGTCATCCTGGTGTATGCAATAAATCCATTACAGCCATGCAGCAATATATTCTCTTTTGATCCGCTCCAATTGGTCCTCGATTCTCTTGTCAGTTTAGCACATCCGGCAAGATTTCAACCGTGAGGCAAATATATCATATGTATAAACGGACTCTTAGATTTCACAGTTATTCCCTTTGGAATAACCTGTATCCTTTAAACGTCCGCTCATTGCGGCTGGCCGTTTTTAAAACTCGAATATGACTGTACAAAAGTAAACAACTGCATTTCAATTCATTAATTTTTAGCCTTTTTACGAAAGCCAGAGTTTCTTCATTTCAAACCAATTTCTGTAATATAAAACGACATTAATGCAATGTCAGTAAATTGTCCCAGTTTTAAATTTTCAATCAATATTTATTCTTGGAAAACGGGCAGTGATAACCATTGGTTTTCGTTAAATAAATGAGCATTTAACTGCAAAAAACTGCCAAATGTGATAGCTTGTTGGTTGTTTTAACCGATTTTAAAAATTAAAAAACAAACCAGAAAGCATCATCTCGAAAACCCATGATATGAGTACATAAAAAAAGACGATGGAAATTGACATGGCATTATTTCGATCTTATCAGAAAGTCGCATATTTTGTCGCTGTTTCAGAGACAGAATTTTGCTGTTCATTCAGTAAAAACGCCCGAATCAAAAACTTACCTTCTTTAACTCTTAACCAGCTAATAGGGTCGTACGCGACCATTCATTTGTTCCTCGCACTTTCCTCCATAAAAAAGTGACAAATCAAGAGACCAAGCACAATTTTAAATTTTTTAGTTATAACATTGTCAAAAAGTGACCTACGAAGTACGCAAAGGGAGCCCCCGTCTCTGGTGCGTTTCGTTTTGTATGCTCGCAGTGTAGTCCAGTTGCCCTTCGAGTGGGACATTCTCGGTCTTCAATGAAGATATTCCGTAGAATCGCAAGCTAAAGTGATTGACCTCAAAGACCTCAATAATAATCGGCCGGTAGGCCTGGTAAAGAGTTGTGTCATGAAAGTTTTTCTACGCCTAATCGTGGGGCATTTTATTATAAGTAAAAAGGTAAAAGCGTAAATTTCCAGTACCCTTAGAAAAAAAACATTTATTTATTTTGTTAGACATGATTTTAGTTGTTAAATACAAGAACTGCGGAATGTCAAAATTCAGCCGACGCTATTAAAGATTCCGATGACACGTAATATTCATATGATTTTGCATTTTGAAAAAGAAATTTAGTTCTTCAAATGCATACATTATTCATTGTCCACAAAATATCCAGTCTCCACTTTCTTTGCTACATCGTAAAGCTTTAGGCGATTGAGAGCACGGACCAAATTCTCTCTTGTTCCACACATCCTTTGGTAGCGGATCAGCATGTCTAGAGCTTTTGACGTTTCATCTTGATTCACTCTTGAATAAAACATGTCCTCAATCTCGTGTGATTGGAATTGTTTGGTCCGCAAGGCGACTTGCTTCCAGTTGTGCCCAATTCTTTTTGCTATTCCACCAATTTCCCAATGAAGCAGTTCTATCAAAATTTTTAAACGAAAAGCGGTTAAAGGCAAATAGGGCAAATAAGCAGCTTTAAGCAACCGAAGATGTTTGTCATGGAGATACTGTAATGACAAATGTTTTTAGCGAATTATTATATCTGGAAAGTTTCAAACAGAACTCATATATTAGCCTGACCGCCCCTAAAAAATCTTTTTAAAAGTTTAGTTACCATTAGGCGACGAAAATTTTAACCCGGCCTCAGCCATTAAGCTATATCTCGGTTAGCCGAGCTGACATTTGAGCCAGGGTTGAATTCCTTCCGCGTAACGAGCCCCTTAATATTTACGATAACGTATTATTTTTCGTGTTACAAACCATGGTCAGCTTCTTGAATTTATTTAAATTTCTTTCACAACTTTAGGCTTTTGTATACTTTCCACAATTTCACATATTTGCATACTTCCCACAGAATAATTGTATTGAGCACTAGTCAACAGCCAATTGATTTCATTTACATGAAACCTTTACTTCATACAAAAAAGTGACTACTTATGCAATTTTCCAATATTAGTTTAATAAGTTAATGCTTTGGAGCTTACTTTTAGCTCGCGAATGGAGGAAGCCAAGCAAATAATCGGCATTTCGACAAGTATCGGACTAGTTTATGATTGGATGGATTGGGAGAGACCACATGGAGTAAAAGAAACATGCTTACTCGTCTCTTTGGAGCCAGTGTCTTCTTCAGTAGGTAAACCGTTCTTGGACTCACTACCTGTTGAATAAAGGAGTTTCTTAGAATGAAGTCTCCGTTCCAAGATTGACGCAGAAATTGCCTACGAGCATTTTCAACTGGAAGTAAATAGAACATGCACCAAAAGCGCTGATTGTAGAATTCAACCATCTATCTTTACATTGTGTTTATGCCGTCAAAAGCTCTTTAAGGTTGATAAAGACTACTTCATTGACAAGGCCACTATCGATGTTGACCGACCATACTATTATTTAAATGTAGTATTATGAGGTGACCTGAATCTTCACTGGATATGACTCAGCAATAGAATGATATTGAAGATGATGAAATTACAGCTCAAACGTTGGTCGATGTATGTATCTCAATGGACAATAATCACACCTTCACAACTCACACAAATGAAATTAGACAAGTTTTGTTGGAAGGGTATACCCAGGAGACTTGAAGCAAATTCGACATAGATTTTTCAGGATGCACTTCCATAAATTCCTATTTAACTCATTTAATCTCTTCACATCACCACAAAGTTTCTTAACTCTCCGAAAAAGCACATTTTCTTACCTGTGACATTTACCCAAAATGTTTTATGAAGCTTCGAAGAAATCTTGCCAGTACGGTTTCTTGCACATACAGCAAATCCCTTCTTTAAGCATTCAAGACTTAGAATGCATGCACAGTCGTCGTCAGTACAAGCTTCTTTTTCATGCCTCAAACATGGTGTCTTTTCCTCCAGGCAAAGATCACATTTCAAACCAAACTCGTATCTTACACCTTGGTAGCATGGACAGGACGTAACTTTCGTGATTGCGGCATGAAGGGCGGACAAGACCGAACTCCTTGCAATGTTTTTACTTTCAATCGTCTGCTCATCAACTAAAAATAAATGAATAAATAAATAAACAAATAAATAAAATAACTAAAAATGAATTTTTAAGTTTTTTCATTCAGCTTTAAATTACTCTAAGTGACACAACTTTAAATTGTTTCCACATGAAGTTAAAAAACTCAGACATTCACACCTGATATTGCAACCTGGATTCTAGTTACATGACGGATCAAAATCACAGAATATTTAATGCTGTTTTCACACTTGAAAACGCGACAGCAATTGCAGTGAAATTCAGGCATTTCCACATCGTCGTGTTTGACATCACCACGTCCCCATTTCAATATTTCCACAAGGACTCGCGAGTAAAGTCCAAGTGGAATGGTATCACCTTTAAAATTAAGGTACAGGGATGGCTGCAAGCTCGACGACAACACTTTCTTAATATCGCTCTCCTCCCATCTTTTAGTCACCATGGATGGAACCAGATAGATATTTTGCCCCCAGTGACAAATTAAGCCCACTCGAACCATAATATCTTTCAGGGCTTTCTCTTGGCTATGGTTCTCCAACGGATTGGGAAGGTTTCCGAAGTCGAGCACTCCTTCCGTTGTAAGCTTTGTCCAAGCACGTGAACAAGCTGTACTCCAGGTAGACTTTGGGGCAACGGTTAATACTTGGGTGAACAACTTTACTAGCCATGCTGCATCAAGTACAACCAGGTCGCTCATGGGCGGATTTTCATCAAAATGGACGACTATGTTCTCCTCGTGGAAGAATGTCATTGCTTCTTCGAACGTTTCGTTCACCTGACATTGTTCTCCCAGTTTCCGTGCTTCATCCAGCGTGATGTATGGGCAGTCTTTCAGGTCTTCAGACCGCCTCAAGGTATCGAGAGCACGTTCGAAGATAAGCCAGCTCACGGGAGTTTTTTCTTGACCTCTCAAAATCTCTTGTGCCGTTGTGAAGATAGTCTCTCGTAAGGCTTTTAGCTGCTCGGTTTCATACGCATTCCTCCGTTTTGTATTATTAATAACATACTTGGCAACAATAAAAGAACCGCAACCAATGCGTTCAAATCTCTTCTCAAGAGCGTCGGTAAATTTCTTCAGCTTCTGCTCTAGTTTCTCACCACGTCTCAGCTTATCAGGCTTGGTAAAAACGAGAATAGCTTTGGGCAGATTAAGACTTTGCGCGGAATCACTTTCGGCCTCTTTACTGCAAGAGTTAAGGTTACGAAGAGCTGCCATCCACCTTGCAACATAATCGAAATTCGTTTCATGCAGGGGGTTTTCTTGGTGTCTCACTTTGTTTATTAATCCCTTTTCCACGAACTTTGGCTGTGCCTCGTCGTCAAGGGACATTGACAGATCAATAACAAGTATAAATAGCGTTCTCAACCTCAGCATTATCGAATGCACGTCATAGAAGACAGATTGGCCACCAACGTCTCCAAACATGAATCTAATTGTGTCCATGGTATCATCACGATAACTTTCGACGTTTTTCATTTCTTCGTCGATCTTGTGTCGTAAGTCGTCTGATACGTGATATTCAAACTGATCTTTCATACTTTTCGGCGTGTCACTTTTTTCTTCTTCAACCTTTCCACGTCTAAGTACGTTGCTACGGCAGTCATCTCCATATCCAGCTCCGTCTCTAGCTCTAGCTCCAGCTCCAGCTCCAGCTCTAGTTCCAGCTCCATCTTCATCTCCAGCTCTAGCTCTATCTTTATCTCCCTGTCTAACTTCATCATCAGCTCCTTCATCGCTTCCATTTTTAGTTTCACTTGGATCTCCAGATTCACCTTGAAGTTCAACGCCATCATCTTCATCGCCAGCAGCACTTCTACCTCTTCCTTCTTCAGGCTCTTCTTTACTTTCAGCCATTACTCTGGCGACTTCCTTTCCGAGGACATTGTGTGTATATATTTCGGATGCTATGAACTGGTCATCTTTTGCACGCCTCCAAGGATTGGATTTGTCATTCTCTTGTATCTCCACAACGTCAAATTCGATGCCGATTGTGCTCGGTTCTTTCTCTTTTGACACTTCACCCAGAAGACTTTTCTTCAGAGACGTTTTTCCCACACGACCTTGGCCAATAAAAAGTAATGACATACGATTGTTTTTCTTTTTACCATGTCTTAGCGTCTCCGATACTGCTTGCTTCACTTTCACTTGTACAATGGTAAAAAGACAAAAAAAAGAGAAAAAACTAGAATCAAATGTCTAAAGGAAACTCTAAAATTTAAAAATATATCAGAAAATTAAGATGGTCAACAACAATTTCCAAGAAGGTTCACTCACTTCAAAACACATTTTTAAGAAAAATTTGTTAAAAATGATTTCACCATGTTAATTGGGGTGTAAGTTTAAGAAATTTGAAATGGAAGGGCAGTCATCATTTTCCCACTTTTTATCAGGACTGCAATTGTAAAGTCGTCAGGTTGGTCGGGCTACGATTTATAAATGCAAAGATTAGTACCCTTGTGCCACGCTTCAAATGATGAGCCTGGGGACAATCCACATAATGACATGTTCTGAATGATGTCGTTTTATTATATTATGTTTTCGTGGTTGGTCTTAGTGATGAACGTAATAGGTTTCGGAATTCCTATAGCTGAATTTAATTCTAGACATATCATCGGGAGTGTTCAACAAATAAACATCTAATCATGAGCTATTTCTTTGAGTTTCTATCCAAAGTTTCAGTAATACCCAGTATATCATATACATATCAGACGTACAATTGTTTCCGTAAAAAACTGTCCACCGGTCATAGTGAAGTATTTGGTGTCTCGTAAGAGTTCTATCTCGTAATATCCTCCAATCGTATCTTAGACGAGCTGTCCTGATCGTGAGCTGTTCCCTTCTGGATATGTTATTGGTGGACAAATCAAATGAATTTCTTCTCGAGAAAAATCATCTAAAGAGTGTATACAAAAAATTTGCGAAATCACTTCACGAACGATTTTTCTTTATCCTGAAACGCATGACTTCAGGAACCCAATTCAGTGGAGGAGGGCAATGGATGAAATTGAGGGGACATCTTAAGGTGTTACTAAAGAAATATAGGATTTTGATCAAGAAAATTAGGCTTTTCTTGATATACAAGTAATATAAAGCTGATTTTTGGATTCCACCAAACTTGACCAAGTTATACCAGTATTGATAGGAGGGATGAGAAATGAATCCAGCAGAGGATTTTCACAAGCTTGTTGAAGGCTGCCCCAAGAGTTTAATTCTCGTTAAACAAGTAAGAGGCAATGCAATCAAATACTAACAAAGTGTATGTAAATCTTTGCCCCAAGGGAATTCTGAAGTAGTTAAGAAAACCTAAAATCTCTTCACCATCTCTGATTTAAACCTCCTAGATCCCCAAGTAACTTTCCCCGTGAAATGTACGGTGCAATGAAATGGACGGTGTTGCGAAAATTTAAGTTGAATATACTCAACCTAGTTATATGTAAACTTTTGACTCCAACTGGATATAAATATATGACTTTAACTTAGCTGACATCGGTTACTCGGAAGCAAACTTTTGTCTGATACTTCGAACTGCAAGCCTGTCCGTGGAAACCTAGGTTCTATTTAGACAAATTGATTACTTCATTGTAATTGGACTATGGCCAACAATCACGAATGATCTTGATTGCTTTCAAAACGAAAGCAGTGGTTCTAGTGGCGCAACTACAGGGTGGGAAGGGTGCGTAAGGCCTACGAGCTCCTGAGGAAAAGGAATTCATTAGAAACGTCGAGAATTCTGTAATGTCGTTATTATTTTAATATCATGACGGCATGAATTTGCTCGAATCAGTCTCAAACTATTTTCAATTCCCAACATGATCAAATAGTTACATTAAGGCAAATTTTGATTCACCGCCTCTTTAATAATCCATCTATTTATGTATGACAGATTTACCAAAGAATTCTAATTAATAAGCGAAAGAATTTTCACTGGAGTCCCCTGAATATTACAGATAAAATCCTGTACTGTCATTCGATTCGTTCTGTGTTAAAGCTAAACTGTCATTTGCTTCCGTATTGTAATGAATAATATCGGGAGAAAGTTTACAAAAGCTGCGGCGCCGACGCCAGTAAACAAAACAGTTCCAATCCTACAGCCGTGAAGCAAACCTCATATTCTAAACCTAGAAATTTTTTTTCTTCTTTCTAAAATGCTTCCAAGCTATTCCAGTCGGTCGATTAACGTTTTTCGTTGAACATACTTGAAACTTCCCGGTGTTTTTAAAGCAGCCGTTACCGCGAAACGGTGAAAATGTTCTTCCTCATGTCTTTACTAGAGCCAGGGCGGTGTCAAGGATACTCTAGGAACTATTCATTTCCTTTGTTGCGCAAGAGAAATCAAATTGCAAGGTCACGTCGTGCTTTCTAAACTCCCATCTTTACAAGCCAGGATTCAATTGCCGGAAGTGGTACTTTTTTCAAATGAAGTTGACATTTAGGGTTAGGTTTAGGATGGGGATTAGGGTCAGGTAACCCTAACCCCATTAGGGTAACGGGGAAAATTGCTGTCCGTGGCAGGAGTGGAAAATACCACGCCCCCATAACAAAGAAAAGAACGAAAAGAAGACAAAAGCAAGCATGCACAGGGGCAGACTGAGAGGTCGGGTAATCGGACGTGGACAGAGGACCCGGTTACTCTGGTGGCCCAAAAACACCGAGAGGAAAAAAATTAATTTTTTTCCGCAAAGGAGTTTCTCGAATGATAGAAAAGTCGCTGACAATCACAGGCAGGCGCAGATTCACGGGTATAGAAATCGTAAAACCATAACAATTGCCAGATTGGAGTTCTGCAAGCATTGAGAATGATAAACGATTCAACCGACAGACTCTGCCCGATCACCAGAAATTTTGTCGACGTCCACCATCATGCAGCCACATTTATCAATAAAGTTATGGATGAGGTAGCGAGAGAAAACATTAATCTTGAACCAAACTTTCTAGAAATTCGTTCAAATCGACGATCAACGTCGCCCACCGCAGTAGATAGTTCAACGAGACATTTTGAGATTTCCTGTTATGATGTCATTCTAGACACGGTGGTACAAAGCATCAAGAGACGATTCAGTGGTCACAAAGATCTGCACAAAGAAAGTGGCTTAGCACAGCTAGCGTGTACCGTTACGAGAGGATCTCGTATCCTTTGCATTAAATTACGCTGCACTCAAACAAGGCCTACTGCCACTGGATCCCGACGACGATTCAGATGACGCCGAAAATGAAAACTTAGATGGTGAAATGAATGAGCATCCGCCCTTAAAGTCAAACGAACTGGTAAAGAAGGTCAATTGACCAAACTATTTTTCGTGTGCCTTCAGATTGCTATTCCAGTACAGGCTATTCTCAACAGCATACGAAAACTTGTACTTACACTGTAGTTTACAAGTATTTGATTACACTAAGCATTAAGCAATGCTCGTGCTAACGATCCTTTTCAAAACTCAGAATACTGAAAACGAGACTAAGATCGTCTTTAACACAGGACAATGTTAAGGCACTTATGTTGATTGCTGTGGAAAAGCATATTGCACTGCAGCTTAAGAACGACATAGAACGCATCATCGACAAGTTTGCTCTAACGTTGAAGGAACTTCGCTCTTTACTTTTACTGCAGACCACTAAAGACTACAATAAGTCAGAAAGAGCGGAAAAAAGTTGTTCAAATAAATACGTTTGATTATTGGTTAATTTAGTGTATCATGCACTCGTGTTTATTTTAACATCTAAAAGAAGTGGGTATAGTCGAGCTATACACGACATTTAGGTCTTTAGTATTAATTTTTTCTTAGGGGCCCAAGTTTTCCTCCTTCCCGAAGGCCAAAATATTGTCAATCCGCCCCTGGGCATGCACAAAGAATAGTTCTCTCGCAAATCGATTATTCTTTCTCCACCATGTATATTAATTCAAATTAGTAATCAGTACTCATGAGTAAACTTTTGCAAACTTTGCTCTTCAACGGCTATCAGTCTTCAAATAAATAGTCATCAGTTGGTTTTACGTTTGTCTATGAACAAGACTAGAATGACTTAATATGTACGTCAACGTTTTCAGGACATTGATGGCCAGAAATGCCGCCCCTCGAAAAAGAGCCGTTTGGGACTTCTGCCCTTAAAGCCTTAATCCCGAATGAAACTGTTTTTGGCGCAAAGGTCATATTGGGAAGGTTGTGGGGTACAAGCCTCTGGATGACCACTTTGCTTCCTGTTTCCTGTATGAGGGCCTGATGAAAAGCACAGACTGCTTATGCTGCATCAGCACTTTAATTTATTTATTACATATTACTGAGAATAGTAACCCCATATTAGAATGCAAAATAAAGGTCGAAATTGAAAAATATCAAATATAAAAAATCCTTGATGCTTCAGAATAAATTACAATTAACATTAATTACCTGCACCATGCTGCGTAAGATATTCAGCCACCCTTGTATGTCCATTGAATGATGCAAGATGAAGTGGAGTATGACCATAGTTATTTGTTGATGTGAAGTCACTGCCTTTGTTGATGAGTAATATTACAGTATCTAGATGACCATACTGGCAGGCACTGTGAATAGGCAAGGAACCATGCTTGTCTCTTGAGTTAACTTCTGCACCACATTGGATCAGATAATCAACCAATGGCGTTTGTCCATACAATGATGCAAGATGAAGTGGAGTATCACCATTTTTATTTGTTGATGTGAAGTCACTGCCTTTGCTGATCAGTAACTTTACAGCATCTAGATCACAATGTCTGCAGGCATAGTGAATAGGCAAGTAACCATACTTGTTTCTAGAGTTAACTTCTGCACCACGTTGGATTAAATAATCAGTTATTGAGAAATATCCTTCGAGGCAAGCATAATTTAAAGCAGTTCCCCCCCACAATCCTGCCCACTCTTCAATGTCTGCCCCATTCTCCACTGCAGCTTTAACTCCTTCCAAATCTCCTATCCATGCTGCATCCCAAACAGACATTTTCCTATTAAAAACGTACACATTCACATTTTAGAAAAATGGATCCACGTCTCTGCTCCCCCGCTTCACCTCCCTCTCCTTTGAGCACCCGGTCGGGGACTTTAGCCCTTGCAGCATAGAATCTCAGTCGCCAACTCAAAAGTATTCGAGTTTAGAACAAGAGCCCCACGATTGTTATAACTATACACTTTTATGGTATGACAATAAAAGGTAGTTAATTATTCACCAATGTGAACGTGTATATAGTATGTTAGTATAATTACACTGGTGATTATCGAAAATCCCTCACAATGATTGGCCAGAAAATTACGTTATAAATCTCAATAATAACCTATAGGTGATTAGAACCATAGAGATCATAAGTTAAACTAGAGTAGGCATTGTCCTGAAAATTTGAATGAAACTTGAACGCTGCCATTTTTAAGCAAATTTGTGGTAAAAAGGGGACCAAACTTCTATACCCTAAATCTTTTCTTGCAAATTGAAGGCCTCGACTCAACATGAGAGGGGCAGAATCAGATGGGAATTATTTTCAGTTTTTTGTGAAAACTGCCGTTTTTGATGATATTTTTGACAGTGAAACCTCACATTGAGCGAACTACAGCTGGGTTTACCTGGAAGAACTATCCCAGTCTTTTGAAGAACATCGGTGCTTTAGTTTACCAATCTCCAAATACGCAGACGATTTTACACTGGTTTTTCAGGAGATTAAACCATCATGAAATACAGGCAGAAATAATAGAAACTAAAAACAATTGAAATGGATCTTGCCTAGACGTGATGAATTCATAAACTTGCTCTCATATTTGGAGTTGTTTACCACAAAAGAAACAAACCCGAATGCTGATAAATTATTCAACTAACTGGCTTCTTTGTCAATGGAATTTTTTCTCATGAGTAGCTTATTGCAAGCTAAATTCTAGTTGTTGCTTTTTCTGGTCGTTAGGAGAACTCAAAACTACAAAATAAATTTGGTAAATCTGTTTAACCAACTAACAAATTATAACAGTCTTCACGAAAGACAGGTGCAATAATTTAATGCAGGAACAACATAGTGACTCTTCCATGCCATTGCAGACACCTCTTTGGAAACAGTTTATATTATGATAAGGTTCGTATGACGCTTCTAAAAGCACAAGAAGTGGGTGACTTGAAAAATAAAAGAATTCCAAATAGGGAGTGTCAACATGAGGAAATTTACTAACATTTTGGATGGTGTTGTCGCGAAACGGTTTTAAAGAATTATGGTACTGTCTTTGTTGTTCCCGAAGAATTTTAAGATGGCGAAAATTAATAACCAACAACTGGTCCGTAACATTACTGATAACGTTAACTGACTCTGACTTCTTCGTGCAAGGAAGTAGACAAAAGTCTAATTAAAAAAAAATTACCGTTGCAGACTTGCAGTCCTTGACGACTTGGTCACTTACGTGAAACTCAAATCGATAAAATGCAACGGTTTGGAATATGTGTATCGAAACAAACGATTGTTTCCCGACGGACAGAGTGGTTTTTGTACGTCCTTCCTGAACTTTGTTTTTATTCCGTACTCTCTTTGTTTCATAACCTAAAGTGATTTTTAACAGAACGATTTTTTGCAGAATATGTTGCCGCTGCAAAATTTTGTTAAATATTGTTGATAAGTGTTATGTCTTCAGCGCAATTTAACGCTTTTGTGTAATTTTTTGTTTCGATTTTAGATTCATTTACTTTCTTTTGTTGATACCACTGTTTACTTAGTATTCTTAACTAAAATGAACTGAGCGGAGCTTGTTGTAAGTTGTTGCTTGAAAATTTCTCGTCGTTGTGGCATTTCTATCCGTTCATTTGTTTAGAAGTTAGAATTATATGCTTAGAAATAGCTCTCTTTGTCAAAGGACAAACTGCAGCGAATTATAAGCGTGTATTTTGCTGCATAGATTGTCATGGGTTTATTACATACTCCAGGATAACAATCGCATCGTGCATAATAGTACTTGTTGAAGTTAAACATAAAATCATAAACGGGATACATTTGGAGAATCCTTCACGCTACCTTTAACTAGAAGGCAAATAGCATTAAGTACCTTACCTAAGTACTGATAAAGTTTGATGCAATAAACAATGTTCCTGTAAGTCCATGTCTACCACCACCAACCCCTTCCACCATATGTAAATTACTCATTGAACTTATCTTACTGAGTTCCGTAACTTTTCCCCAGAAACAAGTCAAGCTCTATCTCCTTATTATAGAGCAATAAATCATTACAGCAATTTTAAAGTAAACATTGGTGCACTTACTTTTTCCCTTGCAGGCTCTTTCTTCCCTGGAGGTTTGTTTCAGTTGTTGGTTTTACTATGAAGAGTAAATATAAAAATACATGAAAAGTACTTTTAGTTGAGATAGAAGATATATAGTATACTATAATATTGAAAATATTCAGAATCTATGTTGTTCCCAGTTGTCTAAGTTTCCATCATTATATTTAGGCAACGTAGTAGTTGGCGTCAGGTGACTGTCAGTCACCTGACGGTCACCTGACGGTCAGGTCACACTCTGGCAAGTGTGCGGCATCCTGTCCGGTTACCGTGTGCAAATTTCTCTCCATTGCAGCTAGTTTCCTGTTCTGACAAGAAACTCTCCTTTTCCAACTGTCTCAGGGCGTAATGTCTAGCCCACACGACTCCCTGTCACTTTATACTCGACCTCTCGAATCCAATGCACTGCGCGCTCTATTGTTGTTAACCTTGGCCTGCTTGTTCAAAAGGCGATTAGCTGAATCCAGGCTTCGTGAAAATTTTGTGAAAAAAATTCTTGGAATTCCACTAAGAAAAGTTGGAATTTTATTTGACGAACCTCGGGTGAAAACAAACAGATTTTAAATTGTAAAACCTGAACTAGGTTTTTTAACCAAAATAATTGACTTGTATTTCGGGATTAGTGCTAATCGTCCTTTGAACAACCGGCTCCTTGCTTATTGATAACCTCCCATAACACTACTCTCTTCCTTCCACCTCTCCGTCGGATAAGCTGTCCAGTCTGCTAAATTTATGTCCATAACCTGTTCAACGAAGATCAAACATGATATTGTTTTTAATTAATCATCAAAATGTTGTTCGAATATTGTTGCAGATCTTGTTTTCCGCCATCGCGCGGAAACCTTGTGAACGAATCAAATTGAGGAGTTGATTTTGATTTTTCTATTCGATTTTTCTATTTTGTTTTTTGTCTCTTAAACTGTTTGATGATTATATGTTAGAGGTAGAATTAGGATTTGGGTCAGGATTAGTTCGTATCAAATTGTATTTCACAAAACAATGAATTTACCAAGCCTTGTTGAATCGGTTTAGGAAAAAAATAATTACGTCCAGTCTTAGAACAAACTTTCTAAGGAGGATTAAGAGATTTTGGTAACTGTGGTATATTAGAAAAAAACAACGTGATTACCGTAATAATTTGATTAAACACCCCCCCCACCTCTCGAATAAGCCCTCCCAATATCATTGCTTGCATAAAGCATGGACCTTGTCAAGATCTACTACAGCGCCTTCAGAACTACGAATGGAATGAGGATAACGTCAACCCGTTCGAAATTATTTGTGAGGAAGACACAGAAATGGAGGATATTGTAGAGCCTCAGATCGACCAGGAAGATCTGGAAGGAACTGAAGATATTGATATTGATGAAGTTATAGACTAACGGACATTTAACTTAAAAGTTTAATAAGTTTTTTTGTGTGACAAATCTTTTTTAAACATATTTTGCGTGTCGTATAAGCCCCCCTCAGGAAAGTCGACTTTTGAATAAGCGTCCCATCTTGAATAAACCCCCCTCTTGAACGTCGAGCTTTGAATAAGCCCCCCCGGGACTTAATCAAATTATTACGGTAACTGAGTTTGGAGCATTTTGGTCTAGTTGACAATTATGACCGTCATTTCAGCAATAAATAATAAAAAATTTGACAATTTAAATGGCGCAAATACAATCAAACTTTCTGACAATGCTTACCATGTAATCTGGCATATTCTCTCCGAACACTGAGACAACCAGCTTTACCCATTGAATGACTTAACTACTGACAATTTTGGGAAAAACTTCACTCAAATAATTTTTGATTTCACAACCCTTTAGCTTTGCACGAACGTTTTATTAATTCCGCCACAATTGCTCTCTATCAGGAACCAGCAAGAAAGTCATGACAACATCATTTTCTTTCTTTTAAAGCAGAAATTTTGATCAATCTGCTCGTCTTTTTCTATCCATAAAACGCAGAAAAAGCTATTTGAATTTGCATTCAGGAGTTACATTTGAAGGGTATTTAGTTAAGACAAATTGCTCGAGAATACTAGTTATGTCAGATCAACGTATGAGGCACTATCATTCTGATGAACGTTTATGAGAGCGTCAGAAATTCTGATCTTAGTAACTATTGTTCAATATCAGTCATACAAAGAGTACGGGGAAAAAGTATTTGAAAGAATTGTCTTCAATCAACTTTACAACTCACAGACTTCGTAGCATTTTTCAAAGTGAAGGGGCGAAAATCCAGGGGGAAAATCAGAGGTGGAAAATTGGTCAAATTCCTCTCCGTACAATGAAGACGTTCCTTAACCAGTGAGATAATCACTTGTTAAAATGGGAGGAAAAGTAACATCCCCCCAAAAAGGGTGAAGGCAATTGCTCCCCTTCAAATCAGCTCCGTGATCCCTGCAAATACTTGACCATTAACAATTTAATTACAAACGGCAGTAAGGGCTAAAGTCCTTGAACAGGGGAGCTAAAGTACTGGGGTCTATGGAAGCTTTTGAAAAGTTAAAGTCATCGGAAAGCCTTTATGGGTTTTCTGGTTATAAATGTTTGTGAAATATCTCTCTGCACAATAACTAAAGTAATTACGAAACTGGCATCGAGATGTTGTTAGTACTTAAATATGACGACGAAACCTGGGTAACAAGCAACAACATTTTGGATGAAAGATGAGTGGAATTTTGAGAACGTTTATAATGCAGAGTTGTTGTCGTGAGACCGTGAGAGAAGGTAAGAATTCTTGTGACTCATGGCAAAACCGTGAGACTTGGCAGGTCTGGAATTATCTCAAACAATTATGCAACAGCTCCTGGCAGGCTTTGTTGGTTAGTGAAAAAGTTAAAGTCATCACCTGAAGTCCTTCAAAAATGTGACAGGGTAGTTGAGGAGAAACTGAATTTAGGAGTAGTCCAAAAAGTAAGGAAGGATTAAAAGAGTAATGCTAACCTTGGTGAAGTTTATTACAACCCACATTGATAGCTACAATCCGACGTAGGAGAAAAATAAGTGTGAATTTCGAAGGCTTCGTGGGGAGGTAGCCTCCGAAAGAATTCAAGTTCGGGTATCTTGGATGGACTTTTTAGAAAGGGACTTTGAACCATGATAGAAATAGTGGAGCTGTTGAGTTAAATTTATGTTGAATAAAGGTTTTAAAAATAAGTTATTTTGGAACTGAACAGGAGGTAATTAGAGAAGGTAAGAGTGCCACCAAGCTAAGAATAGTGTATGATGCCACCTCAGGACAAAGTCAAGAGACAAGACTGGAATGAGTGTCTGTTTCCTTGATTCCTCTGAATTTTTTTGATATCCTTCCTGGCCCACGGATGCGTGTCGGCAGACCCAGCGGCCACCGGACAAATCTTTTGTTGAATTAATAAGTCTAAATTTTGTTTGTAGCAGTATATCTATAAACAAAATTCAATTTCGCCAAACCTTAAGTTTTTCCATGCCCCTATGCTATTCAATACATTCGTTTGAACTTCGAGGCATTTTCGGGAAAGTACGGCATTTTATTAATCGCTGATCAAAAGTCTTGTCAATGCTTATGCAAGCCCACCCTCCAGGTCGGCACAAGTATGGAACCACCAGTAAACTCAATTTCCATGTCTGGAATGCTAACTCCTAGTCGTTTGCTCTGGCAAAAAGTGAAGCCAAGATGGCCGCCCATGGAGGCCAGTTTTGGACGTCAGTTTCAGTCTTCTTCGCGGTCTTGTACGTCAGTTCCAGTCCTTTGCACGACTTTAATTTGCAGCTTTTGTTTGGTTCGACTTCGAAAACATTCACAACCGTGGAAAAAATGCTCAGACGAAATATTACTGGACCAGTTTTACATATTTGAGTGTTTGAAAGGATTCATTATTGCCGTGTGGCCTAAGAACTGTCTTAAATTATCTAAAGATGGTAAACAGACGGTAAAAAGAGGACGCCGCTTGCACTAAGTACTTTCCCCAAGTAATTTCTCCGGATAGTTTTATCAGGTTTCTGGTGATTTCTGGTAATTTATTTTCGTGAAAATATATAACCTGTAACTTGGTTTGACTTTGTCGAAATATATTTGAAATTCTTAAACTCATATCTACCTTTTGAAGACATATTTTGTGTGTATTTTCAATAAGGAAAATTTTTCGAAAAATTAAAAAGTCGCGTAGGAGAACTAAATCTGATGTCCAAAATTGGCCTCCATCAGTGAACTCAATTTCCATATCTGCAATCCTAACTAGCCAATAAAAAGTGAAGCCAAGATGGACACCCATGGAGGCCAATTTTGGACGTCAGTTTTAGTCCCTTACGCGGGCTTGTACATCAGTTTCAGTCTCCCACGCGACTTTTTACCTTTCCTGAGAGGTTTTTGTTTGAAAGTACACCCCAAATATTTCTTAAAATGATAGAAAAGAGTTTAATAATTTCAAACATTTTTCAACAATATCAAACCGAAAGACAGATTATACTTTTCAGGAAAATACACCACCAAACTAACGAGAAACCTGATAAAACAGTGTAGATGAATTACTTGAGCAAACTGCCAAGTGCTTGTCATCTTTTTACAGTTAGTTTACCATGTCTAGACAATTTAACACTCTTCTCGGGCCACATGGTATTTTTAAACCCTTTTCAATACTCGATTACGCAAAATTGATTCACAAATATAACAATTGAACACTTTTACCAAAGTTAGGAATGCTGTTGAAGTCAAATAAAAGAAACACTAATAACTGAAGTCGTGTAAGGGACTGAAACTGACGTCCAAAATTGGCCTCCATGGGCGGCCATCTTGGCTTCACTTTTTTCCCGTGCAAGTGACTGGGAGTTAGCATTCCAGATATGGAAATTGAGTTCACTGGCCTCCATAGGCGGCCATCTTGGCTTCACTTTTTATTGGCCAGTTAGCGTTCCAGATATGGAAATTGAGTTCACTGGGAACCACTGAGACCAGGTAACCGTGTGCAGACTGGGACTGGAAAATTAGATATTTATTTACCTGATTTAGGTTTCTTAACCCTAACCCTAATTCGAACCGTTGTGTCACCTCTTGTGACATTTTAAAATAAACCCTACTGAATTTTTCCAAAACGTTATCTGATAAATAAAATACTTAATTGTCCAGTCTCAGTCTCCACTCGGTTACCTGGTCTTAGTGGTTCCGCCCTAGTGCTGACCCACCCCCTCCCAACACCCTGGCCTTCAGAGCAATATGCCGGACCAATGGAAAATAGCGGCCGCCGACCATGACCTTATGCGCTTTGAAACGCCTTGAATTTAGATCTGAAGAAAGCTTTCCTTAATGTGGAAATTACACAAGAGCAAAGAGATCTATTGAGATTTTTATGGGTCGATGATATAGAGTCCAAATCAGTGAATGTGATCCTCCTACGATTCACACGTGTTGTGTTTGGTCTTGTGTGCTCTCCCTTCACTTTAAACGCTGTCCTTAGAAATCTTCTTGGCAAATATGAAACAACGATCTTGAATTTGATGCCGATGTATTGAAGTCGTTATTTGTGGACGATTATGCCTCAAGAACTGAAAGAATCAGCCAAGAAATGCTTCAACCTCTATTGTAAACTGAAGGAGTACTTCAGGGAAGAAGGGTTCAATGTGAGGAAATGGGCTACTAACAGCGAGGAACTGGAAGAAATGATCAAAGAAGAAGAATCGCTCTTGTCTTTGACAGCAGAACGCGATCCCCAAATACAGGGAACATCTCTAAGCCCAGCATAGCTGAAGATGACGAAGGTTAATCAAAGAATTCGTTAAAAAAAACACAGTTGCTCCGAGAATGAAATCAAAGTTATGGGAGTTGTGTGGGACAGAAACACTGTTAACTTGAAATTCAACTTCTCTAACCTAGTGAGTTATGGCAAGAATAATCCCGTCACAAAACGATTGATCCTCACCTGGCACAACAGCAAGATTGTGTTACCAGCCTGGTTTACTGTCGTCTGTGATAACAATCCGAGTTGGCGTCCTGACCCGGGTTGGCGGCTAACCCGGGTTCGTGTAAACAGGATCCATTTTGGATCTCTTAGTATAAGTGATTCTGAAGAAGCGGAACGGGTATGTTGTCACTCTGTTGACAAGCAGTAAAAACACTTTTATGTTTTAAAACAAAGGTAGGGCTTGAGTCATCACAGGAAAGTATGACTCAACTTAAATTTTGATTATTCTTTTCCTTTGAGAAATCGACAAAAGTACAAATTTGTGTTATAATTTCGGATTTGTTTGTGCCTCGCCATTAAATAAAATATTTGCAGAGGTACTTATAAATAATTAAACGCCTTATTTTAAATTAGATAATTATAAGCATGATATTTAGGATGATAAGTTCATGTCATCTCGACGCCAAATTTGACACATTTCAGATTACGCCGTGATTAGATGAAGTGGTTCTTCACAGAGAACCTGACGTGATATAGTGGAACTACATGACAGAGAGCTTGTCAATTGACTTTTATTTTGTTCTTTCTATGGTGAACACGTTGAAACACAACTAATATACTGCTGTCTGGTGGCTCATCCGTTTGCTTCAGCTTTTATTACAACCTGAATCACAGAATAAGGAATAACTTGAAGTCTCATTCATCAGTGGTCACACCCTGAAGAAAAGTAGTTCCTATTTTTTCAATACGCATGAGCGGCTTCCGCCATGTTGTCAGCCACAGTTCAAAAATTAATTTCATTAAACCTTTTGACCATTAAACAAATTTCGGAAATTTTATGACCACAAATTTACGGTAATGCACTAATGTCCCACCGTATGAACTTCAAAAATGAACAAAACAGTAAAGCAATTCTAAATTTATATTAGTAAATACAAGTCATACCAAGTTCAAAAATCTAATAGAAAGTTATTCATCTTTTTGTTACTGGAACACGGACGTTTCCAAATTGGAATGCGAAAATGGTCATATTGTCTTATTTTACATAGAAACACTGATGGCACACGAGCAATAGTTCTTTACTACAGTAACAAAAAATATGAATAAAATACAGTACTTTCCGGGCAACCGGGCCCCTTGATTTCTTCCGGGTCCCCTTATTTCATCCTGAGCCGAGATAAATTTGATCCAACTTTCCCCCAACCCCTACATTCCCTCTGGGCGGTACTGGATAAGAGCACGTTTTGTGAAAGCGGAAATCACAAATCAGTTAATTGCGATATAATTACTAAGGAAGAGAAGCGAAAAAAAGCCTTAAGCAACTACATGCTTCAATCGTACTGGACCGGAACATATAGCTACAGATAGTCACAGAATATTTAGACGTAAATACATCAAAAACGACATAACACATGTCTGTGTGATAAGAAATACGGGAAGATGCTCCGAGCTAACTTCTGTCTCTTATCCCATGGTCATTCTGGAACCCGGCGGCACTAAATACCGTGGGTTGTTTGACACCAGGGCAGGAGTCCCGTGTGCTTCAGAAGCACTTCTTCCAACTAAAAATTGGCCCCAATGCATATAATACAAAAAAATTAAAATAATGATGGATACAACCAACGAAAAAATCTATATGTACGTGATTTAACAAACAGAAATTTTGAAGGGACGGTTCAACTAAAAACGGAAGTAACGAAAGTAAATCACATGATTTTATAATCCATGAAGAATCCAAGATATAAGAGTATGTTAGCAAATTAAGCCAAAGAAGAATCTCATCATTGAGGATGTGGATTCTTTATTCAGCTTGACAAATCATACAATATTTATAATAATATCAGCCATGTTTGAACAACAGTTGTCATTAGCATCTAGCAAGGCTGTCAATGTACAATGTAAAGTTCTGAAGCCCAACCGATATTGAAAAATCAGATTGTTCTTGAAGTGAGATCAAATTATGCACATTTGATTGAAAATTGGCTTTTGAAGACGGCCGATGGCCTCCATTACCAGTTTTAAAGAATTCTTCATTTACCTGGAATACTTCATTCAATGATTCAACAGTGGCTGAGAGAAAGCTTTGAGAAAAAATGGTGGAATTTCATCAAGACTACTAAATATTGCTAACACTAATAACTTCCCTTTGACCAAAAGTGCAATTTGAGGATTGACTATGATTGTAGTTTACACTTCCGAAATGCTTAATAGTGGGAGTTTGATCTGACTGGATTTCAGAAAAATATTTGTTAGTTCATTATTGCAGGACCGTCATTGGATCACTGATGATAGTGTGGTTCGAATTCTGCTTTTTGTAGAAAGCAAAGAACTTATACATCTCGTTTTCTTGATATTAACCACATTTCGAATAACAAAATGATCAGGGGTAGAAGAATTTTTTATAAAGCTTTATCTGATGATTTACCTACTTTAATTTGTAAAATTCTTAGCATTTTTCGAATCGAATCCTCTGATATTCATACTAGCTATCCTTTTTAATAAATTTCT
Organism: Heliopora coerulea; assembly: GCA_030142905.1. NCBI lineage: Eukaryota > Metazoa > Cnidaria > Anthozoa > Scleralcyonacea > Helioporidae > Heliopora > Heliopora coerulea. The sequence goes on along the minus strand of JASJOG010000120.1, from coordinate 578,157 downwards.
AACCCTCATTTGCATGTCTCTTAACATTTGACTCAAACCTTGGTGCATGATACTTCATAATCCTCTTGCTCTTCAAAGGTTCATTTTGATTGGCAATGCACTTAAACTGTTTCTTTCAAGTTTTCCATGCTCTGTTAGATTCGCCAATTTCCACTTCCTAAACCGTCGTTCAACATCTCGAACGGAACTCCTAAGCCTTAATTAATTTTCTTATGCTGTCTACTTTGATCAACTCTTGGATAACATTCTGGACTATGATGTTTTCTTGCAAAAAGATCTTGACTATAATCTCAGACCCCAATATAGGGAACAACAAAAGACTTGAAATAACTTGGCTTATTTGTCAGAAAGTCTGACAGAGATTGGTTAAAGTGTCAGGAGTTAAACATGTTTGTTCTTGAATAAACTTAGCATATTAATGTACAGGGTGTTCCAAAAGTATATGTCACATTTCAAGAACCCATATATCATGAACTACAAATGGTAGTAAGATGAAACTGATACCATTTAAAAGCTAAAATCTTCAGGTTTTCTTCTGTTAGAGTTAGACAGTATCTGAACACCACTCTGCCTGACAGATGGATCGGACGTTCCGGACAAACTGATCGCGTGCTCCTGCGATGGCCCCCTAGGTCTCCAGATCTCACGCCATGCGACTTCTTCCTCTGGGGGTATGTGAAAGACTTGGTGTACGTACCTCCCCTTCCCAGAAACATGGAGGATCTGCAGACTCAAATAACTGAAGCCTTGGCAACCATCGACAACGCTATGCTAGGTCGCGTTTGGCAGGAAATGGATTATCGTTTGGATGTGTGTCGTGTAACCCGCGGCGCACACATTGAACACCTGTGACAATAATTAATGATAAATTTCTTGCACTTTTGTGTTCAAATTTCTTGTGCAGAAACTCGAAAATGTTAGCTTTCAGGAAATATAAATAGAGTTTTTATATCCCCAATAGTTATTGAGATATAACGTGTCGTAATGTGACATATACTTCTGGAACACCCTGTATATTGGTGCTTGGTGCAATCGTCTAGTACACCAGCTTACCAGTTATAGTAAAGAGAACCTATGTTACATTCAACAGCAATTATGTCGATTTTAGTAAGAATCACTTGAAGCCTCTCAACTAATTCCACTGATGCATGAGGCATTCTTGTACCAGATAAATTCAGAATAGACTTACTTCAGGTTTATTGATTTCGGCTAGTCTGTTATTTTGAAATTAATTATTTAGTCATCGAACGGCATAATTCTTGATGGCAATTTTATTGACTGTTAAGCCTCGTCAAGGCGAGTTTCATTAAGATACAAAGATATCCAATGTATAGAGATTGGGTTTAGTATATTCAATCGAATTTTATCGATCTATTTCAACAAACTAACTGCATTCACAAAACCTATGCGAAACTGTGGAGCTTAGGATTACCGAAGTCATATTCTCTGAGGACGTTCATTCCTGTAATAATTATCGACATAACCATGATCTAGTGCTTACAAGAATTCATCGTTCCTGCCTTCATTCTGCGACACCTTGGGCTCTCAAACTAACGTTCGATTTTTCGCAATGTGGTCAAAAGTAATTTTATCTGAGATGAAAGATCCTCTTCTATTCACTTGCAAGCTTCTTGCGTTAAAACAGGTTAATCAATAGACTTGTTAAAGAAGCCCCGTAAATGTTGTAGATAAAACACGCTGGTTAATTTATTAGCTTCGTTGATCTTACCTATATTTCTTAAGTCTTACGTTTCGCAGTATAACTTCGTAATACCTGTTTAAAGTAAAAATGCTGATTTAGCAAGTTCAGTGTTTGAGGGAATCGAGTTGAGCAAGCTTCGCTATGCATGATTTGTGATTGCTTAAATCTGCAACATAGTGTAATACTGTTTCTTTGTCGTCGTTTGTTCCCAAGCACGGTCACCTTTCTAGTATTCTTTCCAGTAAAAAAACTGGTTTCATGAAATCTTCAATATCTGATATTGTGAAACCAAGGAGACTTTTTACCATTTCGAAATCAGTTATTCAACAAACTTTCTGTATTCTTAATGTTTAAATTTGGAATACAATTTGCTGGAACATAGGAACATAACATTGTTCGTTCTGTCCCGAAGAACCTCATTTTCTTGCCTTGATTGATCTTTTTCGTACTGTATTATGGTGAGGCACTGTTCACTAAGGGCGATGGTTCAATAAGATTTGGAGGCAATTTCAGATCCCTGATTTCATCTAGATGATGGGTTTTGGAATAGTTTATTGACCAGATAGCGATGATCTTCAGTTTGCTCTTTAAGTTGAGTTATGTGAGATTTTATTTCATTGATTAATTTACCCAAGGCAATAAACCACCAAAAACAATTATGCAAGGATTTGATAGTTTTGGCTGTCGCTCGGTGAAGTATTTTAGTATCAAACAACTTGATTTTCCTCGAAAGCTGGAAATTTTCTAACTCTCAAGAGAGACCCAGGTTAATAAAATAGTGTTACTGTTAACTCCAAGATGCTCAAAGTTTTTGTCGAACATTAGTGCCCAAGATGGGTCCTTAGGGACCCAATGCAAATTTTATTATTTACTATCGGAAATGAGGTAGAAGAGGGTAGGGGTGTATTGCGTTACCTTCTTGGGAGAGTAGTTTTGGGTTACCACCCAGGTGTGTCAAAAATCGCGGGTGCACTGCTAATCAATAAACAAACTTTAAATATAGTCATGAGATTGTCACATTCCAGGATGTAGTGCGCCCTTGGCCTTACAGAGCCGTATGGCAACCGCAAAGTTTAAAAATATTGAGTGATATAAAGAAATTAAAAAAGATATTTAGATTGCATGAAACAGTTTCTTTCAAACATGAACATAATGATGACATCGAACACAAACAGCGGATATCAGAAATGAAATAGTACTTGGACATAACTCTTCGCAATGTTCGGAATTAATTTCTTCAGCATTTTGGTTGGCTGCAGAGAAATGTCTCCTCTTTGGTTGAATGTGAAGCATAGACGGTCCTGTTGCATTTCTGGCATGATCGCGAGGATTTTCTATCAACATGACTCAAAAACCATTTGTAACAACGCTTTCGAACACTATTCTCGATGTCGTGATGGTAACCAGTAAGATAAGAACAAAGCGACGTTCGAACAATAGGATTCCAAATGTTTTCAATGACGCTTTAGTTTGTGTACGTCTGAATAGCTCCCTATTGCCGTATTTTCAGTACACAATATTATAAAAAATTTAATGTCCAGCCGCGTCCCTGGGGACCCATCACCTGAGTAGACATAATTACTCATATTTCAATATCAATTTAGTAATAGGTTTTGGCAACTTAAAAAATAAAATGGACAGATAATTGTTGAGGAATAGATGGGAAATGACCAAAAACCGAGTACAATGTTATACAAATAATAAAAAATTTGTTTGTTATGGGTCCTGGGGGACCCAGCTTGGGCACTTAAGGGTTAATAATTACATAGGTGTTTGATTCTTTTGACCAAACCAACGAATTGATATATTCTCAGTTTACATAAGCTTCGACCCACCGTCTAGATCGATTGATTATATTATATATTAACCCTACTAATTTCTCACAAGTACACCTCTATGCTATAGTTCAACCTCTGAAAGCTAGTGTATTCAACGCTGAACGAGATAATGAACCATATTGTGAGTGCACATGAAGTAAATAAAAAGATGTGTCCTTCTTTGTATTCCAAGGTGCACCTTCTGTTGTTTGGTTGTCAATTTCTTTTGAAATGCAATCGACTTCATTGAAATAAAGATTTCATTCGAGATGAACAAATCATAATATCAATTAAGTTTTCCAAATAATTACAGAGTAAATCCCGAGTGTTGCGGCTCTTCCTCAACATGAATAAAGTACTTGATATTTTGATGACCAGACTTTCATCACTTGCCAGGAAAGAGTGCAATCTAAAATTCTTTTCATACCACACCTACGCGTCGTTTTTCTCTAGATGCGTTCTTTAAGAATTTGACAGTCTTTCTATTAATCCAGGCTTAAAAGAGATTGAATCATGTCTTAGAAGACGAAACCTCTTTTTTCTATCTTATCATGGTTATATCCGGAAAACTTTTCTTTAGTTTTCAATTCTCCTGCAATGATAACGAGTCTCATGGTTTTTCGATGTCACGGTCTGTTAAATAAATACACAAACGTAATTTTAAAGCTTCGTTTTGAAATCACTTTGCTCTTATTAATTCAAGAAACGTTTTCATTTTTTAACTTAACAGTTCCTTAAGCGACAATAAAATATAATAATTTCAATTTTTTGTCGTTAATTTCATAAGCTAAACAGGTATTGTCATCGCTACATCTATTATCTGTTGTGATGTCGTTATCTAAATTGTCCTCATATGAACATGGTCTTTCTTGATCACACTGTATACGTCATGTCCATCATTACAGTTTATTTATGATATTTAGTTCTGGTGAAGGTGAACTGTCCGAAAATAAAGCTCAAAATGGATTATTGAAGTTTGTATGCAGGCAAATGTTTTAATTTATTCGGCAACTGATAAACATGTTTGTGTAAAAATCTCGCAGCAATTCAACATACATGTTCTATCTAACTTTGACATTTTCATTCAATATATATAGCATAAATAACTTACCGTTGTTTGAGAAAGCGAAGAAGAATAGAACACAGAGTCTAGTGTAAAATGGAACTGGAAGCTTGAGACATAGTAAAACTCTTATTAAAACAACCCAGAGATCTTCTTTGTAGTTAATTCAAAATATGCAAAATATGGTGAAAACACAGCAGGTTGCTTCAAAGCGTCGCTTGCAAACTATATCTAACCTTTTTGGTTCAAGTTTGATGTTTTCTTTAATGTAAGATTTTTAGTAATCAAAGTAGAACAAACTATAATGTCAATACCACAATCATATTCATAAACGAAGCAGACCTTGTCATCGTGACATTTACTTTCTCGTCGGACGTCTTCATTTAAATTTACAATCTAACGTTATAAAACATGAATTTTCTTGATTGCACCTGTATATGTCTTAGCAATGACTACAGTTCTTCAATGGCTACAAGCTCGGGTGAAAATCAGTGGGATGAAATGAAGTACAAAAATAGGGCATTCAAAAGTAAATTCAGGCAAATATTTCTATTTACCAACAGATAAACATATTTGACTATAATAGACTCATATAAATGCAGCATATTTTGTATTGTTATACTAGATGCATTGCATGAATATCGTACTGTTGTTTAAGAAAGTTCGGAAGAATATGAGTAAACCAAAATCTGTTGAAAACGCAAATTGTCGACAAGAGGTATACCAACACTTTTACAAAAGTAACATGGAAAACTTCCTAACAGTTAACTCAAAATATGTAAAACATGGTCGAAACACAACAGTAGTCCTTCTCTGAGTTTCTTCTAGAAGTTTCTTCGGATACGCGGTATGAAGATGTGATAATCTCTTTTGAGTTTCCTCCTGACTTTAGCTCATTTTATATTTTATTGGTTGTTACAATGCCGGGTTATTTCTTATCACGTACGACCTTTTTTCATAAACTAAAGTCAACAACGATTCCTTTGCGGTGGCGCATGAACGAGCAAGACTCTGAGGGTTGGACTCCACTAAAGAGTCCAGTGAAAACGTTTCATCAACTATAGTCATTAAATTTTATTAATTAAAAATCTATTTAAACAAAAAGACAGTAGGGCTCAGTGGATCTCTTCTTGCCCAGAACATCTTCCTTCAATGCTGTTTTAGAGAAAAGGGTTTAAAATGTTGGTCTTTGTGAGCAGTTGCGACTACCCGAAGACGCAAAGCCTTTTGAATGTGGCGTGAAGTAGAGAATGTGGGCATTAACGGAGAGGAACTTTCCTCTAATATATTTCAGTTTGCAGCCCACGTGCACTGTATAATGAGATCGCTATACCTACTAGTATAACATGAAAATGAAGCCGCACGTACGCAGAAGAGTGGCACAACAATTATAACATAGAAAGAAATCCAATAATTAAACGTAACATTCAACTAATGATTTATTTTTCCCAGTAAATTGATTGTTATATATTGACCCACTAATGTCTCACGAGTATATCTTTATGTCCTAGTTCAACCTCAGAAAGATAATATACTCAATGATGAACGATAATGAACAATATTGTCAGTGCACATAATGAAAATAAAAGGATGTGGTCTCTTCTTTGTATCAAAAGGTGAACCTCCTGTTGTTCTGTCGAGTTCCTTTGAAACGCAATTGACTTCATTGAATTAAAAATCTTATTCGAGTGAAACAAATCATAAACAAAATCATTTGATTCACCAAGTATGGAGTAAATCTCAAGCTTTGCTGCCGTTCCTCGACATGAGCAAAGTACCCGACATTTTAACCACCAGATTTCCATCACCCGTCAGGAAAAAGGGCGATCCTTAAATCTTTTCAGCCCACTCCTATGCGTTGTTCTTCTATCGATGCATTCATTAACGATTTGGTGGAGCTTCTATTAAGCCAGGATTATAAATGTAGAATGTTGTCATAAAAGACAAAATTTGATGCGTTTTTTACTCTAGTTATTACTTATATCCGGAGAACATTTCTTTAGTTTGCAATTCTCCAGCAAGGATAACAAGTCTCACGCTCTTTCGATTTCACGGTCGGTTAAATTTACACACAAACCTCATTCACACTGTTAACATTTTGGGCATGGCATGGCTAAAATTTTGACACGTGTTCTGTTATTTTTAGGCACATTTTCAGTGTGAACTTCTGAAAATTTGGTACCTCTGCCTCAAGATTTATCCGTGGAGAGCGCCTATACGTTTGAAGGTCTTGGCACGGCTAATTTCCTGTGTCGTGAACGAAATTTGTTGTGCAACGGGATTACAGTTGTTACTTCAAAGTCTTTTTTTAAAACTCACTTTCATCCTTTGCATTCAAGTAGTATGTTTCCTTGAACGCAACAGGTTTTTAAGCGATAATACAGTACAATAATCTCAGTAATATCGTTAACTTCATAAACTAAACAGGCATCCTCATCGCTACCACATCTGTTATCTGATATGATGTCGTTATTTCAATTGTCAGTCAAATATTATCTAAACATGGTCTTTCACGATCATACTGAATAGGTCATACCAATCATTATAGCTTATTAACGATGATATTAAGTTACGGTGAGAATGAATTATTCAAAAATAAGCCTCAACACGGAGTATTCAAGTCTATATCTAGGCAAATATTTTAATTTATTCGGTAACAGATAAACATGTTGTACGTGCAACAAACTATGTATGTATGCAGTAAATATGTATGTACATATGCCCTTTCTAAATTTGTCACTTCCAAACAAGAAATAAGCCAAAAATAACTTTCCGTTGTTTAAGAAGACTTGGAAGAGTAGAAGTAAACCAAAATGTGATGTAAAATTTAACTTTAAGCTTGAGATATACTAAAACCCTGATTAGAGGAACTCGGAAAACGTCCTTGTAGTTGAGTCAAATATGCAAAATATGTTGAAAACTCAGCAGTCGACCTTCGTGTCTTTCTCGAGTTTGATAGATTACATCGTAGCGGGTTATGAACCTACAACGGGAACACTGTTCCGGTGTTGGGGGTGAGCTCGACGACATGTTCAGGGGCGCCAGATGTAAACCAGGCCAGTGGAGGCAGAATCTGGAGAAAAAGCTCACCTTCATTTGACATAGCAAACAAGCAAAAGGGAATGTTTAATTCAGTATGAGAAGCCGTCCACCATTGTTCATTTACTTAACATTCTAAACTGGAGATGCTCACCGTGAACGTTTTTCAGTAAGTCAACAACTGCTTTTAAGGAGTAATGATAACTCGACGTGAACAATGAAAATCCACATAAAAGAACCACTATTTAACCACGTCAGGCTCTAATGGTTCTTATATATTTGCTATTTAGTGAGAAATCAGGCAGAGCAGGTTCTTAACGGGTTCTTATTTACAGGCCAAAAACAATTGTTCTCAGGTTAGTGAACTATTGTGTGCCATCACTCTATCCTAATACAGTACAATATATTACGCTAATGATCGCTATTTAGAAGCCTCTAAATGATAGAATGTATCCCCATGGAATACTAAATAACACTATCTTTCTTGCATTGATTTAGTAAATTTAGTACTCTACTTATGTATTCCCAATAACCCTTAGAAAATGCTTTTTACATGTTTGTTAAAGCTTTATACTTTTCGAGTAAGAACCTGTCTCACTAGTCAGGCTGAAGTGGTTCTTGTATGTTGGATGCTTAATCGGCAAATTTCAGCTTGGTGGTTCATAATCCACTGGTTCTTTTATGCGGGTTTTTACTGTACTTCCGTTTTAATGTATGTACCAGTTGTAGCATTTCAGTTTTTGCAATCTTTGGTAAATATGAAAGCAGATCTTTTAATGTTTTTACTTTGTTTACTGGATTTCGTTATGCTGATAAAACAAATTCAAAAGTAAGTATAAGATACCGTGATGGTTTCGTGGCACACACTGGTGCCTCCCCTGAGTGGCCCCAGCCGGCAAAGAGCAGGAGAGAAATCTGCGCCTGCGTGTCCCCGTGACTGAGGCTCCACTTCATATGTAATAGCGACCAAGAATGCACCCAAGAGAGAGGAATAGGCTGTCGAAATTGGACCAACAGAAAATAGGTGTCCTGAAAATTTTCAATAACCTGGGAATGGCAATTTATGTACGTTTTCTGAATGCAAAAATATTGGTTTGTTTCAGTAGGTATGTCAAGCACGAGAGAGAACATTTATCCTTTAATCAAACAATATAAAGAGCAACTAAAGAAATTGAGTTTCACCTCGTTTACCAAAGGCTTTCCTCGGTGCTTGATCATTAGTCAAATTTTCTCTCTCGTGTTTGGTACATTACTGGATTTTTGGTACATTACAGATTTTCTGTCGTTAGTAAATTATTCCAAGACCATATGTTACACAGTGACCACGAAAAAACCCAGTAGAGTGGCTTAGGAAAGTGGACCAGCGGAAGATAGGTACAGTGAGAATTTTAGAAATGCTGGAGTAGCATTTTAACCAAATTGAAACAATATACAAATATAATTATATACAAATTATACAAATAAATTTATATACAAAATAATTAATTTCTCCGTTTCTGCTATAAACATCAACCACCTTATGTTTGACGCATTCACATTTGAGCTTCAAGAACTGACTGGCGCACGCGTGTTTGCTATCTCATGTGATCCCCTGGTGCAGCTTCTAACTCAATGCAATTCCAATCAAACTTCAACTTCCAGGTAAGTCTCGTTTAATTTTTCAATTATCCTGAATGTTATGGTTAGGAGTAGGAGTAGGGTTGGGATCCTAAACCTAATCCTAACCCTAATTCTAACCGTTGACGCGTTACGCGTGGTATATTTTAATTTAAACCCTAACAATTTTTCAAAAAAATTTATCAGGTAAATACAATATTTAATGTCCCAATCCCAGTCTTCACATGGTGACGTGGTCTAGTGGGGGCCCTCATTCATGTAATAAGTGCGCATTAGAAGGTACCCCCTCAAGTTAGATAACCGTGTGGAGATTGGGACTGGAATTTTAACCATTTTAGTTACCTAATATCCACTCAACTATGATTCAGGATAATCCTGAATGGTCAATGGTTTTAAGATTAAGGGTTAGGTTTAAGGTTAGGACTAGGGTTAGGGTACCAACCTTAACCCCAACCCTACTCATAACCCTAATCCTAAAACTAATTCTAACAATTGACGTGTTACCCCTGGTCACACTTTAACCCGAACACCAACGATATTTTCGAACACTTTATGAGGTAAATAAAATACTTCATTTTTCATCCCCAGTCTCCACACGGTGACCTGACCTCAGCGGGTACTTCTAGTGCTCACCCACGTAATGAGTGGGTTGCGTGATGGTGATAACACATTATTTTATTCCAATTCAGAATAGCTAAATGCTTTTTCGGTCACTTATTACGCTTTAATTTGGGTTATGAGCCTTAACCTTCCACTTAACTTCAGTTTAACCAAGAGATTATATGTTAACCAGCATCTGCGTGTCAGATATGCTGTTGGTATTCGGGGGCTTGTGCCCCCAGGATCCTTCATGAAACTCAAACTGCTGGTCGGTCGCCTAGCAGTTCATTCTATTTGTTAATGAAATCTTCGCTGAGAAACCAAACAATAATTTAATACCTCGTAAAAAACAAAAAAAAATTGATATATTAAGATATCTAAAATGGCATCAAGTACAGTATATTACGTTTCATACTCAGTTTACATGGTTAGAAAATTGAAAAGTTTAAAAGCAATCTAAAAATTTGAAAACATTTTAACTACCTGATAACAACTAAAGCGTTCTCTGACCAAAATATTTTATTAATACGAGCTTTCGATTACCAGCCTGCAATCTTCGACAGGTAAATTAACAATGATGAAATTTGAAGATGGGCGCTATTATATAGGAGGTAATTATAGAGTTGATGAAATGTGGGCGTGTATGAATAATAAAATGGTGTTAAATGATAAGAATTTTAATGTTATGGTTAGCGGCATCACTTGTGAAGTAGGATGGTATGTTGTTCTGGCAGTCTTCTTGAATTGTTGTCGGCATTGGTTGTTTTTTCCGTGTGCCATGATTCCAAAGTTTTTCTCTGTCGATAGTTTAATTTATCAATTATATGGACGTTGACGAAGTCGATTCTGTGGTCGTGGGTCCAGGCATGGTTGACAATGTTTGAACCAGTCATACGTAGTTTTGTGTTCCTCATGTGTTCCTTTTTTCGCGTTTCAAAGCATCTTCCCGTTTCTCCAATGTAACACCACGAGCAATCCGTACAGTCGATTTTGTAGAAGACGTTAATTTGTTTTTCGGTGGAAGATCAGTCTTTAGGTGATGGAAATTCTTGCTTCAGTGTCCGTAGTGGTTTGTTTGTGACTCGAATGTATGACCTCCTAAGGATTCTAGTGAGTGGTTCAGTTAAACCTTTTATATATGGCAAAACAGCGTAGTTAGTAGTTACATCTAGATCAGGATCTGTCAAAGCAAAAAACGTGCCAACCAGTTCTTCAGGTGTTGGTGTCGATTTCTCTTTGAAAGCATGTTTTTTCTTAATTTCTGAAATTTCATTGGATAGCCGTTGGAAATGAAAGCGTCCGTCAGGGACGGCGGAGCGGAATTACGAGTGGGGGGGCTTGAGATAAAAATACAGCATTTTGTGTGCTTCTCTGGGAAATTGCACAAGTGTTTTAAAGCGTAGTTGTTTCAACATTACATTTGGGAAAAAGTGGGGAGGCTACAGCCCCTGCAGCCCCCCGGCTCCGCCGTCCCTGTCCTTGAGGTGTTTGGTTTCTCGAATCTTTTCCTCTTCTGTGTTTGGTAGTGTGGTGGCTCGACGTAGGAGCGTTACAGCTATACTTATTTTGTTTCTTGTCATGGTGTGAGTGATAGTCCAAATATGTCTGTGTGCGTTAGTTTTCGGTGGACATCACTAGTAATGGTGCCGTTGTTTCGCGTGGTCAAAGTATCCAGGAAAGCGAGTCGTCCTTCGTGTTCTTGTTCTATCGTAACAGAGACGTGTGGGTCAATCGAATTGAGAAGATTGTGAAATGTCGTCACTGCGTCAGAGAACGCTTTAGTTGTTATCATGAATAATCCTGACAGCATATCTTCAATTTTAACTACCGTTTCCTACTGAGTTTTCGTCCAATACAGAGTGTACACTGTTTCAATTGAGAGGGGGTATGGCCACCACAGGTCCCCCATAAAACAACTACTGGACTTCACATGACCAACGGGGTTCTACCCAAAGTAACTCCTCTAATAATTGTCATAGTAATAATAATAATAATTGTAATAGTAATAATAATAATTGTACATAGATGGAAGTTTGAACAATGGCACAGAATGCAGTGGCATAGAAATAGTTCTTCGTCATCGTCAATATTTTGTGGATTTAAAACATAGATTTTCATCTAAGAGGTCAGGAGTAAGTTTTATTACCAATCTCAAGTGTGTTTGCTTCACCTATGAACCAAGAAAAGTTTTCGAGGACCCTGAGAGGAATCGCACTCTCAACCTTCTGATCGCCGGTGTAATGTCCTAACTGTTATATATCGTATTGTATCATATCGTACAGTGGTTACATATCGTATTGGTTCTTGCAAAATTAACGAAGGAATGCAGGCACGACACTCAAATATGACATATTGGCTGCAGCCAACAGTTAACACCGTACTCTTGTCGCTTGCTCTTGATGAACTCCTTCCCAGCAGCACAAGACTTGTATGATTTTACTCTGGCTAACGCCAGACGATTTTACTCGTCAAGCAGAGAGTTCCAGCTTTGAAAGAGTGAATGTTCACATTTTGCGGCTTAAATTCAGAAACGTTGGTCCATTTCCCTGCCCCTCATTTAACTCTTTTCCTTCGGGAGTTAAAGAAATGCTTTTTTACAATTCTATCACTAATGCGTTGAAATAAAACAAATAGTTTTATTTTTTATCATTTAAATAAACCAATACAGAACTTTTGTTGGCCGATTTTTTTTCACATTTTGTTCCCCAACGAATTGATAGTTTTTTCCACTTCCGGCTAGCAAAAGCTTTCCAAAGAGGGACTCTACCTCATTCTACTCTCCTCTGGGGTCGATCCTGGTAGATAAACCTCAAAGAGCAGAAAAAGTTACCTATTCTTAGCTTTTTATCGAATAGCGACTTAATCATCACATTGTGCTACTCCGTGGGCAAACCTTAAGTTCGTTTCCCCAGGACCTGTCCGTTGGATAAGCTGTCCAAGCTTCGTATAAACTGTCAAGGGAATATTAATTTATTTTGATTACTGGGTGCACAAAGAAAAACATGCGGGAACTACGTGTTAAGAATCTGGGTAGAACTGACGATTTTTGCCTTCATTCCCATAAAATATTATAAAATAATATGAGAATGTAAGTGAAACAAGTACATTGGTACTTTCTAACGTTACATACCACGTAGTCTGGCATTATTCTCTGCACCAGCAATGACAACCTTTCGTCTTTGAATGATTTAATTTCTAACCAGTGAGCCTAAATTTCGGTTGAAACAATTTTCTATTTCGCATTCCTTAAGCTTCACACGAAAGTTTATTAAGTTGCCAAGGTTGCCTTCTATCAAGAACCAACAAGAACAGCATGACAAAACATGTTTTCCTCTTTCTAGAGAAAAAAAAAAAAAGAGCAATCTGTCCACCTTTTTAAATCAACGAAACGCAGTCAAAGTGGTTTAAATTTAAATTTCAACTCACAACACTTGTGGTCCCCATGGGACAACAAGAATTCTTGCGAAACAATTCAGTTAGAAATTAAGGGACTGATTACTTAGGGGAAATTTTAGCCCGGCCGATCGGGTTTGAAAAAAGTCCCAATTACATGAAATATTTCAGCCTGGATTGAAACTGAAATCGAAAGTGAACTCAGGCAGGAATTTGTCGGTAGCCTTTGTTGTTTTGGCAATTTGTATCTTTCCACGCCGGTCAATCATCTTTTCAGCCTTGACTGAAATTTTTTCATCCGATTACATGGGATTTTTCAGCCCAGGCCAACCGGTCTGAAATTTTCTGCCCGGGTAGTTCAAACCGGGAGGAAGTTTTAGCCCGGGCTAAATCCTTCTTCATGTAATCTCGAGCTCCGTTTTTCAAGTATTTTATCAGAAGGCCAGTCTAAAATCTCAGGCCGGTGAACCGGGCTGGAATTTCAGCCGGGTTGAAAATCTCCATGTAATCAGCCTCTAAGATAAGCACTAGTATTGTTTTTCCTTACAGAATCATGTCACTCGCGGTTTTATGCTATTCGAACGAAAACTTCTACAAACCCCCACTGTGTGACTAGTTTCAAACAACAATTTAACTAAGATCTAAGACGCTTAGTTAGCTAAACTGGCTATTAGACTTGGCGCTACGCGACTTGACAAATGAACAACTTAGCTACCTCAGCCAGTTTCGACAATTAACCATTATTTAAAATATTCATTTTCTATCCTTGAGTAGCAACCACAGGTTGAGGCGGATTCGTTGACATATCAAGATAATTGCACTTACACCGGTAGTCATTTAGTGTTAAAATCTAACACTAATTTGGCAAGACCGAACTGAATAACAATATATATTACGGTTATTCAGTTCAGTACTGCTTTGAAATCGAGCACTGACGCCGGCACAGAAATGGAACCGAGCAAGGTCAGTAAGCGCGACAAGAGGTTTTTGTATTAGGTTTTTGTATTATTATTAAACGGCTACGACAGCCTACTGCTGCAGGAAATAATCACCAGCTAAAGCATGTCAATGGACAAAAACTGTCATTCACTTGCTATGGGCGAGGAAAAATAAACAGTTTTCAAGAGCAATAAAAAAGAGAAAATTGAGTCCCATACGTCCTTGACATGAAAAACGTGCAGGCGTTTTAACTCAAGTTCCCCCCTTCCTCTCCCCGGAAGTTAAATGTGGTAAAACGACCATTCAGCGATACTTTCCGATAGCAGTGCACGAACGTGCCTCACGTGAGGCAGGGTTGCTAAGTGGGCGGGTTTCCTTCCCAGTTAGGTTGGATTTTAAGTCTGCTTGCGAGAAATTTTTGGAGGCTGCCAGTTGCAGGTTTTTGGGCTGGAAATAATTTTCTCTCGTGGTTTCTTGAGCTGGAATCAGTTTTCGCAGGTCACTGCTGCCACATGTTTTGGTTGTAGTAGAGATTTGTAAAATGTAAAATTTGGAAAAGTGGGCGAAATACATGAAAAAATACAGTAGAGACCGATGGGGTGTAACATAATCCAATGAAATCAAGGGAATCTTTTTCAGACTTTCAGTGTCCGAAGTTTCAAAATCGGTTGCGAAGGGCTCTGGTTTCAGTGACTAAACTCCCCATATCACTTACGTAGGGGCCCTATTCCACTGACCAGTCTCCTTTGACTCCCTAATAACATCAGATGTGGAGGGCTCCAATTTCACAGCCTGCGTGCTGTGCTGTACCAGTATGAAAGGTCCTTATTTCAGTGACCAAAGTCACTTACATCCGTTACAAAGAGCCCTTGTTTCAGTGTTCAAAGTCCCTTATACCAGTTATAAAAGGCCTCTACTTCAGGGTCCAAAATTTCCATATCTCTTAAGAAGGGGCTCTACTTCAGTGATCAAAGTTCCCGTATATCAGTTCTAAACACAAGGACGTACAAACTGGATGGGGAAAGGGGGTGCAACATTATACAATTACAATTTCTACATTGAAATTCCGAAATTTGAAATTAAAAATTGTAAGGACTGTTTTAGTAGATTATAGGGGAGCAACTGGGCCAGTCCACATACATTCAGCTTTCTGATACAATATATTTTTATAGGGGCCCAAAACCTTAATACACCATCTAGTGGTCAACCCTTCACTAAGGCACTATGTGGAATGCGGGAATAGGAAACACCACTGAATTCAACGATAAAGAACATAATATTGATCGAAAATATTCGTCGAACTTGCACATTCTTGAGCTTGCTTCCTTTCGGAAAGGAAAGTGATCAGAATGGAAAGTTCGGATACCATAACCATAAGTCAACCCAACGCGTAGACCGCGAGCTAAGCCGCAACAAAGCAAGCGGAGAACAAATGCGATCCGAACCTTCCTGCAAGTTGCGAAAAAACTTACAGGGTTCCGGTCCAGGTTTTCGCCGTCAGGACGAATGACAAATTTCGGGAAATGAAATGAATAAAATTCGGGGAAAAAAACCCCAATTTTCTTCTAAAATATAACCTCCTCCTGAAAAACGGAAATATCGCCCGAAAATATTGAGGACGGCTGCAGTTTCCCCAGTCTCCTTGCTTGTACGCCTATAACGAGGAAACTGTCAGTGTTTGCGCGGTATAGTTCTTTTATGTCTTAATTATATCCTTAATATGCACGCTCTCAAGCTGCTCTCTCAGAAAAACTTTTTGAGTCCCTGACGGGAATCGAACCCGTAACCTTCTGATTGTCGGTGAGACGCTCTAACCATTGAGAGAGCAGCTTGAGAGCGTGTGTATTAGGAACATAATTACCAAGCTACCACAAACACATCATTGGTTAATTATATCATTTATGAGCATAGTTATTTGTCAATATTTGAGAAATCTTGCGTCATACTATTTCGATTTACAGTCTATATTTCAGTTTGTTATCGAAACCCGCAAGAATCATTAGGAAATCGGCAAGTAAACATGCATTAAAAGACGCCACTGGCAAAATCGTGTTCTCACTGGTGCCACAGTGCTCAACTTCAAGGTTTGAAGCAGTGCCCGCGCTAAGACACCGCTGTCCAGATTATTGTTCAGGCACCACAAAAATGTTGCGTTCGCATGTGTCCCCACGCTGGGTCGTTAGTTTTAGAAATCATCGATTGATCACCAAAACTCAGAAAAGAACAGAAAAATTTCGCGAGGCTTCGAACTAAAATTCTGCTCCTTTTCGTCGAATAATTCACACTTTTAGCCTATGTTGGTCCCTTGAAGCATCTGAGACAAACACTGCGTTTAAGACATGCCACTGAACTGTTGATAATTTCCCAGGAAAATATTTAACCCAAGAAAATTGGAAGTTTTCTAGTCCCTCACTTTGTCGTTACAAGAATGGGCTTGGCGTACATGACGACCTCCATATCCACCATTTTTGGCTTTAAAAATCCATTACGAGTTATCTTTCCAGCAACTAGAAAGCTAATCCCAGTTACTGGCCGGCAAAAAAATTGAAGCTAAAGCAGCCGCCCATGGATGAACAGTAGAAGAGACAATGGTGCCAAAAGATTTTCACCAATTGAACACCTCCTT
Organism: Heliopora coerulea; assembly: GCA_030142905.1. NCBI lineage: Eukaryota > Metazoa > Cnidaria > Anthozoa > Scleralcyonacea > Helioporidae > Heliopora > Heliopora coerulea. Next base: position 561,361 of record JASJOG010000120.1, on the reverse strand, counting down.
ATTTTGACTAAAGTTTACGGAGGGCTCTTTCAGATAATAGCGAATAACAAAACAGGCTTTTTATTTGAGTTCTAACGACAATAGATACTCATCTTTTAAAAGCTGAGTTCCGGTGCGTGCAAAATGTCGCGCGGACGATGTCGTTCTTTGAGTCGATCGGCTAATATTGGCCAACGCAAAATGTCGCGCGGAAAAGTGAACTTCAAGTCAAGTTTTTCACAATAGAATTGTCGCCCACGCGAATTTTTACATCCACCAGGAATCAGCCTTAAGATAATTAAGTATGCACAAAGTTTACTATTATACGTATATTTAGTGTTGGTAACCTTTCATTTGAAACCTTAAGTTCGTGTTTTAACAGTTTGTGTTATCGAAAAAGGAAGGCACCAAACAATTCTTAAATAACCAAACACTTGGAGTAGATCCCGAGGGTTGTTAAGCGCGCTCAAGCACCTCATCAAATATTGTGGAGCACGATATGGTAAAGAACACTGCACAATGTTATCATTTAAATGTCGTGCAATGGCACCATAGAGCACAGTCACAGCACTTAAACTCTTCTCTTTTTTTCCAAGTTAATATACAGCAATGGTTGTCTATAAAAAATTAGTATGACAAACTTATTGAGCTGATTATACATCGATCAACTTAGCCGAAGTCCAAAACAGATTTTAAGAGTTTGATTTCGTTTAAAACTCAAAAACAATTAAATGGCATGCCTAGAAATAACACACACTGGCTAACTCCGTGCACCCACTCACCTCCCTCGCGCTATTTCAAGGGGGGCATGGTTTTTGCACAGACGCTCCTAATTAAGGTTTAGCCAATCCAGTGTCTACTTGAGGGGTGCTCAGATTGGGTGGGATCCTCAACTGTTTAGGCAGAGCCAATTAGAAGTCTCATTCAGCGCGAAAGTGAGCATATGTAATTACGTTCAGTCAATGAAATTTGCTTTTTCATTCTGTTCAATTTCTAAACAACATATTGAAGTGGTTATTTAGCGCACTACAAGTAATCTCATGTCACGATCTCACTGCAGTGTTAATGAAAAAGGGCTGAAACGACCAAAAAAATGGGGCCAGAACAGTTAGCCCAAAATAGATCTTTTTTGGGGGGTCAAAATGGCACCTGACATGGTCGCCCGTGACGAGTGATTTGGCCCTTCAGGCGTAAGGGCTGTTTTAGCTTTGAGCAGGGGCTGTTATGGAAGAAGGGGCTGTTTCAACTTTTAACCAGAGCCATTTCAGAAAATTGCGGGGCTATTTAGGAAAATTAAGGAGTTAATATGGTTTCTATTCAGTGCAATCATGCCCCCATAAAGCATTGGTTTGCTTTGATTTGGGAATATTTTAGCTGTGTAGCACGAGGGTAGTTTCAGCTTCATTGAAGTGGCACCTTGGATTAACAGAGTTGATTTAGCTTCATGATCGTGCCAAAATATAGCACAAAGAGGGTCAATTTGGGTAACCATTTGAGCCATAATCGGCTAAAAATGCACTAATTTAATGCTGAACTCACTATCATTAGCCGTTTTGGCCCACTAACATATAAGCAAATTCAGCTCTAATGAAGAGGCAGTTCAAAACCGTTAGCGCTGATTTTACTTTCTTTGATGGAACAAATTTATAGCATCCTAGAAGTTAATTTGACTCCACTTTTGAGTGATATACGAGTGAGCCAAATAGTTCAAATTTTATGCTGACTTTGCCATCCCAAGCCATTTTAGCCTCTCTGAATGAGAGGTTCAGCTCAGCCAAATAAGTGCTCTTGAATCCACTGGACTGATTTAGTTTTATGATTTGAATGCTTTAAAAAAACAAAGCTAACAGTTGATTTGGCTATATTTTGAGCCATGAAAGATCTAAAAAGCTCATTTTTCGGCTTATGACACTAAGCTAATTCAACAAAAACAGACAACAACACACATCTTTGGAGATAATGGCCATTGTAATGTAAGTTGAACAAAAAATAAAGATTGTATTTGGAAAGTTAACAAATGGAGCAACATAATCATACTTTTGCATGAAACAGTTAAACTGTTTGAGCTCATAAAGCTCTCCATGATAACATTAACCTGTGGCCCAGAAAGTTAATAAAACTGTGAAAAAAATTAGACATGGTAATCAAAACATCTATGACAAAAATTAAAATATTATTGAACTCTTACTGGCAATTGGCTGCCAAGTTTATTCCTTCCCAAGTACTATTAACAGGGTCTTGAAAGAACAAAACACTTTTGGTATTACTGTAATGAACATGAAGACATAGAAACTTGCCAACAAGGCAAGAACTCCCTTAACACATCAGTTGTTTATGATGATCATAAACTTACAACTCCTACTGATATGAATAATCATTCCTGCTCCAGCACACAGCCATTTACATGTATTTACTATCCTGCACAAACCTAAAAATAAAATATTAAGTAAATTATTATTGGTTGAAAGACCAGGCATTCTTACCAATTCAACAATGTTTTCTGTAATTGTATTAATTTGCTAAACAGGGATATTGCTTTATGACCTTCTTAGCAATTATAAATATGGTATAACAGGTGTATGTCAAAATATCAGTACAGACAACTCCAATCAATTCACTAACCAAGCTCTTGCTATGGTTTCCCATGATCAAGCCACATTCAGATTTTCAAAACTTAAGTAACATAACTTTCAAAGTCAATCAAATGCAATCATCTACCACAGTGCACACATTGGATGTTTCACATGAAAAAAAAACCTTTTTCTTTTTTAATAAAGCTTTGCACACCAAGGTAAATACATATCAATAAAAACAGCAGCAGGCTTCACCATTTATTTATAATTTGTTTTGAGCTTTCAGCCCATCTACAAAGAAGCAGTGGACATTAGATAACATGAACTGATGTGGACTACCAGTAACATTTGAACATAACATTAGTTGAACTGCATACATGTCAAAACAAGCAATTCTTTTATTTATTACTATGTAAGTCCCTTTTTGTCTACACATTGTAAAATAACTTTCGTCAAAGGAATATTCAACCCACTAATTCTACAGCATACTCTCCTAGACATTCAACATTGTCCACCATTAGCCACAATTAAATGAAAAATAGCCATTTTAAAAAGATTGATAAAAAATTCAAAAAATACTTCAGGATTGAGTCTGCCATTCAACACAAAAAGCTCAGATAAACTTACTGTAAAAGCAGGTAACATCTTGCAGTCCAATAACCTTTACTACCATAAAATGTTTCAGCCCTTTGGCCTTCTTCAGGTAAAAGCTACATGTAAAAATACTTAAAAATTTTAATGCACATAATCCTTTTAAATGTCCACGTCAGATTAATAAATTGCTCACTTATTTTGATTATTTCTATTATCCTGAAAGGACAAATGTTTCATATTTTGAAATACACGTGCTGAAAACAAACCTTATATCAAGTCATGCACAACAACAAAAATGTTACAGGATGCTCTAAGTTAAAAATTGTACATCCTCAAACAATGGCCCTTCATTTAATTCTGAATTTACAGACAAGAGGGACAGTTTCTTAATATATGCCAGTGCCTGACAATTTTGAAACCTGGCTAAGTAGCTCTCCAAAGCTATAAATATCAGTAGCACCATGTGAAGGATAATACCCACCAAATAATGCAAGATTATGAGCCAACAGTCAAGTTTGCAAAATTTCTCCTGATTACTTGGCTTACCTTTAGTACCCACTAATAAATTATCCTTATTAAAATATACTAGTTTTGGTTAAGTCACAATGGACAGTAAAAAAAAAAAAACAAAACTCATCACAGCACTTGTCCAGGATTTCTATCCAACCATTGGGTACAAGAAAAATAGGAGCTATAATCTTCACTGATGAAAATAACATGTAGCATTTTGAATCAGCCAGACTAGAAAATTCCATAATAAGTAATTTGAAATTAACATCAAGGGCATTCCCAAACACAAAAGGGAAATGGGGAAATTTAAGTTAAAATAGACATCTTTTGAATCATATCCCTCTCATTTCAAAACTAATATCTTTTTACTGCAAAAATCACAGATTCACCAGGTACATGTAACTTCAAAACCTTACAAAACCAAAACAAATCTTTTTTCACAGAAAAATACCTCCAATTTAAAACAGCAATTACCTGATCTCTTCATAATCTTTACATTTACAGATTTCTCAAAATTCAGGTGTGATAGTAAATTATAATAATTGGCCTTCAATTTTGACATTTTAAGAGAATCTAGTTCTGCATGTTTTGTTCTCTGAACCTCACCATGCAGCTTACTGCATAATTTTCATCTTTCAAATGAGCTACAAATATTTTTGATCGTTAATTACCTCTTTCAGTTGCTGTGTTCTGTATGCTCACTGTATTTTTTTGACAGATTGGCAGATGTTCTATGTTGTAAAAAAATATCAGTAATCATATTTCTAATCTGTACAGTTCTGTTCCTACATTACATCTTTGCACCCACATATCGTGTTTAGGACAGAGTTCCAGAACATGAAATGTTCTGCACTACAGCCCTGCAGGTTCCTAAAGAGTGTGTAGCCCATGTACATCATAGTAGAAACCATAGAAATGAGATTAAATAAGATATTTTTCCATATCAAACATTAAAAATGCACAAATTCAATATAAAAACGAAGATAAATGCTGCTCAATACTACATACTCTTAAATTGTCCCTGCACTCAAAAGTGACTAGAAAATACAATGGCCAACAGAGGCCAAACAAACAGGATAATAGGATTTTACTGTTATGCCGAATGTCAAATTCAATTTCTACCCAGTACAACATCATGTAAACATTTGGTCACGTCGTTCTGGCTATATATTTAACTGAAGCCTATACAAATGATGTAGACCTTTGTGGGTAGAATTGTCAGTTCGTTTCACAGTTATATGCAACCGATCAATAACGATTCCAAAGGTCATAAATATTTCCAATGATGTCATTGATTAACACAAAAAATAATAGACGACATATCGAGACTAGCAAGCTGGCAGTACATATGTCTACCATCTATACGAACCAGTACATAAATTTAACCTTCGCTCACCATCTGAGTCTTTGTAGCTCAATGGTTAGAGCGTCTCACCGGCGATCAGAAGGTTACGGGTTCGATTCCCGTCAGAGACTCGGAACGTTTTTCTGAGAGAACAGCTTGAGAGGGAGCGTATTAAGAACATAAATATTTCCGCCACAAATGAAATCAGAATATATTGATATGTGGAAGAATATTTCGTCTAGTTACTCCCACATAGCGAACGTAAACGATGGATATGAACAGAATACTGAAAAATCTTTAAAATATCGCAATTTCAAGACTTACACTAGAAAGCGAAGCTACGTTTAAGACAACCAATGCAGCCGAAGGAAATGCTTGCTTCCAAGGACTAGGTGATGATCGATGGCTACGATGAATTGGATATACTTGGGCTATTGTTACCTGTCTCGTGCACTTCGTGTTTCATTCTCACTGTCACTCACTGCAACCAAAATCTAAAAATCTAGGCAACAAAGCTGAAATTAATACATGGTTCTTATCAGTTTTACAAACCTATATTCACAAACAAACAATAGAAGCCCGATGCAATTCCTCCATCGTCGACATGGAGAGGATATGCCATGATGAAAATTCTCCGGTATTTGAGTAGCCCAAAAAACAACACTTTGTAACATTGATTGAGTACACAGATTGCTGTATTCAACAAAAGTTCAGCCACAGACAACTTAGCCGCCGCACGTGTAAATGGACTCCATACACGTCGAGATTACTGCCTTTCCGGGTTCCCACTCGGGTTTTTTGCATTTCACCAAATCGGTGCCTAAATTTCACCAAATGCCCCTAAATTTCACCAAATGACCCGTTTCCGTTATAGAGCCTGGGTACGAGGTTGCGTTTCTAGTGGATATCAACTGCTAAATGATAACAAACCTGTTGTTTATGACGGCAGACCTTTCTCTCTAGGCGTAGTTTTTAACTGATAAACCCACTTTATTGGCTTACAAATTCCTTTCTTTGCACGATTACAAACGTCTGATCACCGACCCAACATGTCCTCCCCTTGTTCCCATAACAACGCTAATTTTATGCGGCCTAGCGCCAAGTCCCGCGCAGCCAACCAAACAGAATAATTTAAACATACTAGTTAATAACTCAGCGTTCAAAACACCCCCGCCCGTGGCGTGAACCAGGGGGGAACGTCACTCCTTCTCTTCTTGGTGTGCTTCAAGCAACGCCAACCTTCCGACTGGACGGATATAAGTCCCAGTTTTTGTCATAACTTCGGCTGATCTGACAAGTCCATCTGCACTTGCAATCGGTGCCACGACTCGACCAAGTCGCCATTGACCCCGTGGAACGTTATTCTCCACCATAAGCACGAGATCCCCACGTCGAAGATTTCTCTGTATAGTACGCCACTTACTGCGTTCAATCAAATTTGGGACATACTCCTTTCGCCATCTCTGCCAAAACTGATTTGCTAAAAACTGGCTATGACGCCATCGACGACGCAGTGACATATCTCGTTGGACGAACTTCCCAGGTGTCAGATTTGCGCTTGCGCGCCCATGCAAGAAGTGGTTGGGCGTCAAACAACTAGTGTCTGTGGACGACGTACTGCTACCACCGTACACCAGAGGGCGGGAATTCAACAAGGACTCGACTTCCGCAATCACTGTGAGGAAAACTTCATCGACAGTTAAAACATTACCCATGATCACCTTCATTGCTCGTTTTGTGAACTTCACCAATGATTCCCACGCTCCGCCAAACCAAGGCGCAGCCGGTGGGTTGAACTTCCATTCAACTCCTCGAGCACTGAGTTCGTCAGCAACACGTTTCTGATCAAGCTCACCTAACGCTTCACGCAATTCACGTTCTGCGCCAATAAAATTCGTCCCATTATCACTCAGAATACGCACTGGGTTTCCTCGGCGGGCTTGAAAGCGTCGAAGTGCCATGATGAATGAATCCGCCTCCAAACTGTGGGCCACTTCCAGATGTACAGCACGCATATGAAGGCATGTAAACAGGCAGATGTAACGCTTCTCAACTCGGTTGCGACCAACTCGGACGGAGAATGGTCCAGCGTAATCCAAACCCACGTGTTGAAATGGCACACCAACACCAGAAAGACGTATGTCTGGCAGATCATTCATTTTCTGTGTCATTGGACGAACACGACGTCGGTGACACAACGGACATTTGACAGTGCAGTTCTTGACCTCCGAACGGCCGCGTAGAATCCAATATTCTTCTCGGATGTGGTTGAACACGTGTTCGACTCCGGCGTGGATCAACTTACGATGGTAATCAATGACGATCAGGCGGGTAATATCATGGGTATGGTCCAATATTATCGGATGCTTCGTGTCCCATGGTAATTCCACTTTGTCAATGCGTCCTCCTACGCGTAGAACTCCACTTACTAACAGTGGATCAAGGCTGGCAATTCGGCTGTCACGCGAGACAGGAACACCTTTTGACAACGATTTGATTTCAGCTGAGAAACGATCTTGTTGTGCCCACTTGATCCAGTACAATTTCGCTTCGTCCAATTCTTCGACTTCTAGAGCGTCAGTTTTTCGTTGATCTCTGTTACGTAGGTTGTGGCAAACCCGTAAAATCCAGGCTGTGACACGAATGAGCTTGAGCAAACTCGAGTAGCTTGCCGGATCAAATAGCTGGCTTACTTGAACTTGAGTTTTTAAGACCCTTTTCTTTAACTCAGCTTCGGCTGTTGACGGAGCAGAGCAGGACACATCATCGATTGGCCATTCTGACTCGTCACACCTTAAGAAGTCCGGTCCCGTCATCCACCATGACGCCCCTTGAATGTCTACCGCGCTTGCTCCTCTGGTCGCGATGTCTGCTACATTTATGTTCGTACGGACATGATGCCATTGTTCTGGATCACTTTCGGATATCACTTCTGCAACACGGTTGGCCACGAATGGTCGGAAGTTGCGTGGTTCACCATGAATCCACCAAATAACTGTGGTGGAATCTGTCAAATACGTTACATCGCGCATGCTCAGATCTAAATGTTCACAGATAGTCTTGGCCACACGTACAGCTAACTGACAGCCCATCAACTCTCCTCGTGGTATTGAGATAGTCTTCAATGGCATAAGGCGTGTCTTTGCCATTACCAGATGGCACACAATCTCCCCATCTGACAGTAAGGCACGTATGTAAGCGACAGCGGCACATGCTTCTTCGGACGCATCACAAAACACTATAAGTTCTTTCATTACTGTTTCAGAAGAGAGGCTGTAAATGTAACGTGGAACAGTAAAAGATCTTAGGGCAATCATCTCGGATTCCCATTTTGCCCACTCACTTGCAAGGTCAGCTGGTAAGGGCGTGTCCCAATCTAGGCCTCGTGACCATGCACGTTGCAGGATAATCTTTGCACGAACTGTAAATGGACTGGACCATCCAAGTGGATCATACAATCCAGCCAACTTTGCAAGGACGCCCCTTTTTGTGGACTGTGCGGGTGGACGGTCAAGGAGTGCGTAGGCGAGACCTAATGTGTCTGACTGTGGATCCCATCTTATTCCCAGTGCTCGTCCTGATGGCAGTTCACCTTGCTCTAGGACCTCATTTGAAATGGCTCGATCGGCTTCAGGGATTGTTGACAACACATCAGGTGACGATGAAAGCCATTTACGCATGGGGAACCCACCCTTTGACATAAGGGCGGTGACATCAACTCGCATAGTCACTGCTTGTGGCACGCTGACACAGGAGGTGTAGAAGTCATCCACAAAGATGTTGCGTCAGACTGCAGCAGCCGCTTCTGGCCATCGTTGTTTGTTGTCTTCAGTCGTACGAATGAATGCAAAATTTGCCTCGCATGGCGACGACTTGTCACCGAAAACTAAGCAGTTCATTTCATAAACATTAGGCGGTCTTGTCAAATCCATGTCTCGCCATAAATATTGCTGATATTTACGATCTTCTTCTTTCAGACGAACATGGCAGAACATATCTGAGACATCCCCCGCAAGTGCAATTGGTTGTTCACGAAACCGCAACAAGATACCAGGAAGATCATTATGGAGGCTTGGCCCTGCCTCAAGGCAATCGTTGAGGCAGATACCCTCATGTTGTGCAGCAGAGTCAAAGACAACTCGTGGCAGTGGTTTGTGAGGGCTTATTACAGGGTGATGTGGCAGCAGCCATCGTTCTCCGTTCACAACATGCTCTTCCGGAGCTAACTTGCGGGCAAACCCTTTCTCTACATATGCATTAATAGCCTGGCAATATCCTTCGGCTAGTTTGGGATCTTTCTGTAGACGTCGTTCTACAGACTTTAAACGACACAGAGCTGTCTGAAAATTGTCAGGTAATAATGGTCTCTCAGTCTTCCAAAGTAACCCCAGTTCGTACCCTGACTCAACTTTACGACATGTTTTGTTCATAGTTTCAATAGCATGCTGTTCACTTCGTGTATACTGTGTAGTAGCTTCGTTTTGAACTCCAAAAGCATCAATCTCCCAGAATTTTCGCAACTGATGGTTAGCGTCCTTCTCTTCTTCCACAACTTGCACACGTAAGACACGCTTTCTAGAACTCTCCATGGTTGGTACAGGACCAGCAACAACCCAACCAAGTAGCGTCTGCTCAGCATACGGTTCACCACACTTGCCATGCCTAACATCCAATGGTGCCATCAAGAATGCAGCATCAAGGCCAAGTAACACATCAACCTTCATTTCACCCATCGACTCAATGGGAACATCACGCAAGTGTTCATATCGCTTCTTTATTTCTGTCCAGTCAACAGCTTGCACTGGCTCGCAAATGTTTTTCATAGTCCATGCATGCACAACATCCTTTGTAATTGATGTTGCAAATGGAAGACGAACACATTGTGACTTGAGAGTGGTACGGATTCCACCGACGGCATCAACAGCGAGATTCTGCTTTTGACCTTGGACCCCTAACTGTTTGGCAAACCCAGTCCTAATCAAGCTTGTTTCACTACCAGAATCTAAGAGTACAGTCCCCCTAACTATTTCTCCAGAGTCGCTAATAAATGGGACAACTACAGTTTTGAGTGCAACCTTAGTATGGCCTGCAGCATTCGTTTGTGCTTTGCCACAGTGAACGCCCTTCTGCTCAGGTGGTGCAGTCGGCTTAGATGTACTATGAAGCAGTTCGTTGTGACCTTTCACACAGGAATTAACCCCACACTTAGGCGCAGTGCACTGGCGACGCTGATGCCCTAGTCCCAAGCACCCAAAACACACTCCTTTTGCTTTGACAATTTCCCATCGCTTATTGATGTCAGCAGCTAAGAAAACTGGGCATTCACTTTCCTTATGCTTATCAATGCTATCACACAAAGCGCATTTCCCTCCTCTCACAGTCAGTAGTCTCCTAGATGGAAACTTAGGATCGCGCTTAGGGTCCTTAGGGTCCTGTTTTGCTGGGTGAGTTAGGTCATTATAGCGGTCACGCTTGCGCATTGCCTTAGCTCGCAGTTGGGCCCATTTTGCTAATCCCTCAACCGACTCTACTACTTGCTCGCGTTCTATCTGTCTTACCCACTCATCTCTTTCACTAGGTGGTAACTTGCGAACTAATTGTGTACATAAAGGCATGCTACTCAACTCATGCTTGTAATCTGGCTTATCTAAGGCAAATACTGCTGCTTGTAAGGCATCAGCATATCGCTCAAATCCCTCACGATCCTTTTCCTTAATGCAACCCCAACTTGTAATGCGGTGTAAATGGGCATCCACAACTTCACGGGGGTCCCCATACCTATCACTAAGTAATTTGACTGCCTTCGGGTAGTCCCCAGGCCCCCCGGTCAAGCAAGAAATAACTTCTCTCACTTTATTGTTGATAGAGTTATTCAAATGTGCAAGTTTAACTGCCTCAGAAAGAGACTTGTTTTTGTCCACAAGTGCACTGAATATTCCCCAGAAATATGGCCATTTGTCAGGATTTCCATCAAACATTGGCACAGTTACTCCCTTTAAACCGCCAATATGGGCATGTTGTGTTCCCCCCGACACAACTGTGGGAACTTCACTGGATGGTTGATTTGACTGTTCGCTAGGCTGTTCATCCGAATGTTTATTCGAATGTTGGCTGTTGTTCACGGAGGGACTTGTAGTCTTCGGTTGATCTGATTCCGCAAGATAATCTGCAACTTCCGCTATGATTTCTGTCACATCCATTTCAACTTGCAATAACCATTCCCCATCAATTTCAATAGACGTTGGATCTGCTTGTTCTAGTTCCCTCACAACGTCCCGTGCTTTCTCCCTGGCATCCTCAATATTTTTTGAATACTGACGTACCTTTGAAGCGCTTTCTTTATTGCTTATAAGCTCCTTAACTCTGTTTATATTTCGCGTAATGCTCGACTTTGCAACCTTCTTTTTCGATCTTAATTTATCAATTTCATTTACCTCAGGCATAATTTTAATCCGGCTCGAAGGACCAACTTTTTATGACGGCAGACCTTTCTCTCTAGGCGTAGTTTTTAACTGATAAACCCACTTTATTGGCTTACAAATTCCTTTCTTTACACGATTACAAACGTCTGATCACCGACCCAACATGTCCTCCCCTTGTTCCCATAACAACGCTAATTTTATGCGGCCTAGCGCCAAGTCCCGCGCAGCCAACCAAACAGAATAATTTAAACATACTAGTTAATAACTCAGCGTTCAAAACACCTGTAGACAGCGCTTACGAAGCAAATTTGATAATTTTATTGATAAATAAACTCAAACAAACTTTTTAAAGTCAAATTTGGGGATTTTCCACAATTTAAACAGAATGTAATAAAAAATGTAGAAATTTTTAAAATGGCGGCTTTTTCCCTACGAACGACGGTATTATGGTACACGTAGACCTACCATGACGTATTGTTTGAAACCCCTAACCGAACCGCAGACCACTAACTTAATTTTTTTTCTCCGCGAGTCTGGCTTTCTCCATGATTTTTCGTCATACTCTGTGACAGTTGTGGGCCATCTTACAAGTCAGCATTTTCGTTTTATCAGTAAGATGTATGTAGAAGTTAATGCACTTTTGAATAATAAAGAATAAAGTAGTGAAATTTCATCAAATTTGGTCATTTTCACATTTCCTTCACCAGATCACCAGACTCAGTCCGATTTCACCAGGTTTGGTGAAAAACCACCATGAGTGGCAACCTTGCTGCCTTTGCACTGCGCAAAGGCATGGTGGGCGTGGGCCAAGGGTACAATCAGAGGTTATTGGTTCAATGCCTGTCAGGGGCTCGGAAATGTTTTCTGTGTGTCAAACTATTAAAAAAATATGTGAACTAACATCACTATTAATGCCATAACGTTGAATAATCCCCTCTACTTTGCCTCTGTGCTTATTAAACACTATTCACATTGTTAAAGTAAATATACTAACTGGGACCGTGAATAAATTATGGGGACATTAACCTCTTGGCCCCTCACTTCCACCCACTATGAAATAGGATCATCTTTATCACAGTTCATCTTGTTGCTACAGTATGTTGTTGTTATTGTGGTGAAATGGGACATAATAAAGTGCATTCTGCAATGACATGAATACTGTAACAGACAGAATCCAGAATGCACTGTCTACAAATGCTTAAAATAATGTTACAATATTATGTCATTACTATATGCAAACTCCCAGACTTGATACTTGGTGTGTTTAGTTTACTGCATGATCATTACTTGAAAACTTACAAAACATAGAAAAGGTAGAACAGGAATTTGTTGCACTTTTCAAATCTCTTCTTATATTGCAAGCATTCTTTACCACCAACTTGCCCTGGTCCTTAGCATACTTTCTTCATCATTGTTGCTCCTCTTCATAATCATTTTCCTATTTTATTTTCTTGGAAGTTGCTTCCAAGAATACCTGTATCTGCTATGTGTGGTTTTTATTCATTGCAAAGAAAAAGATGTATTTCATGATATACCAATATTGCCAAATTATTTTACCAAATCACTGGTTGCTTTTTTCTTGAGATTGTCATCCTCTGAAGTGAACATTAAGCCTTAGACTTCAAACATGATGCAGTGAATGTCAGTACCAATGGTGAAATCACATTATTGAGGATGAATGGAAGTGTGACGCTAAAGACTACTTCATATAAAACAATAGTTGACCAATCATCATAAATTACTTCTCTGACTGCTTGAGTTCGATGAACGTCCACATATCTCCCGCAATGCCACCAAACTTTCACACGTTCAAAGGTCCTCGTAACTTGCTAGCTTTGCTTCTTGTGTCCACTAGTTGACCATTGTTTATCGTACTATTATACAATTATAACTTTGACAAAAGCTACACTAGTGTTCCACCACATTTTATTATCCAAAATTTTTCAACATAGATACTTAATTCTCCGTAAATTTCATTAAAATAAGCTTGGAGATTTTCCCGCCAAAACTCATCGTTTCAGAATAAAAACCGTATTGGCCCGGACAGTCCAACATGCTAAAATATCGGACTTTTCAGTAACCATTCGTCCCGCGTAATTTTGTACAAAGACCGTCAAAATACAAAGCTCAGCCACATAATAAAATTATCATATTGAATGGATAAAATTGTCCTCAAAGCTAAACAAACATGTTACATTAAATATACATTGAAAACAGGATGCTGAATTAACGGGTGGTGACTAAAAAAGTGGACAAATGCGATAAGCTTGGGACAAAGTAATAATGCATATTACAAAACTACAAACACCGGCAATGTTCAACACTTTATTTCAATTTTCCCAAACTTGATCTATAGTAGCTATCTGGGTGATGTGTCAGTGGCTTTCCTCATCTTAGTCTTAACTGACTACATCCTGTTCCGGACAACATTCCAATCAAGTTCGCGGAGACATTTCTTTATCTGCAGTTTCAGATGATGCTCTGTTTTGGCTTTCCAGTCACCATCATACATTCTTGACTTTAAAATTCCCCATAAGTTTTCAATTGGACGAAGTTATGGCACATTTGGAGGATTGTCACCTTTTGCAACAAAACGGATATTTTTCTCATTAAAAAGAGCAATTGTGTCCTTGGCATGATGTGAAGAGGCAAGATCCGGCCAAAAGACATAGTTATTATCTGCATGATGCTGTTGCAAGAATGGTATGAAACGGCCATAATACACTCCTGCCGATAAACATTTCCGTTGATGATGCCCCTGCTTGGAACAAAGAATGGATCACTGTGTCCCTCTTCACTGATTGCCAACCACACGAGAAGTTTTGGCTCAAACTTTTTCTTCTCGTAATATGTGATGCTTGGAGGAGTTTTCTCTTTATTTTGCGAATAGAATCTGTCATTGCCAGGTACGTGACAGTGGCCAAATGTAAAATATGCCTCATCATCCATGACAACTTTGACACTTGGCGAAGGTTTCAGCACAATTTTTATCAATTTTTTGCAGCACTTTTTCTGCCTCAATTCTTTCTCCTCAGAACATTCTGGTGCTTTTCTCTCTTGTAATTTTTGCATCCTTCTTTTTACAGGATTTTGTGGATATAGGATTTGTGAACTCCGAATTTTAGAGCTAGTTTTGCTTGGGACACACCACGCTTGTCTGTTGCTGCCATTACCAAAATCTTCATTTTCTGAGGTGTCAACTTTTCAGTTTTTCGTACACTTCAAACCTTCCTTTCTATTGTTTTCCTTTCTTGAAAAGTTTTAATAATCTTATAAAACGAGCTTCGAGCTATTCCTAGCTTGCTAAAGTGGTTTACAGTACAAGCAACACCCCTATTACTATGAGCTTTGTAAAAGTGTACAACAAGATCTTTTCTCTGCTTCAAGTACAGCCCATCCATCACTAATAAGATGTACTTTAGATATCAGTATTGCAATAATATCAACTGGGGTAACCAGGCCTTTGCACCCAGGCCTCTTGACGGAGATATTGTTGTTTTATTATGTAAAAATATTCACGTGAGTTTTGTCCACTTTTTTAGTCACCACCCGTTACCTCGAATGTTAAATGACCCCAGTTCACACAACTGGACGGTGATTGTTATAAGGTGAGTAGTTTAAGTTGCTTGTTCCAAGATTAAAGTAAATGTTGTCACATTTTACTAAAATTTAATATCACTTAAAGTACTTTTTACATCAAATTGTATTTCTAAATAAAAATTAAGTACTTAAAATCAATTTATTGATCACTGATAAAATATCCTGACAAGACATCCTGGGCTAGAGAGGACATTTGGAGATTCTCAAATGCATCAGCTAACTTTTGTCTTGTCCCTCCTCTTTCAACATATCTGGTAAGCAGTGTACAAGCATTTTGACTTACATCCTCACAATCACGGAAGAAAGTAATGTAGTCAATCTCATGACTTTGAAACAGCTTCGTAAGATAGGCTAACTTCTTCCATGTCCTGGGAATTTTTTCTGCTATTGGAACAATTTGTTGTTGTTGGAGACGATCCGGTGGTCATTGTTGGTCTTGAATCTCTATCAAAATCAAGCAAGCGTTCAAAACCGTGATACTTACTCTTTCAGCGGCTGATTATATGGAGAATTTATGCTCGGACTGAACTATAAAGTTGGCCTCCCTCAAAAAATGTCTTAACAAATTTAGTTATCATTACACGGCGAAAATTTTAGCCCGTTCTTTTCCTTCAAAATTTAATGTAGTGAGTCAAGCTGACATTTTATCCCGTGCTGAATTTTTTCCCCTAACCAGGCAAACCAGGTCCTCGACAAATACCAGAATGCAACATTTTCTGTATTACACGCCCAAATCAGCTTCTTGAATTCTTTTGAATTTGTTTCACAATTTGAAGTTTTTGCATAACTTTCTACATTTTCAATATTTTTAAACTCAGCTTTTCGAATAGTCGTTTTCTACCATTACTAAGGGTCTCAGTATATTTTTCATGCATTTCACGAGGAACACATAGAACGTTAAGTGCCGGGAATCAGACTTTGTGTTAGTTTGTAAAAGGTGCCGTAATAGGGGTTGGCTATGTCGACATATTCAAATTAAAGATGTCAAAAAAGGCGGATTGACTGCTAAAATCGACAAGAGAAAATGTCAAAAAAATAAACTAACGTTAGAATATATATGGAAATGCTTTATTGTCAGTTTTGTACTTCTTGAGTTGTGTGGTTTATCAGGATTTTAACTTGTTAGGTTTTGACGACGACGATAAACCACACAACTGAAGTTAAGGTAGTCTATGTGGCTTATTTTTGGAGACGACCTGTGGATCGTCGTTTTTCTTCACGTTCAATCAAAATCTAACAACTGGCCTAAGCATTGAAAACGTCTTCCCTTACGTTTTGTTTTATTGACATTTTCGTGGATTATTTTTCCCTGCAAGTTCATCAGTCTCTTTTACTTACCTCATGGAATCTCGTCAGGAGCAGAGCAACATGTTTCGTTTGGTTTTAAAGGAAACATTATACATGCATGCAACGTTTTCACTTCGTGATAATCAACATTCTAACTACTTGACTCTTTCCATGATAATGAGACGGTGCAGTCTGGGCGTGGCGCTGGCGCGAAACACTCGCGGATTAGGAGTTTGTGCCCAGGCAGGAAAAGCCGTTATTATGATTGAGATTGATGTTGTGATCCTGATTCAGAAGTGCAAACTAGTAAAGGTAATTAAACCAAAAGTGATTCAGTGGTTGGTGTAACATTGGTGACAACGATGTCTGCAATGGCGAAGAAACTCGAGTATTTCACCGGGGAAGATGGTACTTCCTTAAAACCTTTGCTAGATTGATTTGATGCTGTTATTGGGGCCGAAGGCAAGGCAAGTAAGGCTGACACCATTATTTGCGCTTGTTTAAAAGGTAATGCAGCAGAAGTTGTAAGAGCAATGCCCGATGATGATAGGAAAGACCTGACAAGATTAAAGCAGAACTCTGTAAACAGTTTGACAGACGGGATAAAACACAGATTCAACGTAAATTTTGCAACAGAAAACTGGAGAGTGGGGAATCTGTAAGCAAATTATTGCGAAGCCTTTGTTAACTTGCAGAAGTCGGGTTCTCAAATTTGGAAACACCTCAAGTCTCTACTATGTTTACCACAAGCGTGTGTGGGGATGAAGCTATTGTAAAAGGAATAGTTAATGGTAGCTGACCGAAGGAGGAGAAAATTCATGTCCGAATTGATCGTGCTGCTAAGTATTTCAGAACTGAGTTTCTCAACCGTTAATAATCCATAAATCATATTAGGCAATCCATGAACCCACACCACATAATATGCATTTTTATACCCTATGAAAAATCACCTGTGATGTGGATCAAATTTCTTAATTTACACATTCAAGTCAATGAAACAAACAGGGGTGTCGGAAGAGGTCGGCCGGTCTGTTAAACTACAAGGTTATGGTTCCCAAACGAGACCGCAGCTGAATTAAACGTTTTTACTTAAGAACCTTTAGAAAATTACAAATTTGAATCCGAATAATCTTCATATAATCGTTTGGGTGCTTGAATTATGAGAACAACTGGCCATTAGGATTGTTAACCCTTGGAGCACAATGTCAGAAACACCCATGTTGGAATTGAGATTGGAAATTCAAGCCCGCCTACTCTTACTATCGTTACGAAGTCTTTGGAAACAAACATGGAATAAATTAATTGGAATACTCGTTTGAGAATGATATTCAAGCCTTCGTTTATCATGGTACATCAGAGGACTGCAAACACTCGAAAACGATGATGACCTCGAGACTACACCCCTCGGTTTTGATTCATTTTTTGTGTTTGGACTCTGTGATGAAACACTCAAACTCTTTTTTCAACTGTTACGCGTACCATCGACTTAACAGTTAAGCGAACGAGAAATTCGGGCTACAACTTAACACTTGTCATTGGGAATATGCACAGTTTTAATTCCATTACAGACTCATCCTCACTACATTTCTGAACCATATCAATAAGTAACCTTGACTATACCTACTGAAACCCTGTAGTATAATATATTATCTCACCGGAGGTCAGATGCTTGTGGTATAAAAATTGTGAGAATTTAAATCTAGTAAAAAAACTCATTCATAATTCCTTAGAAAAATACAAAGGAAAATCATAACCGTGCCGTGTCTTCATATGTGATAAAAATACGCTTACTTTTCTCCTCCAATTTTCTCGGCTTAGAAAACATTAATCTTCAAACTTTCTAAGCAAATTAGTGTATTAAGCCGTTTTTTAAGCCGTTCCAAAAAACTTGCAGCACGAGCTTTATCGGATCAAAAAGATTCGGCTATCGTCTTGTGTTTTATATCCGATAACACCCTCCTGCTCGTTTTTTAAATATTACTTAGCTTTATGCCATTAAATTTACAAGAAAGCACCTCACAGCTTGTTTTAATGCAAAGTGTTCACGACAGGCATACAGCAGTTCTTTCAACAAGTTGTACCATTATTTTGTAAAGCAGTTATAAGCTTCTTGTAACAAATCATTATGTCATGTTTGAGGAAGTTGATCGTCCAGGTTAGTGTAGTCTTGAGAAAGACTGTTGGTTGAAGTGACTGACGTTTCGACAGCCTTAGCGGCGGTCATCTTCAGAGTCAAAAGGAGAGTAAAGGTCAGGTTCGCCTGTATTTGTATCTGGCTCGTCCGTGATAAGTGGGCGGTCGTATTAGTCATGGAGGTGTGATATTTGGCGAGAAGCAATGGGTGTGGTTGTGTAGGCGTTAATTATCAGTTAGTCGAAGTGTAAGTCTGTTGGCTGCTCGCACGTTTGACTTTGTGAATTAGTCGTTTGTAAGGTCCCGGTAATTGTTGTGATCGGTTTAATGGATTTTGTTCTAAGTTCGTATACCAGCTTTCTAGTGTGAGTCGCTGTTTGTAGTTGGTGCTGTACGTAATGCATTTTGCCGAATCCCAGTCAATGTTGTGTTTGGTTTGTCGGTGGTGTTCGGCAATGTGGTTGGTTTTGTCTCCGTTTTTTTGTCGCTCGTTTGTGTTCTGTTAGTCGTATATTTAAGTTTCTGCTAGTCTCACCTATATAAGTGGCTTGGCAGTCGGAGCAATTAATTTTGTAAATTGCACCTTGTCTTTCGTGCGGTTGTTCTCTGTCCTTAACGTTAGTCAGTACATGTCGTAAAGTTGTGATGGGTTTGTGCGCTACTCGTATGTTGTATGGTCGTAAGATACGCGAGATAATCTCAGACGTACCTTTTATGTAGGGTATCGTTGCTGTAGTTGTTGTCGGACTGTTGTTTTTGTCGCGTTCATTGTCTTTGTAAGTGTTAAGTTTGATGAAGTCAGAGTTATAGTTGTTTTTGTGGAAAACGCATTGTAGGTAGTCATTTTCTTGGCGTAGAGCGTTGGGTGAGTTACAAATGAGTTGTGCGCGTCTCGTCAATGTTTTGATGGTGGTAGCTTTGTGTGAGGTTGGATTGTACGACGATTGGTCAAGTAGTCTGTCAGTATGCGTTGGTTTCCTGTAGACAGTGGTCTGTAGTTTGTTATTGTCACGACTTACCAAACAGTCAAGGAACGGAATAGCTCCGTCTTCTTCAATCTCTTTGGTAAATTGTATGTGACTGTTCTGTTCGTTAATGTGTTTGTGAAACTCGTCAATCTCGTCTTCGGGTAGTGCAGTAATCATGTCGTCAACGTAACGAAACCAAAAAGGTAACGTGTGTTTGTAAGTTGCAAGAGCTCGTTCCTCTATGGATTGCATTACAATTTCAGCAACCACAACAGAAACGGGTGAGCCCATTGCCGTGCCATGTAACTGTTTGTAGTGTTTACCGTTGTATTGAAAGTAAGTTGATGTGAGACAAAGTTCCAGTAGTTCCACGATGTCCCCTGTAGGTAAAGGAAGTGCGTCAGTAAATTCGTTGATGGCAGTTTTGGTGCATTCTAGCGCCAGTTGAAGCGGAATACTGGTAAACAGTGATTTCACGTCAAAAGACACTAGCTTGTGGTTGTGTGGTATTTGTACTGTTTTGAGATTGTTGATGAAGTTTTCAGTCGATCGTAGTCTATGTTGTGACTTGTTGGTTAGTGGTTGCAGTATGGTTGTTAAGTATTTGGAAAGTTCGTAAGTAGGCGACCCACAGAACGAAACTATAGGTCGCATGGGTATTTGTGGCTTGTGAAGTTTCGGTAGTCCGTACAGCTTTGGTGATCGCGGTACCGAACACCTGAGTCGATAGTAGGTTTGTTGAGTGATCGTGTTAGTTTTTCTCATAGAGAAAATTTTGTTGTTAAGTTTTCGTTGAAGTGATGGTGCAGGGTCTCGTTTAAGTAGTTCGTAGGTTTGTTTGTCGTTAACTAGTTCGTCCATTTTGTCGTAGTAATCGGTCTTGTCCATAACAACAGTAACGCGTCCTTTGTCTGCTGGTAGTATGACAATGTTTTCGTCATGTTTTAGTCGTTTGAGTGCTTGTTTTTCGACTGTCGTCAAGTTAGTATCACGTATAGAGGCCGATTGTACGGTGGAGGCGACCCTACTCCTGATCTCGTCTTTTGTTGCCTCTGCCAAATCTCTTTGAGAAGCTAAGACAGCCTCGACACTCGATATAATCGCCTCAGTCGGTATATGTTTGGGTGTTATAGAGTGTTTTAGTCCGTAGGATAGTAATCGAGTTTCAGTTTCGTCTAAAGGGCGCGAGGAAATATTCTTGACCCAGTTATCGTCATGCTTTTGTCGTTTACGTGTTCTGCTCCGTTGTAATCGTTCAAGTTTCTGTTGGTATTTCGCTCGATATTTTGTTTCGTTTTTGAGAGCTCGTTTGTCAGCAATGGTTTGTATAGTAGAAAGTAAGTCGGCACTCACGTTTGTTGGTATCAGTTGTCTCAGCTTGTCCAGTCTTCGTTGCTGTTGGTTTTTGTAGAAGTTGAGTCGTCTGTGGCAGTCGTTAATCCGCGCTCGGATCAGTCGTCTGCTGGTGGAGTTGACGATCTGAATAGCCTCTTGTGTGTTCAACGGGGACTTAATTCTAAGTCCTGCGGGAACGAGACCAAAATCCTTGCAGCGGTGGTTGAACCAGAGTTGTTGGCGAGTACGTCTGACCTTGCTTGCGAAACGGATGTAGTCGTTGGCAAGCTGTTCGCTCTGTCGTCCAAATGATCGTAATAAAGTAAATGGTTTGAACCTGGGAGAATCGTGACATGTTTGAGGAAGTTGATCGTCCAGGTTAGTGTAGTCTTGAGAAAGACTGTTGGTTGAAGTGACTGACGTTTCGACAGCCTTAGCGGCGGTCATCTTCAGAGTCAAAAGGAGAGTAAAGGTCAGGTTCGCCTGTATTTGTATCTGGCTCGTCCGTGATAAGTGGGCGGTCGTATTACTAATACGACCGCCCACTTATCACGGACGACCGTATTATCACTAATACGACCGCCCACTTATCACGGACGAGCCAGATACAAATACAGGCGAACCTGACCTTTACTCTCCTTTTGACTCTGAAGATGACCGCCGCTAAGGCTGTCGAAACGGTCGTATTATCACTAATACGACCGCCCACTTATCACGGACGAGCCAGATACAAATACAGGCGAACCTGACCTTTACTCTCCTTTTGACTCTGAAGATGACCGCCGCTAAGGCTGTCGAAACGTCAGTCACTTCAACCAACAGTCTTTCTCAAGACTACACTAACCTGGACGATCAACTTCCTCAAACATGTCACGATTCTCCCAGGTTCAAACCATTTACTTTAAATCATTATGTCGAAGAGATATGCAAGCAATATGAGGTTTGTTGGTACATCTTGTAGCAAGTGCTACACAGTCGTCAACCACACTGCAAATCTTAAACATCCTATTCCAAATTTGACAACAGCTGAAAACAACCAAAGCGAAAATATCTTGATATCGACTAGACGGTAAAAGCATGCAACAATACAGGTACTGTACAAATACGTGTAGTTAGTAAATAGCATGGTTCAACCATGACATAAAAATGAGAGCTCATCTCCAAATTCTAGTAGAAAGAGAAATCTTTAAAGAATAAATTGAAGGTAGAACAAACATGTTTTATAATGATTTACCGACGTTTCGTTGCCCCCTCGGAATACTTTCAAAGGGACAATACATGCATGAACTAGGTTACGGAAATACTTGTTTACATTGTATCAGGTGCCACCAAACCAATGAGAAGACAGTTGATATGTGAAAACAGAGGAAAAGTGATCGGTTTGGAAGAGAAAAAAAATAGGAGTCAAGACTTAAATTTATAAATAAGCAGGACATCCCTTATTATAATCGAAAGTTGGACTCTAAAAAGACTGAAAAGTCCTCACGACAAGTAAGGTGGCAAGAACAAGGGCAGGTAATGTAATAAACCAAACAGCACATTTGTTTACAGTGATGGGGCTGACCAATCAGACTGCTCGATTTTACCAACATGTCTGAATTTCCTGGAAATTCACTGCGAGAAACTATACCTCAGGAAAAGCCTTCCTTCAAGTTGAATTTTGCATTTTCAAAGAGAAAACGAACTGATTCGGATAGTACAGGGGCCGCGGAACGATATTTTGAGTGGGGGGGAGTGCTGACAGGGGGCGATAACATGACCCCCTGAAAAAAATTAAATTCAATATTTCTGAGACGGTCGTGAACACTTCTTATTTTACTGATTACTCAGAAATCTCAAAACACTGGCTATTTAACAGATATGTCTATTAAACGGATATGTTTATGGGATTTTTAAAATCATAAACTAAAATGCGAGCGTGGTTCTCGCTATGTAGGTAGAACAACTCAACGGTTAAGTGAAAGGATCAAGCAACATGTGCCAAGTGTTATACGAAACAAGACCATACCATTAAGAAATCAACCGAAAAGGCAATGTACCTCTGCTCAAACGATTTATTGTGACCCGGCAATCGGTAAATATTTGTTGTCAAACAGATGATGCCAATAACTAATCACACTCCAAATTTAGCACCCTGACAAAGTGTCGCTCAGCATTCTTTCTAAAGATTATGGAATCCATGTACATTGGCGTTATTTTGATGTTTAATTCCTCCTACATGGGAAGACATTGCCTTTACATCAGGTATGAATATAAGCTGATAACTCTTTTCTCAAGAGTTAGCAGACGTTTGCACCTGAAGAGTGGTCTACCGAAATGCATAGTGTTTCTTTTTAGTATTTACTTTCTCTCTGTGTGTTGGTTCGTCTAGTTCTTTTCAGAACTGTCTTGTATGACCATTCACCATGGTTAAGACGTTTTTCAAAGCGATACTGAAATATTTAATTTCTTTTCAAAAAAGTGGGGGGGGGGGGGGGGAATAACGCCTCCCCAGCTCCCCCGCCTCCGCGGCCCCTGTAGTATATTAGGTTTTTTCAAATCTGTCGTGGGGATATGTAATGCGTTCCTTAACAAGAAAAATATCGGCTTTCGAATTGGGAGTTACGAAATGCTCACGACTAAGTTCATGTTTCACGTTGTCCGTACGAAAAAGCCAACATAAATTTATTAATCCGTACGGGTTTTGACGTCCTAGAGTTTTCAACGCTCTCCTTATCTCATAAATATATCACAAAAAACCTTATAAAGTAACTAAGGTGGTACGTTTCGTCATTATTGACGTCTAGTTTTTGTTCCATGCATCCCCACCACAAACAGCTGGGAAATGTTAAAATAGTTTAGTTTTTCCAAAAGGAAATCTTTGAAGTTTGGTGTAACGCTTAAATTCTTAACAAAAATTGTCATAATCATCTCATTTATGACCAGTTGTCAAAGGTTTGTTGTCAAAAGCAATTGGCGAGCCATAAAAGGTTCATAGTTTGAGATATCCAAAGCATTTGCTAGTTTCATAAGAGATAATTAGTAGCAAAATCACAAAGTGATTCACAAACATCTTTGGAGTGCCTATTTTATATAATGTATAAAAAAAGTGCACTTTTACTGAATAATTGGCAGCATGTTTTTGTCAAGGAAGCCAAGCAAAAGGAGAAAGAGGCAAGGCATAAATCCTTATTACAGTGTATTGAAGTTTACTGTAAAAAGCAAGACTGTATTTTTCGTTATGTAATTTGGGTATTGTTACAAAAGCAAAAAATTCAAATAACATTCATATTTTGTTCTTTATTTTTAAAATTCTGAATTAAAATAAAGTATTACTTTTCCCTGATATTCTCACAAAAAAATCAGACAGGTTAGTACATGTCCTCTTATTTAGAAACGAATTGTGTTCACATGTTCAGAAGAGACCATCCCTAGCCTCATTTGAATATATCAATTGCAACCACACAATAGCCAAAAGGAACTGATGACTCAGAATGAAGCCAACTCATTGGTATACAAAAATTACAATCCAGCAATGATTCTGCCGTAATACACTAAATTCTCCAGAAACTATAGATTGATAACCATTGATTCAGAAGAGACTGTAGTTAACCATTTAGAAACATATGAAGAAAAGGAATGTCAAACAAATGATTGCATATTTGTTCTTGAAAAAGACAATAACCTTGATTTAATTCAGAATCTTGATGTATGGATATTAACTTATTAGTTGGCTCATCCTCTTGATGAGTAAAAGTGTCTAGCATTAGACAGAGTAAAATCAAGAGTGGGTCCTTGTCACTTAATGGGTTAAGGGGATGGCTTTTCACTTGTTAAAGTGCAGGGCTTATCCCCTCCAAGAGTGGAAACCTCTTGTGTTAGCCAGAGTAAAATGACAGGGAGTGTGCCCTTGCCTCTTAGTGGGTTAAAGTTGACCTTAACAATATTTAATCAATACTTTTCTTACTCTAAATGTTTGCAAAACTCAGAGATGAACCCACATGAATTTGCAAAAAATTGTTTTAAAGCTTTTGCAAAGACAATCAACAAAAAACTAGGGTAGCAGTTGTGAAAGACATCATGATATACCCATATACACAAAGACTAAACTGGTTTCATGTAGCATTATCCAGGACACTGCAATCCTAGTATCCCTAAGAAATTTAGGAATTACAGCAGATCCCACATTATTAAAGCTGCCTCAGTGTCAAAAGCAGCGATAAAGTCATCTCCACATCCTGCTGGAGGTTATGTATGGAGATTGCACCTTTGAAACTGTCCAAATGCAATAATTACAAGCTGTATTGCAAGTATTTGTTACATTGCTGGGTAATGTTATGGTCACCACAGGCATCATTATCATGTGACCGTTGTGGTTGTGCTTTTACTTCAATATATCAGCACGACAATAGTAATCTAAGATTGCAACCTATGCTACATTCTTGGGTAGTCTTTGATGAACATCTTGTGGAAAATTTCCCCCCCCCCTCTTTTCACTAGGAAGTACAAAGGAAACTGATAGTGCTGGTTGGATAACTGAGAAAGTCAAGGAGGTAGATGCCTGCCAGGATGAACTGCACTAAATTTAATGCACACTTGTGCCACTTTAAAATTTGAATTCATAGCAGGAAAAGAATTAAAAATTTAAAATTTAAGGCTGCTAAGTTTCTTCAGATTTTCTGACAACAATTTTAAAAAGGGCCCATTCAATTGCTCGGGATTGCTCAACACCTCTAGGATCGACTCATCAAGGTATAAACTTCCCAGTTTTTCTGGTGAAGAGATTGTTACAAACAAAATTCTGTCACTTTTATTTATATCAATAAAAAATCCTTCAAACCCATAATTATTAAAATAAATCACAATTCAAAAGTGTTTCTAATATCACGATGTCAATCAACAGGACCTCTCACACTAGAGAGAGTTGGAGTTGAGTTTGCCTGGAGTTTGCAGTTATTTGCTTATTACTGTAATGGTTTGTCTCACTCTTTGACAAAGTATTTTCTGGTTTGTACTGGTTTCATAAAGTCTCTGACTTTTGCTGTTAATGCGTCCTAGTGATAATTTCATTAAAAAAGACCCTGCAAGTTCACCAGTGGATATGGGCAAGATCAGTACTAAATCTCAAAAACTGTCACAATATCCTTGAGTAGAACTAAAAGTCCATTACGGCGGATCATTCGAGGATGCAGACATTCTTTCATCCTGGCATGCAACGTATGGATGTCAGTATTACCGAATTTGCCATGTCATCCCACAATTTAAGGTTAAACGCCCACGGATACAAGTGAACGACCCTATTTTCCAGTAATATTATTTATGAAAACTACAATGAAGAGAAGAGTGACAATGATGACAACGACGATGGACAAAGGAAGGTCTCGAGCTGGTGGACGACTTCGATGAATTTGTAGGGGAATAATGAGTGTCTTATTTGCTTTCAAGGGTAAGCAATTGTTGTAGGATAGATGCCCGAACAATAAATTTGTCATTTTTCATTTTTATTCGAGTGGCATACTTTGAGCAAATGTTTTCCTAAACTAGGTTTGAGTTTAGTTTGACCAACACTCCTTTCCTTCACTCAGCTTCGTTCTCGCCTGCCACGAGGATACAGAGGCCAAAGTTATCCGCCGATATCAGCCAGATACAAACTCTAAGTGTTCCAACCAGTTTTAGAGCTTGGAAAAGTTCCACTTTACGTAATTTCATATTTATAAGATAAGGAGGGCCTTGAAAGCTCTAAGACGTCAAAACCCATACGGTATAATAAATTTATGTCGGCCATTTCGCAAAGACGTGAAACATGAACTCGGTCGTGAGCATTTCGTAGCTCCCGATTCGAAAGGCGATATTTTTCTTGTTAAGGAATGCATTACATATCCCCACGACAGATTTGAAGAAAAACCAATACACTATCCGAATCAGTTCGTTTTCTCTTTGAAAATGCAAAATTCACGTGCACGGAAGGTTTTTCCTAAGGTATATTTTTTCACAGTGATGTCCCAGTAAATTCAGACATGTTGGTAAAATCAAGCAATCTGATTTGTCCGCCACATCGCTGTAAACAAACGCGCTGATTGGCTTATTACATTATCTGCCCTTTTTGGTGGCAAGTCCATCCACAGTGAGCTTGGATGCTGGGATGTGAAGAGCAAGTCAGTTTCTTTTCAGACTAGGGCCAAATCTTAAAGTGCTCAGAGATGTGCGTGATCAACTGGCAGCTGGTTTGCCAAAAATACAGTGCCGCGGAACACTGAGGCCCCGTCCACACGTATACGGATTCGTTTGAAAACGCAACGTTTTCTTTGCGGACTCGCCTTCCGTCCACACGTATCCGGCGAATACGCTCATCGAAAACGCAACCTTTTGTAAACGGTGTCCAGAGTGGAAACTTTTGAAAACGCAACGCTAGCGTTTTCGTGTGGACGCATGAAAACGGAACCTTTTGAAAACGATGACGTAATAGTCTCGAATCCAGTCCATCCACGTGCAACGGTGCATTGGTAAATTGAAAATGGCGGACAGACAAGCTGTTACCTTTGATATTAAGCGGGCTTATTTCAAGCCTTATCGCATATGTTCAGTTAAATATTGCGATGTTAAGTTTTCAGGCTGATTACGCAAGGAAGTGAATGAAAATAATCAGGCTTCTTTCATTGCCAATCGCAAAAATTGGGACAGTGAAACGCTTAAACAGAAGGCGTCAAGCACGATCTCGACGATTCTGGGTTAGATCTGGACGAAAAAGTGCTTGGAGGGCTAGTTTCGTCAACGACATAGTTGGCCCAGAGGAGTGGAATATAATAATTTATAATAGCGCATACTCAGTAAGTGATTCTATCGTTTTCAGTCGTTTTAGCGTATTCGTGTGGACGGTCGAAAACGATTTAGATGCGCTACTTGTGGACGCGAATTTTTTTAAAAACGGAAAAATATGTTTGCGTTTTCAAACGAAGCCGTATACGTGTGGACGGGGCCTGACACTTGGGTTTATAAACGATGTGTGATATTGGGGACCCCCAAGTATGGACTTCTATAAATCATAGTAATCTTTATCCCCCAAACTAGTTAAAGTATCTCAAAATAACCATCCCCACTGCACATTCAATAAAATACAAAGTAAATTGGCATCAATTTTTAGTTACTTAAAGGTTCTGACCAAGAGGATGTATAAGCTCACATTTTTTCTACCAGACCTTGTAAGAACTCTTTTCCAAATAGTTCTATCGCAAATAGTTCTATCGCAAATAGTTCTATCGCAAGTAGTTCTGTAGTTCTTTTCCAAAATAGTTCTATCGTTCTTTAATATGGTCAGCAATATGTCGCATGCTGTGTCCAAACTCAAACAGCAGGTTTGACCATTTTTTCCGATCTCCCAAATACAACCCCCAAGATTGCATTCCACAAACTTCATCCATATTATATAGTATCGGTGATCCGGATGATCCATTATCTGTGGTGCAATTATGGACCAACAAAAACTTCTTTCGTTGTTTAAATTTAGACCAGTCATAGTTGTGCTGGCATTTAACATTTGTGTTACTATCATTACAAGGGTGAACTGGACAACGATCGAATGTCTTTACTTTCACCCAATTTTCCACGTCGTCTACTCGCTGTAACTTTCCACTGAAGAGCTCCTTCGGTTGGCGATTTGGAAAGCCAATAATAGAAACAACACCACTATTAGGCAAGCAGCGAGTTACTTTCAAATTTTCTTTACCAGGAAGGTTGTTGTTAAATTTTAATATCGCGTAATCCAAATTATCGTTGGATATCTTGTCCTCCAGCATCTGCACTTCAAACTTAGGGCAAATCGGCTGAGCCAGTGTTCGGTAATCAAACTGAATTACCAATTTCATTTCCTTTTGGGCAGGTTTTTTACGATTTTTTACGGCAAAAATTACGTGTTAATTGGTCATGATACTAGCCTCATTTTCTTTCTAAGCAATAATCCAAGCAGTAGCAACGTACTTCGGACTTTCGTATTCCTTGCTTTTTAGGGAAATCATTCCAACAGATTTGCTGCATCGGGCCATTGCCTCCGTGGTTATTGTGGGTTCTATAAGAAACAAAGGCTGATGACTAGAAAATTAAGTTTGGTTCATAAGAGACACCTTTCGAATAGATACAGAATGACATCACTCGAACATCAGTTTTAGTAAATTCATCTCATGACGGTACAATCCACAAAGCCCCTAAACACCATACTCACTGTAACATTGTCAGTTCCCAGTCCCTTTGTCCTTAAAGTACAAATTGGAACAAAAGAAAGGTATTCAATATTTTTGTCCAAAAAAAACCATTAAAAAAAAAAATAACACGACACTTTTAACTTTATTTTTTATGAGCGACATGATTGGAGTTACAATCTTCTTCATTGGGCTGTTTCTTGCTTCTCACAGTTTGTACATGTTTGCGTATAATTTAGACTTGTGATGTTTGTATTCATGATCAAGCTAGTGCAATAGTTAAGTTTTGTAGATTGTTTTACTTAAACGATTGACCACTTCAGTTAATTAGACGTTAACAGTAATTTTCGTAGAGATGAAGGAGAGTACTAAAAAGAATGATATATTATATACACATTTTAAGAGTCATAATTAGTTGAGAGTAAGATGGTTCAATTGCCTATTTTTTCTGGCTTAATGATGTTATGTAGTATTGTAAAATTCCGAAAGTAGCAGGCCCAGTTACCTTCAGTTTTAATTGCTGTAAACATAGTGATATATTGCGACCATTTAAAGGGGTAGAAATACAGCAATTTTGTGTAAAATGGTACCTCCTCAGTAAAAATCAACACAGCTCAAGTATATTTCTGCACCAGACGACAAAAAAAACTACCTTAGAATTTTCTGTCCGTTTTTGATGCTTGCGATCAATCGTGGTATTGTTTTAGTGTGTTGGTCGTGCGTCAGTATCAAAACAACTTTCACTGGTCACCTAATTACGCAGATTGGCTGTGCAATTTGGTGAAATTGCTCAAACATAGCTATGATTGGTTGGCTAATTTATTGAGTGCTACTGGTGGTGATCTTGTCATCCTTGACTAATATTCATACGTGACGATGCCATAGCATGCTCGAGAAAATCCCGCATGTTGCAAGAGAAGACTGCACACCGTTTGACATTGAGACAGTCTGAACTCATCCACAAGATATTAATACCACAAACGATTCTTCATCCTGGCCATAGTTGGCGTATGCGATCGACTTTTAAATGCACGATACCTGTTTACTATTCGCTCACAAATGTAGCAATACCTCTTCATGACCTTTGTGGCTAAATAGTATACATATAAAGACGAACAATCATATTTATCTTTGGTAAATTTCTATCAGGTTTTGTTGAGGAGAAATGCCTTCGCGCTAACATCAATAAATCTTAAAATATTTGCAACTTCTCAGGATGACGGAAAATAGTCGGTCCTCGGACCCCCAACCAGCTGGGGGTCGTTTAGCCTCTTGGGCCAATCCAGTCTCGAAAGAACGAGACAGCCAAACAATGTCAAATAACTCGGATAGATATTTATAAAGTATATAAATAACGAACTGACGGGGTACACAGATTAAATTTATCCGAAAATCATTTTAAAGCAACAAAAATTAACAATTAGAACTCACAAGTTCCCAATAATCTTGTATCCCCGCCCCATACTCAAGAAAATTGAAGAAATGCATGCGATAAACAACTTTCGAAGCAAAAATATAAAAAAAAGTTAACTTTAATGACGTGAATTTGAGCTCATAGTCAATAAAAATTGTAAAGAAAGCCAAAAAGTTTTAAAAAATGTAATACGATTAGAACAAAAAGAGAAAAACAATAATGAGAACAAGCCTAAGCAGCTTGATTGGCTTGAATCCGGTGCTTTAGAAATTGCAAGTAAGCATTACAGATCTTTGGACAACTCGCCCACTAACACGTTACACCTAAACTGGCTAATTTTTTGCATTTTGATTTGCCAGTCACCAAATTTACGTTATAACTAAACTCCATCTTTCCTAGTTTCCATTCTTTAAACAAAAATTTTTTTTATCAATAATCACCTTTAACAGTTTCAGAAACATACAAGCAAATATCCTCATAATTAAAATTATGTGTTTCGAGATCAAACCTTGAATTAGTTGTGCTGTTTCGTATGCAGAGTCGTGAGCACTACTCGCAGGAAGATATTCAAACAAGGTTTTGTTTGAAAAGTCCAGACCAGGCGCGTAGCCAGGAATTTTTCTTGGGGGTTCAATGTCGAGGAACTTCTGGCACCATTAATTTTCAACTCTTCAAAAAATGTACTGTCCTCTTATATACTAGTTTATTACACGCATGTAGGAGAGTTATCTGAACGTAATGGCAAACGCGAGCTCGGCTTGCTGCTGCACCTTTTAAAACCATTCGTTAATCTATTTAACTTTAGGGTAAAGTGTTCTCCTTAAAGATGTTAGTAATAATGCTTGGTAAATTGTGGATAATATAGAGTGCACGAGTATCACAGTGAACTGGTTTTGGTGCCGTGTACACTTAATGGCCTGCAAGTGCTTTCTGTCCTAAAGTCGACATTCGTCAGCGATTAATGCTTGTTGAACTTTGTTCAATATCCTGCTGACAACTGCCCAAACATTCACATCTTCACTTCAACATTTCAGATAGTACATATCGACAACTTATCACTGCGCCAAGAGTGGTTTCTAACTCGCAAATGAAAGCTTGTCGGATTGTGATCATGTCTTATGACTCATTATTGAGTTAGAAACTCAAGCTCGTTACAGCTATGGGAGGGGTTTGAACCCCCTGAATTTCTCTCTTGGCTTCACCGCAGGCACTGGTCAAGACATAACTTTATTAAAGAACAGATTTTTTCGGGAGATTTTTCCGAGTTTTTTCCAGTTTTGTTAACAAACTTCCACGACGTTAGCATCATCATCTTCAGGACTAACTGGACGTTAAATATTTCAGAACGTTCAATTCAAAAGTCTTCTGAGGAACAACGAAGCGATAAGAACCACAAGCACGAAGTTCTTCCAAAAGTCTAATCCGGTTTTTCCGAAAGCCAAGAAGTTTAATACGTTTAGTTTAAACACTAGTTTGTGGTGGCCTTCATAAAAGTTCACTATCATTAAAATTTTAGCTCTACAAACACCCCGAAGGTTTTAAAGAAATTATTTCTAAAACTTATTTCCCCTATCTTAACGGATTGGTTTTATTTGCTATCACCAGCTTAAATAATTTGTATATGCTTTCCACTAACATGAGTGATCTCTTCAGTTGTTTCATTCAAAAGCTTTTATCGCTTTCGCTTCCGGTATTTACATAGCCCTTCTGCTTTTCCTCAGGAGTTTATTCCTATGTTTCTCTATTTTACTTCATTCCTGCACTTTCCAGTTGTGACGGTTTCAGTTTATTTGCTGTCACAAGTTTAAATTTGAATGCCTGCCAAAATCTGGCAACCTTGATACCAATGCCTAGATTTGCTGATTGAGAATTTAAAAAAATTGAATTCAGCGCACTTTCAATTCAAGCGAAGGTTGGTTTGAAAAATTTGCATCTTACAAATTTATGCGACGGAATTGTTTTTTCGAGAGCAGTCTTCTGACGTTGACTCAAGACCTAAACATTGAAAATGTCTTTCCCTATGTTTTTTTATTGACACTTTCTTGGAGTTTTTCTCGCAGGAAGCTCATCATTCTCTTTAATTTATCTCATTATGGAATCGTGTTAGAAATAGACTGGTTTGTGTCGTTCGGCTTAATCCTGTCTGGGCTGAGCTATTTTTGCTTCTAGGAAGGCTTAAGGGGAGGGTGATTCGCCCCCCTCACCATAATTTCATTAGTATTATAACTATTTCAGTGACACTCGGCAGAAATATTGAATATGCAATGCTCTACAAAATTAAATATTACTTGGTTCCACATATTTGATGACCTCATTATTACGTCACTCAACTATTACTGTTACCAGTGTTGTTTAATGCCGTTTTTTCCGCTCGTATTTCTCAAAAAAGATTATCGTAAACTATTCAATAAGAAAAGTTGAGGGAAGTAATTTATTTTAGTTTTGTCTGTTATATCTGTTTGTGACGTTTAAATGATGTCATTCTGAGTTTAAAATTTTTTAGTTTGAATTGTTGGAAGTCCTTTTGATCTTCCTGAAATACATGTTACGCTGGTGCACGAAACTAGGCGTTATGATGACGTCAAGAATGCAAGAAGATGATGTCGTACTAAACTCTCAAACCCAAAAAATGATGGTTTTTGAATCTAAAAACTCCCTTCTTTTCGTAACGGGAGATACTTTCCTTTTAAACTAGTATTCAATTCGAACCAGCATTTCGAAGATCTTGTCCAAAACATGGCAATTATTTAACTTCTTTTCAAAAGTAAAAAAGTGGCCCTTAAACTTGAAGTTTTCATGGCAATAGCTTTGTTGGTATGATCTAGAACTACATATCGAAATGTTTGCTAAACAATTGGGGAAAAATCACGAATTCTGATGTCATTTGGAAAATCCAGTCAAGAAATATAGATTAAAAAAACTAAGTTGGGGGTAATTCGGTCCCCCCCCCCAGAGCAAATAGGGTTAAACGAAATATTAGATATGCATATAACGATTTTCACTTGGTGATAATCAACATTCTAATTGCTGGACTCTTTCCACGATAAAATGAAAGTAAAACCGGGGCTGAATGATTTCAAAATTTTATTCAACAGCTGAACAGGGTTTTCAAAGAACAATAGAAATATTGAATAGATGTTATCTTGAGCGAAAATTGAAGATACTCAAATTTGTTCAACATCACTCAACATCACTCAAGCTTTCCCATATTACAATGCTCATCATTCCAACGTCGAAAGTAGCTGCGATAAAATCAAGGAAAGTGCATAACAGCAAAGTAATACTTGGGTAAACTTAATGCGGCAGGCTTTTGCTTTGCGAGGATCTGCTTCGTTTTCTTATTCAACTATTCTCTTTTATAAATAGATGACAGGGTACAAAGTAGAAATACCTACCTGTCCATCCATTAACGGATTCGGGACACTGTTTATTTACAATCCTAGATATTAGATCAGAATAAACTTAAGTTAGAGAGATTGGTAAGGACTAGTGGTCGAGAAGATTTACTGCAGTCCAATACGAGAGATACCATAAAAAAGTTGATATATTACGTTATGTCACGATAGTTAACTCATAGGTAGCTAAAGTAAGTTTACATAGTGTTAAGCACTGAAGTCACAAACCTATCTCTTCTGTTAATAAAGATCTGAATTAAATCTCTTAACTCAACATAAAACCAAATAAAATGGTGTCATCTTAACAATACCCTTGACACATAACCTGCAAAAACAAATTTAAGACACAGTAATTTCAACTACGGTTTGAAACATTATCTTTGATGTGCAAGCAAAAGTTTATCTCTCAGCACAGAATGAATTTTTTGCACGTTTTGGTTAGTTGTTAAGAACTTAAGATGTGTTGTGTAAGCGGCTAACAGAAAATAGTGTTTGTCTTGGATACAGCGACAGCCATACTGAAAAAAATAAATCCCTACGTTTACGTCGCCAAGAAGTTACCTGGCACTCTTCTGTCCCGTGTACACTAAAATCTGCCACGCAGGTAAACACGAGTAAATTTGGAGCACTTCATTTACGCTAAAATATCGTTCGGTTAATACAACCTCCGATAAAACTGATATTAGATGTGGAATTTGGTACTATTGAGAAAATTTGTCAAGCTTTGATTGTCAGAAAAAGCTCCGCAGTCCAATTTGTCAATTGAGGTTGAGAGGTTGTCTTGTGTATCTGTTTAGCTTATATAGATCTCGGCAGTCGTCTCGTGTTTTATATCCGATAAAGCTATCCTAATCGGTTTTTAAATAAGACTTAGACGCTTATAAAACGCATAATTAAAAGTGGAATTTTTAAAAGAAATATCCATTATTATCTTCACTCAACCCGACTTAGCTTGAGAATTACTTATGGAGTTAGATGTTTGCCGGTAGGTTTTGAAATCACTTAGTCATATGTAAGTGAAAAACGTAACTTCTTACGTAAAAATCAAATATACATAAATATGTACGTAATATTTAAAAACCGAGCAGGAGTGGTTTATCGGGATTTAAAACACCAGGTGATAGCCGAGTGTTTTAGATCCGATAAAGCACATACTGCGAGTATTTTAGATGTCTTCTAAAATGAACCATCTCATACACTAATTTGCGAAGAAAGTTTGGAAATTGATCTTTCGTAAGCTGAAAAATTAAAATTCTATATATATAAAGGCACATGTATCTTTATCACATATGATGATCCGATATGGCTATGATTTTCTTTTGTATTTTCCTCATGAATTTTTAATGAATTTTAGAAATATAATATATATATATATGATGAAAACAATTCCGAGAAGGATTGTAATATAATCAGTTTATCGATTAACATATGGAGTTTTATTTTGATTGAATTTTTCGTTTCAAATTTCATTCAAGATTGGACGGCGTAAAAGTTCGATAGATCAATAAATCCCGGTCATGTACTTCAGGCACCGTCCACAACATGAGTTTTTGTAGGAAACAAAAATGTAGTTTATCAATCAAAAAACTGATTATAATGAATATTTTTCTCTGAATTGTTTTTGTATTATATGCATTGAAAAAACCACTTGCTTAAATACAACATTGCAACATTACTTGTGCATTGTCTCAATTTCATTCTTTAGAATTCAATTAAGGTTTTACTTTACTCTTTGTTCGGAGCTGTTGTCTTTTTAGAAGGGAATTTTGAAAAGAATTTGGGTATAAAATGATGCATCGGGGTATTCATGCATTTATTCAACAGAAGGTTAGTGCACGTTTTGATATCACCTAGTTACAGAGGGTGGACAAAAAAAGTGGCCTTCGTCAAAAATATAGTCAATTTTAGTATAACTGTCACTGGAAGAACAGAAATGAAAGAAAACAGTATATTTTTAGAATGTTTTCTTGGAGATCTGATTAAAAAGCTTTTGACATACTAATTTTAAGTGCTGTCACGGAACACACGTCAATTCTTAATACTTTTTATGATAATGTCTTCTGCTAAACATAGTGCATTTTCTCCTATTTCTTACAAATTGGATGATATAAACTTGTCCATAAAATTATCAAAATATTGTGCATCCCTCAATATTTAGTTGATAACTTAAGCACAAATCATTATTAACCAAAAAGCCAGTTACATGTGCAATTTTAAACGTTTTTGTTGAGGTTTTATGTGAAAGTGATGTGGCTAGTAGGGGACTTAAAAAAGTCGGCACCAAGAAATCTGAGATGAAAATTAGAAGGAATCATGAAATTCTTGGATTGCTTTAAGCTGGAGTTACCACATGTACAGTTTCAAAAAAATTCACATTGACCTATTCTAGGAAAAAAAAAAACAAAACAAAAAAAGAACTTTGCATTAAGGTAAATTGAGTGGAGATTGCAGTCGTGATCCTGGTTCTGGATAGAAACTACCGATTGAAGTGACCGTTTAATTATTAAAACATCCAAATCAGGCACCCCAGCCAAACATCAGCTAATCGATAAATTAGAAGCTCAGACAGGGGTCAAATACTCTGCCAAAACTATAAATCACCTCTTGAAAGAGAGAGAATTCAAATGGAGAAAAAAATCTGAGAAACCATTTGGAAGTGAGGAGAATCGTTTACCGCGATTATCATCTGCTCGTGAGCACATTAGTGGGAATATTGATGAATGGGGATGGATTCTCCTAAATCCCATTGAGAATTTATTGGCTGAGCTGGACTGATTAACAAAAGACCAAAAGTTGGAAAATGAAAACGAACGTTTTGCAGTAATCAAAAATGGATTACAATCAATCACCTTAGAATACTTGCATCAGCTTATTGAAAGCATGCCTGGTTTATGCAAAACTGTGATCAAATTGAAGAGAGTGCCAGCTAGGTATTGAATGGTACATACAGTAGGTAGCACTTGAGTTACTGTTGTTGCCTGTAGTAGTTTGTAAATAAACTTTATTGGCGGTTGTGCAAACAAATTCGTTAGAGTCAAAATGAAGGACATCAGAGATGTACCAGGAATTTGTAAACTATAACATAATTAAAAACTGCGTAACTTTTGTGAATTTCAAAAATCGTTTATTAAAATTAAGATTTGAGATGACATTTAAAATTATTTAGACGCATGCATCCTAAAACGATCATTCTTAACCACGTCTGTACATCTTGTGATGATGATGTTACGTTAACCATAATTATTTAGGATGGCCACATTTTTTTGCTCACTTCCTGTAGGTGAATGAAAAACGTCACTGTAGGGATTATTTCCGAAAACGATTACAAAGTTTTCCGTCCACACGACCAATTTTAAACTGTTTTCGCTTGTCATCCCGTCCACACGTAAACGCAGCAATCATTCGAAAACTCTACTGCCTATCTATTGAGCATGCGTAGGAGGCTTGATTGATGCACGCTGTGGTGTCATTGTAGTCGAAAGTCTCCATTTTCGCAGTCCACACATAAACGATAATCCGCTGTTTTCGAATCGCTCAATTTTGGAGATCAGAGCGCTTTCGAAAGACTCCGCTTTTTTTTGACCGAAAACGCCGTTTGCGCGTGGACGAGAGACCAAAACGCAGAGAAAAGTGTACGTTTTCATTCGAATCAAGTTCGCGTCACTAGCGTCCTTTGTAGATGCGCCTGTTGATAAAAGAGGCTTGCTCCAGATCATTGATTAGGAAATTGTGTTGTTTTTGAGCAGGTACCAAAAAAGCTACTGCTATCAAGACTTATCCAACCCACTCACTCATATGGACTCAGTTTTGCATCCTAACTTCACAAAACTGTGGATGTTGACTTAAGGCCTATTAACCAGATTGTATACGATTGTTGTATATGATTGTTTGGTGTCTCCGATTAACACATTGGTACGGTAGCCGGTGAATCAGCCTTAAGGTCCACCCCTTCTGCGTGGAAACATGTAGTTTCTCTGTATAAGAAAGTAGCTTCTGTGAGGAAATGGATCTTCGCCTTGGTAATATGACACTGTTACTTCGACATTAAAATGTGCATTTCCTATTTGTAAACCCAGCTTTTCTCCATCAAGTGAAAAACGCGCATTTTTGCTGAAGATATACGCGCCTTCCTCTAAGAAATAGACACCTTCTCTACAGTAATGTGCACCTTCTTCGTAGAAGAAGACATCCTACCCCCGTGTCCTGGCCTTGAAGAATTTTCATTACAGTATTTACTCGATTAATTTGCCTGCCCCTATTTACCGCCGTCCGAATTAGGTGTCGCATATGAGAGCAAAAATGAACGCCACCCTCGAATAAGCGCCATATTCATTCATAATGTAGCGCTTATTGGTCGCATCATCACACTGAATTGTTCGAGGAGCCAAGCTTAAAAAAAAGTGCAGTACAACTCAATCTAAACCACCCTTGGAAATTTATTCTCCTGTATTACAATGTTTTCCAGCTGTTAACATTTGCCTGTTATCGTTAAAATTGTTATGATTTTTTAAAGAGCACTGCCCTCAAATAAACGCCACCCCCGAATAAGCGCCTCGTCCGAAAAATTATAAATTTGTGGAGTGCTGCGGCACCTCATCGAGTAAATACGGTATATATAATCGGGGGGGGGTGTTTAACATGTGTTTGTTTTCTTACCGGACACCGTACAATGAAGCCTCCCAGACGTAATACTATTTTGGCAAGCAAATGAAAGCGGGCAGGAATGGTGCCTGTGGGGCAACATTACATACCCCAGGATGAACAATTGTTTACGATAATCGTATAGTGTAAATGGGTCTATACTAAATCGAAAAATTGTAAAAGAACTTTTCAGCTCCCTTTGCTTTCTCTATACAAACAAATAAAAACTTTAGAGGGTTTCAATGCAGTTAAAGAAATACGAAATGCACTTTCGTTTTTCGATACTGTCGTCCAAACATGCGAGATGTTGCGGCACTTGAGAAAAGCGTCATGCGATAGCCAATTGGTGCCTTATCCCTGGAAAAAATAACTTGCAAAGAAACATTAATTTAAAAAAAGAAAAAAAAAATCTCCTGCATCTATTACGGTCGAGGAAAACAACTAGAGCTCGGTTCAGTTAAAAAAAATATTGCCAAATTCGTTCAGGCAAAAAAATTGCTATCTTAGTTCACACCGAGATCATCCCGAGGTCAAGTGGTTGGCTCCATGAGCGTGAGCTAAAACAATTGTCATTAAACGATCATTGAACGATACTTTCCGAAGGGTGCGTACGAACCTACCTCACGTGAGGTTATTCAGTCATCATCTTCAAAATGGTGGACTTCCTTGCAGAAAATAATCTTTGTGGTTAAACGTTATTAAAGTTAGCGAGCAGAGAAAATGCAATCATCGCTGCACTTTTGCGTTTGTCCAATTTCATCCCGCCTGAATTCCGTCTTGATAATAAAAAAGATCAGTTGAAATATCACGACGTTTTGACTGACTTCTCGTACTTCCGTGGACCTGAATTCTACGAAGCGAAATCGAAGGTAGATCGGTAAGTGCGACGAGTTAAGCTAGGCTGATGGTGTATTCGGATCTGTTTCTAGAACTTACTGACAAGTTTTTGAGGCGAAACTATCAGCACTTTTCGGCCTTTTTATTAGATTTTGTAAAATGGTCATCAATGACGTCTTGCATTTCACTTCTTAAACTTCTGCTATTTTCCTCACCCCGTTGAGTTTGCATTTGTCCTCCAAGATAATTTTTATTTTGGAGAAAAATTACTAAAATCTGGGAAACATTAGAATTAATTAGACATCAAATAAAGGACATCTCTACATTTACATTGACGAATCAGAGAAGTCAGAGTTTGCATGATGGGAACATACTGTATATGTACAGTACATGTGTCTTCAAGTCATACTGACTACCCCTAGATTTAATGAAGCAAAGCACCCTGACACATAGTGGTCAGTTGGATAGACATTA
This sequence comes from Heliopora coerulea, assembly GCA_030142905.1. Taxonomy (NCBI): domain Eukaryota; kingdom Metazoa; phylum Cnidaria; class Anthozoa; order Scleralcyonacea; family Helioporidae; genus Heliopora; species Heliopora coerulea. Next base: position 521,683 of record JASJOG010000120.1, on the reverse strand, counting down.
ATCAGCATTCCACCCCTGGGTTTGAAAAGTATTCTCTACCAGAGGTAAACAAAAGGGGATTTTGTCCAAGTCAAATACACTTTCTTTCAGTCAAAAACACTTGAATGGTTACATGCACTACCCTTTCAGGGTTCAAATTAGCAGATTGCAATTTGCAATTTACAAACTGAATTTTACAATTTGTGAGTCTACTTTTTGTTTTTGCAAATCCAAATTTAAGAGTGTGTTTAAACGAAAAGTAACTCCTAATTGTACGTTTAGTGTTACTAAAAATTGTGATTTGCAATCTTCAGTGAACTGAAACAAATTGTTTGCAATTGTTTCTGCCAAATTTTGGCCAGCCAACTTGAAACCCGACACCACGCAACATAGTGGCTTGTCACATTGTCACTTCGTAAACAAAATGGCAGAGGATTACCTTCAATGACTTGACGCCTTTTTGGAACAGGGAGGAGCTTCCTTCCTCTGAAACTCACAACATTTTTTCACAAATCAACTTTTACTCTCTAATTCAAACCCTGCCTTCACATGCAAAAACAAAGTTGAGAATCATTGAGAAGCTGTCATCAGGACACAGCACCATGCTAGGAGGTTACTTTGATTAATTTGTGGCAAAGAGGTACACAAGGCAACACTGAATTTAAATGAATACAGTGATGAAATCATCACTGAAGACTGGAACCTGGCAATCTTTGTGCAATTTGTTCTTCTTAGATTACTTCATATGATAACCGTATCTCAATTTATCCGATGAACAGTTCTTTGAGTAATTAAAATTAATTCCAAACATTTGTCCACCTAGGCCAAACTTCAACGTTGATTTCTCTCCAACCTCTACTCCAGTTTTGACCAAACTCGCTGTGACAATGCCAATCCTTACATGAATTTTACCTAACCTTTACCCTAACCTTACTTCTTACTGTAACCCTGATTGAAAAAGTATGTTACAGTAAATGATTTACCAATTGCTATTCTCAGTTCTTATGTCATCTTTTCCAATATTTTTATGCTTTGCATGTTGCCTTATTATTTTGTGCTAAAACTTGCACAGAGCTCATGGTGTAAGTCATTGACCCATGGGAGTCTACTAAACCACAGTTTCACTCACAGTTGTGTACAATCCATGTGGAGTAGTGTTGTTGTTGCAGTTGTATTCTAGCCTATTTGGCACTTGGAAATGTTTACAGATGGTTGTGCTAGGTGACCATATATCAATGTAAATGTGTCCTCTTATGTGTTCTCATCAATGTGATATCAATTTGACTCCTTTGTGCATACTCTAAGATCTTATTTTCTTCATACTTGATTTTTCCCCATCTTAATACTTCATGAGCTTCAAGACTTCAGTTGAGAATTCAGGGAAAACCATATTGACAAGATTTTCTGTTGCATTTAAAAATGTTTACAAATACACCACTGACCTGAACAAGTACAGCAAGTATGCAAATTTTCAAACTTGCTATTTGATACAAAGGAAGATTTCCAGCAGATTGCTGGATGACCATTACTTAACATAAATGTGTGCTCATATGTACTGATGTCGTATGGTATGGCTCTTTTGCACATTATCTAGAATATAATTTTCTTTAATTTGTTTTTTCTTATCTTATAAATTCAGGAGCTTCAAGAGCTTGATTGATTATGCAAGGAAAACTATATTGACATATTGACATGATTTTTCCTTGCATTTGAAAGTGTTTAGAAATGCATCACCATCCTGAACAGGTACAGTAAGTACATATATATAAGTTTTCAAACTTTAATCCAGCAATATAAGTGTATTGGACAGCAATGTTAGTTATCTGGCTGGATACCAAATACTGTAGTTCCCAAATACTGTATTTCTTAAACCAGCAATGACAATTTTGCAATATTTGTAGAAATGTTCAGACTCACTTCAGGTTGAGACCATTGATCTTTTCTGTGATAAAGATAAAAATATTTATTTTGAACAGGCAATTTTGAAACTTCACCCATAAAACTGAAGCCTGTATGAAACCTTGACTGAGTTGAGACTGAGCTTGACTTTGTTACATACTTGTAAAGTAATCTCTGGGAATGTAACCACACCTACATGTTACTTTAAAAATTGTTCTATGGAGTAGTAGGTATCGTTGCTCATCAGTCATGATAATGACAAAGTAATCTGGTCATGTTTACCTGCTAAGTTGTTTGGTCATTGTTGATGCCATAGGCAATGTTTGAAATGTGTACAAATGCCCTCATAGACTCACAAATGCTGTATAGTAGCATCCATGTAAAGAAAACCAAATCCTTTAACATCTTAGACATCCAGTGTCTGTCTCTAGACCAAAGCCTAAAACCTTGACTTAAGACAAAGGTTATTGTGATTGTAGTTAAAATTAAGGTTGGTGACTAGATTGGAGTTCACATTGGGGTTTTGATTCTGGTTCAGGTATGTTTCATATTCCAGTGTTTCACCTTGGCAAATTCAGAGTAGTGGCCTGCTGTCCATGACCTTAAGAAAGCTTGTGTACCATGGTGCCATAAATTAATTACAGTAACTTATGGCAGACTGCTGTGCCTGGCCAACAACTTGTGATCAATCTATAACAGTAGTTTTGCAAGTATCTGATGAACCAAGGGCCATTGACTTGAAGACAAAGACCTTGACTTGACCAAAAAAGCCTTTTGTCTTCCTTATGTGGGGTGCCCTATTTAAATCTTTAGATAAATCCTGGTTCCTAGTGGAAGTCCTAGGACAAGAAGTTAAAAGGTTGGTGGACTGCCGAATATTTGATATATATTTCTAATGTTTCTAGCTATGGCCCTTCATCAGAGAGTGAAACGATTCATTTCTTGTAATGTTAGAAATCTTTATCATAAATTCGGCAGTCTACCAACCTTTTAACTTTTTGTGCTGTTTTATACTGCCTATGCAGCATCCCATTTTTATATCATTGTCTGGAAGTCATAGAACTGTAGACAAGTCATTCATCACCAGAGACATTGTAACACTGGTCACACTATATAGTGTCTTGTGACCTTGATTGTGGCAACCATGCATATTGTAGAACTGTTAGGTGTTCACCATACAGGTAATGGTGGACTAATTTGTTTTTCTTGTAGGTTTGTGGAAGAGCTGGATGAAGGTATTTTTATCCAATTAACATTGGAAACACTGTTGATTAATGCAGATGGCAAACAGTTGATGGTACAGTACATTCCTTATATTATTTTTTGTTGTAACTATCATTGTTACATCATGATAGTCATCTTTACTTTTACTGTTGTAATTATCAGTATCAATGTCATCATCATCATCATCATTAACTTGATTGTCATTATTGTCATCACCATTACCTTAATTACCACCATCTTCATTCATTATCCGTCACTGTCATCATTCTTTTTGTTGTCATGACCACTGACATCATAGACTTTGTAACAGTCATCAGCCTCATTGTTATGATCATCAGTGTCGTTTTCTTTAACATTATCAACATTTTCATAGTGCCGTTACCGTTCTCACTCACTTGTCATTGTGTTACAAGAAATTCAAAATAATTTTTGGTGTAAAACGATGTCAGAGCACTGCTACTGACATTCTTAGATCAGGTAGATGAACGATCTTCAAGCTCGATACTCAAAAAATGATTTCTGAGCCCCAGACGGGGATCAAACCCGCAACCTTCTGATGACCGGTGAGACGCTTTAACCATTGACTCAGATGGTGAGCTAGGGTGCAAGTTCAATATATATGTGCTGCCTAAGCGGAAGCCAGTATATATTAATAACCATTGATGCAATTGAAGTTTGAGAAACTGAGTATCGAGCTTGAAGATCGTTCATCTACCTTAATATATCCAAGCTTTCATGTTTCTCAAACATTCAACTGCATTCTTAGATAAGTTATGATTATTGTTATTATCATTTCATCATCATTTGTCATCATAAATATTGTCATTATCATTATCACTGCATTAGTTAAGGTGGTAGTTAACCCTAAATTATCCAAAACATTGTAATTGCTCTATAGTTTCACAGTAATTTAATTAATCACTACAAAACGTAGTAAGAAGCTAATACTAGTTAGTACACTAGTTTTGAATTTAACAGCGGTATTTCAAAGTTCAAGATTGCCATGGTAACTCCTAATGAATAATTTATAAACGAGAGTTTGTGGAAGGATTGTGTGAAAAGCAAAAAGTAGATATCAAGTCCAAAGTTGGTGAAGATAATTCACATGGTATGGGGTGTGGAACAAGTGGTCAGATCTTCATTTCCTCAATTTCTTTTCAGAACTGAAAATATTTACTGTTCCTATGGTAACAAAAGAACTATTGCAAATTTTGAAAAACTGTCTACTTATTGCATAAACCATCATAAGACGTGCCAGCTGTCCCAGACTGATGGCAATCCATCAAATTCCCTTCAAACTGGACTTTCCACAAATTTGGGCCAGGATGATTCCTTCATTGTGAGAAAATCAAACTTAAACATTGGCTAATGTTTTCAGCTCATTTGCTGCTATGTTATGCACGTAAAACTGAGATACAAAGTCAACTGTGCTTACAAATAGTTACAGTAAGACAGATGTATTCGAATTCGACATGGATTTCAGCCCATTTCAACAAATCAGGGAACTTATACTAAGTCTAATTCGAGATTATAACCAAAATGCCAAATATAGCCGAAGCGAGAGACCTTCCCTCATATCTCAATGATATGCCAATCTAAATTTTTTAAAAATTATTTTGAACTAGCTATGGTAAACTTCAGGTCTCAGTCGGTTCCCTGATGTGACCTCCAACCGAATAACTACAACACCAAAATATGGCATTGTTTCGACTTCTGGGTTCTTTGAAAAGCCATAGACAGATCAACCATCACTTGGATTTTAGGTGATGTCCCTTAAGTCAGCCACAACACCAAAGTGGAACCTTATTTAGACGCGTTGAAACCTCAAGAAACAACTATGTCTTGGCGCCATTTTAGCGTCTCTCGCGAAGAATACTTGAAACCGTGCGGGACATCACTCGCACGAAGCAGACACAATTCGCTCCCGCCTTTTGCATTTCTTCTCTAGTCCCGTCAGTCGAATTTCTAGGCTAGTTTCCACCGAAATGTTTCATTCCGATATTTCAAATGTTTCAAATTGTAGAAAAATTTAAAACTTGTGGATGACTAGCTTAACAAGCCCACAGTAACCAAAGTAAACAATATCATCTCATACCGTTGCTATAGTAAATTTGATAACACCTTTCCAAATAAATTGATATGTTGAACCAAACTATTGAAATATTGTAAAAATAAGCTGAGGAAATGAAAAATTAACAACACTTCAATTCAGTAGCGTAAATTTTTTTTTAAAAAAATTTGGAAATTTTTTTGCAAATTTTAGGGTTAACTACCACCTTAATGTCATTACAATCATTACAATAATGTCATTACAATTGATTCAGTTTACTTTTAGATGTTTTACGTTCATTTTTTTAAAAACGTATGTAACTTAAACTTGTTACAATATCCAGTAATACATGTAATCATACCCCTGTACCCATAATCGTCTCACAATCAATCATGGTCATAGTATAAGCAAATCATATCAATAATCAAGTCAAAATCATTAGTCTTGTTCCATCGAACTACTGTTACTGTAAACGCTCCATTAAGCCCCTGGAGCGCTTATTTTCACACTTGATAGACGGGGGGGCTGATTTGAAAGTGAAGGATAACAGAGAGGGGCTAACAGAGAGGGCAACTTATTTAAAAGTAAAGGTTAAGTGGTTTTATTTAAAAGTAAAGTACCTTTGTTTATGCTGCATAACCCAATCAGCTAACTAAACTGTTCTCCCTAGAGGTCTAGTAAGGTCCACCCCTCACGGGTCTAGTGGTACCACAGGAGGAAACCGGAGTACCTGGAAAAAGCCTGCGATGCTTGGTACAGTCAAACTGGATAACACTCTACTCACATGTGACCAAGGTAACTGTAACCAGATGATTGCATGGAGCCAGAATCGAACCCTTGTCAGAATGGTGAGAGACAGGTGTACTACCATTGTGCCACCAGTATGCCCGGGAGTCAAGGACGAAAACACGATTTTTTCTGAAATGTCGTCCTGCCATGTACTTGTCTCGTGCAATTTTGAAGTCGAAACAAATTCAGGCTCATAAAAATGTGTTTCTACTGAAGTGTATACTTGAAGATGGACTTGTTGTTCCAGGAACATATTGTGTGATGTGCAAGTCAGGAACCATTATTGATATACTGAAAACAGGACTTGATAAGAAACTACTAAAACTGTTCCATAGAAAATCGGAAGTTGGAAATGTCGAGATCAAGAATATAGTGCGATTCTAACCAGTCCCAAGTCGCCATCTTTTTTGTGCTTTTGTTCAGGAAAGGGCTTAGTAGAGAGGGGCCTTATTAAAATCTTCAAGCTCTTCAGTGGGGGCTTATTACAGAGCGAGGCCTTAATAGAGAAGGGAGGGGACTCAATAGAGCGTTTACACTATTCTGCTCAAACTACGCCGCCTGCATAAAGACTCCTTACGTCAAATTCGAACTGGTGAATTCGTAGTGTGGGGCGGCTTTCGAAAAAAACCGAAACCGAAAATCGTCGTGAAAAACCTGATAAAAAATGTCTACGAGTGATTGTCGTTGCGGAAATCGTAACTTTAATATAAATAACAATGCCCAGCAGATTGTGCGAAGTATCGCCATATGTAAACATTAACAATTGCATAAACAAAGAAGGCTAGAAGAGTTTTAAAACATATTTATTGACTGACGTTTCGTCGCTACAAGCAACATCTTCAGAGTGGAGATCAGGGATTACAACGAGATAAATTTATATTAACAAACAGTATCGAATGACAATTAAGATGACATATTTACAACAGTAACGGAAATTGACGGAAGACAGCAGTAAGGTGTTATCAGAAGAGGGAAAGAGGCATCGAACCAATATTCCCGTTAAGAATTTGTTTTAATTTATTAATTATAAGACTTTCTTTAAGGAGTAGTTCAGAAACAGAAGGCGACGAGGATAATATTTTGAAGTCGGAAAAAGAAATGGGATGGCCAGTTTCAATGTGGTGGGAAAGGATACTAGTGGGAGAGGGATTAACTCTTCTGTTACCTGTCAAGGGTGAGATCCCCATATGATCTGAAATGCGTGTGTGTAACTGTCGGTTAGTTTGGCCAACATACAATGCCTTACAGCATTGACACGTAAATAAATACACCACATGCGATTTCAGGCCATCAGGGATCATGTCCTTGACAGGGGAAAAAGAGCGAAGGCGAACGGATGGGCGAAAGACGAAGCGTAATGAAACTTGAGGAAAGGCGGACGATAATAGTTTGATGAGTTGAGTGCGAATTTGAAGGCCATGTGAACCAGTATACGGTAGAGAAAAATAAATTAAAAACTTAGGAGCAATAGAAATCTTGATAGCGGACGAAAAGGATTTATCTAAAAATGAACTTACATATTGAAATATTGTTTAACCTTTATCATTCAAAGATCAAAGTTTGAAATTCTAATGTATATGATTGAAATGCTTTTCATCCCGATATCCAAAATATTAACCTGACTTCCGAATGATTGTACCTATGATCCGCCAGAGCGCCACTCGCGTTGAAAATTCCAAAATTGCGTTGAATGCAAAGTCGATAAAATCGATTAATGCTCAATCGGTTTTTCGGTTTTCCAACGTGAAAGAAACCGACAAACCGATCTCTAAATAAAATCGATGTTTTCCAGTTAACCGATTAACAGCCTCACACTATTAACTCGAAGTTATTGATAACTTATAGTTCAGTAAGTTCCGTATGTGTATTTGTCCGAAAATGATTCAATTTGGTTTATTAGTCATCAACTCTGTATAAATCAACGTACTTATAATTTTCATCACTAAAACTTGATAATGATATTGAGATGACATTGAAATGTCATTCAATAAACCTTCGTCTTCTATTGCTTGCATTTGTGAAAAAATGTAATTTGTAATAATCAAGAAATAGGAACTGTCTTGTCGTGTTTATATAGGTTGATGCAAGTACGAGGAAAAGGTTGAGAGAAATCGAAAGCTGATGTGTACGCCCGAGACTGAAGGTCGAGGGTTTAAGTAGCCGCTTGAGAGTTCTCCCAACCTCTCTGAGTGTTTGCATCAGACTACATAAACACAACAAAACAGTTTCTGTTTCTCTTATACAATAAGCAAAGAACTAAGCAGTAATAATTGTGAATAATGAACTTTATTTGCAATATCAAATTGTAAGTTCTCCTGACAAGTTCGTAGACCAATCAGAGCTTCCCATTGGCGCCAAGTACAAATTCTGGCGCTAAGGGGCGTCTCTGATGTCATAACCATGTTCGAATAGCCCGATATACACACGGTAACTGAATAATCACTACGTGCGTGATATAAATTTTATAATATAAATAAGTTACACTGACGCTTATTAATATACCAACTTTCGAAGGCCGTGTCGTTATATCTTTACGGAGTGATGATGTTAATTGATCAGAAGTTTGGTAGTGATATTTGAGAGCAGATGCTGGTCTCGTATTACAGATACTGGTAAAGTACATAACAAGATTTGATTTTTAAGTATTACTTAACAGCTTAATAAATTTTGCCGCGTTCCTGCCTAACCCTGGCCATATCCCATTTGCTTACTCTGAACCTTATCCTAACCATAATTATAACTCATACTCTAATCCTAAAATGTTAGCTGTTTGTCCGCGTCCGCTAAACTGTACTTTTATAAGTTTAAGTAATAGTAATGATAATGATAATAATAATAATGATCGCGACTATGGTAATGGTAAAGGTAATGATAATGGTAGTGGAAATGTAGTGATTATGATAATGGTAATTGTAATGATAATGGTAATTGTAATGATAATGGTAATGATAATAGTAATGGTAATGATTTTAATTGTAATGGTGATGATAATGGTAATGGCAATGGCAATGGTAATGATGATGGTAATGGTAATGGGAATAATAATGATAATGGTAATGATAATAGGAATAATAATGATAATGGTAATGATAATGATAATGGCAATGGTAATGATAATGGTAATGATAATGCTAATGTTAATGCTAATAATAATGGTAATGACGATGTCCATAGTAATGATAATGGTAAAGATAATGGTAATGATAATGATAGTGGTAATGATACTGGTAATGGTAATAATGGAAATGGTAATGATTATGATAATGGTAATGATTATGATAACGGTAATTGTCATGATAATGGTAATGATAATGGTAATGATAATGATAATGGTAATAATGATAATAATGATAATGGTAATGATAATGGGAATGGTAATAATGGTAATGATAACAACTATGACCATAGTAATAATAATAGTAATGATAATGATGAACATCTGGACAACTATAAACGTGACTTCTTTGACTTTGCATAGTCATTCAGGTGAAATAAGCTTTAACTTCTGAATTCACGTCTCCCAATTTTACATTTGAACATGTTCACGTGTCCTGGTTTATGACTTGAGATAAATGTTTACTACTGATCGACCGAACGTGAAGTCTGTCCTGGTGAAATATAGGACCGACGTTTTCAAGTACGGACCGAGACAAGGGCTGAAAGTTGAAGTCCGTGCTAAAACAGAGATCCGATATTTCACTAATATTTTGGGCACGGCACGGCTGAAATTTTGGCATAGGTGCCGCTATTGTCGGGCGGTTTCGGGCTTCAATATAAGAAGTGCAGATTTCTTAAAATTTGGTATCCGTTCCTGAAAATTTAGGCTTGCCGAGCACCTCTGTATATGTTGGTCCCATGCCCAAAATATTACAGAGTGAACGGGGTTTATATGGCTTTATTGAAATATAATTGACCAGTGCAAAGGTTGAGAACGATAGACTAATTTGCAGTTCTGTCGTCTTTTCATAAATAATTTCTTCACCAACTTTATTTTATCAGGTTACTTTTCCTTCATTCTACTTGGTTACGCTTTTACTTAATGGTTTTCCTAATTGGTTCATTGACACATGTATTCGCCGGTTTCTTGACAAAATTTTCTCACCCTCCCCCAAAATTTCCCTCGCTCCTAAGAAAATCCTATACCTTTGTCTTCCCTACACTGGTCAACATAGCCTCCAAATTCGCACTCAGATTCGGAAGTTATGCTCCAGTGCTTTTCCTCACATTAACCTCCGCTTTGTTTTCCGTCCTTTTCTCCGATTGTCTCACTTTTTTGTCTTTAAGGACAGGATTCCTTAAGGCCTTGAGATCTCGTGCTGTTTACCGTTTCAAGTACCAACAATGTAGTTCGTTGTATGTCGGCCAGACGAGTTGGCTTCTCCACGCACGAATCTCAGAGCACTTCTGCATTTCTGCGCTTACTGGCAAAAAACGAGTCAATCCTTCGACAAGTATCCTGTCACATCATTGTGACACTGGACACCCCGTCTCGCTAGATGATTTCACCATCTTGTCTTTTTCTTCCTTCAACTCTGAAATTCTCGTCAGAGAAAGTCTTCTTATCCGCAAACTCAATCCATCGCTTAATGCCAACATTGGCTCTTTTCCACTTTCTTTATTTTAAGACTTTTCGTTTCTTGACATTTCCACTTCATCTCAGTCTGCTGTTTCCGTTTGTCTTTCCCACTTCCGTTCTTACGCCAATAACTCGTTAATACATATGATGTAACATACCATTATAATATTTATCTCCTTGTTGTATAAGCTATTCGTTCTCTGAGGATGTTGCGTGCCGCAACGAAACGTTAGAATTACACTATAAACCTTTAAATATGCCTATTTTGCGTGTTTTTTGCTGGGCTTTATTATTTCTTCTTCGTTTACGATTCCCGACTGGTTCCTCTGTCGCCCGTATTTTCCTTTTCTGATTGTTTGTAATACACTTGCCCTTCATATTTTGTCTAAAGTTTAAATTTTAATTCGACACAAGCAAGGCTTTCTTAAATTTCCATCCCAGAGCGGGCAATATAAGAAATATCGGACCACTTATGAACCAATCAAATTGCAGGTGACTGGAATGACTTGCAAATTAACTTACATGTCACTCTCCATGATGGCTTCAAATTGCAGGATTTCTGTATTCGGACTGGTCACTGCCCCAGCCATATAATAAATTACTTGTGTTCTAGTTTAAGTTATGAAAATTTTGTTTTGAAAAAAATATGCAGTGCTACCCTAACAATGTCTTCTATTTACTAAGGATATAAAAGAAAACCGTCAAAAAATCCAAAATTTAGGCTAAGTTTTTTGCAATAGGTTGCTTGTTTTATCGCGCAGGTGACTGGAATGACTTGCAAATTAACTTACATGTCACTCTCCATGATGGCTTCAAAGTACAGTTTGCTGGTATCGTTCCAGTATTTTTAGAGTTCAATGCTTGGCATCGACCGTTGACAAAAGGAAAATTAGCGGAGGCGCATTGAGATAGAGTTCGGCTGCGGTATGACCCCCTTCATGTCAGCGAGCGTCTTTTTACGTCCACAAAATGTCAAATTATTCCTATCAGTAAATTTGCAAAAGGGAATGACATTTGTTCTCAGAGTTTTAGAATAGAGGTTGGGTCCTTGTGATAGTTTTGATCATCAGTGCCAGTCTCACGCGGGCGTCATTTTGTTAATATGTGCTGTTGTGAATATGTCTCACAGGGAATGTTGACTCCGTGCGGACAAACAAGCCGCGACATTCAGTCCTTATCCAAATGAATGGCTGTACCACCGAGAGGAGGGCATAGTCGGGTCAATTGACCCCGGGGACCGGAAAAATAAGGGGGCTCGGAAGATATCAAGGGGCTCCAGAAGATGTCAAAGGACCCCATTGGCTGGTAAGAACTGTTTTGAATTTAGATTTTTTGTCATTGGAAATAAATAACCATAGCTCATGCGTCATCTGTGATTTTACGTAAAACAAGACAATATGATCATTTTTGCATTCCAATTGTATATTCCATGGGAAGACTTGAAAACATAAATGATTTTATATTACATGACGTTTAGAGTACAGATGGTATGGATTTATCATTCATGAAATATTGAATTAAGTAGATGTGAATGAACATTTGAAAACGTGCTATAAAATTTTGAGCTTAGCATTACCTGTATTTATCAATTCAAATTTAGAACTGCTTCAGTGTTTTGTTTATTTCCAAAGTTCATACGGTGAGATGTTGTATGCATGTGCATTATCGTGAATTTGTTGGGGAAATTGAAAACGAATGAAAATTTCCCCAAAATTAAAGAATACAATACCTCATTCTGCCTGATACTGAGGTTGGTCAAACCAATTTTTGACTGGGGGTTTGCCAACTTCTTTACCTTTACTCCCGTACCCTTTAGCAGCTTTTGGCGACACTGATGAAAGGACAGCCTTAGTTGAAACGAGAGTTGATTTAGCCTATTCAATCCTGTCCTTGAAATATTTAACTATTGAGAGCCTGTATATCATCTCGCAGGTGAATAGTGCTTTTTGTGGATCTTGTTGGTTCCTCTATGTCGGAGTATTCTGCACTATTCACCAGCGAACAAAACAAGGTGGCGTCCAGTTTTGCTTATGTTACTGAAGAACAACGTTTTTTATTAATAAGCGAAGTCGCCGTTCCAGACAATCCCAGAAAAGGAACGAAATGTGGCAATTAAGTATTCAAGATGTGTTTCAAAATGTTTTGTTTACACATGATGAGTGGGCGACAAGCCTACATTCCGTAAAATTGTTTTAAAAATTTAAAAAAATATATGTGAAAACAATTATGCGAGGTATACGCTAAAACGATTATTTACCTCAGTTTCGGTGAATGGTGTAGATATTTACCTCCACTTCGGCTAATAATTGTTCTATATTTAAATACACCAGTATACAGTTGATCGTAGTAGTTTCTTGGCAAATGAATTTCCCCTCACAGAGAACCTTAGATCTGCTCCTGCTTGCCGTCATGTACACATGCGCATCTTGTACTATGTAGAAATATTACAATCTTAGGACAAATATTAATGTGCAGCATAAAAGTACGGCACAAATGTTGGGCATTAATATTTTTACTTAGATTATGATTCCCACCTGGTTCCACACTTGCGATTATTTTAAGGAGAATATCACCTTTTTAAAAGTAACATATTAACAACTCAATGCTTCTCCAGCATTTATGTCCATAATGGTGTCACTATACGTCCTTTTTCACGCTGGGCTTTGCCATCTTAACTTCGCTCTTCATCAGTTTTGAACTTCTTTGATGAGAAAATCTTCTCACAAATAAACAAAAACCGTCTTACAACGTTAACGTAGGATCTTCCAACTTTGCTTACATTAATAGTTTTAATGCCTTTATGCACTGCATCCTTTATTTTTTAAGACTTTTGCAGATAGATCTTTATAGTTAGATCTCTTTAATTCATTCTTTTCACTAATTTAATTGCCATATAAGTCCAGTTTTATCACTGTATTACCTAGTTTGTTATGATGCTTTGAGATTGGAACAAAACATTCGCAATAAATAATCGTACACAAAAGCGTACGGGACCAATTTCAACGAAGGTAGGGGGACTGAGGCCTGTTGCCCGAAAATTTTCTGCGTTGCCTGAATTTTCAAATCGAACCATGCCACTAAGCGATGCCTTCAAGAAAACTGCGTTTATTATATATTTTACGCAATACTAAAATGACATCGAAACAGTGGCGTAACGAGGTAAAATACCGCTTGGGGCGGAAGTGGAAAATCCTACACACACACACACACACACACACACACACACACAAAAAAAAGAAAAAAAAAAAAAAAAAAAAAAGAAGAAAGGATCAAAGAACAAAAGAAGACTCAAAAAGGTGTACAAAGAATATTCAATAGAAAAATGGAATATTCTGTCTCCACTATGTATATTAATTCTTATTCCTAACCAGCGCTCATGCGCAAACTTATGCAAACTTCGTTGTTCAACTGCGATCAATCTTCAAATAAATAATAATCAGTTGGTTTTACGTTCTGTCAACTACACGATAATGACTTAACATCATCAACACTATAATTTGTTCACCGTGACTGTTATCTTAACTCGTTTAACTAGTGTCAAATCATAATGTCAAATCATAATGTCAAATCTCCCTGAGTTGCCCGCATCCCTCTCCGTCAGATGGCAAACATTGAACGAGTATTTAAGAGTTTTTACACCCTAGTAACATTCGTTTACGCCGCTGAAAAAAAAAAAAAATCAAGTCAAATATTTAATTTAAACAGTTGTGGGTCAATGTTTCCAGGACAGTGATGGCCAAGAATGCCACCCCCCCAAAAAAAGTGCCACCCAGAGCAGCTGTACCTATTGCCCCCCCCCCCTCTTCTTACACCACTGCATCAAAATGAATTCAAAAAAAAAAAAAACAATATCAACTAACAATATGTTAAGTCTAAAAGTGCTGAGCTTTTTCTCTCAAATCCCAGGTTTTGACAAGACAAAGATTCCTGCCCGAAAAATGGAAATGTCACCCGAAAAGATTGACAATGCCCAAATCTGAGGTGGGCTGCAGCCCCCACAGCTCCCCCGGCTCGCACGCCTATGATGGTACATTAATCTTAGACTGAGTTTGTTGGATTTATTCCGGGTTCTTTCTGAGCTCTGATTTTCCTTATCAAACTACCATTCCCGCTTGGTTTTCCAATTTTAACTAAATACCATCTCTTCTGGTTGTTTGTTGTAGTCGAGTTGCTATTTCTGAAACCTTCATTAAAATGTTGGTTGGTCTACTGCGTTACGACATTTATAACCAGGTAAGAACTTTTTCTGATCTGAGATTACTATGTTCGTCCCCAAGGCTGTACCTAGGCGGTAACTCGCCAGGGTCAAATTCTGCTGAAGGCGTCCCCAAGGTCCTGTCCAGTGGTTGGCACTGGAATGTAACCACTAAGAGCAGGTAACCGTTTGGAGACTGGGACTAGAAAATCAAGAGTCTTTATTTACTTGATGACTTTTTGGAAAAGGGTTGGGATTTAGGTTAGAATGTAACCAGGAGTAACTTGTCTGCGGTTATAATTAAGATTAGGATTAGGGTTAGAATTAAGGTTAGGATTAGAATCTTAACCCTAATCCTCATCATGACACTCGCGGTGATTCTAAATCTTAGATCTATTGAAATTTCAGGATTGCCTTGAATCTTAGGTGATAGGATATCAAGTAAATAAATATTCTTAATTTTTCAGACCCAATCTCCACACGGTTACCTAGTTTCAGTGGTTACGTTCTAGTGCCGACCCTCTCCCTAAGGCAATGCGGGGCAAGGGCGTGGTTAGAATTAATAGACAAGGTCCCGGAAAGGGAGAGAGCATGGAGAGGTAAACTGAATATAAAATTAAAATCCAACTTAATATAAAGGTGACATACCATGACACAACTTGGATCCGAATATCTGATTTTAAACTTTTATATTTTTCTTTCATTTTAAAAAGATTTTTCAAAACTTTGGTATACTAAGGTCCATGGTTGTAGTAATTTCCTGGGCCGACTCCATGTTTCTGCTATTTTTGCTGTTTGAAGGGGTGTCCATAGACAAATATCAAACACGGGGAAACACCATTCACTCACAGTTCATATCAAGGCACAAACAATAATGTTTGAGTATTAAGCCCCCCTGAGTATTAAGGAATTATTCGAATGCAAGTATCAAGTACTTACAGGTTTCAACTGCCGAGCACTCAAGTACGTCTCTCTGTATGGAGTACTGCAGAGTTCAGTGATAGACTTTTCGCATAATTCCATATCACAATTCGATGACTTTTTCCTCCTAGTTATTATCAAACATTCAGAGCACTTCATTTCCTGGCCTCAAGCTACGACAGCTTTAGGAACGAGATTCTGATCGTTCAAAAACACGAACGATTCAAGTCTAGAGAAAGCAAACTTTTTAGGCCTTTTACATATTTTGAAATACATTATCAGGACTGATGAGCTTGCGTGCGTTCAATGGCTCAGTTCGAGCACTAGCAAAATTTTGATAGTACAAGCCGAGTATGAATAAGAGTCTTTAAAACATGTCAGGGATGGTACTCAAGCCGAATATTGTGATCGAGTATCCTGGGCGTGACTGTTGTTTTCTAAATTACCAAAGTTTTCTCTAATTTTTAATGATGGTCTCAAAGATACTTTTCAAAGAAAAAAGAAAGAAAAAAAATTTGCTCTTTTATTGCCATGAGTGTTAAGTCATTTCGTCCGGCCTACACACGTAAAAATGCAGGACTTGCTCACGGTTTTTCAAAGAATACTTAACAACACCAGGACTCACTACTATAAATAACCTACATGTGTCCTGAATATAAGATCTGTCAAAACAAAAAATTCTTCCTTTCTTCTCTTCATCGTAAGAATAACAAATCTTTGACTAGTGGAGAACTGCCAAGGCAACCCTGTGGTCCACGGTCCCCCTAAAAATCTCTTTGCCATCCTAACAGCCGCCCCTTCTGGTAGAGTAATGTAACTTTTAAGTACATTAAATTAAACATTTGCATAACAGCAGGTGGACAAGATTACATATTTAAGTGTTCCAGATGCACCCAAAAAATGTTCAAGTTAGGTCACTGTCGGCAATTGCGCTCCTGGGCGGGAAAAGCGGAAGTGAAGTAGATGCGAGAATCCTTTTACTTGACTCAAACCTGATAGAGGAGCACGAAATTGGAGTGAGGAAATGCCTGACAATTTATGCCAAGCAGGAAAGGATTTAGAGTTCTCGCTTCCACTTGCTTCAACTCTTCCTGCTCAAAATTGTTTTGCCAAAAGAGGGGCTTTCGCACGAAAAATATTTCGAGGGTCTTGGTCGCCTTCTCAGAAAACTTTTTAACGAATATCCTAAATAAGTGATTTTCTAACACCTCAGGTGGAATTTAAAAGCTTTATTTTGGGACAAATAATTGTCTTTCTAACGTATGATCTTTGCCAAATGTCATTGCTTGGCCATTTCTAGGGGGGATAATTCGCTTCTGAGTCTATGTGATGTGGGTGGGCAAATTCCCCCATCCCCTTCTGTTGGAAATCCTGGTCAAAGGTTTGCCATTTTAAGACAGAGAAAAGAGTAAGACGTTTTCTGTCTTGTTGTATTTGGGTCACGAGCAGCCTGTTTTCAGAGTTGACTTTTGAGGTCGAGATTATTCCTTTAACAAATGTGAACAATGTTATGTTGCTCCCTATAAACAAACTTGTGTTCCGTATTATGAACGATGTTGTTCTGCACGCTGTGAACTTTACAGTCTAAAACTGTAATCGTTTAATAACTACATGTATTTTAATTTTCTTCTCACTGTAGTGTCTATGTAGTTGAAAACGTTGCTTGGACTTTACAAGTGTCAACCCATGTCAAGATATTCAAGTGTCAAGCCGAGAAAAGATATACCAAGTATCATTCCGTATAAAGAATACTAATGATTCGAACCTGTATAAAAATGTTTTTAGTGTCAACCCGCGTAAACGTCTTCTAAAAGTGTACGCATGCAAAGATATTTTGAGATGTCTACCTATCAAAAACTATTCTAAATATCAATTTTTATATTTAAATAAATAAATAATAAATAATTAAATAGATAAATAAATAAATAAATAAATAAATAGATAAATAAGTTATATACATGATGATATACATATGATTTATTTATTTATTTATTTATTTATTTATTTAATCATATACTGTATATACATACATATATATATATATATACACCAATGATGAGTACCACGAAGGTTACAGCGTTGGAATGAAAATATAGAGCGCTCAATACCGTTACTGGTAGAGCGAATAAGTAAATACAAAAGACAAAATTTTGCTGTCGCTACTCTGAGTTTCACCTGAGCGCGTGAAACTCAGAGTAGCGACAGCAAAATTTTGTCTTTTGTATTTACTTATATATATATATATATATATATATATATAAAGCAAAAGCAAAAGTATTTCATACAAGAAACACAGTTGACGATTGGTTTGAGACCGTGCAAGCACCAATAAGAATAACACAAACACTGACACAGACCAAATTCTGACACAAACGCAAAAGACAAAGTTAGTAACGCAAGCTCCAACAACAACACAAACACACGTGAGAATGGTATCAACAGCAACAGCGACAATTCATGCACTTGCAGACACAAAAATGAATGCCCAACCTTGGGAAACTGCCTGGCAAAAAGCGTCGTCTACAAAGCCGAAGTAAAGACCCCCCATAATGAATCAACGGAAAGGTACATCGGCATGACAGCAAACGACTTCAAGCATCGTTACCGCAACCACCTGAAGTCCTTCCGAAACATACAGTACGCCAACGAAACAGAACTTTCCAAATACATTTGGCGACTGAAGATGGAAAACCGGGAATACCAAATAAAATGGTCAATCGTTAAACACGCAAGCTCATACAAATACGGCTCAAGAAGATGCAATCTTTGCCTTGAAGAAAAAATGTTTATCCTGAAATCAAACAAGAAAAGCTTGCTGAACAAAAGATCTGAACTGTTCTCTTCATGCAGACATACATATTATAATTCGCTGGCCAGCTGATTGCGGGCACTACAGCATCACAGTTAATTTTCGACAATTTAACTCATATTATGTAAATGAATAGTAGAAGCGAACTGTCAGTTGCCTGATGATCGTGTTGTAGACACGTGAAACTCCGAGTAGCAAACGCTCTTCTAACTTTATTAAAGTTATATATATATATATATATATATATATATATATATATATATATGTAATAGCAAGACAAGGTAAACTTGGGTTACTTCATAAAGATTTACTACAAATTTGTTTCGTATGGCAAGCTGGGCCTGCCACACTCGTCAGGTAGACGCGATCACTACCTGACGAATGTGGCAGGCCCAGCTTGCCATACGAAACAAATTTGTAGTAAATCTTTATGAAGTAACCCAAGTTTACCTTGTCTTGCTATTGTAATTCGCTCTACCCTGGTATTGAGCACTCTCTTCGTACGATTTTTAATAAAATCTCACTTATATATATATATATATATATATATATATATATATATAAATTCGTTAAAACCTAATCTAAATTGATGTGAGCTCAGACATTTTATTAAGATTTTTAAAATGATGAAACATCGTCAAAACCAAGAGTTAAATACATTATCTTTAATGAAATTAAATCCCTTCCCTGAAATCCTCAGACGTTGTATACCACACTGGCCTAAATAATTGCTTAAGTGTATTTTTGAAGTAAACTCAATAAACGATAAGTTTCAAAGTCCATCGATACTAAATTTTACTAAATTTCCGTATCTTCAGGATTTCTCAAAAGTCCAAATGCGCTCGGAAATCGTCAAAACCCGTGGATTAACCCTTGTACCTTTTTTGACAAAATTTTTCGACCTTCGAAGTTTCGCCAAAATGTTATGGAAATTAATTCAACTAAATGGAAAACTACATTGTTAAATTGTTACGGCTAAATTTTCATATTATGTGCTAATCTTTAGCTTTAACTCTTTCCCAATCCAAACTCTAACCCTAACCATAACCCCAATCCTAATCCGAATTCTGAACTTAAAGGGGTAGTAAAGGTGATAGTTAGCCCTAAAATTTGCAAAAATTTCAAAAATTTTTTAAAATAATTTTTACGTAACTGAATTAAAGTGTAACTAATTTTTCATCCCCTCAACTTATTTTTACAATAATTGAATAGTTTGTTTCAACAAATTAATTTATTGCTTACTGTGGTTACTATGGGGTTTTTAAACAGGTCGTCCACAGGATTTTAAATGTTTCCTCAATTTGAAACATTTGAAACATCGGAATGAATCATTTTGGTGGTAACTGGTGTAGAAGTTTGATTGACAGGACTATATCCACGGGTTTTGACGATCCGCGCTTGACTGCGCTTGACTGCGCGGATCCCATGTGAACTGAGTGCGGCTACATAAGTAGCTATTAAACCAATTTACTGTTGTGAAAGAAGCTACTACGCAGATCAGTTGGTGTAACAGAATGGGAAGACCGATGCTGTCAAAGGCTTATATACCCCTTTCCTCTTTAATTCAGCTCCCGCGACACTTGAGACATTTCATAAATACATGCAACATTGAGAGGAATAAAGGAGCCCCATAAGTACAGAATCAAAATTTAAGTCAAAGAAACACACATAAAATAAGTTGGAAAGGTTACTATCCCAAACATTCTTTGTCCATGATTGGAAGGCTCTTACTTCGTGTAGTGCATTTTTTGTAAGAAAGTGCATAAATTATAGCGTACAATATAGCCCGTTGATCGTGTAGGAAATTGACCTTAAGTTTTATGAAGAGTACTTTGTAATAGTTTCCAACAGTTCATAATAATTTTAACGATTTAGTGACGCTCTGTGTAAGGAGCCTGCTTATCACCATTGTCACAACCCAGATTTCCCGTCACAACCCTTATTTTTTACAACTTAAGGTTTTCTTTTGTAGCAGCTTTTTTTCTGGCCTCCCCGAAATCAGCTTAACTTTGTAATAAATATGCACAAAGTTGGACGATACGGCAGTTTATAGAAGGTCGAGCAAGATGCCATGTGACTTAATAGTTAAAAAAGTTTCGAATAAAATTTCATGGGAAGTACATAATACTACTTGACACGATGGAAATCAAACAGTGAAATAGCGAGGGAAAAACCTTGAACTTATATTGACCCTGAATAAAATTGTCTGAAATTGAGTCACATCAGTCCAAGTCATAAATCTGCCATAAATTGAGGAGACTGGGGAGAGAAAAGGGGACTGAGGCAGATGAAATCTAATGCAAAGCCGGGGAAGAATCAATTTCAAGATGGCGGAACAAGTTGACCTGCTTGTTAAAGGAGTGAAAATTAAGAATGGGAAGTAAAACTTGCAAAAGTACTGTGGTTCTACAAAGCGGGAACTCTTCGAAATTGTGTTTAGCGTATTTGAAAGTGGTAGGTTAAGTGAATCCATTTCAGTTCTTAGACATGCTTAATGAAAATTGTTTTCTAGCCACATTTTCGTGACACAACATACGGCCGAAGCTGTCGTGAGTCTGCGTAGAGCTTACTCAGAATAAAACAAAGATTTTATCGTGGTGACAAATTTCAGTACCGCTTTGAAAAACGTATAAGCCATTGTGAATGATTATACTAGGCAGTTCTGAAAAGAACCATAGGAACCCACTCAGAGTTAGACAATAAATACTAGAAAGAAGCACGATGCATTTCTGCAGACCACTCTTCCTGTGTGAACGTCTGCTAACTGTTGAGAAATGAGTTTTATGCTTACATTTGTACCTGATGAAAAGACGATGATTTCATCCCACGTAGGAGGGATCAATAAAGATAGTTCGTGATTTGGCGTGTTCCATGGACTTTTATAAAATAACACGCATCCTACGCACGCTTTGATTGGACGAGCCTCATTTTCTCAGAGGATAGAGACACGATTGAGTTCATTTTTATTTTGTATTAGAGTACAGAGGCATGAATGACTTCACGAAAAACTCGGGAAAACCTTGGTTATTTTATAACAAATAGAAAATAGCTTTCGTGTCTCTGAACTGTGATAGAAACATGACTGACGTCATTTTAACCATAAAAATGCCTAGTGAAAACACGAGGCGTAGCCGAGTGTTTTCACTAGGCATTTTTATGGTTGAAATGACGTCATTCACGTTTCTATCACAGTACAGAGACACTCAAGTAATTTTCTGTTTGTTAAATGGATGCACGTGGGTGGTTGGGAGAGCACGAAAAAAGTGTAAGGGTAACTCGAGGCGATAGCCGAGAGCAACTTTAGATTTCTGAGTGCTCTCCTAACATCCCAAGTACATCTATAACTCAATGGAGCATGCCAAATCATAAACCATTCCTTTTATAACATAGAATTGCGTACAAAATAACGGAAAACAAGCTTTATTTTGCTGATTACAATTTGCTTTCTCTACATAAGCCAAAAATTCGAAACTTTTTGATTGGCCGCTTGAACATTAGGTGATCCTCAAGGCCTTGAACTTCAATTTGTTTTCCTTAATAATTATTTATCAAGCGAATACTTTTTTTATGGATCAAACTAAGGTTATTTAAGAAAGAAAACAACAGTTTCAGAGAATGTATTAGATAGTTATTTCAATCTTTTTTTATGTAGTTTTTTCATCTATCATGGCTTTAAATTGATGTATGTCTCAGGATGTGCTTCCGTATGTCGCTCAGTTTCATTGAAATGTTGCTATAGACCAGTTTGTTGTTCTTTTTGTTTTTACCGACCATTTCTTTTTGTTAAAATTGTATGCATTTCATCTTTGGAGAAAAAGGCGAAACGTTTTGTTGGTTCGTTTTGTTGATTCGCTTTTTTACTTGTTTACTAAAGGCTAAAACACTTCTTCCACGCCAAAGTCTAGCACGAGTGTCTGTTCAAGACATGTTATCTTCTCCCAGCTGTCTATGTTCTTCGCAGTTCAAGGAATAATTCGCTTCTTTGCACAGTTTAATAATTTTCTTAAGAATAGCTTTTTTCGAAACGTTTATCCGCAGTTTTTCCCGTGCTCCATCGAGATATGGAGCACGCATGGCAGCCAATCAGAAGTGGCGTTGTATCATATTTATTTTATAATTCTTTTTGTTGGCATAGATCCGTGTCATCATATATACGGACTCTAACGGACCAGGATGCTAAATTTGGAGTCTGAATTAGTATCGACACAACATTGGTTTGACAGCAGATGTCGACTGATAGCCTAATCACAATTAATCGTTTGAGGAAGTTCATTGCCCTTTCGGTAGATTTCTTAATGGTATGGTCTTGTTTCGTATAACACTTGGCACATGTTGCTTTTTCCTTTCACTTAACTGTTGAGTTGTTCTACGTACATGACGAGAACCACACTTGCACTTTAAATCATTAACTACGCAACTTGAAGGAAAAGCAGGCAGAGAATCCTTAGGTGTAGGTGGTAGAATAGCCCTAATAGAAAATATGCAACGGAGTTTTGTTGCGAAAAATGTCTTTTCAGTGGCGTTTTTGAAAGCTCTTTCATAATTTTGTGAGATATCTCATAATCAGGGTAGTTTTATCGAATAGTCGCCGTGGATAGCCATTTGATAGAAAGATAGATTTTAAATTAGCCAGATCCTTTTCAAGGAGCTTTTCTGACGAGATCTTTTGCGTTCGGTCAATGAGACATTTTCTTCAAGATGTTCTTATGTCGTTTGGGGCTGAAGGAATGATAGCGTGTGTAAAGTCCAGTAAAAGTAGATTTATGATAAATGCTCGTTAAAAAAAACACAAACATTTTCTTCTTTGTGGACTAAAACATCTAAAAATAGCAATTTTATTTGATTTTAAGACTTACATGTGAACTTCAGAGGGGGATGAATGTTGTTCATAGAATTCAAGGATCGTGCCAGTTCTTTAGTAATGAAGAGAGAGAAAGTAACAACGTATTGCTTGTATCATTCAGGTAAATCTTGAGACCAAGATTTATTGAAATATTCGCCAGCACAGGACCTAGTGGAGAGCCCATTGCTATGCCAGCCACCTGCTTGAACAGAATGTTACCAAAACTGAATTCAACCCCTTTCGTAGCCATGATCATTAATTCATAAAAGGCATCTTCGGAGAGTGGTGGTGGTTTTATGTCCGAGTGGCAAAGAGTATCCATGCAGATCTTCATAGAGTAAAATGCAAATCCCAAAAAACAATTACATCTTGAAAAGCCACGATTTGAGTCAACAACAAGACGACCAATGATTGCGATGATAGATCGACTTTATTGCAATAAATTTATTTCGATTTGACAATGACTTTGCAATAAAGTCGAAATATCATCGCAATCATTCGTCGTCTTGTTATTGATTCATATCTTGGGTTTTCAAGATGTCATTGTTTTTCGCGAATTTTTTTTTTAACTGTATTTCACCAAATTGTCTGCTCATACCGGATTTTAGACCTGTATAGTTTTGTCGAGAGGAATATTTGTAAATAGGGTGACTATATCGAAAGAGAACAGAATAAGATTACTGGTGTTTAGGTTTAGGTTTCTTAACACATTGGTAAAACTGGATGAATCTTTCAAAACACGTGCTGAGTATTTGTTTAAAACTTGTTCAAATAATATAGAGTTGTTTAGCCATGCTATGTTGTGCCGATTTAATCATTGAATGAATGGGACGTATTGGAACATCTTGTTTATTTATTTTTGGTGATCCATACATTCTGGGCCATTCTATAAGCACATAGCGTGACAAACATTTCTTCTTTTTAAATGTATTTCCTCCATCAACCATTTTTATGTTCATTTTTTGTTGATTAATTCTCCTTCAATACCAGGTCTCACTGCTTTTTCAGTTTCATATTACGCTACAAAAAACCCTGCAAATTAAAGAAATGGAAAACATAGTCTGTAATGTCTAAAACTGATAGATAGAAAAGGAAACTGCATGACACGTTATGTAAATAATTTCAAATCACTGTTCTAATGTTTAACATCATTGCTTCGTAGTTATTCATTGGGCAAAGAAGTGAAATTTAGTTTGAATTAATAGTTTCTCTCAGAGGAAACCTATTACTAAGCATATAATTTCATATATTAATAAAACTAATGGTTTCAATTTTTTCAACAATCGTGGTTAAAACACATTCAAATTTGATGATATATCAGCATTGAAAGTATTTTTTAACAATATTTTGCATAACCTGACACAGTGTTTAAGCAGCATGAGGAACATTCACTTTTCTGTTGTGATGAAGGGCTGAAAATTATTTCTAGACTTTGAGCAACAACTATACCAAAAAACGCGAACTAAAGCATTTGCAATAAAACGCTACTGTTACAAAGACAGATGAAATATACTATCTTGCTTTGGTCGCTTTTTAAGGTAAAAAGCTTGTCTGAAATATTAAAAAGATTAAAAAAAAGGGGGCAAACATCATTACAAACAACTTTGTGAAAATATGAGCTGAGCGCTTAACCGCTTATTGAAATTCAAGGCTTCTCTCTCTCAGCATATTTAGTAAACTGGTCGAGGCCTCGGGTTTCATCGGATGCTGCCTGACACTATTTGTAAACATTAGCAACTGGGTACTCTATCGTTCTTCTGAAGATGAAAGAACCTGGACTCATTCGACAGCTGCAGTTAAGACCAGCAAAATATCTAAAGGCTTAAGAACTTACGATTAATCCAGGTCCACGGGATTGATGGGTCTCACTTCAAAGTCTTTCCGCTGAGAATGGATCGATTTGACAATTCCAACAACCTCATTTTTGTCATCCACGACAGGAGCACCAACCGGAAAGTCTTCTTTAAACAAGCCTTTTTTTTCTTATAGTTATACTGTCCTTCACCTAACTTGACGACCTTACATTTCTTAGAAAAATACCTCAGCCAAAATTTTTTGCAATTTCTGCAACGAGCGCGACGTGAAATAATATACACCTTTTTACCGTGACTGCTATCACTAAGTTGAAAGGATTCAGTTAACTCGAGATCTTGCACGTCGGTAACTACGTAGTCTTTGTCTTTAGTACCATCTTCTAAATCAACTTTTTTAAATCCTTCACGCACAGGCACTAAGCAATGGCACGTTTTACCCGGCAAAGAAGGCGAAACCAAACGGAACTTGTTTTCATTAGATTTTAGAGCAAAGCATGTTCCTTCTTGTTGCTGTTCTTCTGCTGTGGAACGTTGTCCCGTTTCCTGAGACAACATTGGAAAAACACTTGGCTTGTTTTCGTAGGTACGAGGTTTTGGGCCTCGCATTAGCTGTGTAAAAAGTTCGTCACAATCACCACACTCTAAGATCGAGAAGAAAAGTGCCAAATTTAAGTACCTGGTAAATCAGTGACCTATCGCTTAAATAGATTAATGCATTTCTTGCCAATTTCTCGCACAATGTCCTAACTTACTTGCAATAATTTGTCCATCATCTTTCGGTTGTGTGGAACTGTCTTGACCGGAACCTTTATCAAGGGAAAACAACATTTTAATGAAGAAATCAACACTTATCAGATCAACTTCGAGTAAAAAGGCTAAGGGCTTAAAAGCTCATCTCTTCAGTTCGTTCAACTCTCCAATCTCATATGCCTCATGAAATGCTTTTAAATTTAAACAAGATATAGAAAGGGCATTCAAAACCTTTAACGGATTAAAATTTAGCATCTTCTAGTCTCTTGTGAATTCGGAAGCCTGGAACCAAAAGAATTTGACTATTTCCTACAGGTTTAAGGTTTGTCTTTGCTATGAAATGGAAAAAACCCTTGCAATTTGAACGAACTTAGATATTGTGATGGAATTCCTATGGTGGAATAGTGTATGGATGGATAAGAGGATGGACAGATAAACTAATGCATTGATTACGGGAAATGGAGGATCAGATAATCGGAAAGAAGGGCGGACTGATGGACAGCTACATGGACGGAGAGATAAATGAATGTACATGTGTTTACTCAAGTATATTCGCCTCATCGGGTAAAATCAAGCCTAGTACGAGAAACCTGCTTAACTCTTTGAGTCCGTACCTGATGTTTATGATTTTTATCTTGCCTAACGCAAACAATTTTACTCTGGCTATCGCCAGACCATCAAAACTTTATAATCTGACTCGACTAGATTAGATCTACAATCGGGTGCAAAATGGTTGAGACATTTATAAATTCCCTAGTATTAATTTTCTTTCAGACATGAAAATGATCCAAAAAGGCCATCTTTCTCCCTCACTTCCCCTCCCCTTATATCAATGTTGATCTCCTGTTATGTCTGAATGCCGGACATACCAAATTTATCTGCTTGATCAACATTGCTAGGGAGGGGGGAGGGAAGGAATATCAGACAAAGCATTCTGGGCTTAATGACACAGTTCACCTTCCGTAAGATCGATTGTCTCAACACATTTTGCTCCTGATTGTAGTTGTATGACTCGACCTTTGATTGACTGGTCACAACACTGAGTAGAGTAGCATGACTGGCAGTATAATCATTAGCAGTATTCCAAGAAACAGACCTTTATATGAGGTTTATGAGAAAAAAAAAGAAGAGCTTATCGCATCCTTCGACCTAATTTCAATGTAATGTGCGATAGAGAAGTTTAGAATGGAAAATGCCCCATGACCATGAGACAGACTTTTAAAACAGACTAAATTTTCTTTTTTCCCCATGTTTTGGATAAGGTTTAAACAATCTAACAATCAGCAAAAGATCTGAGTCGATATGGAATTTCGCACCTAATTAAAATAAACAAAAAAGTAACAGATAAAATTAGCAAACTTGATGAGGAGAAGAGATACAACGCGAGGGGATTGGGAGACAATCGCCTTCCCCCCAGACGTGCAATGTAGCTTTTAAGATTTATTTGCCAGAAGTGACATATGTCGGCAAATTATGATCTTCGTGGCTAAAAGCAATCACTCGAAACAGGTGTTGCGCGTACATTTTAAGAGTTCTCACCACGTCAGACCTGGTAACTCAGTAGCTAGAGTCTAGTGAGTAATATGAAGGTTGAGAACTGTACACATTTGTAGCCTTGGCTCGTCATCTGAGTCTCGGTAGCTCCATGCATGGTTAGAGCGTCTCGCTAGTCATCAAAAGGTTACGGATTGTATAAATTTCTAATGTTCGCTCTCCATCTCAGTCTCGGTAGGTCAATGGTTAGAGCGTCGCACTAGTCATCAAAAAGTTGCGGGCGGTATACATTTTTAACTTTTAATCTCCGTTTGAGTTTTGTTAGTTCAATGGTTTTAGCATGTCGACGATCATCAACACGAATGCGCGGGTTTTATTTTCCAAATATGAAAATAACACAAATATCCAAACATAAGTATAAAGTAACTCAAAGACTTAGGACATCTAACACGACTGAGTTGTTTCAGAAGTTTCTTTGAAACACGTAGTACAAAGTTATAGCAGTTATAACTGTACTTGACCTTACTGCTTAGCGCTAAGTAGCATAAGATTATTCAAAACGTAATCTTGTTAAGAATATGATGACCCAGCAGATAGCTTACAATAAAGCCATGATGGAAATATAATATAAAAAAACCGAACTTTATTGCTGACGTTTCGTTACTAAACAAGTAACACCTTCAGAGTGCAATGATTTACAAAGTATGGATCAGGCTTAAGTAGCTGTTACAAAACTAGGTAGTGGTGATGGCATGGTAAAGGAATGTTAATGAGTATGATGGAGAGAAACGGAACAGGCAGAGCAATTAGTCAGAGGTGATGAGACCGAGCGGAATAAAATAATTAAAAGTGTCAACGGCAAAGATCTAATGTTAGGGTTAAGATAGGGGTTTAGGTTATAAATTAATTTAGTATAAATTAAAAAAAAATTCTTCGCCGAGAATTTATTTTTTGAATTGCCATGAAATTACACTTACTTTACCACACTAGTGTCATGGATGGCATTACTTAAGTGTTTATTATTCTAAGTTATTAATTTATGCAAAGTGTTCTGTATAAAAAAGATTTGGTATTATTCAAATAAAGCACTTCTTCATAAACCGAACACGAGGGTAATTTTTGAACTTTTTACATGGGGTCAGGTGTGAGATTTTTATTTTAAGGTGAATTAAATGGTCGACTCAGGTTTTCATAAGCCTGGACCACTACCTTTTGACGGGAACATAACGGAGAACTGGCGGAAATTCGTTCAAGAATATGATATATTCATAGCAGCAGCACACGGCAACAAAGCGAAGAAAGTACAAGCGTATATTCTCTTCAATCTCCCTAGTGGTGAAGTGATTGAAAGAAAAAGACCCTTCACTTATGGTGAAGGAGAAAACCGAGAAGACCTCGAGTGTCTAAAGGTGAAATTCGCTGCAATATGTACACCAAAGACAAATATTACGATGGAGCTACACAAGTTTAACACAACAGTTCAAGGCGAAGAGTCATTTTAAGCATTTCTAGCTGACCTGCGAAATAAAAGCGACCACGTGTAGATTTGGTGGGCTGACAGACAAGATGATTCGAGGTCGACTGCTTTGTGAGGGTTTATCAGTGCAAACTGTTGAGTGTAACCCTCTTGAAATAAAGTTGTCTATCTTTCTATCTAACAACACCGTTCGTAAATTACTCTTGCGAGAGGACGACTTAACGTTGGCAAAAGTGATACAGATTTGTCAGGTTAACAAACTGTCAGAGCAAAGAAATAAAGAACTTCCAAATCAATTAATAGAAGGAACTAAAGCAGAGATACATAACTTGCGAAAGAAAGGGCTGAGAAATTGCAAAAGACAACAAGCAGTTCAAAGGCAAGTGCACTGTAGATATTGCTGGAGAAAACATATTAAACGACATTGCCCAGGTTATGGAATGCAATGTAGAGATTGCGAAAAGATGAATCGTTTTCAGAAAGTATTTAGATCTTCAGGTTTGGGCAAAGAAAACCCGCTAATGAAGTTGACGATTAGTATTTTAGTCATAATCAAGAAAACATTACTAGTGAAGGTCAATAGACATTTGTTATCGAATCAGTCGAGCGTAGCGAAGTGGTAGATTTGAAAGAAGTATTTTCTACCGTTCAGGTCAATGGTAAAGACGTTAAGCTTAAAGTAGATGCCAGTGCGCGCTGTAATGTTACGCCTTTTAACATTTTCAAACAAGTCAGGGCCACCAAAACGAGTAATAACAGTTGTCCTGCCCAGTTAGTGAGCCACAGCGGAGATGCTATTCAGACTTTAGCAGGGACAGTATTAAACTGTCGTCATCGAGGGAAAATCCATAATTTGAAATTTTACATCATTCAGAAAGCAGCTTAGCCCTTAATTAGACTTCAAGATAGCCTTGTTCAGAATATTAATGCCCAGTATAAAGTTTTAAAAAGACCCATAATAACGGAGACATTGATGAAAACAGAAATTAATTTTACTGACGTTTCGTCGCTAGTCTTGCGACATCTTCAGAGTGAGGAATATACACACACAGGTGTTTGGAATATATTCTAACTATTAAGAATGGCAGGAAGTAATTAGGTGTAAGAAAGAATTAACATGTTAATGAGAAGGACGATGAGATAATGAGTAGATAGTGAGTTAGTAAGAGGATACTGTAAATGATCGATTAAGCGCCGCGGGGCTTATTTACATTTTCCAATTAAAGATGCAGCGTTTATTCGAGAGCGGCTCTTATTTCAAAGACGGGTAAAACACTTAGGGGAACGTTCGAGAATAAAGGAGGCACGTACTAGGTATGCTCAATTTATTATATAGAATCAAGTAATACAACCATAAGATGAACAGAACACAATTTCTTAGTCACTTTATAAATTTAGTCCAGTTTCAATCAATGTCAATGTCCTCATTAGCTTCGTCATCACTGTCTATGATTTGGTTAGGGTCATTGGCATCTTTGACATCGGATTCTGTTATCTTGAATGGATCCTCATCAGGTTGTAACAAAATCGATACCTGAGCCTTAAGCATTTCTCTACCCGTAGAACAAGGCTGTCTATCTCGAAAGCAAACGATCTTGTGGTCATCCGACCCATCGATTGGCAAGTTGAGTCCACAACATGGAAACTATTTTTAAATCAACTCGGTTGGAATGTCTGCCCACGACTGCAAGATCCACTAAATCACAGTTCGACGAGGAGGTGATTTCAAATTTCCAGCAGTAGTTTCGCTGTGGATGCCAACTTTACCGATCCACTCGTCATATTTTTCTGTACAAGAAAGGATTTGGAAGCAATTCGCATTTGTATAGACCCGAAAGATCTTAACGAAGCAATACAGAGAGAGCACTATCCAATGAGAACTGTCGAAAAGGTGGTAGCTCGAACGCAAATAATAAGTATTTCGCAATGCTTGATGCCTCTAATGGCTTTTGGCAAATCGCATTTGACCACGAATTGGCATTGAAGACCACATTAAACATATCATATAGACGATACTACTTTCAAAGGTTACCGTTTGGAGTCCAGTCTGCTGCTGAGGTGTTTCAGAAAGCCATGTGAGATTATAGTAGATGATATTCTCATCTGGGGAGCGAATGAAGAAGATCAAGATCAAAAGTTACGTCAAGTTTTGGAGCGAGCACGAGAAGTTAACCTCAAGCTAAAGTTAAGGACATCGCAGTTTAAGACCAAAGGGTTGCGCTATGTGGGTCATCTCCGTACAGAGAAAGCGTTAAAACCAGACCCAGAAAAGGTTGGTGCCGTGATGGAAATGGCTACACTAGATGGACAAAATGCTGTCCTACGTTTCCTTGGTATTGTAACGTACTTGTCAAAATTTATCCCTAGTTTAATTGATCTATCAGCACCGTTGCGGGAGTCAATTCGAGCAGATGTGCCATGGCCTTGGTGTGATAAGAAACAAGAAGCATTCCATCACATTAAAGTTATTATTACTATTGCTCCAGCGCTGAAATTCTACGATGTCCACAAGCAAGTTACATTGACTTGTGATGCCTCAAGTCATGGTCTGTGAGCTGCATGCGTGCAAGATGGAAATCCAGTTCCTTATGCATCTCGAGCTTTAACTGTGACCCAAGAACAATATGCACAAATAGAGAAGGAACTATTGGCAGTGGTTTTCGCATGTAACAAATTTCATGACTACGGCTATGGTCAAAAAGTGACTGTAGAGACGGACCATTACCCCCCAGAGACTCTTTTTAAGAAACCCCTTTCAACTGTACTCCAGCGTTTGTAGAAGATGATGATGAAACTTCAACGGTATGATTTATAGGTCATCTATAAAAAAGGAACAGAACTTTATATCGCTGACATATTGTCACAAGCCTATCTCGATGAAGGTCCGCGAGATGAGGAAGAGGAATATGAAGTTCTGCTGGTGACTTCGATTGCACCTGTAAGGATGGAACAACTGAAGAAAGAATGAAAAAGATTGGCCAGAGTCAGGAAAAGAAATTGACCCACATGCGAAGCAACATTTCATTTTCCGAAAACAGTTGATCGTGCAAGATGAAATCATGTTCAAAGGCGACAAGATCGTGGTGCCGTCTTCCTTGAGATCCGACTACCTTAGACAGATCCATCAAGGACATCCTGGTATTGAAGCGACTAAGAACAGGGTTCGTGATCTCTTTTGCTGGCTTTCATTGTCGAGTGAGGTAGAGAACTTTGTGAATCAGTACTCAGTGTGCAACATGTATAAACGGCATCAGCAAAAAGAGTACCTCGGCAGTCATGATGTGCCAGTCCGACCTTGGTCTATTCTTATATCTGATTTGTTCACGTGGAATGGAATAGATTACCTAATCACTGTAGATTGGTACTCTGGTTGGTTTGAGCATAATTCTTTAAATTCTGGTACGACATCGAAAGAGGTTATTCCGAAGCTTAAAGCAGATTTTTCCAGATTCGACGTATCTGATGAACTGAATACAGATAATGGTCCGCAATATTTGAGTTCAGAATTTATGAAGTTGTCGAAGGAATTGGGATTTGGGCATAAAACAAGCAGCCCGGGTTATCCACAGAGCAATGGTCTTACTGAGAGAGTTGTCCACTCTACCAAGGGAATGCTGGACAAGTGCAAATGTGATGGTACAGATCCATATGTGGCACTTCTCAACCTAAAGAATATACCTCGTGATCGAGTCCTTGGATCGCCAGCTCAACTTCTTCAAGCCAGGAGACTGAAATCTAAATTATCAACTGGTACACTACATCTTAATGCAACAGTGATTAATCCACAAATGGTAACTAGACAGCTAAATTTGAATAGATTACAGCAGAAGTATGATATATCGGGAGGCCGCTGGCAACCCTGCATTTTGGTGTAGAGGTGAGAGTGCAACTGCCTGTAGTGCATGCTAAATTGGGAGTTATTAAACAAACTCCAACCGCAGAACAGCGTCGATCCTATACAGTTACAGTTGGCAATAAAGATTATCGAAGGAATAGAAGAAACCTTTTAGTGTTAGAACCAACATGGAAAGCTGATAGCCAGATACTAGAGCAGGTTCAGAATGTAGCAGAACTAGTGATAGGTACACCAACGCAAACCATAAAACAGGTTGTGGTTGCAAGAAGTGGACGAGTCTCGAAGCCAGTTTCACGGTATCAAGCTTAAGATTATGAAAAATGTTGAAATATTACTAAATAATTTAATAGAACAGAATAGTTGATTGAAGAGACATTAGAACTGTTTTATATTTCTGTTAGAAGCACAATAATAAGAAAACAATGAAAAAGAGAAAAGTTTCTCTTAGATATTTAGAATTTTGCTGTCTAGCAGGTTTATTAACTGAAAAGGCGGGATGTCATGGATGGCATTATTTAAGTGTTTATTATTCTAAGTTTTTAATTTATGCAAAGTGTTCTTTATAAATAGGTTAGGTATTATTCAAATAAAGCACTTCTGCACAAACTGAGCACGAGGGTAATTTTCGAACATTTTTTACAACTAGTGCGTTGACTCTTATTTACGATAATGAACATTTGGGAGTCAGTGGTTTTACAGTTATCTCTATGTTGTTTGTTTCACCAGACAAGATTCATTATTACAAAAATTTCCAAATGTACCTTGAACTGACGCTTCACTCGTACTTGGTTCATCACCTTCATGAGTCGCCTTGTTCGATGGTTGTTCTTCTATACCTCCATTTCCCAAAAATTTCAAATTCAATCTTTTGAATCGTTGTGATTTTCTATCGTTATTTTAGACTTTAACATATTTTTCATGCAATTCGATATGAATAGGTTTGACATCAAATTGGGGGAGTGAGGTATTCTGTTAGTTAGTAAAAGGGTCCGTAAACGTGGTGGGTAATGTAAGTGTAATAAAGTTGTTCAAGAACCCAGAAAAAGGTTAAAACTAGCAAAAAACAATTTCAAGAAATAAACTTATATGTTCTTTGTTGTTTCTGGGCTTCTTGAGCTGTGTAGTTTTTCATGACTTTAACTTATTAGGTTTTGATGACGATGACAGACCATAAAATTGAAGTTGAAGTAGTCTAAGTTTTTGTCAATCGATTGTGGTCTAATACGTTGTCCAAGAAAAATCCTAGCATTTTACGGAAAACCAGCAAAGAGGACATTGTTAACTTTTCGTTAACCGAACTTGATAACGAGTTAAAAGACAAACAAGTCGTACTTCATGTTGAGAACATTCACCATCTAGCTTCGCATCGGCGACAAACGTCTTGTTTACAAAACTTACTGAGCCTGCCGGAAGCTAATTACTCATTATAAACACTATCTGAAAGAAATTAACAATCAACCAACCACCTGGAATCCAACTTTTTGTGGAAAATCCACGCCACTAGAACATGCTTTGCTTCCGATAAGAAGACGCTTAACTCTTTAAGTACGAATAGGGGTCAAAATGACCCAGCAAAAAACAAAAGAACCAGTGAGTGAACAACGGAAAAACAAAGAGAAAAAAGAACAAAAGGAACAAAGTTCAGGAGTTAAAGAGTTAACAGGAACTGTAAAAGCGTCTGCACCGTGGGCTAGACCTGTATCCGAATTTCAATCCTATCTGCATTCAAACAAATGGAATCATAGCTTCAATCAACCAAAACTGAGCTTATTTAACTCTTATAGTGGATACAACTTTGTTAACTCTATCAACGAAGCTGTCATTTGTTAACTTATTTGTTTTCCTTGGCTAACCCCAGACGATTATACTCGTCGACGAGAGGCGTCATCGAAACAGATTGAGGGTGTCCAGCTTAATTTGCCGGAATATTGTATCCCTTCGAAAATCTCCCCAATTTAATTTGATACATATTCACTCCATGTAAAATGAAGCCTTGCCTCGTCAGCCCTAATACGTAAATTAAAATATGAACCAGTAACCAAAACGGATTTTATCCTACTCGACCAAATCAAATATTGCCCGAAATTTGAAGCTCCAGCTATATTTATCCGTACAATCTTTGGAGAGCGGAACTCCCCTATAACCCTCGAGAGTCGGTCAGGATAGGATTAAAACCTTATGTGCGTTAAACCTTTACCAGGGGCATGTGGCATTTCCAAACTTATTTATTTTACCTTGGGTGATGCCAGAGATGATGCTATTCAAGGAGAGATCACTAACAGATCAGACAAGAGTTGCTTGCTATTCTACTGACCTAAATATCTTCAAAACTAAACGAGATACAGAAGAGGAGTAAACATGGTTCTCAGTCACTTCGAAACTTCTTTAAAAACAAACTATCGTAATTTTTATTTCATGTTTTCACCCATTTTTGGAGTTTCCAGAGTAAAGAATGTCATAAACAAATTTTCAGTACAGAAGAACTAACTAAATCAAAACATGTTCAATGTAAAAGATTTAAACTTAACAAATGTGAATTGAATAAAGGATAACTCGTTACGTTTACCAGTGATTCATCTCTGAAGACTCGGAGGAATTTGATATTTTACTTCAAGATGCTATTCCCTAATCCAGTGTTGAACTTATCCTTTGCTAAAAGAACTTTACAGTTTTACAAAATTTCAAACCTGACACAGCGTACTTAAGCGGAAGTTCAGGCTCTAGTCCCAGCAACTATGAAAATAGTTGGGTTTTTTTTCTCATTCCTCAAAAAGTATCTATTTAATATATTATTATAATATATTAGATATATGCCTACTTTTCTGTATTT
Source organism: Heliopora coerulea (assembly GCA_030142905.1). NCBI lineage: Eukaryota > Metazoa > Cnidaria > Anthozoa > Scleralcyonacea > Helioporidae > Heliopora > Heliopora coerulea. Next base: position 486,177 of record JASJOG010000120.1, on the reverse strand, counting down.
ATGGTTATATTCTTTTTCTTAATATTGGTTGATGGTTTACAAAAATTTATTCTTCTGGTGGTTCTTTCGGTTACTGTTTTGTTATTTTGATTTTGTCTACTTTATTAGTTATATGTAAACATGCTACCAACTCATTAATTTTGTTCGAGGCTTTTCAAATCGAATGACGAAGTTCAGCATGAATTTCGTCGCTTTGCTTAACAAATTTAAATTTGATTATGTCTTTTGTTCGTTCTTAGCTTTTTGTACTATTTAAGATTCTCGGAAATGTGTTTCTATACTATACGATACGTTTCTATCAATCAGTAATTCGGCTTAGGAAAAACAATGCAGGTCCATTTCTTATTGACAATAGTCCCCTCGCCCATTGCAATCAAATACCTTTTAGCGACATTTCTTTACTACATGTTTCCCACCTTATAAAGCATTCTATTGCGTATGGCAAATATTTTATCTGTTTTTGTGTATGAATATTTTGCACCTGGCCTCCAGATGTCGACTGGAGCCTCGGTAAATCGAATTTCAAAGAAATTCAGATTCGATTACTTTTTGAAAGACATCGCATTGCCAACCAGAGACATTTATAAAAGAAGAATAATCGACAAAATAGATAACGTTATCAGACAAATGAGATGCGAAAACTACTTCTTCGAGTACGGTAAAAGAAATAAGAATGAATTTGGATTAAAATCGAAGAAAGCCCCGCCACAGGTCAATCATCTGAAACCATTCGAAGATGATCTCATCCAAATGATCGAATATATACAATTTAAAAAAGTCGACCACCAATTCCAAGATTCTTTTTCCAACGACTTAAAGAAAGTAACATAACTACTGGCAGAACGTTTTCATATTCGCAGACAAAACAAGAAGCACCTATGAAACCACTCCTGACACATAAAAACAAACCACTGTGAAAGGACGTGACTAAAACCTGAAAATTAAGAGACGGCCAACTCGTAGCAGTCATCCACAACGAAATGAAAGGAATTGCCAGCAACCTATCTATTGGCGATAGATAGGAAACAATTGCAAAAAGGTGCAGACTAATAAATCCTGCAAATAGTGAATCGGGTAAGATCGGCAAAGTTTTCTTAGACGGCACCTACGTATACATCAGACACCTCGCCAAAAGTAATCAAGTGGAGGATTTCACAGAAAGCAATTGAATGGCATTACTAGGTCAAGGACAGCAACAAATACTATGTTCTGACCTTTGCACGATATGATTGATTTCTACCCATCTATATCTGACGACCTACAAGACTAAGCCATACTGTAGGCTCATACTGTAACAATAATCGAAGATAAGCATGTTACCATGCAGTATTAAACACACAAGAAAATGGAAATCATTCAGCGCCGAAACACCATGGTTTCTCTCGGAGTTGAAAAGTTCTTACACAAGTTGAAACTATAGTAACTATCAAAACATCAAAGACTAGAGAAAATTTCACCTTAGATTTACTTTGGTTTTCTGTTGATCACGTTAACCGACTTGAAATTTTAGACTTTCTCATTTCGGTAAAATGGGCGTTGTCAGTTTAATTAACATCAAAAATTTTATATTTTTGCTTCCATATTGCAATTCCACGCCAGAGACAGTGATTTAATTAAAAATTTTGGATCTTCGCTGCGTGAAAATGCAAATGGTTGAATGAGTTAGTTCAAAGTCAGAACAAAAACTTTCCAGTATTAATTTGACGTTATCAATTAACTCTTTCCCAATGGGCGCTGACTAAACGACGAGTACAAAATCGTGTCTGGCGTTAGCCAGGTTAAAGTAAAAGGAGTGAGTTAAACTTTTCAACACACTTAACTTTACTTCCTGATGTGGTTTAGATGTAAAAAGGAACGTGAAACATTCTGAACATTCAAGAAGTACCTTCTCAGCCAGGTGAAGAAGACAAAGATTGCTCAACGTTGAGATAACCTTTAACGTTTCGGTGGTAACTTAGAATTCTTTCTCCATATCATTGACCTTCATTTGTTTATATCGTACTATCGTTTATTGGACACTCCGATGAATGTCTAACTTTTCACATGGTCACCAACATTCTTCGCAAATTTCCAGATTAAGTCAATGTCGTTTAATTGCAGAATACTTGTTCTCATCAAATACTGAATATTTGGCATAGGAAAGTGTCGAGTGTCAGTATTAATATATGATTCTAACACTCAAAAATATCGGAAATTATAAAATACTTACACTTGAAAATTTCCTTCCACTAATATAAATTCTTTACAAGCAATGTACTGGTATGATCATACAAGTATCGGTAGTGTCAAATTCCTTTTTGTCAGATAAATGTTGAGAATGACATTTTTTAAAAATCAGATCAAGACTCAATTCTATTAATATTGGCTCTTACGAAAATTTCACATGTTATTTCACATGTGAAAACCATGTGGAATTGGAACATTCTCATCAATGAAATGTTGATTTCATACATGAAACGGGAACTTGTATTCTTACATGTGAAATTTATGAAATTCCAAAATCCCGCGTGAAATGAACTGGTTCAAAATTTCACATGCGACAGCCTGGTTTACGACACATATTTCACATATGAAATGGAACATTAGTAAATGAAAATTGATTTCACTAATGAATTTCGCTTTCACGAATTCGTTCACGAAATCATCAGTCAATTTTACTGATAAAATACAACAAGAATAACAACAACAACAACAGAAATTTCGATACACATCAACTTCATGTATCATTCAATACTTAATTGGCAATCCCTTCGATTTTTTCAGATGTTTGGATCGAGGAGGCATGCTTTCAATAGGCTGATGCAAGAATTCTTCGGTGATTGCTTGCAATCCATTTTTGAGCCCCAGAAAAAGTTCAACTCAGCCCATAAATTTTCAATGGGCTTTAGGACAACGCATTTTCATTCATCCCCACTCCCACTAATGTACTCACGAGCAAATGATGATCATGTTTTCTTAGACTTTTTTTCTCTTTTTTACCCCAATCTGAGCTTCTAATTTATCAGGTAGCTATTGTTACGTTGGGGTGCTTGATATGGAACTTTAATAATAAAATGGTCACTTTGATCTGTAGTTTCTGTCTTTAACTGGGCACACGACAGTAATCTCCACTCGATTTTAGCTTAGTACAAAGTTTTTTTGGTTCAGAATAGTTCAAGTTGAATTTTTTCATAATTAAATGCGTGCAAACCACATTACTTTCACAAAAAATCTAAACGAAAACGTTTAAAATTGCGAATGAAATTACCTTCCCGGCTAATAATGTTTTGCATTTAAGTCATCAACTAAATGTTGTGGGATGCATGATATTTTGATGATTTTATGGAAAATTTCAAATCATCTATTTTGTAAAAAGTAGGAGAAACTTCACCACGTTTTGCATAACACATTATCATAAAAACTATTAAGAACTGATGTATTTTCTTAGCCAGCGTTTTTTATTAGCATTTCAGAAGCCTTTTAATCAAATCTCGAAGAAAGCATTTTAAATACAGTATATATGGTTTTCCTTACTTTCTGTTCTTCCTGTGATAGTTTTACCAAATTGATTATATTTTTAAGGATAGCCACTGCTGTTTGTCCACCCACTGTATATAAAAGGATCCACCAATTCAAATAACTGGGTATAAAGCCTGGTTTACATGAAATTGGAAAAGAAAGTATTGTGGAAGGAAATTACTTATAAGTACATTGGAGTCGGTTAGAAAGGTCAGTAACAGCCGATAACTGGTATGTGAGACTGTCATTATGTGCATCATTATGTGCTGGGTACATATATTTATTCAAAGATCACGGTTCCGACTGGTTCTTCGCTTACTAAGGATTCCGCTAAATTATTGATACATTGAAGAATGAAGAGACACGGTATGACAATCTTGAATACCAGTTATCCACTGTGTCTGACCTTTCCAACTGACACCGAAGTACTTCTAAGAGCTCTTCTTCCGCAATTCTTTCTTTGGTATCATAGGACATCCATTTTTCGTCCGTCAAAAGTTCTTCTTCATTAGGTTGGACACTATCGTCAGCATTATTGTTCGATACGTAATTTGTCGTGCATCCACTTTCTACCTCAGTGAAGTCTGTCCTTGAGTCTTTTCGGCTATAATTCGTACTCGAGGAAGAAGACATGCTTAAAAGTGTTTCTGCGCGTTTCCGAACAATCCTCTGCAATTCTTTGAAACAAAAATCAACTTTTTCTGACAGAAACTTAACCTTGCGTTATTTATATCATTTACTGCTGTTTTGACGTCAGTTTTACCCTGTTTGACGTCATTTCAAATAAGTAGTTACCAGTGTTTTTTCACCCAGCAAAACTGCAAAATTTCAAAGTTTGAACTCGAGAACCTCTACGAAGAATTTTCGAAAAGCAAGATATATAGTCGGAAAACTCAAAGAATACGAATATGTAAAATCTCCACTCACGGAATAGGCACTTTAGTAAGTTTATGGTGGCCTTCAAGAAAGTTCGCTTTCGGTAAAAGTTTATTCCAAAGGCTTTTTTGAAATTATTTCTAAAATTTATCTCCTTGGTCGTAACGGTCTGAGTTTATTTAGTGTGACCAGTTTTAATAATTTGTACGCTTCCCACTAACATGAGTGATCTCATCCATTGTTTCATTCAAGCGCTTTTGTCGCTTTCGCTCCTTATTTACAGAGCTTATTTACAGAGCTTTTCTGCTTTCTCGTCATCAATTTTTTTCTTTGTTCCCCCATCTAATTTATTTCTGGATTTTCCTACTGCGACGGTTTGATTTCATTTGCTGTCACCAATATAAATTTAAATGCCTGCTGCACTCTGGAAACCTTGATATCACTGCCAGAAAATTATTCTAAAGTAAAATTACTCCCAATTAAGGGAGTAATTTAATTTTTGAATTCGAAAGCTCATTTATTTTTTACTGTTGAGCTTGGAAATAATTACATGGTTTAAGACTTGTTCTACACCTTGTTCACCAGCTGGCATGAGGTTACTTTGCGTACGTATTGCTGACCCATGCGATGCTCTTATCAACTTTGAGGCGGCATACTGCTGTGGGGCTTCAACTTTCAGATCTAATATACCCAGACCCCCTTGTGCTGGTGGTAGGGTGAATAGGTCTCCCATCTCATTAGGGAGCGGTTCCTTCAAACCAAAGAGGGCTGGGAGGAAGCTATCGTTGATCACCTCATCAATTGGTTCAACATAATCCTCAAAATTGTCAATGGTACGCATGAAATAAGCAAATTTGGATTTGAAGCCCTTTGTAAATACAATATAGGCCGCTTGGGGTTGACTCTTTGCAATTTCAGTCAGCAACTCGATGTTTTCCCTCCACCCGTGGACTTTTCCACTACAATATTGGTCTTTATATTCCTGGGATCCAATAACCGCTCCTAGGTGCCTCTGACCTTCCGTTGTTTTTCTGACCTTCTCTCCAAAAACCATGTTGGCCTCTTCTACTAAATCTTGTGACTTTACTATCAACCAACTTTTAGAGACGTTGACTATATAACCAAATTTCTTTCCTTCTTGACTTAAAAACTTATACCAATTGTATAACTGTTCAATTGTACCGCCTACCGCCAAATCATCAGCCAGCCATACTTGCTTAACCTCAGGTATACGTGCTCTTAGGCTCTGGATCATGATGGATGTATTGATTGCGTACCATTGCATGGCCAATGAGTCTCCCTGTGTTGTTCCTTCCTGCGATAATATCTCTTCTCCTCCATAGATAAACAATCTCGAGGGACTTCTATACGTGTTGATAATACACATGGACATTTCAGGGCAAATTATCTGAATGTTGTGAATTGCGACAGCCCTGTTCATTTGATTGAACGCATTGCTGGCGTCAACCAAAAGAATTCCGTCTGTACCATCATCGTCAAAGATCTGGGCCATGGCGTGTATGGCAGCTTCGGCGACAGCACTATGACCTGCGCATACCTGTAGAGGACCGGCTGCAAGCTTGATCTCTCCTTCAAAAAAGCGGTTATGGTCTTGCCAATTATCCGTCTCAATACCTCTCCCACCCCTATTGGTCGAATTCCCGGATTCTTATCCAGTGGAATGAGTCTGCAGGAAGTGTAGCTTTCTAACAACGAGGGGTGGTAACTTGATATCAGCAGATTTCTGGTCATCGCGGCTATTTCTTCTCTCAGAAGCTTTCCTTCATTGCTGAAGTTTTTCGAGCATAAAATTTTCCTGTAAATTTCCGCGTCCATTCCGGAGGGACCAGCAGAGCCTTTGGTTTTCATTGCTGCATTGTATATCATTTGCTCATCAATGAGGTCGAAAATGTTGGGTGGGATATAATCTAGTGGACCATGCAGGAGGCATTCATCCTTGATGTCAGCGGTTGGAGGATGTTTTTCTTTCAGCGCTTCTAGTACTTCTGGAGAGGGGTCCAAAAGGCCCGTGGAACTCTCTCTATCTAGAAGTTTGATGGCCGCAGATAATTTCCCCCGCATTACTAATCTTGCAAAGATCTTATTGATGTCATCAGCTGATTTGTCCTTTTTTGAGGTTACAAATCTTTCTTGTATAAATCTCACTTCTTTCATTAAAGCATTTAGGTCCCCTTGTCTCCACAGGGCTAATCTACGATCAATAGCAGCGCTATGTTCTTTACTTTTGGACGAGCACGAAGGTTTCTGAAGAATCAGGGACGGAAGCACCATAAATGCTTTCAGTGCAATCGAATTCAGTTCTAAGTTAGAATTGAACTGTTTTAACCAAAAGGTCAATTCATCAATAAACGACTTTCCCGCTCTGCCCGATGGAATATTGAAAATATTCTTTCTGAAGTGAACAATTTCATTGTAGATTTTGTTGACATCATCAAATAGGCATTGGTAACTGATGTTGCTCCACATTTTACCTTTTAATTCGGTGGGGAGGACGTCAAAATCCGGAAGATTTGGCTCGATTTTGCTTGCTTTATTTCCAGGTTGTCTCGTGGGAGAACTTTGGACACAAAAACCATTATTTCCTTATTCATCCACGCGAATTTCAAGTTCTTCGCTTCTGCATAACTTATAGTTTGATTGGCAATTTGCCATTGCTGAATTTGTTGATTTATCTATATCCGTTGAATTCAAGCCAATCAAAACAGGCTTGTCGTTCAGCTCGTTGCACATTGGCCTTAACGAGAGATCAACGTCCGATTGTTGCATGTTACCCGCATTAGTCGACTTCTTTTTCAATTCTCTGCATTTACGAAGCTTGCATATTTGATGATCAGTCTTTCTATTCTTGCAGTGGCTACATTCTCCACAGTTATCCTTCCTCAAACAGGGCTCACAAACGCCACATCTCTTTCGTTTCTTTCGTGTTGCTCCATCCTTCAGATCCATTGCACTTCTTTTACCGTCTCCATAATCAATGCTCTTTGCTTCCACGTCTTTACTTGCTTGTGTTCATTTCATTGAATTACCAAGATCATGACAACTGTGAAGTAACTGTAAAAGTCACTCGTTTGTTTGCTTTCCAAACTACGAGGAAGGCTTCCAAGGACTCAGTTCAACTGCTTCCTAATGAAACTGCTTCCTAATGATCATGTAGTCTACTGTCTACATGATACAAGGGCCTAACTAGAGACAGGAAGGGTCGCGCGACTCCTGCCCTTTTTGTGGGATGTCTTGTGTGTGTCTTGGCTGTAAGCGTCTGATTTTTGCACTCCTTTACCAAAGCCACGTAGATCTACTGCATTTGAAATGATAAAAATCACCCCGACGGTGCCTGGATACTAGAAACCTTAAGATCTAAGACGTCATCTTGAGGCACGATGTCCATTAAAATTTCGGCATTTGAAGAAACCACGGTTTATTGACCAACGTGCTTGGTACTTGTGGCTTGTTTTATGACTCCTAAAACGCTCCAGTTCTCATAAAACGACTGTCGTCTTCGTTTGAATTCAATCTTAAGTGACAACTTTATTCACTCCGTGAGCTGACGTCGTCCTTACACGCTAAGCAACGAAGGGCTTTTATCAAAGTTTTCGAGTTTTAGATTTGTTTTTGAGTTACTTCTCCCTTTTTACGGATTTGTCACAGCGACGCAACAGCAAGCCGGGGAAGAGTGGGTAAAACTCATGGGCCCGAAGCAATCAAAATTAAGCTACGTCACGTCATGACGGCATGAATTTGCTTAAATAAAGTTTTAAACTATATTCACTTCTCAGCATGATCAAATTATCTCTTAAAAGTAAAAGTTTGATCCGCCGCCTCTTTAATAATCTATTTATTTACGTGTGATAATGAACGGGCGTGATAATTTTCACTAAAATCCTCTGAACATTACAGATAAAATCCTGTACTGTGATTCGATTCCTGGTGTGTTAGAGCTACACTGTCATTTGCTTCCATATCTTAATTAGCAATTGCGAGCGAGGATCCAGGTGGGAATCTCAGTCTTAGAATAAATATTAATGGCCAGCAAAGTACACGCAGTAAGGCCATGATTTATAAAAGAAATAAGTTTATTAACGGGACTAATGTCTCGTTGCATCTCGCAATATCATCAGAGTATGAATGAAATAAGTATCGTATTTACAAGGTTAAAGATATAAAGTAGGTGTTATATTACAAGATTTATGAGAAACAGAAATGGATAGAGTGGTTAAAAGAGAGAGAGATAGATAGAGAGAGAGAGAGAGAGAGAGAGAGAGAGAGAGAGGAACAGAACTTAGATTGGCATTCAAGGAAGGTTTGAGTTTAGAAATAATGACTTTCTCTTACCAAAAGTTCAGAGGCAGAAGAACAGGAGGATAGGATTTTGAAGTCGTTGAGTGATGCAGTGTGGCCAGTCTCAGTGAGATGAGTTGAGATGCTGGAAGGTGATGGGTTAAGAAGCTTTTTACCTGTCAAGGCAGAAACTCCTAGATGATCAGAGGGTCGTGTATGTAAGTGGCCTACATACAATGCGGAGCAGCATTGACACGTGTAAGCGTAAACAACTCGAGACCTCAGAGCTTTAGGAATCCTGTCCTTAAAGTTCAAAAAATGAGCAAGTCGCTTGCCTGTTTGAAAAACAAAATAAACTCTAGTGTGAGGGTAAGCTGAAGAGCAGAATTTTAGAATTTGATTGCGGATTTGGAGAGAGTGACGACCAGTGAATGGAACAGAAAAGTATAAAACTTTTTGGGGACTATGTGAATGACTGATTTGGTTGTAAAGATTTTGTCCAAGAAAAGAGGAACGCGTTTGTCAAATAAATGGATGGGAAAGCCATTGGTTTTAGAGATATTTTTTAACATTTCAAGTTCTTGGTGAAAATTTTCATGACTAGAGCAGGTGTTGAAACAACGATGGAGTAGTGATAGAATTAGACTTTGTTTGTAAGTGAAAGGTATGAAGCTGTAAAAATTTGTGAAAAGAACAGTGAATGTGGGTTTGCGATAAACAGAGGTGGTGAAAGTGCCGTTATGACGGGTGATGTCGATGTCGAGAAAGGGTAATTTCTCAGGGTAATTTTTTGAGGGTAAAATGGTAATTTTTTGTTTTTAAGTTAGAAAGAAGATAAGGAGCGGCGCGGAGAATCTTACACTCGAATATTTGGAGGGAATATCGGGGGAATATGGGAGGAGAATATTTGGGAAGAATATGAATTCCTTGTTCTTCCACTGTTTTCCTTCATTGTTTATGGCCTTGCATCCTCCGTTTACTGATAGAAAGTGCCACCAGCCTTTTAAACAGCCAATTGACAGAGGCTATTGAATATATTCGCCCCAAAAGAACAAAAGAAAAGGAGCAATGAGGGATATAAGTGAAAATGTTCCAATTCGATACGTTTTACATATGTTAAGCCACATGTGAAATTTTCGTAAAGGAATGTGTCAGTATAGATGCTTTTCATGCCCTTCAATCTTATTTGTATGGTAAAGGTGTTCGTCTACCAGAACGTGTTTGTAGTTTAGAACTTTCCAAGGCCGACAACTGACGTGGGTTTGGGATAATGTTACGGATTTAGATTACTTGTTTCCAGTGAATTTTGTCCAGCCTGGTATGCAGCATTAACAAAGAAAAATTATGGAGCTCCTAGACCTGCACAACTTCTTTTCAGCCTTACTTTATGTATACTTAACCAGCATTGTTGAACCAAGTTTCTGCAAGGTTCATATAATTTACGGGGTATAATTCAACGTTATGAAAGCATCAAATTGTTTTTAGTATAAGAACGAAAGAATGCCTTTAGAGAGGTTTGCAAGTTTATAATGCTGTTCCGGACAATTATTTCGCAAGCCATGCTACTCGACAGTGTGCTCTTTGACAGACTATGAAAATAATCATCATATGTCATAGGAACTAAGCGTGATGATTATCACGACACTCGTCCAATTCAAGAAGAATAAGAAATATCTAGTGAAAACTCAGAATAGGATTAGGGTTAGGGTTAGGGCCTAGTCTCACGCGTTCAAACGAGGAGAAAAGATAACTATTATTTATTTAAGGGGAATGAAGGTTCCCCACATGTGATAAGTTGTTTCTTCTTAAGCACCTTCCGAAGGTGATAAGCACCTAACGCTAATCCTAACCCTGACCATCCACTGGGGGTCATGACAATCATCAGACTTCTGTAGATAGAACATGTTGCAGTCGACTAGGTCATGCCCCCTTTGATTTAATTGGCTAGAGACTAGGTAAGTAATCAAAAGAGTAATTGATCTTGCAAGGGAGAAAAGTTGAAGGTTACGATTTGGGTTACTGAGCATCACGTATCACTTGCATAAGAAGTGTCACAACTATAACTGGCATGAGTCGTGACAAACGCATCATTTGAGGTAAATACATTACTAGTATTACAAGTATAATAAATATAATTACACCTATCACAAGCATCACTGACATTGGTATCATTAGTATTCAGTTTAACTAGTATCATGTATCAAAAACCAATACGATCATACTCTGTGTCATGTGTATCACAACTATGTCTTGCATTCCTTATTGCAGGCAACCTATCAACTGCCTATATATATAAATTATTTCGCTTGAGACGCATTCAGCAATTGCTCGGAAAATTATATGCCGAAATGAAGTTCAGAAATTTTAGATCTGTTAGCAGAGACGACATCTCAGCCCAGGCTGAATTCCTCCTACGTAATAAGATTCCTTGATAAATACCACAATGCATCATTTTCCGCATTACAAGGGGAAAACAGCTATTTGAATTCTTTCAATTTCTTTCATAGCTTTTGAGTTTACTATATTTTCAACAGAGTTGGAAGGAATACGTTTAGCCTAGAACTCACGTTATTACATTCATTTTCAATTTCTTCCAAAATCTCGACGTTTGTTAACCTCGTATATCAAAAATACAATTTCTGAGCACCAAACGGGGATCGAAACCCCACACCTCTGATGATCGGTGAGATGCTCTTATCATTAAGCTCCAAAGACTCAGATGGCGACCTAAAGCAGGTGATACACGACAAAGTCTCCGAGACGTTTGTGTCGGAGACATGGTTTGCGAAATGTTTCATCAAAGTTTGAGAGACTTTTGTGTTGGACAAAAAGTCTCCGAAATAGAATTATGTTTCAATTACAAGGAGAACTCTTCGGCACAAAAACTTCTTAACCAATCAGGCTGCACAAAACCTTTCACTAAACAGGTCAAGGAGTTAATATAGCCGTCCAGTGGTTATGAGAAAAGGTGGAGTACTTATAGCTGAATTAAGGGAGTCAAAACCATTTCTGTGTTACCCGACACTTTCAGTTTATCGTGCCAGGATTGTCAGGAGGAATGCAATTTGCAGAGATTGCCAGACGATTAAATTTAATGATGAGTTGGTCTATAAGCATTGTTTGAATGTCTTGTGCGCATGACAATGCACTGTTCACAAAAAGTGTGAACCCTTGCTTGCTTACATTTCTTATACGAACTCTTCGCCTTTTTGCGTTTTCCTTGACGTTTTTTGATGATTAGATGAAGAATAACGCTTGTATTAGCACTAACCGCCAAGTCATCTCCCGGCATGTCTTCATAAAGCAAGGAAAGACTCCGAAATAAAATCATAGATAAGTAACCATATGTCATGAACGTCTCGGAAACGTGAGTGTTGGAGACTGGTCTCAGACACAAAAGTCTCGGAGATCTCGTCGTGTATCACTGGCTTAAAGTTGAAGTTCGCCATATGTGTGGCTAATGCAGTAGCCATCCACGAATTTCTGGATATCGTCTATGATATCACCATGTCACTTCCACATGCATACCGTGCATAAAAATAATTTCTGTTTAAATTTCGTTCATTATTTTAGGTGTCTGCAAGTTTTCCATGGAATTCAAAAGGAAAATATTGAACGTTGAAACGTAAAAATGATGGATTCTGTTACACTGTCAAAGGGTTCATACACGAGGTGAACTACGTGGAAGCAAAGTTTATGAAAGGTAAAAGAAATGTCAGTTATCTGCTATAACTGAGAAGAAAAAATGCTACTAAATAAAAAATTGCGGCTTAAGTAAACTAATACTCATGAAAGTCATGCAGTGAAGGTGGATAGCTTGGGATCTAGAGTAAAGTCGAAAATTCGATAAAAATTATCAATTAACTTTTCCATTAGATTACTTTTGTTTAAACTGAGCACTCCGTCATTTTAAACAACACATTTTTACATGCGATTGATTAACCATCATGATGCATTGATAACAAACAAACGATAGCGAAAGCACCACTTATTGACCGCTAGCACAAGTTCGTGACGTTATTGGCAACAAACAAATAGATGTTACAATTTGAAAACTACAAGAAAGTGCTCATTTAGACAGTTTTCTCAGAATGAAATCGAATTAAGTCAAAATCAGAATGACCGTAAAGGGTATCAGCAACGTTTAGCTTCTAATAAAATAGAAATTTGACGCAATAGTAAAAATTATGTTTCCATAGATGAATAGAACCAAGAATATAAACATATTTAATATTAAGGAAGCCCATCGAATAAGTGTCACTACTTTAGGACAAGAAGTTAATAAGCGCTCCGAAGCTGTTAATTGATGTGATATTTTTTCTGTCTTAAATGCTTACAATTCGCAGTTTCGTCAAAATGGTGGCCATTTTCAAATCTCCTTTTCATGTATCTTATAACCCCAAGCGTATAAGCCAATTGAAGTGCACAATTCATCATTCAGTCACATGTCATTCTACTCGGTGTTTTTGCAGTCATCTTCAGGCCGCCTACTTCAATTATTCACTATCTATCAACTGTCTGATTGTTGGACAAGCCGTGTAGTCCAAGTTTCGTACATTCTTTATTCAGTAAGCATTCATATTTAGAATACCCTCGTTTTTGACTCCATTCGGTTGGAAGCGAATATTCTGATTACCTAATTGCAATCCTAAAATGAATATATGATGTGAAGCCGAACACTGAATACTCGAAATTCGGAGGAGACTTGCACTGGTGGGGCAATGGGATGGGCATGAAGTTGTATTTGTTCCGCCAAAGAATTGTTTGCCCATCATTTTTCCTCCTTCCCAAAACTACAATCCTGGCTAAAAATACTTGGACAACACTATAAAATGAACGCACTTTTGACACACACACCCTCTCCTTCATTCAATTTTGCGAGTGTTTTGTCAATTTTTCGCTTTATGTACGAAACAGCCAGCATCATCTTATACGGTGAAATGAAGCAACATTGATGGAGGGAGAAGAGGGGGAGGATTGAGTGATTTTCCCTCTTGCATCTTTTGTATGGTTAGTTGGAAGTCATTTTCGATGTTTTCCCAGTGGTTATTGGCCACGATTGTCTGAAATAACGAGTTCACTGTAAACGGTCGTAATCCTCTCTTTTTCAATGAATTTTGTTCTCCGTCATCGTGCCGGTCATTTCTTTATGGACCTACTGCAATTATATACGTAGAATAGAAATGTGCGGACGTTAATTTATTCCATTTCTCTTTTAATTTACCAATTACTGGTCATGCGTAATTCATAATTGATTTATGGAGAGTAAGACAGAAAGAGTATTGGAGAGGAGATTGAGAAACTGGTACATTGACCTCTACCTTTTCAGTTCTTAGGACATTTCTCACTCCCTCCTCTATGTAAACATTGAGTTTACCAACGACATTCATTCAGGCTAAGGGAAAAATGTTGAAAGTCTGATATATCAGGCCTCGGAAGTTACGATAATCCAAGTGAACACAAGAAATAAGCTTGATAAACCTTATGCACCTTTAAATTTTAAACGTGAAGCGAAAAGGCGACTTAAATTTGCGTTAAGCATAGTGAGAAATGTGAGTGAAAAATGTGACTGAGTGCTATGTTTCAGGGGCTCACGCGTATACCGTCCATCCATTACAAACGCCAGAAACTCTAAGTGTGGCGGATAAAAACAGTCTTGGTTAGCAAAAACGATGTAGGTTTTAACATCTACGTACCCGTTTTACAACGTTTTGACTGCAATATGACAAAAAATAGGTTTTGCGGTTACTGCTGGACTGAAAATGCAGCTAATGTTTTTAAATGTATGTACAAACTGTAGGATTGAACGTGTAAGATCTGTATTTATAAAATAACAGAGACTGGTTCGTGAGCTCTGATTGGTTAATACCTGTGTTTGGATAAGAATATCTAAACACGGAAAATTTCCTGCCTAAGGTGTACTGAAAATTTTTTTGTCCGTCCAGTCTCATTATTTTATAAAAGATACATGTAACGGCTTTTAAAAAACACCCTGGTTTTTCCTCTTTGTCACTGCGCTGAAATGGCTTCGCTTTGTTGATGGGTTCGATGTTCATAAGCTTGGCTTTGATTGGCAGTTGATGATTTTCGTTCGAATTGCTTATTTCATCATTGTGTTTTTTAACTTAACTGCTTCTCATCTGTCTTTATTTTATAAAAGAAATATCTAGTGGATTCCCGTCCTTGGATATTGTGATCAAAACACTTGAGATGTTACATGACTTCGGAAAAGCTAAAAACTCTCACCGAGTGGCTCATGTCTTTTTACACTTTTCTCAACTATCGCAACATCCCGCGTGTTGGCATCACAGTATCCAAACACGGGAATCCATTTGGTATTTTTTAAATCTCAGTCGCCATTTACGCATGGAAAACGCATTTTGAATGCAAAACAAAGAATATTATCACATTGCTGTGATATTTTATAGAAATCATGGAAGCTGAATATTCCATAATCCTAATACAGTCAAACCTATATTAAGTGGACACCCTCGGGAAATTGTTTAGTGTCTCTTTAATAGAGGTGTCTGTGCCATGGAGATTTTGGTACACAGACTTCCTGGATACTAATTACAGCTAAACATGGTCTACACACCTATGTGGCAACACAATCACTTCCAATGATTTTTATTCAAAACATCTTTACGTATTATGATCGCGCAGTTCTTTGCTTTTAAAGTACATGCAAGCGCTTCAAGTGTGAATAATGAGATCTGGGACGGATTTAGGATTAGGCAAATAAGGCAGCTGCCTAAGCTAACTTACGACCGATAAAAGCGATTTTGATTCGTAAAATGGCATGTTCGACTCGTCGTCCTCAAAATATCCGTATCTGCTATTCCACTGTCTATCCAAGAAGCATTTGCATGCATTGTACTAGCGAGTCATTTGCGGTGAGATTAACGAACATCGAATTAAAGTTCAATCATACTTTCATCGGCTCCTCCTCTCTCAGGCGGTCAGGCCGTCATTGGTGTTAGATTATTCACATGCAAATTATTTTGCCCACGTTGGTGCTTGCAACAATCCTTGTGATTGGCTGAATTGCTTCGAGTGCCTTTATCGTGGGCTGTGATTGGTTTGCCGAAGTTTTGCCTAGGTTTTGCCTAAACTGTGATTTGCGGGTCTCTGATTGGCTACATTTATTATTTGATTCTTTTAGCAGACGTTACCATTGGTGCAGCGGCATTTACTTCGTAGTTTTTTGCCTAACTTGCCGAACTACATCAGTGATATGATTGAAACTTTGTAACATGATTGGCCTTAAGCATCGATTTTGCCTAAAATGCTGATTTGCATATCCCGCACTACGTTGGTGTTAACAACACGAGGAATGTCGGGACAGAACACTGAGAATATCTCGAGGCTTTCGCTAACCAACTATAATAATGTTTGACAGTTTAAAAGGCTACAGCATACCACAGTATATGACAGCACAAAATTACTTTAAGGCCAAATTCGTGTGGAAAACCTATACGTTATACAAATAAAGGCGCCACAACGTATTGCCTTCCTTGTGTAAGACTTTGTCAAAGAACTGTTAGTAATTTAGTATATATCTCACAACATCTCAAAGGCGACATCGCATTGACGCATGATACTTCATGGTTCCTTACCTGTAAGAACCGTAGTTTACATTACTCTCATTGTATTTTGATTTCTTTGTAACTTCCCCAAGAAAGAAACCGGAGAAACGGAATCAGGAAAAATTGAATACGGAGATTAAACCCGTGAAGAAAATTTGCTCGAGACAGCACATGTAGAGGTTGGACAAGGTGACCCAACTGCTATAGTGCAAAAGATGGTGAGTGTGCTCGGTCGTAATAATTTGAACACAGACAAAGACAAACGTGCACTACCTAGACAAGCTTCAAAGGAAAGCAGTTAAAAGTGATCGTTCATAAAAGTCGAGGTAGTAAATTACTTTGTAAGTCATAAATGCAGAGTACCAAGAACTAATAGATTCTTTTGACTTAAATAGGTGCACACAATTCTCCGCAACTCCTTGGCTATTAAGCGCACAAAATACGGGCAGAAAATAAGAGCACAGAAATCACCGTACCGTCATCTTTGCCTGGTTCTTCGTCCTCATCACCGCCTTAATCGACACTTTTGAAGGCTGACCATCAGTTTTATTAACTCAACACTTACAACATTGATATAATAGTTGATATTTTTTCATTGTTTGAATATACTTAAAATATGAAACCCCGGCCACATTTCACTACGTTGTTTTGGAGGACGTTTAAGCACAAATTTTCCTCATCGCTCAATGAAAAAGTAAATTTCACTTCTGCTTACTAAATTTTCTTCATAAATGACTTGAGAGAAATTTATGAGGCAAATAAGTCTTATGCCTTTAACTAAATTTTACTCATGAATAACACCATGGAAAGTTACAAAATGAAGGCCCTTTACTCTTTTAGGCACAGGCTGTGGAAGGAAGTTGCATGCATGAACCATTGCCCTACCTTTCCAGCTAAGGCTTCTCGAAATTTTCCTAGGTAATTATAGTACTAAAAAGTTATTCCGTGATTGTGGGGAATTAGTGATTTAATTTCTTCTTTTCCTCGGGAAAAAAAGTTAAATAATATTTCCTCGGCAGCGGGTGTATCTAATCGCTCATTTGCTTCAAGACATGGTATATTTTATAATAATACGTTAACATCATTTGGTGTCAACCAGTTGCTTTTGATGAGTTTCCACAATATTGGCGGCAAGTACATTCATTTTTAGGTCATACCGTTTCAAACGTTTGTTAGCAATATTTTCATTCCAGCACCATGTATCATTGATTCAGACAAGTATAATACACAAAATACTTACATACCAATCTTACAATCACCCATACGTGGCAGAAGAAGACATAAAAGAATGACTTAACGTTGCAAACGACCAATTTTCACTTAGATGAGAATATGCTAAACTGATTTATACCAGTATTCACCTTTGAGGAAGTAATTACTGAAAACAACTAAAATCTGGAGGTATATCTTCGTAAGTGATTCTCGAAAATTTAACAAGAGCCGTCATCCTACTAGACCATCTCCAACTTAAATATTATTCTGCAGTCTAGTGACTAGTGTTGTAAAAAGGCTGCAGACTCTCACGACAAACAATTACCGTAAGTCAACTAGTATGGGAGCGGGTCTCACCTTTATCATTTATATATCGTTCCAATTCCGAAACAAAAACCCGTTCGAGAGGTAAATAAACATCTACGACCAATATCCTTAACACCCATCATCTCCAAAATAGCAGAGGATTATATAGTAGAAGAATACATTAAACCAACTGTACTTCAAAGAATTGATCCTAATCAATTTGGCACAATTCCAAAATCTAGCCCGACGTTTGCACTTATAAGTATGTTACACTCTTGGAATGGTTCTACCGATGGAACTGGTGCTACGGTCAGAGTCATCTTATTTGACTTTAAAAAGGCTTTTGACCTGATAGATCATGGCTTATTGGTTACCAAACTCCAAACATATAATTTACCGCATTGGGTTGTCAACTGGATTACAGATTTTCTCACATGCAGAAAACAAAGGGTAAAGCTAAACCAAGAGGATTACTCGGATTGGGCTGAAGTTCCCGCCGGAGTTCCACAGGGTACAAAATTAGGTCCATGGCTATATTTAATAATGATCGATAAACTAACAGTCTCTTGTGGTGACATGTGGAAGTTCGTAGATGACACAACTGTTGATGAATTAGTCAGCAAATGCAACGAAAGCAGAATCCAGACCACAGTTAATGATCTACTAACCCAAATCTCTCAATTAAAATTTCAATTGAATGAACAGAAATGTAAAGAATTACGTATTGGCTTTGGTGAACCAAGTGGTACTTTCGATCCAGTTATTGTGAACGATACCCCTTTGGAGGTGGTTCCGTGTGCAAAAATCCTCGGATTAACCGTTTCCAACAATTTAAAATGGAACGATCACATTTACCAAACCATCGTGAAAGCAAGAAAGCGATTATACTTTTTGTCACAACTCAAACGAGCCAAAGTTGGGACTAAGGAATTAATTGTATTTTACAGCACATGTATTAGACCAATCTTGGAATATGCATGCCCAGTCTTTCACAACAGTCTGTCCAACTACTTATCCAACGACTTGGAAATGATTCAGAAAAGAGCGTTGAAAATAATCTATCCCTGGACCTCATATGCAGATGCGCTGATAATTACTGGCCTCCAACACCTCAGTACCAGAAGAGAAAAGATAACGAATAATCTTTTCCTGGATATCATGAGTGATGAAAACCACAAACTTCACGAATTTCTCCCTCCGCGACATATCTATGCTACCGAACTTAGGACCAAACATAAGTTTAATGTAAACTTCAGAACAAACCGTTTTAAAAACAGTTTTTTTATCGCAAACGCATTAAAATTTTAACCAATTTTAGTATTTTAGATTGAATAACTCTTAACATTAGAATCGACCTTTTTAAAAATTTTCCATTAGAGTAAATTTTACTTATTGTTTCTAAACTTCCGTTAGTTCCAGGTAAATTGTAGAACTGGTGTAACATAGTAGAAGTGAATGTATCTTGTAAGGTAAACATAATTCAGCCTATGGCTGCAAGCTTTACCAATTAAAAACATCTATCTATCTATCTATCTATCTATCAGTTCCGTCACGTACGTCTGTATCCAACGGTCTTTCTCCTACAAAACGATAAAATAATAACTTTAAAAAAATTGAGAACTTTTCTATGTATACAACTTCCCGCTAAACTGAAAGTGGTGACTGCATTGCTCATATCATATTAGTGTCACAGTCGCTTCGTGGAAGCACTTATGAATTCCCGTTGGATATAACCGACATGACCGTGGATAGTATTTGTATTGGCAAACCCTTCAGCCAGCCGTAATCTGAATTCAATGAAGACACACCGCTTCTCAACGATCTCGCCATACTATAAACAAACGTGGCATAAGACATTCCGAGACGCAGGGGCACAATACCAATTTCGAAGGGCTAGGGTCGGACGGTAGAATCAAGGCATCATCGGGGAGATTTTGATCTTTTCAAGTGAAGTAGATCTCCAAGGCTTTTGGAAACGAAGGAGAAAAGCTATCGCTTAAAAGGCACACATCAGATTTCTCACAAAGAGTTTAGGGGTCACAATCCCCAACCCCTCTCTAATTGCGTCCCTAGAGACGCCATTCTTGCATAACCTAAAGTGTTGCTTCGACCCTCCTGTATCACAAGCGACGAAAAGAATCGACCGAATACTTACAACAGGAAGGGGGTACAGCAATCCATTCAACAAACGGAAAACACGATCTTAGTATTACATCAATGCCCAGCATAGAATACCTTATCACGTATTTTCTGTTGGGCATTGATATTTACAGTAAAAAAAAAATGAAGGGAATAAATGGAAAGCGTATTCATTTTTAAGAGT
The DNA here is from genome assembly GCA_030142905.1 of Heliopora coerulea. Taxonomy (NCBI): domain Eukaryota; kingdom Metazoa; phylum Cnidaria; class Anthozoa; order Scleralcyonacea; family Helioporidae; genus Heliopora; species Heliopora coerulea. Next base: position 466,080 of record JASJOG010000120.1, on the reverse strand, counting down.
GGTACCAATATTTTTGGCCACAATTATGGAACATCACAAGTGAATCCGCCATCCTTAAATGAGCGTAAAAAATCTTAAAAATAAACATAAAATTACATAGAGATTGTCCACATGTAAGTGCCTTAGGTTTCGTAATTGCTAAGAGACAGTTTCATGGACTATTTGCTTTCTTTATACACTTGGTCATGACGGTTAATTTCCATTGGTGTATCTGATGATCAAAAAACAACATGCTGAACTCCACCAAATTCTTTTGAGAGTAATGTTAGCTGTCACCAAAACGAACCTTTTCACAGCTTTTAAACAGCATTGATTCAATGTGCTAGTGCTTTACCGAGACCACATCACAAGTCCAAGTTATAATGAAATTGTCAGACAACGTTGGGTTTCTAAATCAATGGCACATAAGCAACGCAATTTAAGGGAAACTCCCCGGAAACAATCAAGAGATTGGTCTGCACAAGTTGTTGAACAAGAGGAAGAGAGAAAGGATGTTGATTAGAACTTTCCAGAATGGATGCAAATTTTTCGGTAAGGAATCTAAATTCCGAAATGCGAATGGGGTTCATTGAAGGACCATCTGTAGGTTTCTGAACAAGAACGGCTTTAGTTTAAAGCAAGCAAGGAATCGATGGCAGCCTATGGCTAATTTGCTAATCCTGAATGCTGTGACAAGGTTTTAACTATTGTTCTCAACGACGTTGTTGGTTTAGATGTTCATTATATGGGTAAATATAGGGAATATTAGGACTTGTTTAGCAAGTCAACGTCAAAGAGTTACAAAAGCTGAAAAAGCACATTCATTTTACCTTTAACGAGAGTTTGTTTAAAAGCGTGATTATGAATACTAAACTGTGCATGAGTCATAACCAACTTTGGACCGGTTTATGTGGGAGTAGTGTTACTCTAGCAGTGTTACGCGAAATAGATGGAATACTCTAGTCTATTGCCCACTTATGTTTCACATACATAAGTTGCAAGGTAACCAGGGGACTAAATTTCCCCTCAAAGTTTACCAGGGTAACGCTGGCAGTAGGGCTATTGCAGCATGTAAATGTGTCTGCTAGGCTCACCCTCTGAGTTGGTTACGTTGAAAATGTTCATCTCAAATTTCTGTCTACGTAGTGATTTGATTGGGACGACAGCTCAAACAAATTTTAACTGATTTCTAAAAACAGAGGTTAAATACAAGTCAAAGATATGCAGTGTCTGCATCAGCTCAAGATTTAAATGTACAAATAAAAAAAGCGACGTGTCTGTATCAGCTCAAGCATCCATTAATGCCCTCTCCACACGTATCCGGATCACCTTTTCGTTTGAAAACGCAAATTTTTTTTCTCTGTTTTCAAAAATACTTCCGCCTTTATTATAGCATTTTCGAATCGTTTTAGCCCGTCCACACGAATACGAATACACGATTTGAAAACAATAACAGCCTACTTGGTACAGCCAAGTTGTCTCACCTAACACAGGCCTGGCTTAGTCAAACCCAAAATTTTTAAGATTTTCTCCGTCTTCATCCTCTGTCAAAACGATTAAGAATGGCCTTTGAAATCGGAGGTGAGCGTAACCTAACAATGTAAAGCTTCCTAGCGTAGTCAGTTTGAATATTCGGCAGAGTTGATCTGAAGATAGGACATTAGGCTAAAATTAAAACAGGCAAAAGCGACACAAAAATGATACGTTGGTCCACTATTTTAAATATCGCGATGGACACCATACTGTGACATAAACATTTTTGAAAAGTTCCTTTTTCATCCGTCTACACGAGTGCAGGAAGACTGCGTTAACGGCGGCTATTCCCAGTACTAAGTACAGCTCTAGGTTACGATAGTGTACGACATAGTTGCTCTTATCCAGAAAATTAGGAACTAACTTGGGTACCGCGCCACTACCAAGATTTAAGTCTTTAATAAACTGCTGGCAGTAGGGTGATTCTATTTCTGGTATAATCTTCATTTTCTCTGGAGCTAAAGGATATAGTCATTATGGAGCTTATATAATTCTGGAAAAGCGGAGAACGGTTCCTAAAATACAGCCTTGTTCGTCGTCGTCTGGAATTTCTGGGATGTCGACTGAAGCAATTTCTTGGACGGTCTGGCAGTCGAATTCCCCAGTTAGAAGAGGTTGTGACATACCTCAGGCATAGAAAATATTTACGTCAAGATAAATTACGTCGGACGTTTCTTGCTTAGGACCGTAGTCTGAAACTTGTAGGTTGTTGGTTTTTCTGAAACAGTTCCAAATCATGGATATTTAACCACGAAGCCCGTCTTCAATAGTCAAGTACATAGCTGGATCGGTTAAGAGTTCGAGTTCAACGTTTGTCATTTTTAAACAAGCTTATCAAGCCAAACCAGGGCTTTGACAATAATCCAAGTTGTACGCTTTCAGACAGACGTTTCGGGAGTTTTCGAATACATCACCCAGACAAAGGATGTCAGAGAGAGGTATAAAGTATGCTAATCACTGTATTGAATATTCTGACAGTTGGGAAATTCAAAGACGCGTGCTGCGAGATCATGGTCAGTATCAGCAATATGTTTATCATTTAATAAGCTGTAATACGATTTTTTAGGTAGTAGACATTTATCATTAAACTTCTCCAAGTAAATCATATAATCGTATGGATAGATATCCTTTCGTAACAGCAGCGATATCCTTGTCATCGTTGATGTGCTTTTTTAGAATGGAGAACATGTCAGCGCCGTTCTTCGAATGGTTTGACACAAGCTCATCCAATGATGGGTTTATAAATCGTAGAGAGTCAATAAAGTTCAGATTATCGATAAAGAAAGGAATGTACCTTTTCGTGGTCTTCGGGATAGGATTAATTTTCTTGTTGTTTAGTTTTCCAATGCCTTGCATGATTAAGTGAGAGTCATAGCCACGTAGATTATGTAGGATCCCTGATATTAGTCCTGTAAACTTTTATTTCAACTAGCATTTATTATGCACTGCTCCACGGAACAGTTCGATGAGATGACAATGATCTCCAACATGATCGGCGCCGAGCTCAAACCCACAGAGATGACAGTTGACGGCTTCTTTGCAATAATTTCTCTTGGTGACTGCTAATTCCCATTGGTTCACCGAAATGAAGTTTCTCTCGAATATTTTATAGTTCTGTTTCCAAGCACTCGAGAAACTTGTCAACATCATCTTCACCCAGGTACGTCACCAGAGCTTTACAGTGTCGTTCTACTTCAGAAACAACCAAGTAGGAAAATCCACATGGTTGATGGTGCTGATATCACTCGGGGGTAGAAGACTAGCCAGTTCCCCTCATAACGTCAGCTGAGTTTAACTACCAGAACACTTTGCAGTTTTTTAAATTGCTCCAATTAACATTACAAAGAAGATTTCGAAAGGCATTGTGGTTGCTGGATTCAACATAAGTATAAGGGGAGCCGGCCTTTTCAGGATTCGGCTTGACTGTGTGGATCTTGGTTGTTAAACTCTTGAAATCAATAAAAATAACGAAAGCTACTTTTAATTGTTTATGGCAATCCTTGAAATAAAACTAGGCATTGTCCTCGTTCGAGAGCTCGATAAACTGTGGACCATGTTAAGAGTAGTGAGGTGCATAGTTTTGTAGAAGGTCTTCTCGAATAAACTCATGTAGACAGCATGGACAATAATACGTTCGGGGTTTTATTTGACTTTGATCGTGTAGCAATTGAGTGTTTCGTAATGCCTTGTGAATACAGCAGCAAATTTACACGTGTTTTAAATCGTTCTTTATTTATATAGGTTGCAAAAACTGCTGATTGAAAACCATAGATGTTGACAAAAGTGTTGTTTTATCCCTCGAATTTGCCAACTTTGTTCTTCATCACAGCAAACCTCAATTTCATCAAAATTCATTCAAGATTCACCCTGAAAATTCTAATAATGGTAGAGTCTTTCGAGATTATTACGTTGCTGAAGAGGATGAATTGCCGCAAGGACCGACCACATAAAACCTAAACACTTATTGTCAGAATTCTTATTGGTAATTGTGGCTTTTTGTTGCGCAACTTCCACGGTAATGAAATGTAACCCGAACCTTTTAACAGGGTATACTGAGCTATACTTAATGTTAACATGATGTATTTAATTTAATGCCCACTTCCATCTTTCTGATAGACAAGTAGCAATTGGATGACTTTTTGCTTGGCTTGCTTGAGTTTCAACTTTGGAAACGTGTTTCGGTGGTCAAATCATTGCCATCAGGTTTGGGTTTCACAAATCGTACTTTGACACTGATGTACCATATGAGGCCTTCGATCTTCTGCTTCGATTCCTTCGGAAGATGATGGAGAATGGGTTTAGATTTACGTCGTATAATCTGCAACATGTAACGCTTCCGATCTTTTCATGGTTTGAGTTCGACTTTCCTCAGGAAATCGTGTAGGCAGAGGCCACTAACAAGGGCCGTCATCATCATTCTGAGGTTTTGAACTTCTTCTCCACCCATTTGGTCACCGTCTCTTGGTTTCTTTTCTGTAGGAGTGTCATGGGGCTCTTCCAACTTCCTCTTGCTGGCACCATCATCGCGTAACCATCAAAATAAGAATCATGTGCAATCGGTGATTATAATCAAAATAAGAGTGAGAAAAACCTGGACGAGTCCAGTTAAATTTTTGTGCTTTTTCTTCTTTCCCGTCAATTTTGGGTCAAAAGATTGTCTAAAATACTTGGGGTCTTACGTGCGGCAACATTCACTTTTAGGTCTACAGTCGGAGAAAATACCCACAACTGTGCAAGCCGGCAAAGAACCACTTTCTGTACCAGCATCGAGTTTTCCGCTAGGAAGGTTTTATTGTCATGGATGTTTCCTTCTCATCGTATAAGGCTTGGAGCCAGAAACGCAGTGGTGCAGTGAGAAATGGTGCAAAAGGGGGCAGTTGCCCCCGGGCGCCAAAGTCGTTGGGAATCAGTTCTGGGCGGCGCCAAATTGTGATGTCTTCAAAAACAATTTCTACCTAAATGCCTAGAAGAATTATTTCATTTTCTGAATTCGAAGGTGGGATCTCATGTAAACTCGGAGCATGTGTTCCAAGGTGAACGCATGGATAAAGATAGGCACTTATGTAGTTTAAATCATTTTTTATGAGGGTAAAAGACTGAAGAAGTTCACTTTACTTACAAATATAGGAACCAACGTTTCGACGTTGGCTGAATATCATAATCAAATCAAATTTAACGCTAAGGAAATTATAATACTGAATTAAAAATAATAGGACATAGTCATAGTTTCGCAGTTAAGCACTTGGGATCATAAATCTCATGGACTGACAAAATCATCAGCATTAACTCTTTCACTGCGGGAGCACTCTCTTTGACGAGTAAAAATTTCTGGAGTTAGCCATAGAAAATTTATAAAAGTTTTATGTACCAGGGAAAGAGTTAAAGAGAGATTAACTCTTTCGCAGCGGGATAAGAATTCTGTGATTTTACTCGGGCTAACGCCAAACGATTTTACACATCAAAGTGTTGTGGCCGCTGGCAAAGAGTTAACCAAAAGATGAAATAATAACGCTTTTATTATAGCTTGGAGTAAGATACTGGCTGAGAAACCACCCTAAGTATCTGTAATCGATCTAGCTTGCCGTCTCCACACGTCACATGCTGTTACTTGTCAGTTGTTGAATTATTTCCCACTAAATTATGAAAGTCTTTAAGGCAGGTGTTGCCCCGCACGTGTTCGTTTTGTCCCCTCGTTACAATTATTACCCCCCTGCGTCAAGGATGTACTGGCGCCACCCATTGGAAGTCAACAAAACGCGTTTATTAGAAGATTCATACGTTTCAATTTTTGAGCCTGTAATCAGATACATGAATTTTTCTGTCAAAATACAAGGCTGATTGAGTCCACTCATCTTTCATTCTTATTTTCGTTTTCCAAATTATTAAATTATCAAGTTCGAGTTCGCAAGTCTGTTGAAGTTTTAAAACACAATACTATAACACAAGATTGTTATTCACTGACTAAAGTTTAGTCATCTGTATTTCATAAATCATAAATCTCGTAAAATTTTCGGGGGTGCTGGTGGCACAGTGGTAGTGCACGTGTCTCTCACCACTGTAACTAGGGTTTGATTCCGACCGCGTGCAGTAATCAGATTAAAGTTACCTTGGTCACATGTGAGAAGAGTGTTGCCCAATTTGACTCTACCAAGCATCGCAGGTTTTCTCCGGGTACTCCGGTTTCCTCCTGTCATAACACTGGACCCATGAGTGTAGGCTCTTACTGGACCTCTAGAGAGACCAGCTCAGATAGCTGATAGGGTTATCCAGCATAAATAAAGACACTTTACTTTACTTTTTTTTTAAATACGTTATGTATTGTCACTATAGCTTTTACTGGTTAATCACAGCCAGTATCACGTATTCACGTAATCATGTGTCAAATGAGTGTGTCGTTAGCGAACTATGCTGACTTTTTCAAGTATCTTCAGTTATGCTCTGAAGACGTCCGGGGCAAACGGGCCGAAAGCGTAGCAGATCAAAGAAATGAGTACATAGAAATACAAATTACTTGAAATAAGAATATCTACGTTTCGCACAACTGTGGTGGAAGAAATCAATCGAGTATATTCTGTTAGAATTCTTTAGAAGGCAAGTTGACACTAGTTTCTTTGAGGACTATTCAAACCACAAATGTTAACAATAAGTGATACTCTTGATTGAAATTTATAAAACCATGCCTTTAAGAGTAATGAAATATGTTTTATAACATGAAGATGTGCTGGAAGTAGGGAAGTAATGTACTTCACAATCTGATATTACCCTCTCGGATGTTAAAAGGACAAGGATAAAGAAAAACAAAACAAATGATCACACCGAATATCCTCGCTCCCTAAGGAGGAATATCTTCACAAACCTGTTGCACTTAATTTTCATAGAACCAATCATTCCCTTTCAGATTAAAAGTTTGTAACTTTTCAATGATAGCCGTAAAAGACAGGAAAGACGTTTCATTTTCAAACTTAGATCCATTCATCTCCACAGTATTTTTCTTCTAATTTAATTCCTCACAAAACTATTTTTGTCCAACCAGGGCAGTTTAAAACAGTAAATTGTGCGCTTTATTTCCTATATTTTAAAATTTCCTTTAGTTTCCTCATTTATTTAATATTTTAGAAGTTGATAGTGTTATCAAGTATGAGTGGATAAAGTCATTGGCTTGCCTTCTTTATTCCCTTGAGGTTTTAATTCTTCTTCTTTATTTTAATCTTTCCGCATTAGCATTCCCTTATGTCCTCTGTCTGTTCTCCCTTCTTCAAGTATGTTGATGGACATTTTAATTAGCAGATGATTTTCAACTATTGACATACTTTGTTATTGATTTCTTCAATTGGTCATTTTTTCCTTTACTTACAAATAGTTTATCATTGACTTTTTAAACCTATTGGTCATTTTTCGTTTCACTCCAACAAAGTGTCTTTTTTCAAATCGTCATTTTCTCATTTCGTAAGTTTTGGCAGTTCCCCGATTCTTTTGGCTTTTTACACAAACATCAACATTGCCAATGTAGCACTTTATTTTTAATAAACAACAACAGACCTACGTCCTGTTCAAGGTTCAGCATTTGGTGAAGTTTAATTTGACAGAACTACGCATATACGTTCTCCATGGAACAGTATCAGTCTTAAAAAACAGCATGTATCAGATAGAATAATTCAGCAGCTGTGACAGAAATATACAAGCACTTATGCAGTCAGCAGTCATTATGTTTCCATCAGGAATCGTTCCAGTGACTGATTTTTCTAATTTTTCCGATCAAGACGGAGATCAGACGTAAAGCAAATCACACGTTTTTACGTGGGTAAACAGAGTTTTAAGAGAAGCAGCAAGATCCCGTTATCCATTTAATGTCAAACCCAGAAGTATACGATTTACAAACCGTGCAGGTGTAAAGCGATATATACAAGGGTTATCGCCAGGATTTCTGTAGGGGAAGATGATCAAGTGAAATGGAAACGCCAACTCATATTAGGGCTTGGAAAATCTTGCAGAGATAGTTCACGTTTATGTCTTCATCCAGGAAATTTCGTTTTGTTCGTGAAATCGGCCACGTAATTCTATCAATACGTGTTTCACAAGTTAGTAGGAATATGTGATTTACATTTGGCATGCCACATTGGAATGAAGTAGTTTTGTTCAGAATTGAAATTTTCTGATCAAAAACGGTGTTGCAAGCGACCACAAGCACAAAGGTTTATAAGTTAAGCAAAGAAATTGGCAGAAATTCAAGAGCTAGGAAAGCAGATAGTATAAACTAGATTGTGCAGTTTCTTGTTTTATTTGCCAGCACATTTTATTTTTCATCACCTTAGAACAGACTTTTGGAATTTACACTAAACGGCTGATCAAATGTAGATTTAGTCTTGAAGCACGGCTAAACTTTGGAGTGCTAGAAATTATATTTTAAGACTCGGCTGGTACAGTTCCTAAAATGGAACTAAAATACCAAGGTCTTTCAGCTGAGAATGGATCCTACAACTCGACAGCTCCAGTGCAGTGCTCTAAACGACTAAGGGAACGGAGGTAGTTTCCAGTGTAGTAGCCATGAACTGCATCTTTGCTTCCACACTTCGAGGTGCGAACGTTGGTCGGCGAAAACCATATGGAAACAAATATACTTTACGGCTTGTTAGATCCGCTTTGACGGTTGTCAAGTTAAGTTTTCAGATCACATAAGCCTCGACATCTGCCGGTAGATAACTAACCCTAAAGGAGAAGTCAGTGGGCTACACGTGTACGCACAGGCAATACTTGCCCCTAGGCCAAGTAACAGTTGTTTCAAGGTTGGACTTCCGTGGCGTGGTACTTTAGACTTGAACCACTAGATGAATATGGAAAGAGCTGAAAGCTGTCATAGATAAAACTGGAATAGATTGCAAAGTACCTGTCCGTTTTTTGAGACTTTACTTGAAGTGAATACGCGGATATGCAGTGGTCTTGTTCGAGAACGATGCAATCAGTCACTATATAAAAGCGCATACTCTGTGCAAATTTAAGGGATAGGTAAATAAATTAGTGGACTGTGATAAAGTGAACAAAAGATGCAACTTATGTACACAATTTATTATGTTGAACAACGTTTAACAACCTTCCTCCTTGACTTTACCATACATGTGTTGTCCTTTGGCACTCTCCTAACCTCTCTTGTCCAATAAGAGGAAGGGGTATGTCGAATAAATCACACTTCCCCCTCATTCGAAGAAAATAAAATTTCAACCCAAAAAGATTATTTGACCATCATGAAAGCTATCAGAAAACCTGAATGAACATCAGTTGAGACATAAATGCAAGTGTTCGTTATCATTTGACAGTTCTTACAAATCTTGGACAAATAGTCTGCGTTCAGGTTATCTTTGCCACTACGTCGAGTCACGTTAAATCGGTATTGCTGTAATTTAAAACACCAGTAAGCCAAACGGTTATTTCAGTTCTGCATTCGGTCTAGTCACTGAAGATTTTGTGGTCTGTGACAACTTAGAATTGTTGACCTTATAGATATATGCGGAGGGACTCAATGGCCCATTCAATTTACCAGGTATTTTTTTTTTCGATAGCAGAATAGCGTTGCTACTGAGGAAGCAACTTGCAACTCAGATAGACCACTGGGTGTTCATTGCCATCGTCATGACATCAATTTGCGTCAATACCCCACCGAACCCTCGAATTGATGCATCGGTCTGAAGTATAAATTCTTTGACAAAATCCGGATTTTGAAGGACCGGCGATGAACTTAGGATTTGCTTCAGTTTAGTGAAAGCCTGCACGCAATCTTCATTCCAAAAGAATGTTTGGGTATTCTTAGTCAGGTCAGATAGCGGAGTGGAAATCGTGGCATACTCAGGAATAAACTTGCGGTAGTACCCTGTTAATCCAAGGAAGGACTTCACTTCTGTCTTAATTTTGGTCGGGAGAATTGTTGAATAGACAGTATTTCACTTGTCTGTGGTTCAACAGTACCTCCACCAACTGCATGTTGAAGAAAATTAACACGGGCCATGGTGAAACTGCACTTCTTCGGGTTTGCTGCTAATTCGGCTTGACGGAGGCGTTCTAGTATTTTGCGTAGGTGAGATAAGTGTTCATCCTAACTGTTGCTGAATATCAAGATGTCGCCGAGAAGGGCATCGCAGAAATCTTTGGTACCCTACAGGATATTGTCCATCATTCTCTGAAATGAGGCAGGGAAGGGACGTGTAAAGCCAAAGGGTATCGTCTTGAATTGGTATAGTCCAAAGGGAGTGACAAATGCCTTTGTCTCTTTGGATGTTTCTTCCATTGGGATTTTGCCAATATCCCCTCGTCAAGTCGACTGTGGAAATGTATTTCGCCTTTCCTAGTTTATCAATTGTATCATCCGTCTGAGGCATCGGGTAAGCATCAAAGAGTGATACATCATTTTAGAGGCAGTAGTCAACACAAAAACGTACGGTGCCGTCATTTTTTTGACGGGGACTATTGGAGACGACCATTCCCATCGAGATGGTTCGATGATGTCCATTTCTTCCATTTTCTTCAAATCCTTCTCCACTGTTTTCTATTGGGATTGCGGTATCGTTACGGTCATTGTCAAATAGGCTGAACCTCTGTTGTTATTCGATGAGTGGAAATGTCAGGTCGACCTGGAAATGTTTGGATAACATAAGCAAATTCCTGCGTTAATTTCCGAATCTTCTCCTGTCTTTGCCACACAGTCGACAAGAGATCGTGGACGTGTTGATCCTGTTCAACACGGCGTTGTGTTTTAGGTTCTTGACGCTGTCGTTCAGCTTCACGTTCTTGTTTTCTCTCTTCATTCATCATAAGCATAAAACCAAATAACTCATTTGAGGAACTCTCGAAGCTTTTTTCCGAACGTCCTTCGTCAGGAAAATCTTCTTTTCGATTTCGAAGGCGTTGTGCCATAATCAATTGCTCACCTTCACAGGCTTGATGGGTCTGCAACTTACTGTAATTGTTTCCTTTAGTGCAACTCAAGCACCGCTGTCACCAAATGTGATAAAGTCAACAAAACAAGCAACTAATATACACAATTTATTATATCCTGAACAACGTTCAACAACATCCCACCTTGACTTTACCATACATGTGTTGTCCTTTTGTGCTCTCCTAACCTCTACTGTTCAATAAGAGGAAGGGGTGTGTCTAATCTATCAAATGCACACGCGGATACGCGGTGGTCTTTGTTTAAGAACGGACTCGAAGGTAATTCTGAGCTATATGCAAAACGAAAGAGGACTTTGCTCATGTTGCCAACCCAACCCAGATAATTAGTGAAGTCTTTAATCCTAATCAGAGTAGAGGTATAAACTGACAACAGTCTTAATCACACCGATCTGACCATTAGGTGCATAGACGTAAAAATAAAAATTGGACTAACGATGGGCTAAAGGACAGGAATGTAAAAGAAATAATTCTAGTGCTACGACAATAAAATGCCAAGAATTTATGCTACAAGAGAAAGGTTTCTATATCCGACTATAGAGACCATCCTCTACCTGACAAGGGACAAGTTTCAGAGATTTAATCAATTTCCGAAAGAGTCCACCCTTAAGAGAAATGTTACTGACCTAATCGAACAAGTGAGAGAATACAAGTTTCATCAGATGAGTCCTGGCTTTAAAAACGATAACCCCGATTATCAACATCGGTCGCACAAAGCACCAAGTTGAGTGGAAGAAAAAATCTGCCAGCTAAGTAATCCGTTTGTTGCAAAACTACAGCGAATAAACTCATGAGGTGGTACGTCAAGTCAGTCTGTCGGTAATTGGCAAATGTCGTATGGTATCAAAGATGCTAAATCACTTTGTAACAAGCAGACACGTTAAGAGATAAAGTTTTACCACTCCAAATGGACGATAAGCCATTTGAAGGACTGCAGACTGTAAGGATCGGTACGTTAAAAGGAAAGAAGGTTCGTTTTCCTTTGTTTTGTTTTGTTAAAATGCTCGTTTATAACAGAGATGTAAGTAAGTTTGCTCCCCTTTGTGTGACTTGGTCGGTCTAAATGCTCAATTCATGTTGAAAACATTCCAAACAACAGTAACGGTATTAAAATCTGACTAGGGAGCATGTTTGTCTTGTTTTAAGGATAAGACACAATTATCAAAGAGAAACTAGTCCTGTGGGGTCTACTCCCTACAGACACCCCATCTTGTTTAATTAATGTCAGATTCGACCTACTGTATTTGAGTGCAAACTGCACTTACTCGTAAATTCACGTGCGGACCGGCAAATTCCAACAGAATCAGATTAAGTATAGTGCCAGATAATTTCTTCTTCGTTCATTAAGAACCCAGAAAATGTGTATAAACCCAAAGGTTGGGGTAAGGTTTAGGATTAGGATTTGTACACATTTTCGGGATTTTAAAAGAAAAAAGAAACAATGAGGTGGCGTAATCAACCGTACCTGACTTCGGAGGTTTTTCGATAATCCTTACGCAATCCAACCGTTCCATGTCCCGCAAAACATCTTTAAGTTCATCAATGTTGTTTTGAGGATTTCGTGCAATCCATCTGAGCACTTTATTTGTTTGGTTCGTCTGTTGCGAAATAAGATCAATGTCGTCATATGCCATCCCAAAACGAGTAGCTAGTTCCCGATAATCTCCACCAACGTCATCTTCTATGTCTAATTTCTCGCAAATTCTCTGCCTTATCAACGGATCAAGATTATCAATAGTCTGTTCTTTGGTACGTTGGCTTTCAGGCTGATCGACTAAGAAATGAAAGAATGATATATGAAATACCATAAATGGCTGGTCCGAAAGAAGTCCAGCAGAAAATGGATTAAATGTCATTGGCTATAGCTGCACAAAAGCTTTTCCGCGATTAGTAACAATTTAACTGTTTTCTTTCGGCATTTTTCTAAATTTGTAATCCTAATTTACCATTTCTCCATACTTTTTCAGTGACTATTTTTGCAGCAAATCCTTGAACTTTCTCAGAAAAATTATTTGTCAAGTGCTTAAAACGACTTTTAATTACAAGAAACGAGGCAGAACAAGTTGCAATTTTAGTCTTTCTATAAATAAATAGAAGTTTTACTGGTTCTGATATTTTTATCAAATTGTTGATTTTCACCAGGAAAATACGACAGTAGCATTCGTTACCTTTGCTACCCTCTTCATCCGCCCCTGTATGTAACTGTGTAGGGAATTAGATACTCATAAGAATCTTGGAATGAAAGCGCAGTTTTAATTTTGTAAGTGAATCGTGAAACAAATTCAAGCTAATATTCGTTTGATTAGTGATAGGAAACGAAATAAATATGCATAGTTTAGGAAAATTCGTTGATCAGGGACTATATTAATGCTCTGGGAATCTAGATCAAACAATATAGTACACCTTTTGCTGTTAATTACCAGTAAATATACTTTCATTAACCCCAATCTCAAACTCATTAACTCAAAAATACATTCATTTTATTCAATCGATATTCACTAGCGTAGATACACAACAATTTGCATCTATGGGCATTCCATAACGCCAACAGACGACTACTAACACTATTCTACTATACATTACGGATAGTAAAATTTCAATTAGGCGAAATACTTCTCTTGCATAATTGAAATTTTACCATCCCTGATGAACAGTAAAATGGTGCTAATAGTCGTCTATTGGTGCAACGGAATGCCCTTAGATGCAAATGGTTGTCTATCCGCTCTAGTGAATGTCGATTGAATAAAATGAATGTAATTTTGCGTTAATGAGTTTGAGTTTGGGGTTAATGATAGTATATTTTCTGGTAATAAACAGCAAAAGGTGTAAGAGCTCCAGCGATTTTATAAAGCTTAGAAGCTGGAGAAATCCTTCGGCTCGCTACAACTAGGGAACCATAGGATGAACTATCTGGTTGGATAATCAAGCAGGAAAGTGGGTTTTTATCATTACCCGGCATCTGGCCGAATAGTATAAGTATCCACCTGGATAATCTGATAGTTAAATTTTTAGCTTCGGATCAGTGTCTTAATACAAAGCTATACGAGGAGATATAAAAAAAATTCATTCAATCTTCCTGGAGAATTTAACAAAGTATACTATTCAGAACATAAAATATAGAATTTTTGTGAATACAATCCCCCACGACCAAACTGACTTGCACATATTTCAGATACATAAAGCTTAGGCTGAATGACTGTTTTAAAAAGGAATAGTTCTCGAGATTCTGTTTAAGTTTCACTTAAGATTCTATTTTACTGGTAAACTGCCAGTTTTAGATTAAGTTTCCATCTTGCCTCAAGAAGTTTTCATAGTAACGCTTCAATTTTTACAAAAATTATTTTTGTATGACAAAAAAGAAACTATCCAGTAACAAGCCAGACATTTTTAACTGACCACCATATCCGGAGTGTGGCCGGTTAGCAGACATCACCGTCCGGGCCACTCCTAGCAACATTTTAACAAGAAACATCTAGCAAAGGTCCTTCCATGATAGTGACATCATTCTCTTCATCCCGAAATCATGAACACACCTAAAGTAGTTAATATTTATGAATTTAGATTTTGGACTATGTTACAATTCTCCAAAAGTGTAGTGACCGTAAATGGTTTGTCGTGACATTCTCTATTAACGATTTATGCGGTCTGCACTGGCGAGTATTTGCAGGAGATCTTCCTCCCAATAAAGAGGCGAAGAAACGGAGTCAGCCCGAAAATACCGAACGCAAATACCTTTCCCGCACCGAAAATATTATGCTAATTAGGTATTTATTCTATGGTTTTTGGTTCCTTCCTGCGTCGCTTTTAGCTCTCTTATTGTTTCACAAGGGGGCAGTTTAGATTTACTTGCTTGTTTTTATCAATGACTTCGTGTTTTTCTCTACCTGTTCACCAAGTTTCCCCTTAAAATTATCTTCGAAAAATAATCTTTGTAATTTAGTTGCAAGGATTTTGTTGTTGCTAGTCTTAAGGATGTCGACCTGAATCTGGTTTCTTAGTCTTGAAATTAACTCGGAAATTTTTACAACAATAGTTGCTGGTCTGTACAGAAATTGATTCCACGGCTAGGTAGCCAACCAGCACTCGTTATTTGGCGTGCATACGGCTAAAGAGTTCAGTCATATAATAAGTTTTATTGTAGCTTTGTTTCTTACGGGCTCACGAGTGCGTGATTAGTGAACCTCGAACAAAGTCCGTAAGAAGGAGTACGTGGGTGGTTATTGAGAGGCGACAATATCGCAGAGGGCATTGTGCGGATTTTGCAAGGATGTCAATTAACAGTTGGCCATCAAAGTCAAGGTGAGCGTATCTGAACAAGTAATACTAAAAGAACAAATGTTCTTGGCAACTGGCCATTCTCAATGACAAAGTCGGCGAGTAACTGGAAGCTAAACGTCATTCATCCGATTGTTTTACGAAACTTTTAAGTATCAAGAGATAATACAAATGAAAAGCTTGCTTCTGTTCGTTTAGTGCGTGAGAAAAAAATTGAAGAAACTATATTTTTGTTGTCTACTTGCAAGGTATACGTGCATCACATTGGAATTTTTGTTCACATTAACCCTCACAAAGGTATATGAGCGACGAATGCATTGTTCGGGAATAGTAAAGTGAGAGGAATGCAGCAAAATATCAGATGTAAAGGCAGGATTACATAAAATTCATAGTTTAATAAAGATCCAATGGTTTATTGCTATTAGCACCCCTAATTGAACATGTATGACAGTAACATCCATGTCTTAGTGGTTTGACAAGATTCGTCATTTCAATAATTTGTAAATGTACCTTGAACTGACTCTCCACTCGTACTTGGTTCATCTCCTTCATAAGTTGACTCGTCGAAGCGTTTTCTCTCTTGAAAACCCAAAAGCAACAATCAGTATTTTCCAACAACAAAAGCGGTGACGGATCAACCTTTAGGGATTATATACTAAACTTGTTTCAAGTGATAAACTGTTGATGTGTGTAATTAACGTTTCCACCTTCTAAGAAAGAGTTATCTTCAAAATCAGAAATTAATGTTTAGAACCAATATAATGTTGATTGGTGATTGAAGTTAGTCATCCGGAGCAGAACAGCTTTGAGACTGTTGTGATTGGTAATTGTTAATTTGAATTAGTTACAGTCATCGTCAGAGTTAAAATGAGATTTGTTCCTCAAATAATGGCCTTTTTCTTTCTGACACGAACAACCAAAAGCTTATATTTTCAGAATTCTGTTTAAGACACAAATACTTCGGTTTGCAATCCCCAGAAGGTAGTACAAATAAAATGTATGTTTTATGAAGCAAATTTTCGAACGCCATAACTGTACACTCTAAGACTCAAACGGAAGCAGTTGCAAAAGTGCTCCTCTAAGGCCTCTCTCATGGTAGTCAAACAGGTGACCGTGCATGGGCGTTATGTCAATAGAACAACGAAGGCTGTTACTGAAAAGTAGACCATCACACTTGTGAGAAGGCCAACTTATCATGAATTTATGACGCGTTGATAAAGCCAGTAAACGTGTATCTTCAAAACGTAGATTTAGAGTTTGTAGTGGACTCCATAGTGACGAGGCACTGCCGTAGCGCTACTTCAGTTAAAAAGATAAAAAAATTTTAAAAATTTGGTTTTTCATTACTGTAACAGCAACGACACTGCAGAAATGAGCCGATATACAAGTTAATTGACTTAGCTAGTAATAAGACAATTGTAGGTTTAGACTTCCCCACAGTACTACAGTGGCACCTGCATCACCTGCAGTGCTTAAAAACGTTGATGTATGATGTACAAATGCATGGGTTACCAATCTTGAATGGCTGAACGTTCAAAAATTTCTTTGCCCAAATTGTGGGAAACGCGCTTTCCAAGCATTCAGACCATCAAAGTCATTGTTTCACAAATGCCACTAGCTAATTAGTGTTACTTTGAAATTAAAACAACCGCAAAGACAGTTAAATCTTCCCCCCTTCAATTTACCTTTTGTTGGAGCACTGGCATTAAAAAGATGAACGCCAAATGCTGCAAACATACAGGAACTATATTTCTGAGCAGATGTAGAAGCCACTGTTAATTAAGCTTTATACTGAAGCTCACTTTTAGGTTCTTGAAATATCAAGATAGACTCCCCATTATTATTAAACTTGACCCTTTCATATTTCAGTGCCGGTATACCACGTGACTGGTTGAATTTTCAACTTTTGCCATTTTCATAGACTTTGTGTGTAAATCACGATAACAAACCAAGTTTGCTTATTGTCGGAATCTATATTACACTCATGTGATTTTTTTCCGACATGGTGAACAGAAAACCAGGACACATAGTGCAAGACTGTAAGTAATACTGAGTAAAATTCTGAAGATGATGAGATTGCAGCAAAAAAGAAAACAAAATACAAAAAACAATACAACTATAGGCTAATGAGAACTAATCCTAAGCATATCCTGACGTTAATTTTTCTTTAGTTCGCTTCCCTAACTCTAATGCCAATGACGCCTAATTCTGTAAAACTTTTCATCCTAGTGTGTATTATTTAGCAACTGTGGTGAAATTGCGTGCAATATTACAACCTTGTGTACCGGGATAATATCAAGGTAACCTGAAATTACACAATAAGTCAGTTTTAGGGTCGAATTGGTCATTGGTTGACTGTTGAACCCACTTGGCTGTGTCATTCGGCTGTTTCCCCGGCCCTGAGCTCTACCTAATCACCTTTTCCGAATGGTTTAAAAAGGGAATAAATGTTAAATTTAGAATGCAGTGTAGAAAGCGCTTTACGATTTGCAAAAAAGCGAAAAAGGTCAAGTAACTGCCAAATCTTCCGAGATGAAAAACTAACTCATCTCGTAAGTTTCAGCAACTTCTTGACCCTTTTGACGTACAAACACCTATCCGTTTTATTAACTCTTGCGGGCTACAGCCACCGGCAGCAAATCTAAGACCTTCAGAAAAAGGGTAAATGTAAACAAAAACTGTGAAAAGTAAGTCATATATCAAACATTCCTGATCCGTTTCGGGAAAATTTTCCCCCAAAGTTTTGACAGGACGGACCTCAACCGGTGATCTCAGTTAAGATTGAGGGCAAACTTTTCCTTGTACTAACCTCCCTCTTAGGAATCACATACCTTTTGGGTATTCAAAGATGTGTTAACTCTTTCGAGGCGGGAGCTCCGTGTTGAAGAGTAAAATCGTCTGGCGTTAGTCTTAGTAAAATAACAGAAGTCCTATGCCGCCTTGAGAGAGTTAAAATGGTTGTGAGACTACCATTAACTCATAAGGAAAGACAGATGTTAAACAAAAACAAAAACACATTCACCAAAAACAAAAATAAAAAACCCCAAAATCAAACCAAAAAATACTTACTTTCCTTGTTGTAGTTCGGGTCATCCTCCGAATGAGATCGCTTTCTGAAGTCGTTACCTATACAGTGAAAAATGTTATCATTATAAACTCTTTGATAGATGTTTCAACTACTGCACCAAATCATACGAGCTTTAACTAGTGAGTTGCTGTTTACTCAATTGACCAACCAGTTAAACGCGATCAAAGAAAGTAAGAAAATTCAGTGTTTTTTTAAATGATCGTTGGACGTTCATCAAGCTCAAATTTTAGAAAAACGATTTTTGAACCCGAGACGGGGATTGAACCCGCAACCTTCTTGATCACCAGTGAGACCCTCTAACAAATAAGTTATCGAGAGTCAAGCAATGGTTCGAGTGTCTCTTCGGTCATTAGATTTTGATCCCCGTCTGCGATTCAAAAACTGGTTTTTTTAACGTTTAAACTTGACGAACATCCAACGATCATCTATGAATATTACCAAGTTTGCACTTTCAAATGTTTTAGCGTTGGAAAATTAGTTTTTTCAATTAATTAATTGATTAATTATTTTGTCGTTATTAGCTTAAAATACTAGCTTATAGGTTTACAAATTGGTTACACAGCGACTCAATAGCAGTTTTATGAAATAAAGGCACAGTTGCAAATCAACTACACGAGTTCAGTAGTTACCAAATATAATGTTTCTGACAAATGACGTCAATTAAGATTAAATGTCCTTGTCCAGTACATGAGTTACTGCATGTTATGTTTATGTAGTATGTCGCCCCAGAACTAGTCCTGAATTTAACTTCTGTGGTATCGTTCACATAAAACATGTCAGGACCGTCACGCTGTAATCGTAACGTTTATTGAGAGCGGAACTTACAGGTTAATGTCCACGGTAGACGTTATACACAAATGACATGTTATTTGAAAGACATATATATATATGCCAATACAGTTCTGCCCGGCAAGATAGCGGTAATTAAATGTTTAAAATACACCACAAGGTGGAAATTTGATGGCAGATTTTGTCCAGGAACAACACAGAATTTATTCCAAGCAGGTGGCCATCAGGAACAGAAATGTAATGAGTAAAACTATTTCCTTTTTCAATTCAAGACTATTACACACATTGATAGATTCCTTTACATTTGAAAACATTTTCATTTTCACATATTATACATTTAGAAGTTGAATTCAGGAAAACAATGTTTTCCGATGGTCACTAGTTTTAGGTCGACACTATGCATAACACTTTGAAGTTTCGAAATATTTTAGAACATTCAACTAAATTGTTTTAATTGATTTATTGTTATGAGATGAAAAATAATTATTTAATTTAAACAGATAAAATATTTCAAACGAGTTTCGACAACAGAACCTTACCGGCTGAGATATGATCATCAGTCGTCACATTAAATACGTCCTATCAAAAGACACTAGCGTTTACATCGACTTAGTTGACAAAGCTAACAGATTTTATTCGTACAATTTGTTTCTAATATCCTTAATTTTAGTTCTCATAACGGATAAAGGTCGGACAAAAGAACACCGCATGTCCAAATTAAAAGCAAAATTTACTCGTGTTTGAATTTAGGATATTATTGCTATGGTGACAAGCTTGTTAGCAATTCTGCAGTTGGTCTTTACAAAAAAAATTGGCCAAGATCCATTGCCCATCAATAAGTAAACCTCAAGACTTCTTTGAGAATTAGATTGCTTGGTTCAAACTTGCTTTTTCGGTGGCTACTTTGTTTGATTTTGTGGTTCTTTCTGTTCACTTCCCTACGACATTGTTATTTCAAGTCATCTCCTCTATCGGTTGTTAGAAACCATATCGTGTGGTTGTAACTCGTGGGAGTCATGAGAGATTAAAGTTATTCGGACATGTTTGCTCCAAAATACATATCAAAACGAGCCTGCCCAAGGCTGTACATTTCTTCTTCACTTTCTTATAATTTCTGTATTAACTATTTGCTTCCAGTGAATTTTGACTGGCTTGACATGTGGTATCAACAAACAAAAATGATGAACCTGCTAGATCGGCACAACTTCTTTTCAACTTTACTTTATGCATATTTAACCAGTATTCCAACAACGAGTTTCTGCGATCGAGTTTCGTCTAATTTTATAACAATATGAAATGTAATCCAACGTCATAAAATAGCCAAGATGCTTTTAGATTTTGAACTCAAGGATGCTTTTAGAGAACTTTGCAAGTCTATATGCCACTCTGGAAAATTGTTTTGCAAACCACGCTACTCGATTAATTCATCTTCCCTTACCTGGATCGGCTAAAAACTAGGTTAGTAATCAGGTGGGTGATGGATAATGCGGGGAAGGAAAGTTAAGTAAGGTAAGGGTTTCAATTACTGAGCATCACAGATCACTTGCATAAGATGATTCTCAAGTATCACTGGTTTGACTCGTGTCAAACGTATCGTTTGTAGTAAACGCATCACTCGTTTTACATGTATAATGTAAATAATCACATGTATCAATAGTATCATTGATATTATTGCTATCATTAATATTCAGTTAGCATAACTGGTATCGTGAATAAGAAACCACTTGGATCGTATGCTGTGTCACGTGTATCACATATATCTAAGCAGTGCTTATTCAATGTGACCGATCAGTGACCTAAGTTGAATTCTTTTCACGTAACCAGTCCCTTGATAAATATTACAGTGCATCATTTTCCACCTTATAAGCCGAAATAAGCGTTTTGAATCATTTGAAATTCCTTTGATAGCTTTTCACTTTAGCATATTTTCAGCAGAATTTAAGAGAATAAAATTAACCCAGTTCACGGTACTATTTCAACATTCAGACATGTCAACGTTCGCTAACCACATATCTTAGAAAAACAATTAGTCACCCCAAACGTGGGTTGAATTGGTAAACTTATCACAGATGAGACACTTTAATTATTGAGCTACCGAGACTAAGATGGTGAACTAGGTACAAGTTCGACATATGTGTTACCTATGCAGCAGGCACAATATGTTAATAATTCTGTTAAGAACGGCTGATATTAGGACGTTCGTCAAGCTCAAAATTAACCTCAGAAAAACGATTTCTGAGCCCTCGAATCAAGTCCGGAAATTTCGAATGATCGATGAGACGCTCTAACACTGAGCTATTAAGTCTCAAATGGCGAGCTAAGGTGCGAGTTCCCCATATCCGTGATAAATGAAGCAGTCGTAGACAAACATTCGTATATCGACAGTGATATCACCATGTCGCTTCCGCAAGCACATTGTGCATAACCATCTATTCTTTTATTTTAAATTTTTTACGTTTCTGCATATTTTTCGTGGAATTCAAAAGAAATAAATTGGACGTCAAACGCGAGAAGTGATGAACTCGTTTAATTGGTAAAAAGGTCCACAAAAATTGTGGATTAGGTGGAACTATTAAAGTTTTCCAAAAATGAAAAAAGAAACATAGGTTGACCGCTTTAACTAAGAAGGAAAAATCTCATGAAATGAATTGAAGCTAAGATGAACTAATGGTAACGAAAGTCAGTGACGCTGGATAGCTTGGTATGCTGATTAAAGTCGAAGTTTGGTAAAACTACGAAGTAACTATTCAGGTTACTTTCGTTTAAACTGAGCACGTCGTCATTTAAGTAACATTTTTATATACTAATGATCCATTATATATAATGCATTAATAACAGACAAACAATACAGAAATAAATTATATTATTATTGCATTATATCATTATTATTATTTTATATATTACATTATATATTTTATATATTATTTTATTTTTACATTTTATATTTTTATTATATTATATCATTGTTATAGTATATTTTTATATTATATTATTATTATACTATATTATTATTATATGATATTATTATAATATGATATTATTATATTATTATATTATATTATATTAATATACCATATTATTGTATTATATTATACTATTATTATATTCTATTATTATTATATTATATTATATTATATTATTTAGCTTATATATTTTTATATCTTGTTCTTACATAATTTTATTAAAATTATATGATATTTATAATTATAACGAGATAACCAGTTCACCTCGAACAATCAGCAAAGGAGAATCTTTATATAAACTTCTAAAATTTCACTGAATCAAGTTAAAACCAAATTGTGGATTTTCCTTGTCGGCACAGAGCAGTTCCCCCGACAAAAGCAAATGAAATCCAACTTATAGTAGACACAAAACATCATTTGGATACATTTTTATACGTACCTTCAACTAACGCCTTACTTGTGCTTGGTTCACTTCCTTTAACAATTTTCCCCCTCGGGCGTGTTATCTCTTAAAACAACAACAATAAAGGTATTTGCTAAGTAGGATTTCATCATTACACTTATGAGCCATCAACCTCACGCCTAATTTCCCTAAAGTAGTAATTGTTGTAATTCACTCGGCGATTGCCTTTAACCCATTTACAACTGTTATGTTTCCATATAGTTGTAATTGTTGTATTTCAGTCCCCGATTTCCACCAAGATTTCTGGTTGTCTTGCTTTAGTGATCATCGGTTTATATTGAAACTGCACATGCGAGCAGTTTGGCAAACGTAGACCAGGGAGAGGGTAAAAATTTTGCTTTAATGTCTTGGTTGCTTCGCTTATCTCAATCGAAACCCTTACCAGTTGTAAAATAATTCATCATATCATTACGTTAAATGTAGATAGCATAGTTATGTCGATGGTTACTGTTAGAATATCTAAAAGTGTTTCTGCTTGCCTTAACAAGGAATTTCAAAAAAGTCAAGAAGGAGGAACATAAATCGATAACTTGATTTGTCGCGAAATTCAACCAACGGTCTTTGAACCGCTCGTCAGTCAAACTATGTATTTGAAACATTATTACATATAAAATAATCACGTGCCTCTGTGGTCTCGTGTAGATGTTTTGTGAATGACCTTGTAATTTGGCTGCCTGGCAACGTAACTCTTGACGTTGATTGGTCATTAGCATTACGTGGCACTTTCGTTTCGTCGACAGTCGGTATTAAATGTTTGCATTAAAAGTTGATTTGCTTTCAAATTATGCAATTATTACAGAAGTTAAAGCTGATTCAAATCGCTGGTTGATTGTCAATACTCGTAGAATTTCAACAATTACAACTCACATTTCCACAAAGTGGAAAATGCTGAAAGACTTGAGCGACCACAGTTGCTGACTGCCTTACAACAATTTCACTTATATGGAAACCAGGCTAAAATTTCAACAATTACAGCTATATAGAAAGTGGCACATAATTCTTCGCTCAAACTCAAGCCTTATGCTGGATAACACGAACAATGGCACCGGTCATTCTCGATATGATGCGAAAACAGACTCAATTATTGGCTCATCACACAATCTTATTATCTACCCATAAAGATTCCATATCTTGAGTCAAACCACACAACAGTTCATTTGTAAACACCTTTAAAATTGTTTCAATGTACAAATGACATTATTCTTATCTGCATGAAAACCAAAGACCGTAGATATAACGTGACGATTTCGTGCCATCACACATCAAATAGCAGTAGTCTGTAGCCAATTAAACACGTGAAAGAATCAAAACTGAAGAATAATACTACTTATTTCTTACTGACATAAGATCATGATGTGCAAGGCAACCACTGAAATCTATTCAGACTGGAAGATTGGCCTCCAGCTCAGAAGGTAAAACCAGAAATGACGTAAACCGGGATTTTTGCCCGTCAATTTTAGAGTCCTACGAGGTCAACATGACGTAAGTTTTCGTTAGGCATACTTTTGACAGCATTATCGTTAACGTTATTGATATCCATTCAGATTCTGTTCACTTTACACGTAAACCAATCCAATTCTAGTGATCTAATAGTGAATCGTTACTTGCCGTCATAATGGATGATCCCATTTTTAATCTTGTAATAAAAAAGTTACGTTCCATACTAGAATACTACTGCTCAATCAATCACTTCTGTTCCGATCTCCCCTCATTTACACCAAGACAACCTGCTCACAGGCTCAATAGCAGAAGCACTGCTTAGTGTGGTGAAAGCTTAAAAGAACATTTCGTAAAAGTTTTTCTAACACGAACACATGAATTCAACATTTTATCGTGAACATATCAGTTGCTATTTATTCATGGAAAAAGCATTTTGAATGCATCATAAGGAATATCATTGCAGTGTTATGATATTTATAGGAGTCATGGAAGCTCAATATTGCATAATCCTAGTAGTTAATATTTCTCACTAACTTACGCACATCTAAAAAAATAGATTCCGAAAATAGTATCTCGTGAGCTCAACATTCGAGTTAGAGCAAAATAAAAGTGAGATTGTCTCACTTTTGTCTTGCTCTAACTAGAATTTTGAGTTGACAAGGTGGTATTTTTCGGAATCTGTTTCATTTGATATTTCTTAAAGTTGTCGGCTGGTTGTGGTTTTTTTTCAAATTTTCCCCGAGAGTTTGCCCACCATAGACACTTTGTTGCCCCTCGTTATCCTCGCTACACTAGGACGCCTGTTTCCACCCCGGCTGGAGAGCCTAACGTGTAGGACAAGATAGGATTAAAATCATTGTAAAATCGATCTGAACAGAGTATTGGTTTTTCGTTGGCTGATGAATTTAGTAGGAAGCAGTTGTACGAAGCCTGAATAGCTTATTTGGCCCGGAATTCGACTAACCGTGATGTTTGCTTTTTAAACTGTTGATTATATGGAGAATTTCAACAAAGGGTTGAAATAATAGCCTGGTCACCAAAAAACACTTTCTTTAAAAATTTAGTTTACATTACACAAGGAATATTTCAGTGAAGACTCTGCCTGCAACAATCTATATCAATTAGCCGAGATACGTTTTAAGCCCGGGACGAATCCCGGCCCCTTTATAAATACCAGAAGCATCACTTTCCGTGTTACACGCCAAAATTAGCTTCTTGAATTCTCTTGAATTTCGTTCACAATTTTAAATTTTTGTACACTTTCCGCGTTGTCAATATTTTAATCCTCAGTCTTTTGAATTATTTTCATTTTTTATTGTTATTTTAGGGTACAACATATATTTCATGGAATTCACGGGGAAATGATGGAAATGAGACGTTCAGTTAGTCAGTAAAACGGGTTCATAAAAGAACTGGAGTAAGCAAACATATTAAAATTGTTTAAGAAGTCAAAAAAGCAGATTGGCTGTTAAAACTGACTGGAGAAAATGTCAGGGAATAAACTAATAAAAGAAGTTAAAGTATGTGCAAATGTTCTAATCTTTGTGGGTTTGTTTCTTGAGTTGTTGTGATCTATCAGGATTTGAACTTTCTAAGTTTTGATGACGATAAACCACACAGTTAAACCTAAAGTAGTCTAAGTGCCTGTATACCAGGTGAATTTCAGCCAGAGGACTCAAGAATTCCCTTTGGAACTTATCTAGCGATTATGCCACTAACTTTTCAACACAGTCTAAGATATTGTATTTTAAGTTCGATTAAACAGGACGAAATTTAGTTATGTAACCCGACCTCCAATGCTAATTAAATCCAATGATCGGTTCACTTTATACATTAGCTGAATACAACTACCAGAATGCCTTTCGAAACTTTGTTTGTAATGTTAATTGAACCAATTGTCCTTCCATTCACCTTGGCAATTCAATATTTCCATGAAAATGAAGAAACCGTAAAGTATTCTGGTAGTTCTATTCAGCTGACGTAATAAAAGGAACCACCTCTTCTGTTCAGACACTTACGATTTGTTTATGATTAGTACGATAAAGCGTCCGAATTGTCTAGCATTGTTTTCAAATGGCGTCTACTACCGGGAAGTAATCCAGGTGTACAAAAAATTTGTGAATGATACAGTTTAAAGGCGCGGTTACACGTGCAATTTTGTTCACAGTGATTGTCATCCTGGTGTATGTACTAACTCCAAGATAATCTGTTGAGCTCCATAATAGTTGATGATTCCCTCCTGTTCGTCTTCGACGCCATCGTGAGTTTAACACATATACCAACAAGACAATCGTGAGGCAAAAAAGCGCACGTGTAAATGAGCCTTAACAAGGAATTATCGACACTTATTCACTCTATTAACACAAGCAGTAATGCCGGGACATACTGGCCAAAAATTCCTCAGGCAAAAACCTAGGCATACGTTTGCCAGCATCATCATTAACGTTGTTGATATCCGTTCAGATTTTGTTCACTTTACACGTAAACCAATCTAATTCTAGTGATCTAATAGTAAATGATTATTTGGCGTTATAATTGATGATCTCATTATCAGTCTCGTATTAAAAAATGTTACGTTCCATACTAGAATGCTACGACTCAATCAATCACTTCCGTTCCGATCTCGCCTCATTTACACCAAGACAACCTGCTCACAGGCTCAATAGCAGAAGCACTGGATAGTGTGGCGAAAGCTTTAAAGAACATTTCGTACAAGTTTTTCATGCACAAACACGTGAAGCATTTTATCACAAAAAACACATTTAATCGTGTATATCTCAGTCGCTATTTATTCATGGAAAAAGCATTTTGAATGCAACAGAATATCACTACAGTGTTATGGAAGTGGTAAATAATGCATAACTCGGGTAGTTAATGTTTCTCGCTAAGTTAAGCATATTTAAAAAAACAACAGATTCCGCAAAATAGCATCTTGTGAACTCAAAATTCGAGTTAGAGCAAAATAAAAGTGAGACTGTCTCATTTTTTTCTTGTTCTAACTCGAATTTTGAGTTCACAAAATGCTATTTTTCGGAATCTGTTTCGTTCTGTATTTCTTGAAGTTTTCTGCTGGTTGTGGTCGTTTTTCAAATTTTCCACAAGAGTTTGCCCACCATAGACACTTCGTTGTCCCTGGCTATCTCCTCTAGATTAGGACGCCTGTTGTAGCCACTTGTGGAAAGCCGAACTTGTAAGACAAGAGAGGATTAAAGTCATTGTAAAAATTATCTCAACAGGGTATTGTTTTTTTGTTGGCTGATGAATTTAGTAGGAAGCAGTTGTACGAAACCTGGATAGCCTATTTGGCCGGGAATTCCGATATTAATCTGAGAAAATGCATTGATAGTTGCATGCACTCACTAGTCTTTTGATAACTATCCAATTCAAATAAAAATCTATCCACTGGCAATAATTAATATTATAATTTGCTCACAATATGTTTGGTTTGGAACGATAATTTCGAGTTCACTGAAAAAGTTGTGTTATGTAGTCATTACCTAGTTGAATTGGCAGTTATTACTTCATTACTTAAGTAAATTGACAGTTACGTACATTACAAAATTGTTGTGGCTAGTGCTTTGACAGTTGTCTCTATTATTTATTTCTCAAGACAAGATTTATTTTTACAACAATTGACAAACTTACCTTGGACTAACGCACCACTCGTACTTGGCTTATCACATTCATAAGTTGCCTCATCTGAAAGTTGTCTCTCTTGAAAAACATAAGGCAATAATCAGTGATTTTCAAAACTAAAAAACTTCACTGAATTGAATCACTTTTTAGTGGTTAAATATTAAGATACTGTTGTTCGTAGGGATCGATGGTACGGGACAGTTGCTTACCAAGATCCGCGCTGTTGGTGGAGCACATAATCGAAGATGTACTGACAAGCTATATAAAACATGCTCTTGTAGTCTACGTTACTACTGTGTCCATTAACTTCACGGACACTGTGGTGACGTAGTATTGTTACACGGATTGCATTCATGTGTCCTCTTCTTTTCTCTTCCTTTTTCCCAAATTGTTAAGTCTACAGTTCATTCCTCCGATACCGTACGAAATGGAACCGTAACAAAATCGAATGGAATAGGCTTTGCGTTCTCACATTACCAGCGTAAAATGCCGTGGAATCTCAATCGTAACTGAAAAGATTTGAATCTTTATTAATGTTCTGAAGATTTGGCGCACTATAGTCCGTCTGTCAGGAAAGTGTGGTTGTGTCACAAAACGGTTAACAAAAAACAAAATCAAAAGTTGATCCCGGTTCCTCCGCTGGTTCTCTTACTTCAGCCTGTCGCATGTGCAGAATGCTCTCATTTACGTTTAAATATACTTTTACTCGCTTTTGATTGGTCTAATCCGATTTATATTTAACTCCGTAATTAAATTCAAAATTATTCTTTATTGCAAAATTTATGTAATTACTCGATGAGAAATATAACGTGTTTCGTACTAACCTCCTGGAATCAAAATTCAAAAGTTGGATTAAGATGATAAAAATCGAGGTAGATGAACGATCTTCAAGCTCAATACTCAGAAAATGATATCTGAGCCCCAGACGGGGATCGAACCCGCAACCTTCTGATGACCGGTTAGACGCTCTAACCATTGAGCTACCGAGACTCAGATGGCGAGCTAAGTTGCAAATTCGATATATATATGTGCGACCTAAGCGGAAGCCACTGTATATTGATAATGATTGAAGCAGTTTGATGTTTGAGAAACATGAGAGCTTGGATATATTGAGGTAGATGAACGATCTTCAAGCTCAATACTCAGAAAATGATATCTGAGCCCCAGACGGGGATCGAACTTTGATGTTTGAGAAACATGAGAGCTTGGATATATTGAGGTAGATGAACGATCTTCAAGCTCAATACTCAGATATCATTTTCTGAGTATTGAGCTTGAAGATCGTTCATCTACCTCAATATATCCAAGCTCTCATGTTTCTCAAACATCAAAATGATAAAAATCGTAAGTCTGCCAGTGCATTAAGTAGTTACAAGAAATGCCGACTGGTGAAAGGAATAACGAATCTTTAGCGGGATAAAAGTATACGTTGTTTTTGGTCGCCATGTTGCAAGACAAATTAATTCCATCCAATATGGTGATCAAAAGCAAAACGTAGTTTACCTTGCTGAAGATTCATCATCTAAGCCATATCTTGAAACAAACGTCTTCTGAATGTCTCTCCACCCGCTTCTTTAGATTAAAGTATAAAATCTAAATTTAAACTGCATTTTTCTTGATTAAAAAATTCATTCGTGTCACTCGACCACAAACAAACGTGACCTAATTATCTCAGCAAATGCAAGTTCCGAAAATCAAACTTCTAGAGTTTGATTTAAATGACTTCTAGGAATACGTTTTCTGGGTTAATAATTTCACATAGTCTAATTTACGAGAGTAAAGGTCAAACGATATGTAAGTATACGCAGCCTATGGCTATTGAGTAACAACATGAAAGAAAGAAATTTTGAGAGTGGAACATTAGGAATAATAAACCAAAATAAAAGATTAGTCTTAATAATTGAAAACAAAAATTCAACAAAAACTTCTCTCAAGAATTGAAAAAGAGGTCGACTGAAAAAACAATCAGATAAAATCAGATGAGAAAATTACAGACAGAAATCATTTTCAGCTTCGAATTTCGTGGTCACTGCCAAGCAGTATTTAATGATGTCACACAGTTGCAACTACTGTTTCGCAAAAAAAGAGAACGTGTGTTTCTTTTGTTGCGGATTAATGCGAACGATCACGTGGGATTATCGAATTCACGACCAATGCCACATGAAATTTCATAGCAAATATAGCGAAAATTTCTAGAATATTTTATGAACTAGGAATCATTCTTGACACATTATATATTTCGTACATATTTTTTGACATTCTGAGGCTGACTTGTATTAGTAATTTGGGTTTCCTTAAAAGAGAAAAAAAATTAAAAACAAAAGGAAGAAAGCAATAACTTTACCGGTATCTAACCAGGCATTAACTCCTTCGAGGAAAAATATTTTCCTTGCTACAGTGGTGCCGTAGTCACAAACAGGATCTTGAGCACAACTTTGAAGTTCGTCTAGCGACCAGAAATGACCGCATTCATCGCGATCACACTTGGATTTACCATGGCGAATGCAAACGTCTGTTTCTCCGTAGCAAACAGAGCACTTCACCTTAAGCGTAGCAGTAATGTTCTTGTAAATCACAGGCTCCTCCTCTTTAACTTTTTGTATGCAGTCCTTCAAGACATTCTTGAGATAACCGACAAACGAGTTGAGAGGTCGCGGATTACACGTAGATTGTGGAACAACACCTACTTTGATCATTCCAGGAATTTTCACGAGATAAACATCGAATTGGCCTTCTTTGCGACTATAAGAAAGGAGGGTGTAGTTGCAGTAAAGTTGAGGCGTACAACTTAACAAGTCCTCTCTACACATGTTGAGAACGTTTGTCTGAAATCTCGTGTAAAGTCCAATTGGAACGTGCAAGCAGCTAAATACGATGAAAACTGAGGAAACGGTGCTGTTTGACAACTTCTCTTGTACGCCTACTCCTTCTTCCATAAGGGGAGCCATGGAAGGAACAATAAAGGCTGCCTTTCCCTCATGCTTCCATGCGCAAATCAAACTGAACTGTTTCATCAAATCCTCCAGAAGCTCTCCGTCAACTCTAATCCGAAGGTACTCTTGCATTAAAATACCCTTCTTCAACAGCTTATAGAATAAGGCATCTCTTGGGTTCTTCTCTTGTGGAACAGTGATGATTGCCGTGAAAAGGTTCATCAGCCAAGGTGGGTTAAGTACAACGACTGGAGATTCAGGATGGTGGACAATGACACCTTGGTGATGCAGGAATGTGATGGAGGCATCCACGTCTTTCACCTTGCAGAATTGGGCTGCTGTACGGGCATCTTCGATAGGAATATATTTCAAACCTTCAACTTCCATCTTGTGGCTAAGTGCTTGCTCGAACTCCAACCATCGAACTGGCATTGGGCGTTGCTTCTTCAATATGGTAGTACACAGACTATAAAGCTTTTTACGAAGTCTTCTAATCTCATCGCCAGCTCTATCAGGCAACGTGTTGTCGATGACGAAGATGTCGGGGAATACGTTCGTAAATGCTTTCTCGGTTAAGATATCTTGTATTCTCTCCTTAACCTCGTCAATATCTCCCTTGAATTCATCGCTGTGGGTCAGAGCAATTACGACTGGAGGGAGTTCGAATTTTGGGAATTCGCCTGAAAACATATCAGTCTCGAAATCTTTTAATCTTGCCAAGACCGTTAGCCAAGACAAAAAATAATCCAGGTTGGTTGAAAGCAGAGGATTATTCAAATTACGCTCGACATCAATCGACTGAAACTTGAATCGGGGCTGAGCTGGTTCTTCGAGGGGAGAATTAAGATCAAGGACCAACAAGTATGGACAACGCATTTTTAAAAAGCAGAAATGCGTGTCGTAGAAAATGCTTTGTCCCGCCAGGTCATGAATAAGGACTTTAACAGCTGGGGATTCATGGCTTTGGTCAGTTTTTGTGAACACTTCTATTTTCCTGATCATTTGTGGTGAGAGTGGTTTTACAGTTGATTCGTCAATCGAAAAATCATTTTCCTCTGCAACAAAATCATGTTTTGTTTCAAAGTCTGGTTGGCTTTGTTTGTGCGGCTCCTTCTCACTTAACAAATTCTGCTGCCTTTGCTTCAAGAGCTGGGCGGTGTTTTCCACAAGGTGCTTTTCTGCTTCACCGGCACTCATAAAAAATTGCCTTATTTCTTTTTTCTTCCACGGCTCCTCTGCGTTTTCATCTGTTAACTCTACAACGTCTACTTCAATCCCGTTGGTGCTTGGTTCCTGACTATCGAAAGGCAGTCCCAAAAGGTGCTTTTTTAGAGACGTTTTACCAGCTCTATCTTGACCAACGATCAAAATAGGTATTCGGGTATTTCTGGCTTCTCCAGCTTCAAGAGCTTGAAAATATGCTTTATTGTAGATGACATTGTTACCTGAAATGTTACATAAAATTCTGTGGTCACTTATTACGTTCTAATGCGCTCGAGCACAAAAAATTTTAACAGATCATCATTTCTATAAGTTCTGTAGAACGTTCTATAATACCACTAAAAAATGTCATTTAAAAACAATGTCATTTGTTCAGGGTATCGAGATTTACAAATACCAATGATGAACATTTACTATACCTGGTTACGGCATATTTTTGCGATTATGCTGCGCGTCCTACTACTTAATCTAGCTCTCTTGGTCTCGATCAAGAAGTTATACATGTGTTTCATATTAAAGCAAACATGGAAGGAAAATTAAGCCTGTCTTATTCAAAAGAAGTCTTGAAAGAATAAGTAATAATGATATTTAAGGCACTATCACAAAACATCTCATCTATGACATAATTAGATTTGTTCCATTCACATATAGTGAATATATCTCTAACGTTACTCGATGGCAAACCATTTTGACTGACTGGGGAAACTGTGCATGTTTGAAACTATTTTACGTGACTGGTGAAAACGCTGGATGTGAACGCATTTCACAGCATTAAGAACTACAAGAATAAAACCACCACTGCTAAGGTAATAATTATATCACTTCTCAGACATCTCTCTCAAAGCAGGATGATGTCCCGAACCACACTAAAGTAAGCGACTTCATTTTTAGGGTATATTGCAGGCAATGTTTGGCATTCATTATCATTATAAGAAAACGAAAAATGTAAGAGTGATATTTGAGTGTTTATTTAGACACCAAAGAACTCTTGATACCAACTGCAAACAATGCGACTTCTACATCATCGGGCGGTCGGAGCCGAACCTTTAAACCAAGGACATTAGTCCGCCGCTACCTGTCAATCCTCCCGGTTTTTACCGGATATTGTCGAAAAAATGAATTGTCTCCTGGTAATCCCCCAGAGCCTAAAATCTGTCGGGCTTCTTTTTGATGTTTGTACATCAAGCTAATAACTTTAATGACGATGGTTTAACTTTACCTGTGAATGCCCTTCGAATCAAATATCGTCGGTAACATCGGAAAATCATCGAGTATTTCCGTATACCAACATTCTTGCCGCAATACTAAGTTTAAAGTAGAATTCTGCCTGACGATGGGGACCAATACACCTGGGAAGAATGTATGCTACCTAACATGGGTAAAAACTTCATTGCTCAAATATAACAAGCCTGACTAAAAATGAATAAACCAGGAACATTTTTGGTCTTCCATGACAATTTAATAACTAAATTCTCACAGACGTCTTCATAGGAAAAGTGTGAGATAAGGAAAAACTGCGAATGAATAGCCATTCTTTCATGTAGCAGTTCTTGGATACTACTTCAGGCTTATCAAAGTAGAGGCGAGTGCCAACCCATCAACTCAAGAATTTTCAATATGGAAAAGGTGTCCCAAAAACCTAGATTTTCGTTCAGGATGCTGACTAATACACTGACTGAGCTACATGGCCATTTGGTCAACAGACACTTATCACTATAGTGTATTGTTTTGATGTAATGGTGTTTACTTTGATAAACTTTGCAATGGGCAAGGTTTCAATTGATTCCAGCGAATATTCACAGGATTATGCAAGATTTCCCAATGAGTCAATATGCTTGCACCAACAAAGTGACTTCATAGATCAGGGGCGGATTTAGGGTTAGGCAAATAAGGCAGTTGCCTAAGGTGACTTACGACGGATCAAAGCGATTTTGATTCGCAAAATGTCATGTTCGACTCGTCGTCGTCAAAATGACCGCATATGATAAGCCAAGAAGCATTTGCGTGCATTGCACTAGCGAGTCATTTGCGGTGAGATTAAAAAATATCGAATTCAATTTCAACCATATTTCATCGGCTCCTCCTCTCTTAGGCCATCAGGCCGGCATTAATGTTAGATTGCTCACATGCCAATTATTTTGCCCAAGTTGGTGCTTGCATCAATCCTTGTGATTGGCTGAATTTTTTCGAGTGCCTTTATTATGAGCGATGATTGGTTTGCCTAAGTTTTGTCTAAGTTTTGCCTATATTGTGATTTGTTTGAGGGTCTCTGATTGGATACATTTATTAGTTGCTTCTTTTAACAGAAGTTACCATTGGTGCAGCGGCATTTACTTTGTAGTTTTTTGCCTAATTGGCCGAACAACATCAGTCATATGATGGAAACTCTGTAACATGATATGTCTTGAGCACCGATTTTGCCTAAAATGCTGATTTGCATATGCTGAGCTACGTCGGTGTTAACAACACGAGCAAAGCTGAATAAACTCCTTACGTTAGAAAAACGGTTTTACTGCCTTCAAATATGTCTTCTTTGAGCTTATTTGAAAATGTCTATCAGCGTCGAAAAACAACGACGAGAAGTCTTTGCTGCTATTGTATGACGGTTTGTCGTCAACAATAAGCAGTCGCACTCGCTCGACCCCTGATCTCAAACGTCTAGTGAATGAAGGACACCTCCACAGAAATTTTGGAGCTGAGACTTACATCCTATCCTACGCAACGAACGATCAGAAAAAGCAGTGCATTGCTCTCAGGTGAGTAAAGCTGCTGGTCTTCACCTACTCTCTTCAAACTGTTAAACGTAACGTAGGCAATACACAAACGTGGTCTTGAGTGAGATTTCACTTATACCAGAAACCCATAGGAAGAATCAATTTTAGACGATTTGTAGAAACTTTACAAAATTTACTGACCAACATTCTCTAACAGTCTCAACGTGTAAATCATTTATTATTTAGTGTAACTGATTCGAAATGAATATTAATGGTTTGAAAGCTTAACCCCTCTGGCTCTGGTGCTAAGCGCTGCTGCTGAGATGTGCGCTTTGTCTCACGTGTAGGTCAAATTAGTGAACCGTATCCTCACGTCTAGGCTATTGAGTTCAATATTGTTTTCCTAGTGTGAAAGCTCCTATCATTTTACTTCGGATTCGTATCATCGATTTATTTTCATGCGCTTCCTTTCATAGGTCCGAACACTCTGGAAATAGTCTCTACAGTCTCTATTTCTTTGGCCATAGTAGTTGACAATTCGCTAATTGAAGAACTAAGGGTGACGATACCTATCCAGTTTTTCTTAGTTCCAACTTTTACAGTAAGCCACCAGTTATGAGCTCTAAAATAGAGCGAAACAGCAAAGGCTAATTTCTGTCAGTAATACAGATTACTACACACTTGGGATAAAGGAGGTTTCGATCATTCACCCCTCTGTTTTGTACCTTTTTAAAATTTGCCTAAGGTGAAAATATTTCTAGATCTGCCCCTGTAGATTAACTCATTTACCTATTTTACCAATCAGAAAAAATTCTAAAGCTCTTTAGAACTGAGATGCAGAAGGGGAGTAGACACTGTTACCTGTCACTTCAAGGTTTCCTTCAAATGAAACAATCGTAATTTTGATTTCATGTTTAGATTTCTTTTTAAGGTGGCTCGATGGGAAAAACTGACTATTTTTGATAGCTTGTTTCATCATCACAGAATTTATGGAATGATATTATTTTTGGGGGCAGGAGTAACACACGTTGGACATTAACCAAAAAAAATTTGGTATATATTTATTGAATTGCAAGAGTGTAGCACCCTTGCTACTAAAGCCTACTTTTCAGGAAATGAAAATTAAGGCGTTGCGAGAAACTCAATATTGGCAAATATATAATAGGTATGATTCTAAAACTTTTCAGATATTATAATCAAGTCTTGGGCTATGCAAAGAGCTAGAATTAACTAGATATGGCCATGCATTCATAAAAATTTAGCATCCTGAATAATGGTAAAGAAAAACATCCTAAGTTCATTGACCAAAATGTCTATAACTTATGTTTGGTTAGTCCAAACGACAAAATCCTGATTCGTTGCACAACTAATATGCACATGAATACTCAGTGGAAATTTCAGGTCAATATCTTTTATAGTTTTTAAGAAATCACAAAAACTAATTCGGACAAGACCTGAAAATGACAAATTGAGAAAATTAGCAACAAAGTTTGATATAACCAGCCATTTTATAAACAACCATTTTATAAAAACCCCCAAATGACTGGAAATACCCTCATATTATTTTAAAAACCAATTGTATGTGAAAGATTAGTGCCTAAACTTTCAAAAAATATTGGTTTTAAAAAATTCAATTTTTCTTGATTTTTTTGCTATCGAGCCACCTTAAAGCTTAGTGAGTAACAAGTGCCATCAGAAAGTTTTCATACAGAAAAGTTAAACTAAACAAGCCACGGTCAATCTAAAAGATTGAGAAGCTTAAAAACGAGAATTGAACAAACGAAAACTCGTTTTCGCTTACCAGTGGTTGATCTCTGAAGACTAGAAGGAATCTGATATTTTAATTCACGAAGAATTTCCTCTAACCCGGGGCTGAATTTACTTTTTATTAAAATGATATTACAATTTTAGGAAATTTCGAACCCAACACAGTGTAATTAAGCCGAAGATCTGGCTTAAGTACCCACAACTATGAAAAGAGCATTTTTTCCCATTTCTCAAACAAAAATGGTGTATATTAATAGATATATTATACATACTGTGTATAACATTAGTATATAACATATATATATATATATATATTATACATATAAATATTATACATATTATATATGATACATATTATATATATTAAAGATATTCAAATATTCTTCCAAAATTCATTAAGAATTCATGAGGAAAATACTAAAGAAAATGATATCCACGTCATGTCTTTATATGTGATAAAGACAGAGGACATTCTATATCTGAAGAAGTTAATTTTTTTGGATTAAAAACATAAATTCCCAAACTTTCTTCAAGAATTAGCTATTAGGAGGTTCATTTTAGAAAACATCTAAAAAACTTGCAGTACGCGCTTAATAGGATCTAAAACAATCGGCCATCACCTCATCTTTTAAATTTCGATAAAGCAATCCTGCTTGGTTTTTAAATATTACTTATATCTATGATGTCAATATAAATACATACACACATACACACACACACACACACACACACACACACACACATATATATATATATATATATATATTATATATATATATATATATATATATATATATATATATTATATAAATACGAAAGACAAAAATTTTGCTGTCACTACTCTGAGTTTCACGCGCTCAGGCGATCATCAGGCAACTGACAGATAAGATTTAATTATTCATATATATACAGGTGACAAAAGTTTAAAGGAAGTGTTTGGTTACATGTCGGCATTTGCTGAATAGTTCGGACCGTCTGTTCAAAATGTTTTTCCCTTGTCTCTTTAGGATAAACAATTTTTCTTCGAGGCACAGGCGACATTTTCTTGATGCTGCCTTGTATGATGGAATTTGTTTGATGATATCCCACGCGATTGTGTATTTGCGTTTGTTGTCTTTCAGGTTCCAAATGTGCTTTGAAAGCTCGGTTTCGTTTAAGTATTTTTTGTTGTTGAGCGATTTGCAGTGATTTCGGTACCTGGTTTTGAAGTCGTTACCTGTTACACCTATGTATGTCTTCGTCTCGTTGTTGTCAGTGGTCGTTACTCTTGCCTTGTAAAGGACGCTGGTTTGTAGGCAAGTGCCTTTTACAGGACATTGTTCAGGGTTTCTGCAGTTACATAGTCGAGTGTTTTTTGTGCAAGGTGGTTTCTCTTGATTGTCGTGTCGCTTCAGTATTGTATTGTTGTGCCTTTTAATAAATGTTTCCATGTTATCGCTGCAGCTGTAACTAACACGGATAGTGTGTCTGTTGAATAGTTTGTGTAGTCTGTTGTTTGGCGGGAAGTGTTTGTCGATTAGTTGCAAGAAGTCGCGTGCGATGTTAGTTTTGACGTTTTTGCTGTAGGGTGGATTATACCAGGTTACGTTGCGTTGTCTTCTGCGTTGGGTTTCAGTTTGGATGTGAGGTTTGTGTTTCAGTTCAGTGTTGAAGTTGCTATGCTTCAAGGCGTTGTTGTACGTTTGTGCTGCTTCGTCAAATGCTTCTTTGTTGCAAGATAGCACGTTAATTCGTCGGTTGATAGAGTGAGGAAGTTCTCGTATAATGGAGGGTGGATGGTTTGATGAGCTGTTAATGTAAATAGGTTCGTCGTTGGGTTTTCTGTAGGGTTTGTAAGTACCGTTAGTCAGGTCGAATGTCAAGTCGAGGAAGTTGGAGCGTTGCTGGTTCGTCAGAATAGTAATTTTAAGTCCGAGGTCATTAAATGTGCTGATGAGTTCTTTCCTTTCCTTGTCGCATAGTCTTCCTGAGCGTGTGTTGACAACTGCTAGGCCATCGTCGCGGTATAATCCGACGTTTTTCCCAAATCTTTCTTCTAGTGAATTTAGGATGAAAAGCCCGGCGAGTTCGCAGATTTCTGCACCGTCAAAGCTTCCCATTGTAACGTCGAAAGTGCTGTCGGCGTTGCGTTTGGACCAGGCGCGGTTTTTGTGGAAGAGGAGAGATTTGCGTGCGTGTTTGATTATGTTGATGTCTCTGTCCGTGATATCTGTGAATTGGCTTGCCCATGAAATAGACCGGTCGAAAATACTTAAACGAAACCGAGCTTTCAAAGCACATTTGGAACCTGAAAGACAACAAACGCAAATACACAATCGCGTGGGATATCATCAAACAAATTCCATCATACAAGGCAGCATCAAGAAAATGTCGCCTGTGCCTCGAAGAAAAATTGTTTATCCTAAAGAGACAAGGGAAAAACATTTTGAACAGACGGTCCGAACTATTCAGCAAATGCCGACATGTAACCAAACACTTCCTTTAAACTTTTGTCACCTGTATATATATGAATAATTAAATCTTATCTGTCAGTTGCCTGATGATCGCCTGAGCGCGTGAAACTCAGAGTAGTGACAGCAAAATTTTTGTCTTTCGTATTTACTTATTCGCTCTACCAGCAACGGTATTGAGCGCTCTATATTTTCATATCAACGCTGTAACCTTCGTGGTACTCATCATTGCTGTATATATTATATATATATATATATATTATATATATATATATATATTATATATATATATATTATATATATCTATATATATATATTATATATATATATATTATATATATATATATATATATATTATATATATATATATATATATACACCAATGATGAGTACCACGAAGGTTAAAGCGTTGGAATGAAAATATAGAGCGCTCAATACCGTTACTGGTAGAGCGAATAAGTAAATACAAAAGACAAAATTTTGCTGTCGCTACTCTGAGTTTCACGCGCTCAGTTTCACGAGTTGCCTGATGATCGCCTGAGCGCGTGAAACTCAGAGTAGCGACAGCAAAATTTTGTCTTTTGTATTTACTTATATATATATATATATATATATATATATATAAAAGCGAAAACGTTTGTGCGAAAACAGTGGTTAATAAATCTTGTTCTCTACATTGTCGTTTTATATGATTTATCCATATACACTTATACTTGTGTTTTATAACCTAAACACTTTCCATTTTAATATATACATATATATACTATGCAATACAGCAAGACAGTTTCTATATTGACTTTATGTAGAGTGTTCAATATCTTATAAGATAGAGCAGATAAATAAATAAATAAATAAGCTTAATACTCTTAGCTGTTACTCAGAGTTTCACGTTTCTACGGACGATCATCAGACAATCATCCGAAGAGACGTGAAACTCTGAGTAACAACTAAGAATATTAAGCTTATTTATACATAACATTTCTACATACATATACATATATACATATATATATATATATATATATATATATAAAATTGCGAGGCAAACCAAACCAAACGCGGATGCAATGTTCAAGGTCGTGGGCAAAGGCCACTTCACTTTTGTATTTTGTCTGTATAAAATAATTAAGGCAAAATAATAACCGACTAATACTCAACAAAGTAGTTTTTCTGCTATACTGTTCAAAGTTTATATTTGAATGTTGATGGTTCAGAAAACTCAGAAACAAGGGAATGTGATCAGGGGAATGGAAAAGTAAAAAAACAATCGTCAACATATCTACGATAGTAACTGGGCTTGAAATTGAAAGGATAATTATCAAGCCAAGATTTTTCATGGGAGGATAAGATGTCTGAAGAATCCCTTGGACCTCTCTTTGCAGAAAATAAACCTTACGTGAATTCCAATCTAAGCTCTGTTCCTCTCTCTTTTAAAAACTCTAACCATTTCCGTTTTCATAAATCTTGTAATATAACACCTACTTTATATCTTTAACCTTGTAAATACGATACTTAATTCATTCATACTCTGATGATGTTGCGAGACGCAACGAAACGTTAGTCCTGTTAATAAACTTATTTCTTTTATAAATCATGGCCTTACTGCATGTACTTTGCTGGGCATCAATATTTATTTTAATCAGCAATTATAAGGAGAATGTGTACGAAAGCTGTGGCGCCCACGCCAGTGCACAAAGTAGCTCCAAGTCTACAGACGTTACAAACTTAGAATTTTTTTCTTCTTTCGAAGATGCTTTTATGCCATTCTCGTCGCTCCAGTAACGTTTTTTGTTGAGCACACTTCAAAGTCCCCGGTGTTTTAAAAGCTGCCGTTACCTGGAAACGGTGAAAATGTTCTTCCTCATGTCTTTACTGGAGTCAGGGAGGCGTCAAGAATACTCTAGGGATTATTCGTTCCTTTTGTTGCACAAGGGAAATCCTATTGCAAGGTCATGTAGTGCTTTCGTAAGTTCCCATTTCTATAAACCGGGAAGTAATTACTAGAAGTGGTAATTTCTGAATGAAGTTTAGGATTAGGGTTAGGTTTAGGATTGGGATTAGGATTAGGTTTAGGAATGGGATTAGGGCTAACGTTAGGGTCAGGTAACCTTAACCCCAGTGGCGCAACGAGATAAATTGACGCCCAGGACGGGAATGGAAAACACCTACCCTACCGACTCCCCATAAAAAGGAAAAGAAAGAAAAGAAGACTCAAAAGGCAGCCGTGAACAGGGGCGGACTGAGCGGTCGGGCAGTCGGACATGGACCGATGGCCGGGATGCTCTGGGGGACTAAAAAACACACGGACGGGAAAATAATTGATTTTTTTTCCAGAAAAGGACTTTCTCGAATGGCAGAAAGGTCGCTGACATTTACAGGTATGTATCATGTGGAATTGTTAGCCACCAAAACAAGAATTCCTCCTATGAAGCCACACGCCATACCTAGATTAGAATACTGGTTGGGTAGTAAGACAGCTTTATGTTGGATAAACAATAGAGGTAAATGGAAACAATTTATTTGGCACAGGTTAAATGAAATTCTGAATTTCACTAGAAAAGACGACTGGGGTTATTATCCACTAGAACAAAATCCTGCTGATCTAGGTTCAAGAGGAGTTCTTTCAAATAGGTTAAAAGGAAATGAGTTGAGGAAGGGGCCAAGGTGGTTATCAAGTCTTGAAAATGGGCAGCCAGTGAAAGAAGAGATAAGAAATACAAGTGAAAGTCTAGAGGAAATCAAGGAAACTGTAGTCATGGAAATTCAAGTTAATGAGACTGGGGAGATGGGAGAAGGTCGGCCAAGGAATGATGACGGACAGATGGCGGAAGATCTAGAAAAGGACAATGTTGATGAGAGAAGACACGGGAAGGCAGCAACCTTGGACCCACGCTGGAGCCCTGGAGGTTCAAGGGGGGGGAGTTATTATTATTATTATTATTATTATTATTAATTAGTTATTTCACAACGGTAGCCCTTCAGCTAAAGCTGCTTTTCAAGGGGCCGTTTCTTAAACTATTTACATTACTCAATAAAAACTAAAAAAGAAAACTAATCTAAATATATAGGATGTATGATGTAAATACATAAACTTCATATAAAGGATTGAAGAATAAATCTTTGCTTTCGTTATTTCGAGTTTTTTCAATCGATGTCATTCAATTCATAAAAATATTTGTCATGTAAAGTTTTAAAATGGCAAATTGAAAATTGCTCATAGTTATCAATAAATTCATCGGGAAAATTATTCCAGGAGACAGCGCCCCGATACGAGAAACTTTTTTTCATAAAGTTTCTACTAGGCTTGTTTAACGTGAGCTTGCGCCTGTTGCTCTACATTTGATATGTACTATTATTACAGTAATTAAACATATTATTGATGTACCCCGGTGCAACACGAAGCATAGCCTTGAGTGTCATTGAAATCTCCTTTTTTTGAAGGGTAAACTCAATTGGAATCCATTTTAAACTTTTAAAAATACTCTTGGATCTTATTTCATAATTAGAGCTAGTTATAACACGAGCTGCCCTTTTTTGCATTTTGTAATTTTTTTCAAGATTTGTACGATTATTTTCGTCATACCAGACGTTTGAGCAGTATGTGAAGTACGGAACTACTAAGGAGTTGTACATGCGAATTAGTTCATTTTGTGAAACAAATGCCTTTGCTCTTCTCAAGAGAGCTATAGCACTTGAAAGTTTCTTGCATTGTGCATCAATGTGTTCTTTCCACTTTAATTCCTGATCGATTATAACACCTAGAACCTCCTTTTGTTTAACTTGCTGAATCAATGAATTGTTTACTAACATTTGTAAGTTATTAGAAATTTGATTTGATTTTCTTTTTGAGGCTATCAGCATAAATTTGATTTTTTGTTGTTCAATGTTAGTTTATTCGCCCAGAGCCATCTATTCACATTACATAAATCTGAGTTTAATTTATTTTCAATTTCATGTGCAGAAAATCTTTACATGTCAAGTTTGTGTCATCAGCAAACATAGAAGCTTGAGTATGTTTAAGGTAATTTGGTAAATCGTTTATGTATATGGAGAACAGCAGTGGTTCTAAATTGGAACGTTGCGGTATTCCACATTGGACTGTGTTTTGTTCTGATTTAGTATTATTGACTACGCAGACTTGTTTTCTGTTGCTCAGATACGATTTAATAAGTTTATGGGCTGTCCCTTTTATTCCATGTTTTTCCAATTTTTGCAGGAGAATACAGTGGTCAATTGTGTCGAACGCTTTTTTAAAATCTAGGAAAAGGACCCTGTTAATTAGTCCTTCATCCATATTTAACAGCCATTGATTGGTGCAATACAGAAGTGCCGTTTCAGTGGAATGACCTGGGCGAAAGATGGATTGTTGTTCACAAATTATATTATTGTTATTAATATGCAAGTTAATTTGCTCACAAATGAGTTTTTCTAGTATTTTGTCTAGCGCTGGAATTACGGATATAGGTCTATAGTTTCCACATTCAGACTTATCTCCTTTATGAATTGGAGTTACTCTCGTCAGCTTGAGATCTTTCGGAAAAATGCCAGTATCGAGTATTAGATTGAATATATGCAATAAGGAGTCGTATATAGCATTTCCAGCTGCTTTGATAAGTTTGTTCGAAAGTTTGTCTAGACCAGGCGCTTTGTTTGAGTGAGTTTGGTTAATTGTAGTGGCTAGAACTGTTTTTATGATTTTTATATAATTAAATTCCGTATGACAAGGCTGGACGTATTCTATTGGATCTGTATCTGATGGAGGAATGTTTGCTGCTAGTTTTGGTCCTATTTCAACAAAGAAATTGTTGAAAGCGTTTGATATGTTTTCCTCACCTGTGATGTTTTCGCTTCCAGCTTTTAAGTTATTGATTGTAGTTATTTTCTGATTTTTGTTGAGCAATTTATTGATAAATTCCCAGCTTTCTTTGCTATTTTTACTCTTTTCCAAGTTTGTTTTGAAATACTTAGTTTTTGCATTTTTAATTTGCTC
Source organism: Heliopora coerulea (assembly GCA_030142905.1). Taxonomy (NCBI): domain Eukaryota; kingdom Metazoa; phylum Cnidaria; class Anthozoa; order Scleralcyonacea; family Helioporidae; genus Heliopora; species Heliopora coerulea. The sequence goes on along the minus strand of JASJOG010000120.1, from coordinate 422,398 downwards.
TGTAACTTGATTTTTACATTTTTTGTACAAATTATAGAAAACAGAGGAATTAAGCTTTACCGCTTTCTTTTTAAGATAATCTCTGTGAAAACTTAATTTTTTAATCTCGTCTGTTATCCACGGTTGTCGATCGCTTTTTACCCTTTTTGATCGCGGTGGTGCGTTAATATCTGCTACTTGCAGAAATATTGTATTCCAATCATGTAATGCCATGTTGGGGTCAGTGTAATTCTTGAAATGCATAAATACTTGTCTTAAGTCATTTTGGAATTTATCCACCTTAAGTTTATTAAATTGTCTTGTTTCAATGATTCTAGGTTTTCCTCTTGGGATTCCGACCTTCCTGCTAATATATACGAGGTTATGATCACTTATGCCAAGATCAATAACGCCTGAAGCTATTGTCTTTGAATCACTAGTTTTACAAATTATCAAGTCCAGTAATTTTTTAGTAGATTCTGTTACTTTTGATGGTTTATCAGTTATCTGTTGTAGATGGTATGTAGTTAGTAATTCAAGAAACCGTCTAGTGCTGCTACCTTGTTTTCCTTAGGTGGCAAATCTAAATTAAAGTCTCCTGGTATGATAGTTTCTTTGTTTTCATTATCAATGTTTTGGAGAAACAATTCGAATCTATCTAGCAATTCTGTATTGGAGTTTGGTGGTCTGTGCCATGTTGAGATTAGTATCGGTTTAGTATTAGGCGTTTTTATTTCCAGACAAATTGTCTCGACATTATCTGGGGTTAGAGAATTTGTTTCAGAATATGGTATAACATTACGTATATAGACATCTATTCCCCCCTCTATGTCTGTTTCTATCACGTCTAGTTATGTCATAGCCGCATACTTCAACTTCGGTATTTTTTCGTCGCTTTCAAAATGTTTTGGCTTTGTAATGGAATCAATTTCTGGAGTTTCAGTTGAATAAGCTGTCACTGCTCTCAATTCCAGGGAACGTTTGACTTTTTCAAGGCGAGGGGGTCCACTGTAGATAGTGTGTCCTTCGTCCCGAGATTAGGAGCATAGTATGCTACTAATCTCCGGACTAAGGGCCTTCGCTAGAAACGTCGAGAAGCTTGTTTTCTATATTTTAGTTAGTGTATAACCTCAAGAACGCCAACGTTTGACTTTTTCTGCATCTGTCCCGCCGATAGTTAGGTTCCCATTTTGGCTGTACCAGCGTATCGTTGTTGTGTCGGTCTTTAATGTCTTCGCCCCGCTTGCCATTCACTATTTACCTTTAATATTTAAAACTTCATCGAGGAATAGTTGAAGTGTGATAAAATCGCCTCGTCATTTGAGCTTGCCTTTTTCAGTTATGATTAGGTCTTTCGTTTTGCCGTCTTTATCTACTCCTTGCGAATTATTGAATGTAATAATATTGTCAGAACTATTGCTGGTCGCCATTCCTTTCTGTTTGTCGCTGTCTGTTTCTGAAGTTTTGAAGAACATTGTACGTAATTCTTTGGTTTGTTGTAAGTTCACATGAGTTCGTAATTGTAGTCGTTGAACCCACTGTTTGTTTGTATTTTTTGCTCGACTTTGAGCCTGAGGCTTAATTAATCATTCACACCATGTCAGAAAACAAAGAATTATGTAGGCGGAGCCTCCTGACGACGCTAAATGTGAGACTGTGACGTTTTGTCTCGGTGTGCTGGTCTGTCGTCTCTTAATGGGTTAGGATAAAACGCGGATGCCGGTTTGCAGATTAGCGGAAAGAAAAGTGGATTGGTGGATTTGTGGATAAAACGCAGATTCGGGGAAAAAAGGTGGACTTGGGGATAAAACGCGGATTCGGGAATAAAATGTGAATTCGGCAATAAAACGCAAATCTGAGAATAAAACCCGGATTTGGTGTTAAAACGCAGTAAACGTGCTGGCTAGCTCTGAACAAACGCAGCGACGGTGCAGATCACGTAATCAAACTAAATTGAAAAACAAATGGAAGAGAAAATTATCGTTTCTTTCTAGAACTGTCAAATATGAGTGTAGAGCCTGGTTTATATACAGGTCACTAGGAGCAGCACCGAATTACATTCGTTTTTAATCCAAAAGTTCAGAATTTGAATAACCTTTGAGAAATGATGACAGATGTCGAACAGGTGCCTCTTACATTTAAGCTCACATGTTTTACCGGGTATATGTGGGTTATGTATTGAGTTTATAAACAACGAATACACATGTTTGCGACTACGATAAACGGACCTGCGCTTCTAAGCATATTCAAACGATAAGTTTAATTCAGAAAATAAACGTTCGTCTAAACAAACATATCAACGCACGAGAGCAACACATAAAGACATTGATTCATGTCCCGGTTGCCTAAACATCTGATGTGTGTTTTTCCGGTGAAGAAGAAAAGCTGCGTTTATAAACAGGAGATGCACATTTTGATCTCAAAGTGTTAAACGGGAAACTGCATGTTTGCACGGAGAAGTGATGGTGGCTCTTACCGGCCACCGTAGAAAACTTTTGCGAGAATAATCACGTTTGTTCCTCCCCTATCAATGTAAAGGGTCGAGTTTCGGCTACCATAAAAATATTTGGAAACGATAGTACAACGCATTGTAAATTGAACATCAATTAAGGTGGTTCTATACATTGAAAATAAAATATTTTAATTTCAGTTTTTCCCAACATATTTCTGGTGAAACAGATAGGAAATAAGTTACTGATGCAAAATCAGCCACTTATGAACATGTTGTTTCCATAGTAACCAAGATACTACCCCTTATGGTAAAATTTAGGGCACTTATGCCAAAAATTGTAGGGACTAAAGTAAAGACTAGACAAATATGAAACTAAGTTTAATTGAGCCTCAATGCATGTCCCCATGACATGAACCTAAAAAAGAAGTGATTAGAGGCTAAAAATCGTGAAATTTTAATTTATTTGTAACTGCTCCAAAATACAGTTCGATACAACAGATATAGTGATCGGTTTTTTCCATAAACTGTTTCTTATATGGGTGATTGTTGAGGTTCACATCATAGACCTATTTGTTGTTGACAAGTGCTGAAAATTTGACACCAATTGAACAAATATTAAATGCAGGAGAGTTTTTGGTACAGGGCAACACAGCAAACTGAGAAAATTGAGTTTAAAGTTTTCAAACAAATTTTTAAGAGGATCAATGACACATTACAGACCAAAATAAAGTCAAAAAGCTGTTAAAATGATCCTGTTGAATAGGTTTCCCTTTCTCTCTCCTGGTTCTTGTCTCCTTGCCTCTCCCTTTTTCTTTCTGAGGAACTTCCTGCGTGTTTTTACAACATCTGAAGACTTGTGGTTCGTTCTGCTTTACACGAAGCGAATCTGTTTGTTGAAGTCCAGCAAGACAAAATGCTTCATTTTGATTCTGTGTTTTTCCATCTAGGCACTTTTGCAGCAGGTTATCATCACTAAGATGAGCATAAACAGGTTTAAGTTCTGCAATAACACTAAGTGGTAAGCCTTTGCCATGCTTATACGAGCTTGTTTTGTTGGCTTGATCTCTTTTATATCCACACCAACTATTTTCACCAGCAGGACAAAGTATGTAAAGGCCGCTTGTCAGTGGAAGCACAATGAAAGAGAGAAGCAAGGATATTGCTTTTTATTTCAGCAAGGTTTCCAGTGCTACTTCTTATGCCAATGCCATAATAATTTTGAGAATGTTTCCGTGCTCGTGTCATGCATGAATGGATCTGCTTTTCATTTTTCAAAATTACTCATCCAACTATACTTTCAATTCGCTCCGACATCTCAGCCAATTTCGGAACAGACCGATTGCTCCCCTTCGTCTTGCCCTTTTCCAATCATGTAAACAAACCCACTGATTCGCCTATCGTGGAGGTGTGCACGATAGCATGCAGTGATCACGCATAACACGGCCTTGTATACATGGATGGCATAACCTTATCACGCTATAGCCATGTTATGCTTCTATTCCATTATGGGTAATTCTGTATATCTTCAACAACACCCACTTACCCCCTTTAATATAATATACCTTATACTAAGTCTATTTCGGGCTTGAAACCACAAAGCCAAACATATCCTAGGCGAGAGACTTATTTACGTATCTAAACGATATGCCACTCTAAATTTTTCAAAAAATTTTTTTACAGTCCTACAGCCCTAAACCTATTACGACTCTCAGTCGCGCCTCTGCCTCGAACGCCCACTTCGGGATCAAATTCTCGACGAATAAAGCCACCTCTCGATTCTTTGAAAGGCTTCTGGCAGATAGGCCATCCTCGGGCTTTACATGATGTCCCTTAGGCCAGCTGCGACTGTTATGCAGGAGCCGAATTTCATGCTTGACGAACCAGCCACAAATCCTTCGATTCACCGCCATTACCAACGTCTCTCGCAAAGAAAACAAACAAATCTTCGCCAAAATCACAATAACAATTCGTTGCTATTGCGGTTGCTAAGGGACAATTAAAAGGATGGGCAATTTCTTTTCAATATTTAATCCTTTTGAGATGCCGAAATCAAGAAAATAGCAACGAGGAATGAAAAAGTAATGTTTAATAATGCTAAATTTCATAATTCAAAAAAATCGACCTTTTGAAATATTAAATGTATAGGACCACCTTAAATAACACAAAGGAATAGGTAACAAAGATGTAAATACTTATTTACAGTGATAGCTACGCACTATATCCTCTTATAGCTCATATAACACCACAACGTTAAATCTGGCAACAGAGGCTATGAAATAACGCAACGAAGGAATCTAAGCTAGGGGACCAAAAATCAATATTATCTGAGACAGAAACGGTTCATTCTTTTCAATTTGGGCTATGAACATGCTGAAATATTTTTCGAATGAAATGCAGTGCAGTGAGAATATTTCTGACCAATCAACATACCCCTGACACAAGACGTGTAGCATTCGTTGAGTTATATTTTTCAACAAAAAAAAATGTGAAAGGAAAAAGACGCGTGGAAAGTCAACCTTTCAACAGATATAGGGAAGAGTCTTATTAAACCTAAACATTTTTTTCGTACTATCTTTTCCTGTTGGGAGGCAATATGGTAGACTTACTGTCTGAAGATGTGCAAATTGTGTTTTTTTGGGTTTAAATGGTTTGCATTGTTTTTAAACTTTCCTACTGTGCGATTAACTAGATGCGGTTTCGTTGACTACAAACAGTCCTTATCGTAATTCACCAACAGATTTTCCACTTGCTTTTTACTTTCATACTTTGTAGTTTATTCTCGTTTCAATAACATGTCAGCATGATATTATCGATCCCGAATTGGAAAGAACGAACCGTTTCTGTCTCAGACACTGTTGAATTTTGGTTCCCTTGACGATTTTTGCTCTTCGCGTTATTTCATATATGGCCGTAAGAATTATATGTACCAGATCCAACTTTGTGGTCTTATAAGCTATGCCAGTGTACATCTTTGTTATCTATTCCTTTACGCTAGTTAATCACAAGAGATATAGATCAGTTTAAATTTACGGTGTGCATTATCGTGTCCAAATATTTTTATGGTAGGCAAAACTCGAGCCTTTAGATTGACGGAGGGATGAACGTGATTACTCTCGTGAAAGTTTTCTACGTTGGCCGGTAAGGGCCACCGCCCCTTCGTGCAAACATGCAGTTTCCCCGTATAATACTTTGAGATCAAAATGTGCATCTCCTGTTTATAAACGCAGCGTTTCTTCGTAAAGTGAGATATCTTAACCGCAAAAACACACATCAAATGTTTAGGCGGCCGTGAATTGAATCAATGTCTTTATGTGTTGCTCTCGTGAGTTGATAAGTTTGTTTAGACGAACGTTTGTCTTTTGAATTAAACTTATCGTTTAAATATGTTTAGAAGCGCAGGTCCGTTTATCGTAGTCGCAAACATGTGTATTTATAGTGAATAAGCTGAGTAAATAACGAGTATAGACCCCGTAAAACTTATGCGCTTAAATGTAGGAAGCACCTGTTCGACATCTGTCATCATTTCTCAAAGGTTATTCGAATTCTGAACTTTTGGATTAAAAACGAATGTACACTGGCGGTCAAAAAGAATCGATCACGTTAAGATTTATGTTACTTTCTGCTTACATAGGCAGACAAGAAGCACATCGTACACCAACAGCCTTCAGGGTTATAGTAATGAATGTTTTGAATAGATTGAGATGTGTCCCATAATATTTGTGAAGATATTCTGTTTTTAAAGTATTTTATAGCATACGCTAAATGAATTTCAAGTCTTACAAGAAAGGGTTGTTGGCCTGTCACAAATTAGAAGATACGAAATAATGGGTCCAAAGAGAAGAATCAGTTTGGAAGATGGAGGAAAAGTGCTGGCATTATCCGAAGAAGGCTACACACAAAGTGAAATTGCTGCTCGTGTGGGTTGTACTCAAAGCAGTGTCAGTAAAATCCTCAAGAAGAAGAGACTCACTGTTAGTGTGAAAGATGCCAAGATCTCTGGACGGAAACGAAAGGCATCTGAAAGGGATGACAGGCTCACGGTAAGGAAAAACAAGTCAAATCGCTACAAGACTGCACGCAAATAAAAGCTGAGATGCTAATTGAACATGGTGTGAACATCTCGGTTTCCACCACCCAAAGAAGGCTCAGAGAGGCTGGTCTAAAGGGCTGCAAGCCCAGAAAGAAGACTAGGCTCACTGCTCGCCATAAGAAGTCTCGATTACAGTTTGCACAAGCACACAAATATTGGACGGCTGAACAGTGATCCCAAGTTATCTTCAGCGATGAATCAAGGTTTCCTCTTCATAGGAGTGATGGGTGAGTGTATGTCAGAAGAATGGCTGCTGAAGAGCTAAAAGAAAGCTGCATTCAGACAACTGTCAAACATGGAGGTGGTGGCATCATGGCATGGGGCTGCATCAATGCAAGAGGTGTTGGCTGTCTTTCTAAGATAGATGGAAAGCTCAATGGAGAACGATACATCAATCTCCTACAAAGTTCGTTTATTCCAACCACACACATGCTGACCATACCAGATGGTTGGATATTCCAGCCTGACAATGCAACTTGTCACACCTCCCGCCTTGTCAAAGGATGGTTTAAGGAAGAGAGCATAACTTTTATGGAGTGGCCAGCACAGTCATCCCGATCTCAACCCTATTGAGAATCTATGGGACCAACTTAAGACAATGGTCGAAGAGCAAAACCCTACCAATGTCAAAGAAGTTTGGAGTGCTGTAAAGGCTGCATGGCAAGGCTTTCCATTAGATAAGCTAATTATTTTAATAAATAACATGCCTCGAAGGTGTAAAGCAGTGATCAAAGCTCGTGGAGGAGCCACTAAATATTTAAATTTGTTTTCTGTTTGTTTTCGGTGTAATTACTTGTCATGATAGAATTTGTTACAATGTTTATAGCGTCACCATCTTTAGCTTCCAGTGTATTTCTGTGCCACTCCTAGTGACCTTTATATAAACCAGGCTCTACACTCACACCTGACAGTTCTAGAGAGAAACGATAATTTTCTTTTCCATTTGATTTTCAATTTAGTTTGATTTCGTGATCTGTAGCTTCGCTGCGTTTTATCCCAAATTTAACCTGTACCGAACAAATTGTTTCCATTTACCTCTGTTTTTAATCCAGCAAAAAGCTGTCTTACTATCCAAGCAGTAATAAATTTCTGTAATTTCTACCTCACCCTCGAGTACAGTCTTAATTCTGGCCATCAGCTTTACTAGAATTCTTCCCGACATCATTTCTAATCTAGGTATGGTGTGTGCTTTCATTGGAGCAATTCTTGTTTTGGAGGCTAACATTTCCACATGATACATACCTGTTATCGTCAGCGACTTTTCTACCATTCCAGAGACTCCTTTGCCGAAAAAAAAATCAATTTTTTTCCCCATCTGGGTATTTTCAGGCACCCCAAGGGATCCTAGTCCTAGGTCTGCGCACCGCCGCGTTTTGAGCCTTCTTTTCTTTTTTTTTTCTTTTTTATGGGAGGTCAGAAGAGTCGGTATTTCCCACTACTGTCCCAGGCATTAATTTATGTTTTTGCGCCTCCGGGGTTAGGGTTACCTGACCCTAACACTAATTCTAATCCCAACCATAAACCTAACCCTAATCCTAAACTTCATTCAGGAAATTACCAACTTCTGGGAATTGCTTCCCGGTTTATAGAAATGGAAGCTTACGAAAGCACGACGTGACCTTGCTTTCTCTTGTGCAACAAAAGGAACGAATAATCCCTCGAGTATTCTTGACGCCTCCTTGGCTCCAGTAAAAACAAGAGGAAGAACATTTTTACCGTTTCCCTGTAACGGCGCTCTTAAAACACCGGAACTTTGAAGTGTGTTCACTGAAAAACGTTACTGGAGCGACTAGAATAGCTTAGAAGCATCTTAGAAAGATGGAAAAAAATTTCTAAGTTTGAAAAAATGAGGTTTCCTTCACGGCTGTAGAATTGGAACTACTTTGTGTACTGCCGTCGGCGCCACAGCTTTCGTAAACTTTCTCCTTATAACTGCTAATTAAGATATGGAAGCAAATGATGCGGTAGCTTTAATACACCAGGAATCGAGTCCCAGTACAGGATTTTATCTGTAATGTTTCGAGGATTTTTGTGAAAATTATCTCGCCCGTTCATTTTCTTAATTTGGTAAATCTGTCACGCGTAAATAGATGAATTATTAAAAAGGCGGTGGCTCAAACTTTTACCTTTAACCGATAGTTTGATCATGCTGAGAAGTGAAGATAGTTTGAAAATTTATTTAAGCAAATTCATGCCGTCACGACGTGACGTCGCTTAATTTCCATTGCTTCAGGCCCATGAGCTTTACCCACTCTTCCCAGCTTGCAGTTTCGTCGCTGTGACAAAGCCGTAAAATGGTGGAAGTCGAAAACTTTAATAAAAGCCCTTTGTTGCGTAGTGCGTAACATCTTCAGAGATCTATTTGCGATATGCTGGTCATTCTTAAGCCAAATGGTAATTACTTGGAGGGCTGTCTGTGGCAGGTGTCTAGTTCAAAAAAGTGTTTTCCGCACACTTTTTAATTTTTTACCGTTGGCCACTATTTGTCAAGTAGACGACAGATGGATAACTACCGCTTGGGACAACGAAGTCTCGTAGCTTGCAGGCTTGCTTCCATAGCGATCATGTAGAATTAGAGGAAGTTAGGCGGCATGGAGCACTGAAATTGGTATTTAATTCAACGCAAGAAGTTTGAGTAAACTGGTTTAATCCAGATACTTTTCCGTCTGCTTGAGAACTTCGACGTTGAACAAGTGTTGTTTCTAGTTCGTTTTCGTTAGCAGTATAGCAGAAAAACTGCGTAGGGTATTAGTCGGTTATTATTTTTGCCTTAATTGTTTCATACAGACAAAATCCAAAAGTGAAGTGGCCTTTGCCCATGACCTTGAACAATGCATCCGTGTTTTGTTTGGTTTGCTTTGCACTTTCTACACACACATTTATATATATATATATATATATATATATATATATATATATATATATATATTTATATATATATATTATACGTTTAATGGAAATTTAATAAAAAGTTTAGTCTGAGGATCGCCGTGCAGAGTGAAACTCGAGTTACAGGTTTTATATTTTTATTAAATTTCTATTAAACGTATAATACGTAGCTCCACGATTTGATTTGTGTTGAGCACTGTCGATATCTAGCGGACATATTGAAATCTATTATATATATATATATATAAAACAAAAGCAAAAGTGTATCATACAAGAAACACTGTTGACGATTGGTTTGAGAGTGCTCGATACCATGTAGGTAGAGCGAAATAATTTTAATAAAGTTAGAAGAGCGTTTGCTACTCGGAGTTTCACGTGTCTACAACACGATATATATATATATCATCATATATATATATATATATATATATATATATATATATATATATATATATAAAGACATTAGCACCTTTCCTTAGAATATTATAAGTTAACAGTTGGTGAAGGAAATATCGGGAGTCCATTATCCTCGACTTTTTTAAGACCTAACCGGGACCTGTTGCGAAAATGCAACACCGGCTTTCCGGTTGGGAATCGAACCCGCGACCCCGCGAATCTATTGCGATGCTCTGCCAACTGAGCTACGGAGGCCGTTGCCGAGAGCATGGCCACGAGTTCATTATTTTATGAGGTGGGCTCACCGATTTTTTGGGTGAAAAGATTATTTAAAGACATTAGCACGTTTCCTTAGAATATTATAAGTTAACAGTTGATGAAGGAAATATCGGGAGCTCATTATCCTCGACTTTGTTAAGATTGTTTTGATTCGCGGGGTCGCGGGTTCGATTCCCAGCAGGAAGGCCGGCGTTACATTTTCGCAACAGGTCCCGGTTAGGTTTTAAAAAAGTCGAGGATAATGGGCACTCGATATTTCCATCAACTGTTAACTTTTATATACATACATATACATATATATATATATATATATATATATATATATATATATATAGTCTAAGTAGCAAATGAATAGAAAACATTTAATTAATGGTTGTATACAAGTTCACATCAATCATTTGTCCAAACAATCATGTAAAGTTATCAATTAAAAACAAAAACAAACTATAAAGGGTTCATCAGTTGTCCACCAAGGCGACTATTTCGTGGGTTTAAAAAAACAAAACAATCGTACCTTGGCCCCCCAGCAGCAATGATCAATTTCCACTTACCCATTGTGGTTTATTATTTTACTTATATCGTCAGTATATATATATATATATATATATATATATATACTGTCACTGTCAAAAAGGTTGTCCAGATCAAGTATACCAACATACCGATCAAGTGATTCATTATTATGCGTCAACTCGCGCAACTTTTTGCACATGTTGATCAGTGCCCGATAAAATAATACTAGGTCATTTACTATGCCAAGACTGTACTTTTGAGTAGTCGACACGGAGAATAAAACTCATGAGCCATTATTCGTTTCCTGCCACTATTTATATCCGATTATATGAAGAAGCTTGCGCGAAAGTTAAACGCTGCCAACGACTAAACCATTTGGTTTACAGGTGGTGGGAGATCCTAGTCCACTCGTTCCTAGTGCTTTGGAATAAATTACAACAAATGACTGCCTATGATATTGCAATGTGCCACAACTGTAGAATTTTTCTTTTTCAGTAGTTTCCCTTGTCCATTGTATGTCCGTTCTCAAATTTGATTCTTTAGTTGAGTCTAGTTATAGTCACATTAATATTTACTTCCATCACGTTACCTAAGTGTATATTATACTATTTTTTCCATCGAGATCCTCTTCACTTATTGCACCTGTACGTATTTATTAATTTAAATGACTGTTATATTTGTCCAATTGTTTCTCAGCGTATCTTACATTGCATGCTTTGACCGATTGTAAATGAAGTATTGCTAAGTCATATATAAGCTTGTCTGATGCGTCTGAAGGGCCTAGTCTTTACAGTTTTGGATTATTAAACCCCAGCTGCGGGAAGCAAACAATTGAAAAGAAAAAAATCCGAAAAATTGGAAATCTGTCGAGCATGAAACACCATTGAACTTTACAAAAAGAAGAGACAATACGTCGAAATTCATTTTTCTTTAGATAATTGTTATGATGAAAAATGTTTACGGCCATTTACACTCATTAAATTATGTACTTGCGATATTTGCATTGAGTGTTACGAATCTTGAGAAATAGCAGAAAAATTAAGGCAGCAAGAAGTTCTTCCCGTTTTGGAAGTTTGTGTTTTGGATACTGCGAGGAAAAGCAGCTTTCGAGTGAGACGACTGACAGAGGTGCCTGTTGTTCACACCTTTAACGAAATGAAGAAAATATTACAAAAATATTAGCCAGACATCAATCACGTGCAACATTGCCAATTTGGTTATGTCCTTGAAAGAAATAAAAAGTATTCTATAGCTTCTGACGTAGAGCTCCAAAATGCATATCAACATTTTAGAGCAGGATTCCAAATGTTGTTAGATCCAGCCATAGAAAAACGGTCTTCCACACGACCAAGGGGACAAACCCCTCAGACTTCAGGTTGGTAAAGTATTTAATCACTTTGCATGTAAATCGGGGTGGAGGAAAAATGACGACATTAGTTATGTTAAATCTAAGTGATAGTTATACACCCGACCAAACACGTTGGAATGCTGTGGACGCATTCCAGTACAGTTCTTTGGGTAACTTAAATCAAAAATGCTCACTATAAGTAACTTTCATGCTGGTCCATATTTTGTAGGGAATTTGACCGCCTCTGAAACTTTGGCAAAAGAAGATAGAATACTGTCAGAAATCGAGGAATTCAAGAGACTGCATGGAAATATTCTTACACGATACAAGTAGCGATTGTGGGTGGAAATGATCGTAAGAATTCGACTAAGTCGCGACCGTCTTATATAATGAGCAAAGGGCAGCAAAATGGAATTGTATACTCGGCATGCGTTTTCTCCAATTGTAGTTGCACTGTTATTTTGGCCAATTGAACTGACAAATAGACTTTACATTATCGAAACCAATACGACGCAAGCCGTTGTGGAGAAATTAGCGTCCAGACGAGCACGGTTTAATAAATTTACTTAAACTGATATTCACAGCTGTCAAGTATTGTTCAGATTATTTGAACTGCAACTAGAGAATCTATGCCAGAAGTACCGATGTTCAGCGCAACTCCAGCGAAGCGTCCAAGAAAAGAAATGTGGACTGGCGTGATAACTTTTGTGGGAAAGACAATTGCCCGTGCTATAATGATGGGAACAAGTGAGAAAAAAAGGACACTGTATCTTGTGAGCAGGTATGAAGACTTCATCTTTATAAAAAAACCGACATCGAATTTACTTACACGCGATCATAGCATGAGTACAAACATTCATTAACAGTACGTATCCGTTAAAAAATTTACAGATGTAATACACTTTTCATTGTCATATCTTTATAGGATAAAGGAATCTACGTTGGTTCAGAAACGTCCCAGTTACGGTCAGAAATAATCAGCCATATTAAAGAATTATTCGAATTAGAAAAGATGGGCGCAATTAATGAACAGGAATTGTTACGTGTATATAGTAGATATTATATTTAGGATATATTGCTTTCGTGCATGAATATTGCTTTCGTGCATTTCGTGCATGAGTAATTTGCTTTCGTGCATGAGTGAGGAAATAGTTAAACCTCAAAACGCAACGCCTTAGCTTACAAGATAACGTAACGGACATCCTGTGCTGGAACAAGCTTTCACGCACCGTTTAACGTAAAGAAAATAGTCATAATCCTAAAGTATAAAAGACAGAGCACAACTCAGCAGTGTATGCATTATTCATAAGGCGTTAGCCTGAATAACATCATTACGAACCGAAGTATTAAAAGGAATTATCAATATCAAGAACCAAACAAATCAACAGAACCGAAGAAACCAAGAAGTCAAAGTCGTCAAAGAAATCAAAAGAACCAAAATCCAAGAGCGTACAGAGTGATCAGAGTTGTGCTCAGTCTCACAGCAGTATAATACATATTTCAAGGTTAGAAAGAATAAAGACGCTAATCTTAAAGTAATTCAAGTAAGGTAAAATAAATAGTTGAAAATATAGCTGGTTTTGTATTCTTTGTTGCGAGCAAATTTAACCAAAAGCAGCCACATAATTCAATAGGGACCGGCTCGCAACAGAATACCAAAATAAAAAAAAGATATTATTAAACGATATTTAATTCAATTGATAGAAATAAGAATATTTACGTTCGGTTGCGTTTCTTTAAAGAGTTTATTGGTAGAAAAACGTTTTTGCACTGAAAAGTTAAACGTAACCTGCATGATTCATACATCCTTGGCAGTCATTTGAAGTAATTTGTCAAAAAGTATCCCAAACAAGTGGACTTGGATCTGCCACCGACTGTTAAAACTAGATCGTTTTCCCGCAAGTAGCGTTTAACTTTTACAAAAGCTTCTTCAATTGGATTTAAGTCAGGACTGCATGGTTGCAGAGAACCAATAATGGCTCCTGAATTGTATACATGCTCTATAACATCTCTCATGTGATGTACCGCGTGGTTATCTATAAAAAACCAAAATAACAAAAAAAATCATTCCTTAAGTTTCAGCTAACACAATTAAGTAAATGCCACAGCTAAAGTCAATAAATGATGTATGCCTGATTGACTTCGATTAATTTAATGTCCCTGGGGACATAAACTATGTTTATGTGCGTATATATCTCACCCATGACGATAACGGATCGCGGGTTCACCTTATTGTATGCATTCATTGCCGGAAAAAGGCTGCTATCAAGAAACTCAACAAAGGTGTCGCCATTGAACCTTTTTTCTGGAGGCAAGAGATAAGCAGCAAGTAGTCCTTCACCTGATACAGCTGAAATTGCCGTATAACGAGGGGACCGCCGTGCATAGCTGTAATCGTTAACAACAGGTGGAATTCCACGAAAACTATATCCATACTGCTGCGATATTCGTTTGTCCTAACGAGAAAACATGTAAATATAAGCACTTGGCATACGTAAACAAATCACAATTAAATCTGTTTATAAAACATACAATGCCTGTTTCATCAAGGAAGACTAGTTGGTCGCGATTAAAAATTCTGATTTCAGCTTTGAACTGTATACGAAGATCCTCATTTCGCTGCAATGAAATTCCCTGTATCTAAAAATAAAAAACAATATTATAATTAAATGCATGAGACACCCAACACAAGTCTTTCACTCACAGCTGAAGAACTAATAAACGAACATTTCAATTAATGTTCATGGAACGAAAATAAAGTTTATCACGTGTAATAAAAATCAAAGCATTGCTTACCTTCTTCCGCATTATTCGGAGCCTGTAAACGACTTTACACAAGGTATCTGCACTAAATGCAGAACCGGTAGAGTCGATAATATGGTCTGCTATTTCATTCAGCTGTATTTGTGGTGTTTGAAGGAGAGAATCCATGATGATGTATTCTTCGTAGGGAAATAAAGTTACGCTTCGAGTTGGCCGGCCAAAAAAACAAGGCTTCACGTCTCCCGTGTTGAAAAAGGTGGTGCAGGTACGGTAACCAGTTTCGGAGAAATCAAATAATTGCGTGGCAATTTTGTCATACGTACGCCGATAAAAGATTCACTGAAATATTATTCTCCATTGCAAATCATCCGAAAATCGTCTTGGCATTTTAAAAGTACTATTTACCGAAGGTGCTGTTCTACACTTGCAAAAGGCCATGCGAGTTTATGCATACTAATGAATCACGTGATCAGTATGTTGGTATACTTGATCTGGACAACCTTTTTGACAGTGACAGTATATATATATATATATATATATATATTTATAAGCTCTGCCCCACATGGTATCGAGCACTCTTGGATTCATCATAAACATTATCATCCCTGTTATATATATATATATATATATATATGTATATATATATATATATATATTTATATACATATCTACATATATATATATATATATATATATATATATATATATATATGTATATATATTTATGTATATATATTTATGTATATATATATGTATATGTATATATATACATATGTACATATATATACATATACATACAGTCACCTGTAGATTCTTTCCCAAGATGAAATGGGCTCGCACCTACCCGTCGTAGTTTATCATTTTTCTTATTACATTGTCAGGTGTCGTGCCAAAATTTTTGAAAACACCAGGATCGAATCACAGTGCTAGATAACTCGTTTGAAACATTTAATCGCTACTGAGAGTTGCATGGAACTCTGAGTAGCGATTAAATGTTTAAACAAGTTATCTATCTCGATTTGTATATAGCTCTGGTATATCCATAGAGCACTCTTGCTGTTTGATGAGGTTCCCATCCTATTATTCATTTATATATATATATTTCATTTGACATCGTCGATTTTTATCCATCCATTACCGAAGACCTCCTCAACAAAGCAATTTTCTGGGCTAGCAACAAAATCACCATCACAGACCAACAGATAATAATCATCAAACACGCACGCAAATCCCTACTATTCGACGAAGGAAAAGCATGAGTGAAAAAAGAAAGTAACTGAAGGTTTGACGTGACCATAGGTAGCTACGATGGAGCAGAAGTATGTGAGCTGGTCGGGCTGTTCATGTTAGATAAATTGGGAGAAAGGTTCGGCTCGAGTTTACATTTGTGTTTTACTTTTAGTTCTTCTGGGGTCGTGTTGGAGTTGTGGTGTTCTGTCAGGTTGTCTGTCGTTGCTTGGTGTTTGTCCCGTTTATGTTTGTGTGTATAAAGGGTTCTAAAGGATTCAAGTTAGTGGTTTCGAATGTTTTTGACGTCTATGTTTGTTGGGTCAGCCTGTTGTGGTGTGCTGTTCGTTGACGTCCCGTTGTTGGTTTCCTCGATGTCCATGTCGTCTCGGTTGGTTGAGTCTTGTTGTTCTGTTGTTGTTCTGTTAGGTTGGAGTGGTTCAGTGGAGTTGTATTTTGTGTGTTTATGTTTATGTTATTCTAACATGTCGAACTTGTAGACCAGCAAAATCTCCAATTAACACTCGCGGATGAAAGTCATATAACACATCAGTTGCAATTTCAAAATATCAAATTTCATATTCTAAACATACGAAATTGATTGTACCTGCGATAGATATCGGTTAACATTAAAAATGGCAGTCTTGCCCTTGATAGTCGTAAAGATCATACAAAACTAGAGAGAGCATGAGAGCCAAAAATTTGCGCTAAATGGAACGCCTCCATCTTGATGAAATTGGGTGGTAAATTGGTCTTCTCCAGGCCTTTTTTCGTCTTTTCGAGCACCCCGAGATTGAACAACTAGATCTTTTTATTACATTTTACATTATTTTACCTTTACGGGTTTGTTAGTGCTATGCAACTTTAAGTATTATCCTCATAAAATAAAGTTTATTTATTCATTCATTCAACAACTGAACTTTAGGAGTTGTTTCATGTTTGCTTTTTTAAGCTGTATTGTAGAAAACGGCTTCTCTGGTAATAACTGGTTCCCCTTGTTACGTTAGTTCATTACAACTACCAGAATACTTTGTGCTTTTTTCATTTTCGAGCAAACATTGAATTCTCAAAGCGAATGGAAAAAAAAATCGCTCCAATTAACATTACAAACAAGATTTCAAAAGGCATTCTGGTAGTTGTATTCAGTAGATGTATAAGGGGAACCGACCATTAGTTGGCTATTATTGTTTCTTATATTAATTTACATTCTTTTCCTTTTTTAAAAAACAAAAAAATTAAAAGACAAAAGGGAAGTGGTCTTTCCCTATGACCTTGAACTTGTCATCAGGGCATGTTTGTTTTGTTTTATAGTACTGAGAAAAGTAACCCCATATTAGAATGCAAAATACTTGATAAGCTATCAAAGGTCCGAATTGAAAAATATAAAATATAAAAAATCTTTGATCTATCAGAATAACAGTTAACACTAATTACCTGCTGCTTCTGCACTATGCTGCTTAAGATAATCAACCACAGGCCTATGTCCCCCAATTGATGCAAGAGATAGTGGAGTATTACCATCGTCATCTGTTGATGTGAAGTCACTGCCTTTGCTGAGTAGTAACTTTACAATATCTAGATGACCCTCTCTGCAGGCATCATGAATAGGCAAGTCACCATTCGCATCTCTTAGGTTAATTTCTGCACCACGTTGGATTAGATAATCCACCAATGACGTATGTCCATGAAATGATGCAAGATGAAGTGGAGTTTGACCACCGCCATCCGTTGATGTGAAGTCACTGCCTTTGCCGAGTAGTAACTTTACAATATCTGGATGACCCCCTCTGCAGGCATCATGAATAGGCAAGGAACCATCCTTGCTTCTAGAGTTAACTTCAGCACCACGTTGGATTAGATAATCCACCAATGACGTATGTCCATGAAATGATGCAAGATGAAGTGGAGTTTGACCACCGCCATCCGTTGATGTGAAGTCACTGCCTTTGCCGAGTAGTAACTTTACAATATCTGGATGACCCCCTCTGCAGGCATGATGAATAGGCAAGGAACCATCCTTGTTTCTAGAGTTAACTTCAGCACCACGTTGGATTAGATAATCAACCATTGGCGTATGTCCATGAAATGATGCATGATGAAGTGGAGTTTGACCACCGCCATCCTTTGATGTGAAGTCACTGCCTTTGCTCAGTAGTAACTTTACAATATCTAGATGACCCTCTCTGCAGGCATCATGAATAGGTAACCAACCATCCTTGCTTCTAGAGTTAACTTCAGCACCAATTTGGATTAGATAATCCACCAATGACGTATGTCCATTCATTGATGCAAGATGAAGTGGAGTTTGACCATCGCCATCCGTTGATGTGAAGTCACTGCCTTTCTTGATTAGTAAATGTACAATATGTAGATGACCTTCTCTGCAGGCATCATGAATAGGCAAGGAACCATCCTTGCTTCTAGAGTTAACTTCAGCACCACGTTGGATTAGATAATCCACCAATGACGTATGTCCATGAAATGATGCAAGATGAAGTGGAGTTTGACCACCGCCATCCGTTGATGTGAAGTCACTGCCTTTGCCGAGTAGTAACTTTACAATATCTGGATGACCCCCTCTGCAGGCATGATGAATAGGCAAGGAACCATCCTTGCTTCTAGAGTTAACTTCAGCACCACGTTGGATTAGATAACAACCATTGGCGTATGTCCATGAAATGATGCATGATGAAGTGGAGTTTGACCACCGCCATCCTTTGATGTGAAGTCACTGCCTTTGCTGAGTAGTAACTTTACAATATCTAGATGACCCTCTCTGCAGGCATCATGAATAGGCAAGTCACCATTCGCATCTCTTAGGTTAATTTCTGCACCACGTTGGATTAGATAATCCACCAATGACGTATGTCCATTCATTGATGCAAGATGAAGTGGAGTTTGACCATCGCCATCCGTTGATGTGAAGTCACTGCCTTTCTTGATTAGTAAATGTACAATATGTAGATGACCTTCTCTGCAGGCATCATGAATAGGCAAGGAACCATCCTTGCTTCTAGAGTTAACTTCAGCACCACGTTGGATTAAATAATCAGTTATTGAGAAATATCCCTTGAAGCAAGCATAATGTAAACCAGTTCCCTCCATCCACCCTCCCCGCTCTTCAATGTCTGCGCCATTCTCCACTGCAGCTTTAACGCCATCCAAATCTCCTTTCAAGGTTGTATCCCAAACAGACATTTTCCTATTCAAAACATACGCATTCATAATTAGAAAAAATGGAGCCCTCAGCTCTGCTTCCTTCTTACCCCTCTCAACGGGATAGGGTTTCACGGGAGCAGAGTCTCTGCAGAGTCGCACCCCGTACCATTCCACCCTCACGGGGACTCCAATATATATTTCTATTCTTTTCAGCTTTATCTACATCAGAGAATCCACTCTGTTTCAATGTGGGAGTCCCATTTCAGGAATATGAACTTATGAATATAAGTAGGATAACTTTAAATTATTCATGTTAATCGAAGTTTTCCAAAATGAGCGCTTATGATTTTTTGTACTTATTCTATTAATATGTTAATTTTTGTACTATTGTTATTTTTTTGTCCACTGAGCACGTGCCACAAGGCACAACGTTTCCCCGATGAGCTTTCGGCTGATCATCAAAAAATAAGTTCCCTTGCACACCCTTTAAGTTTCTAAACTTTAAAATTCTAAACCGGTAAAGTGCTCATGCCATGCTCCTGCAGACTGCAGCTTACTTATAGTGAACTACAACTACATTCCTCCACGTAACCATTTTATGTGAGTTACTACTCAATTGTATACTTTAAACAACTCGCTATCCGACTGTGTGTAACAGTCGCCCATTCGCAAACGCATGCGATTGAATGTACTTATGAGTCAAGCTGAGAATGCCGAACAGTTCCAGGAATGAGGGAACGCAAATTTCAGATTAATGTTCACAAAGTCAGCTAAATTTATTTTTATATCTTAGACAATGAATGTACAATTACAGTCAATATCAAGGTGCCGAAGTTAACAGTTCATTTTAGCTGTTACGATCAACCCGAAATCCTCCAGTTATTTATGAAACAGCAACATGTGCATGTACACTTCCAAGACGAAGTTCATCGATTTCACCTGACATAACGGATGAAATGAGAGCAGAATATTATTGTTCGACAAGAGCGTGGTTTGGATTCTCTTTTAAATACAGTAAAACTCGCCTAAGTCGGCATCTTAAATAGAGCATCTTCTCGTGTTACACTACATTCTTTTTCGAACTCATTGCATAAAAAGCAAGAAAAAAAACATTTTGAATATTATTTTAAAAACTAAGTGTTAGGATGTTAGAATGCCCTGTAGATGAAATGTAAAATGGTAGAATATGTCTTAAGTACAAAAATAATAATTAAATTATTTTTAGATTTTAGTCATAGTCCAACATACCCTGGGAATGGTCCCAGTTGAACGCCCTAAAACTGCATGTTTTGCAAGTGGTTCTGGATGTGTCTTAAAATGTATGATATGAACACTCAGTTTTTCTTTCGTTTAATATGGACATTGTCGCTGCACTCTACTTTGTCACAAGGACCTAAGTCATCAGGTTCATCCATTTAAAAATAATCATTCATTTATAATTTTCTTTGTCACTGCTCAGTGGATTTTCCCTATTGGTTCACTGACATTTATTGTGCCGATCAAAGCTTATAATTATTAATAAGCACATGTATGGGTTTCATGATTACCCTTGTTTTACTCTCAATATGTGTTTGACATACAGGGGGTGGGCAAAAAAAAGTGGCCATCGTCAAAAATATAGTCAATTTGATATAACTGTCACTGGAGGAACAGAAATGAAAGAAAACTTTATATTTTTTAAAACCTTTCTTGGAGATCTGATTAAAAAGCTTTTGACATACTAATTTTAAGTGCTGGCATGGAACACACGTCAATTCTTAATATTTTTTATGATAATGTCATCTGCTAAGCATAGTGCATTTTCTCCTATTTCTTACAAATTGGATGATATGAATTTTTCCATAAAATTATCAAAATATTGCGCATCCTACAATATTTAGTTGACAACTTAAATACAAAACATTATTAGCCAAAAAACCAGTTACATGTCCAATTTTGAACGTTTTCGTTGAGGTTTTATGTGAAAGTGATGTGGCTAGTAAGGAACTTAAAAAAGTCGGAACCGAGAAATCTAAGATGAAAATTAGAAGGAATCATGAAATTCTTGGATTGCTTTAAGCTGGAGTAACCACATTTACAGTTTCAAAAAAATTCACATTGACCTATTCTGGGAAAAAAACCCCCAAAAAAACAACTTTGCATTAAGGTAAATTAAGTGGAGATTGCAGTCGTGATCCTGGTTCTGGATGGAAACTACCGATCGAAGTGACCGTTTAATTTTTAAAACGTCCAAATCAGGCACCCCAACCAAACATTAGCTAGCTGAGAAACTAGAAGCTCAGACAGGGGTCAAATTTTCCGCCAAAACCATAAATCACCTCTTGAAAGAGAGAATTCAAATGGAGAAAAAATCTGAGAGACCATTTGGGTGTGAGAAGAATCGATTACCGCGATTATCACATGCTCGTGAGCACATTAGTGGGAATATTGATGAATGGGGATGGGTTCTCCTAAATCCTATTGAGAATTTATGGGCTGAGTTGGACTGATTAACAAAAGACCAAAAGTTGGAAAATGAAAACAAACTTTTTGCAGTAATCAAAAATGGATTACAATCAATTACCAAAGAATACTTGCATCAGCTTACTAAAAGCATGCCTCGTTTATCCAAAGTTGTGATTAAATTGAAGGGAGTGCCAGCTAGGTATTGAATGGTACATACACTAGGCATGTACTTGAGTAACTGTTGTTGCCTGTAGTAGTTTGTAAATAAACTTTATTGGCGATTGTGGGAACAAATTCATTAGAGTCAAAATGAAGGACATCATAGATGTACCAGGAATTTGTAAACTATAATATAATTAAAAACTGCGTAACGTTTGTGAATTTCAAAAATCGGTTATTAAAATTAAGATTTGAGATGATATTTGAAATTACTTAGACGCATGCATCCTAAAACGATCATTCTTAACCACGTCCGTTCATCTTGTGATGATTATGTTACGTTAACCGTAATTATTTAGGATGGCCACTTTTTTTGATCACCCCCTGTAGGTGGTAAATATATTTTTTTTCACTTTATGTTAATAATTCCTGGGTATTGTTATAACTATGTTACACAAGAGGTATACAAAATCATCACTAAGTCCATTAAATGCATGCAAGAATTCGTCAACCTGCTTGAGAATTCTGAATGACTTAGCCAGTCCATTCCTAAAGACTCTGCATCAATTGACTGCAACCTCTAACCAACACATGCAGAAATTTTAATTTTGCTGTTACCAGCTGTAACATGGTACTGTATTCTTACTGTGAAAATTTCAGCAGCAGCACCAAAGGACTGTACATGTGCTCAAAGTATATCTTTATAAGGTTCATAATTTAACCCAACATCAGAGTCATTAGACATTAGTAATTTAGACATCAGAGTCAGATTGTATATTCTCCTTATTGCTGTCCTATATTAGTTACCAGTGTAACAGGGCTACCTCAAAATAAGTTATCTAAAAACATTTCTATTTGGCACAATCCACAGTTCCAACAGACTACATCTGTTCAACACATTCAAAGCAAAATTATAAAAGCTACACATGGGAACAGTTGCATTCTCAGCCTTAATGAAATGGCACCTTAATGAAACTTGTTAATGATTAACTGGCAATAAAACCTGTGGCACTGCAAATCTAGTGCAATTAAATACTGTAATGTATTCTTCTAGTTCGTGGTAACATGGTTACTATCAAATTATAAAAACACAATGATAGCCGTACAATTGCCAGCTAGACTGTAGTTTAGTGTACCCACTGTGTTACAAACTGGTTGGGGTAAGGGTTTGTATTAGGATTAGTGAGCTGGCAGAATGGTCTCTGCCTTACTTAGGTCTGCTAACTGCAGTGCCCATTTTTTGAAGAAAACTATTTGCCTGATATTTGATACTATACATCTTTTAGTATCCAAATCGCACACCAGTACGATAAATTTGTACATGACTTTCATTGGACATTGGTAGCCATAATTTTTCACATTTAAATGAAATAAAGAATGAAATTGGCAAGATAAATATTTTTGTATCCACTGTTTGGTAAATAAATGTAGTACCATGATGCTGATATCAAAATAAATTTATCATGTCAGCTGCTGAAATCTGGAAGTGTCAGGCTTTCCTGAGAATGCCAAGTCACATAAATGAAGAGTGTAAACTTAGAATGCAATTGGGAATGAACACAGAAGTCTGGTGCCTAAAATTGCTGCTTTCATTTTATGCTATCATCTAGAGACCTACTTGAAATGGGGATATTATGATACATACAAAAAAGTTCAGGAGCAATCTGAAAGGACTTTTTACATTTTGTAGTACAGTACTACAGTTTAGCAGACCCAGTTGCCGTTTGTCTTTTACCATTGGCTCAGTAAACAAGAAAATGAGCTTTTGGTATGACATTTGTACAGCAAAGCTCAGTGTTCCCACAAGTGGGTCTAAAATCCTATTAGCTTCCCAAGATACTGTATCAGCTGACTTAAAAAAGATAGGATTAAAAAACTTTGCAAGGATTTTTTTCTCCAAAAAGGCTTCCTTATTGACCTACCTGTAGAGTTCAAAGTCCCACAGAGGTATTTGTTTCACCACCAATGTTTTGGATTTACTTCCACACCAAAACCAAACCCAAACCCTAACCCTAAACATTATCCCTAAACCCTATGGTTAAACTCCATCTCTGAACCCTTTTCCTAATCGTAATCCTAATTAAATGTGGATAATAAGAATAAAGATTGCTGTCTCCTCTTTATGATAACCTTTGTCTCTAATTCCAAATGAAATATTTTCACATTATTTGGGGTGTGCAACTTTCCAGTTGTCAAAAGCTGCCTCATTAGTTTTCTGAGCCTGGAACAAAGACTGGCCACAAGGTGATTTTGTTAAACTGCAATCTAACCTTAAATTGATTTTATTCATGCATAGATTATTAAATATGTAAGAACAAGTAAAAAGTTTCAAGCTCAAAGAGTTTACTTTTTAGTTTTGCAGTATAGCAAAAAATAATGTCAACACGTAGCTTACAAGTTTTGAACCAATCAAAATGAATATGATGTCACCATTTATTGTTCATCAATTCTCAAGAACAACGTGAAGTAAATTTTTCCTTTTTCATATGCTTGCTCTGCTGCACATGTACTTGTGCTTTCTTCACTGTTTTTTACAAGTAAAATGGGTTTTGAAGCAAACACAAGAGGTCTAAGTTATCTGAGAGTTGCCCTCATCTTATGAAAAATATTCTCCAGATTTAAAAAAGTAAACAGCTTGAAGAGTAAAGCAGATTTTTAAAAAGTTACAAAATTATCATTCACACCATAATATGAAAAGAGCATGCAAGCAAAAAGGTTTGGGATTCTGGCAAACGACAGATGCAAAATCAAGTATGTGTGACCTGTTTCCATTCATGACTTGAATTGACTCATATACTGCTCTCCAAGAACAAAAAGTAATGACAAAGTTGCCAGTGCTGGAGAAAGTGTTGGAGAAACAACCATTACTCCATGAATGTCAATGGCGAATGATAACAACTGCAACGTGTCAGAAAGTGTAACTCCTGCAGACATTGCTCATTTTGTCAATTATATAGATCATTGATTAAATGGAAAAGACAATGTAGATAACACACAATCATTCCAAATCAGAAAAAAATGTAATGCCGGTAACATTATTTGCCCAAAGCCATGCTGTGTTAATTTCTTCCTACCTCTTTTCATACTGTACATGTAACCATTACATATATATGTGCATACATTATGCATAATTAAGCACCTGTACTCTATAATCAGTGCATACATACCATTCATGTATGTGTCACTGTGAATGTGAATGTGCATGACTGTGCACTTGTTTATATACCTTTACATCTATGTATGAATGTATGTCTGTGCCATTGGGATAATGGATTTATAGATAAACAATTTGGTGAACTTTTAACCTTTTATCAATAAGACTTAGGGTGAAAACACTGGGAGCCTCAAGGATTTTGAAGATCGAAAACCAATCAAAAATCCATACAGATTTCTGCTGAAACCAAGCCCTAATCTTTCCATTGACCTTAGCTGTAACCAAAAAATACATCTTTTCACCAGATAATTGTAAAAACGAATTAAATAAAAATAAGCAGACAAAATTTACCTTAAAATAGTCTGCTGTTAGCCAATACTCCAAAAGCTACAGTAGGGGGTGCACTGAGTTGTGAATTTTGCACTCTTGCTAGATGCTTGATAGGTCTGACGTTAAACAGTTCAAAAAGGGGCAGTTTTGTCCAGCTGTTAACGACCACAAGTGTCAGATGCTAAACTTTGATGATACAAGTATGAAACTTTGCAACATTCCTAACCTGACCAGGACTAAAATAATCTGATGTAGGACCAGCACAAATTCTCATTTTTTAATGAGTTCTGCTCATGGCATTTTTGATTGCGTCATCAATAGAAGAAAAAGTAAAAATCGGAACTGCGAGAATTTGACTAAATATTCTTATAGAGCTTATAAAGAGGATCAAAAAAGTATATTACAACATTTCTCTGAGAAGTATAGTTTCTGAGATATCGCAACTTAAAAAAATACTGAAAATGTGACTCAGCATCTTTGTCCTATTCATAACCGTTAGATAACGATTAATAATAATTGGCTTTTATTGTTACTATTGATCCCGTTGAACGTCTATATAAACCAAACGTGCTTTGTGCAGTACAACAACGCTTAACATTTAAAAAGTTTAACGTCATATACATACGAAATGTGCTAATAACTAATCGGACATAAACTATATGAATAATTGAAACAGTAAAAACGGCGTTCTCCAGATCAAAGTATTTTATTTCGAGCTTTCGGTCACCAGACTGTGACCGTCGGGAAGAAATGAAAGACAAAAATAAAGTACGAGATACATATATATACATATCTGTGAATAATTATAGACAGAATTAGAAAGTTACGGTAATGGAAAGTATGTATCAATTAATTGCGGCATTTCTTTGTTAGAATGGTGTATTGTCTTGGTAATGGCCTGGCGTTGTTGACGGCATTTTCTCTGGTAGCGGTGTGCCACGATTCAAGTGATTTTCTGATGCGGTAGTCTCCTTTGTCAATTATTCGGTGGTTTTCAAAGTCTATGGCATGTCCGTGTTTCCAAGAATGATTTGCGATGTTAGAACCTTGAGCATAGTTTTTAACATTCCTAATGTGTTCTCTCTTTCTAGTTTGAAATGAGCGTCCAGTTTCTCTTATATATGTCCAAGAACATTCTTTGCATGGTATCTCGTATACATCTTCAGTTTGTTGTTCGGCAGGAACGCGGTATTTCGGGGATGGAAATTGTTGCTGTAGTGTTTTTACGGGTTTCGTGGCGACGTAGACGTCGTGTTTACGTAAGGTCCGTTGTAAGTTTTCAGTTAGACCTTTGATGTACGGGAGAACGCCATAATTTTTCGGATTGGGTGACTCGACTTGCTTGAAGAAAATGCCTACTAGTTCTTCTGGTGATGGTATTGTTGTAGTGAAGGTGATATTGTTCTTGATTGAAGATATGAATTTCGTAGGTAGCCATTAGATTTAAGAACATTGCTGACGTGTTCGAGTTCTTTAGTTTT
Organism: Heliopora coerulea; assembly: GCA_030142905.1. NCBI lineage: Eukaryota > Metazoa > Cnidaria > Anthozoa > Scleralcyonacea > Helioporidae > Heliopora > Heliopora coerulea. The sequence goes on along the minus strand of JASJOG010000120.1, from coordinate 395,734 downwards.
TTCTTCTTCTGTAATTGGTAATGTCATCGCTCTGCAAATCAGTGTTTGTGCAGCGCTTCTCTTGTATTTCTTGTCATGGTGGGAATTAAAATCCAAGTATCGGACTGTGTAAGTTGGCTTTTTACTGTTTCAATAATGTCTATACCTCATGGCGCTTCATCTATATTTTTATATATGAATAATATCATTATGAATAATATCATTATGTGTTATCTGTATCACTACCTTGTATATTTACGTTTCTAATAAATTTAAACAAATATGTGTATAATGTAGAATTCTGGACTGAGGTAAAACATGGGTAAAAAGAAATTATATTTATTATTGTTTGGGCAAATGTTTTCAGACATGCTTACTGAAGCCAGTTTATTATGGACTGGAAGCTATGCATAATTTTCCAAAAATATACAGCAAAACGTAAGCAATCTTCAGGAATTTATTAAAATTGACATGTTATCGGTGAATGTAAATATTGCATGTCTTAACGAAGGTCAGGGAATTGAACAGACATTGAAAGACCATCAGGCTTCTTGGCGCAAAACGTGCAGAGATCTTTTTAACAACACAAAATTGCGGCGTGCACAGAAAAGAAACCTTTATGACGAGCAGCCAGAAGGAAACACGCAAGTAGAAGAAGAGAGAGGAAGTCTAATTAAAGCGAGGAGAAGAAGCTTTGCTGCAAGCTTATCTTCTGCCAATAGTAAACGCATTTTCTACGATAAAGTTGACGAACTTTCAAATCTTCGTTGAGCTTCAACACTTGAGATTGACCAAAAGGTGAGAGTTTGTGCTATACTCCTGAACGACGGAGGTCTCATAGCTAAGTTATCAAGTCGAAATATGGTAGTGATGGAAGCAATATATCATGCTAAATTTCTCTGTATAATCTGGCAAGGTCACTAAAAACAGGAACTTCTAAGAAGAACGAATATTTAGGACTAAATATAGATGATCTAGCGTTTGCTGAACTCATTGCATATTTTGAAGAACGTCTGCAGTCTGAAGAATTAGCTTTGCTGAAGATGGCGAAGCTGACGGTATTCTTCGGTAAGAAATTGTAGGATTTGGGAGCTGAATCTGTATCGATTAACACAACGAGACTGAAGGAAAGAGTCTTGGCCGTTGTCCCCGATCTTATTGGTCAGTCAGGGAAGAGATACTATACTTGTACTGAAACATGAAATTGGAGATGCCCTAAAACTAGCAAAAGAGAAAGATTCAGAAGCATGGCATTTGGCGAAGGCGGCTATGATCGTAAGAAGAGCTATAACTCGGATAAAGAACTCTTTTAACGGAACATTTGCCAAAGAATGCCAGAATGATACGGTCCCAGCTTCCCTAAAGGTTCTTGTTGACATGTCACTTAGAGGGACCACTGTTAACAAGCAGTCTGCTGACAGAGATCCAAATCAGGCCTGCTTAACCATCGCTCAGCTAATTGTTTCTAAAAGCATTTCACATGGACATGGGACTGCATTACCATATCACCATACAAGGGCCAAAGAATGTCCAGTACCCATTCACACGTCTCTGAAAATCCATGGAGCGACAAGGGATAAGTCACTTATCGACGCCTTTTTCAAGTTGGGACTGTACATTTCGTATGACAGGTTACTGTCTGTATCTCCCGACATAGCCAACTCGGTCATTGCGCGGCATAAGAGTGAAGATGTGGTGTGTCCATACAAGCTGCGCTCAGGATTGTTTGCTACTGCAGCAGTTGACAATATTGATCACAACCCCAGCTACACAAGCTCGCACGTCTCGTTCCATGGAACAGTGATTTCGTTAGTGCAGTATCCTACAGCCTTTAAACAGGGAGAGAAAAGAGAAGTCGATTCGTTTGATCCCTCTATTTCTGGCCCCAAGACGATTGTGCAGCTGCCATCATCATTTTGTAACGTACCACCTGTGTCATTACCATCTGGCGAACTTTATGCTCCTCCAGTTAATGCCCAGATGCAATTTCCTACAATGATGGGAAATCTTGGGAGAGATCAGGAAAAGGACTGGCTAAAACACGTACAAAATCTCATTCTCAAGGAGGAACTTGACAAGAATGAAGCTGTGTCCTGGGCAGCGTATCGCTCGTCGCAAGCATCGCCATCTCCTATACACCAGCAATCGTCACACTTCTTCCCATGTTCTTGGAGAATGCTCATTCACTGGCAATGATATTACATTCAATGAATGTGCTGTCTGCCAAGTCAATCCTACTCAAACCCCAGTAATTGCGGTAAATCAGCCCTTACTTGCTTTGGCCAAGCAACTTCAGTGGAAGCTTGTAAGCAGTCACAGTGAAGATAAATTAGCAGTAATGTTCGGTGGTCTACATACAGAGATGACGGCTTTTAACGTTCTTGGCAAATAACTGGTTGGGAGTGGATGGACGGAGGTTATGATAAACGTGGGTGTTGCCAATCAGGACATTGTGAAGTCCTTTATTACTTACAGCCGTCTCACCAGAACAAGACGTCCCCCCGAAGTGATAGCAGCTAGTCTTTATCTCTTACAACAGAAAGCCTAAAGGTGAATATGTCAAAAAAGTTGGCGACTGCGAATCCAAATCAATCGAAGATTGGAAACAAAATGTGGAAAAAAGCCACCGCAGTTTCTTTACTGGGCTGGGGTTCTGGGACTACAGATTCTTTTTTTACAACTCGTTCGATCGTTTAGAAAAGCTGATTTCGCCTTCTATCTTAAGTCACTAAACAAATTGTTGCGTGAATGTTCGCCATGGACAATGTTAACTATGCAAGTTTGCTATCTGTTCATATTCGCGATATGTCAGAACTTCCAGGTAAGCATCCGGACGTCTTTTACGAGTTTTCCAATGGGTCGTTCATGGTGCACAAGACAAAGAAGTTGCTCTTGTTTATAGCTTTAGACCAAGCGCACGAGCAAGTTAACGCAGTAGTGAAGGGAGAGGGAGGCGCTGTTGGACTGACGGAGAACCCCTCAGCTTTAAGAAGGTGGATGACTGCAGGACCAGAAGTAGCAAGAATGATTCAGGAATTCGAGGACAGTGCATTGGCAGATAAGCACGATCATCACGAGAAAACACCAGCCATTCAAAAAGAATTTCGTAAAGATATTTTGAATGTCGTTTCCAGCTTTGAATCCATGGGAAACCCATTTACAGAGGAAAGTCAAGACCTATTTGTCATCCACACGAAAGATGTAATGGACCGTTGTGTCATCGACACGGTACAAAATGTGGTGATTCTTGGAGAAGAGTAGTATCAAAGGTTCGTCAAAGAGAGATTTGTGGAAAGAAGCACGGCTGTCACTGAAACGTTGAAAAGAAATAATCTTGCTACCTTCAAGATGGGAAAGAAGAAGTCGTTTCAAAAGATAAGGTTAAAATGAAGGCTCTGAAAGAGGACTGTGCTCTGTTTTCTAGGCTGTATATAGCAAGTTAGAATCGAAATGGAGATCTTGATGATTTCTTTAAATATGAGAACCAGCCACGGCCATCTCTTGCACAAGCAGGAAACTTGCACGGCGGGCAGAGAGCAGATCTCATAAAGTGCGTCGAGCCTTCGACTGATGTTCTATCACCAACCCCAGATGTTGTCATTCTAGATGGTGCAGTCATTGCTCAGATCAAGGACGTAAATCCTGGGTGGGGCATCGGTGGGACAAATCCATACATATATAATTATCCACCTCACTTTTTGCAAAGTTCATGACAACTGAAGCCTAATTTCTGTTCCCTCGGTGCATATGGTTCCATGTTTACCTTTACGATTTTCCGATATAACCTTTGTCAGCCCCAATTCTTACCTAAGTATTGTTGGTTCGAATACATGACAAATTATGAAAATTTGCCAAGTTATTTTACAGTCCGATCGTTCTTCTTTGGACGCCATTTTGTAAACAATCAAAAATACTTTGTTTAGTCATACTATAACGTCTTTATTGTTATTTGGACGAAATGCATGGCTTCGTTTGGATTAAAAAATAAGCATAGGTCCCAAGTGACCCGCATTTGGACATCCAAACCCCGCCGACCCGCAAGGCTAGCATAAAAACCCGCATTGGCATTGATTTGCTGTATTTCTGTCTTCCGTGTTGTGAAATTTTTAAATGTGTTTTGTTTTAAATGTCCGTTAAACGCATTCTGTGACATCCCACACATGTTTACAATCCATTTCTTTGATATCGCGCACACAGACTGCTTGAGATCATATTGCTGACTCGTCCACAGTCGCTTGCAAGAAACTCATGCGCGCTCAACCGCGGAGATTCATGGGGACTTTGAACAGTGCAAGTTTCGCAATTTGCAAAATAATACTTCTGTAAGTTAGGCAATTATAACAATACGTCAAACCCAGAGAACAAAATCAGTTGAATCTGTTGCTACTGAGATGTGTGGTGTGGCATATCAGTGTAGATGTACAGATTAAGCTTAAATTTCCAAAAAGTACAAAGTGAAGTGCAGAGGAGTGCATTTTTGAGTCTAAGTGAGAGGGTAACATGGTCAAAGAAAATCATTCAATTTTGCTTCAAAATGGCCTCAAAATGCAGGAAATAGCTTTTCAGAGAGCCTAATTTTGAAAATTTTCCGGGGAAGCATGCCCCAGGACCCCCTGGAGCCTCGCGCCAAAGGCGCGAGTTGTCTTTCTGGTGACCAGCATCAGGCCCATCCAAACTTGAGACCTATGAATAAGGTATGAATGTTGTTCCAAAGAAACAATCTCAGAATGCCGGAAATGGCATTTCATAAGCATTAGATTAAAAAATAAAAAACTTTCAGAGGGAATGCTTCCACATCACTTGGCCGGCTCCGTCTCCCCCACTTTTAGGAAACGATTGTCGCCCTTGGTTCAGATGCTTGCAACCGGGACGGTGCGCACATTTGAGGAGTATGCACAAGTCGTTTTCCTCCCATATGTATGGAAGCAGTTAGACGCAGCTAAAACGGTTGATAGTGTATGGGATAAATACAGAGAAGATTCGTTGAAGAAAGCGACAAGGGAGAAGAGAGGCTTTGGTCAACGGCGAAAGGTTTCACCAACAACACGTATTCCCTCTGACTGGAAAGGCTTCCTACACGTAGATGCCAACAAGATTGAGTTATTTAAGTTTCAGGCAAAGCAAGTGATAGCCAAACCGATTCCTGGGGGAAAGGAGATTTACAGCACACATGAGGAAAAGGTTTTGTGCTCTCTTGAAAGATCGCAGTTGGACATCCTAGAGCCATGCAACCACGAAGAGGCGGACACGGGTTTAATGGTCCACGTGCTGGATGCAAGTGACTGTGGCTACCAACGGATAATGATAGGAACCAACGATACCGATGTAGTGGTACTGGCTATATACAGGTACAGGGAAGCACGCCCGGTATCTGCCTGTGCACTTAATTGCTTCGACACTCGGTCATGATTAAGCGTCTGTCCTACCATTGTTTCACGCTCTGACAAGATGCGATACTGTTTCCTTTTTTGAAGGCCTAGGAAAGAAGGTAGCTTGGGACGTATGGAATGTATTTCCAGAGCTAAAACCTGCACTTAAAGAACTAAATGCATTGCCACTAGTGGCAATCGAGCGTTTCGTTGTCCTTTTATACGATCGAATAAGCAATCTTACTAAAGTTAACGAAACTAGACAAGAATTGTTTGGCAAGAAATCCAGGACGCTTAATAACATTCCGCCCATTCAAGAAGCCTTGCTACAGAACACAAAGTGAGCGATCTTGCAAGGAGGATTTATGTGGGGTCAGTGCTGCTTGAAAGAGTTGATTATTCCTTGCCCTTCCAATCGGGGATGGCATCGTGATGGCAATTCATGGTCACCGAAGTGGAAAACTCTTCCTCAAGTAAAAGATGCATGTTATGAACTCGTCCGTTGCGAATGTAAAAACCACATGTTCAGGTCGTTGTAAATGTGCCAAGGTAAACTTAGGCTGTACACGATTGTGCAACTGTGGCAGTGACTGTCAGTAGTTAGCTACTTTGGCATTGTTGTACTCAACAAAGCACGTTTCGTTTGTATAGACGTTCAACCGGATCAATAGTAACAATAAAAAAACAATTATTATTAATCGTTATCAAACGGTTATGAATAGGACAAAGATGCTGAGTCAGCATTTCAATAAGTTTTAAGTTGCGATATCTCAAATACTGTACTTCTCAGAGAAATGTTGTAATATACTTTTTTGATCCTCTTTATAAGCTCGATAAGAATATTTAGTCAAATTCTTGCAGTTCGGATTTTTACATTTTCTTCTATTGATGACGTAATCAAAAATGCCATGCGCAGAACTCATTAGAAAATGAGAAATTGGGCTGGCCTTATACTAGACTAGTTTAGTCCTGGCCAGGTTAGGAATTTGACAAAATTTCATACTTGTATCATCAAAGTGAAGTATTTTGTCGTTAACAGCTGGACTATAGGGCTTGGATATGTTAACTTTTTGGTCCACATTTAACTTTTCAGTTTTTACTCTGGCCAATGCTTTAATCTTATGCAATTTTTGTCAACAAGAGAATACTGAATTTTCAGACAAGAACACGTTAAGAATACTTCAAATCAAGTAAAGTATAAAACATAATCCAAAACTTAACATCTTGAAACTTGAGATACAAGTTAAAACAAGACGAAGACAGGTGCGGTAATATTTCGACTTTATTGTCGGCTGGTTATGGTTTTTGGTTGATACCTCAAATCTTTTTCCAACTTTTAGAACTCTTTTGGCTAATGCCAGAGGATTTTACTTATCAAGGAGAGATTTCTAATGCGAGGGGTCAATAAGGATACTAGGTTTTGATTTGTTAACCTATTAACATCTGGCTCTGGTAAAGCAATATAAAGTGTCCGACTTAATTAGACAAATTCTGAATGAATATGGTCATACCTTAAAAGCAACAGGGTTAACATGGGATTCAACCCTTTAACTCTCAGTTGTTTGCACTTGAAAGTTGAGAATGGTCAAGCATTGGTAAGAATTAAATTCTCAAGGGCTATCTAAGAAGGGAAAGAATTAATTCTGGGAAGCTGAATTTCAAACGGTGTGTTTGGATTAAACATATTTCAACATTGTGTACATACAAGCATACTAAAGTCACTATTCATAGTACAATAAAAAGGAAAATGCTGTATACTGTCACTGTGTTTTGATCCTTCTACATGTGTAGATGGACTGTCCTATTCCTGCAATCCAAGGGTACACTATAATTGCTATTCTTTTGTCAACTGACTAGTTTGTTGTGGTTGTTAAAATTTAAATTTTGACTGTGAAATCTATACTGCAGTATACAATTAAACTGTTTTTCTGGGACATGTCTATGTTTCTACTTGCTTGACATTTTATCTGTCACATGAATGTGCCAACTTTTTAAGCTTCAACCTCTTCCTACCCTGACAATGAACCCATGCTCTCTCCTGGCTTACTTCGAATTAGCAGGATTTAAATGGGAAGGTTACCAAAAGCAACAATGGTTTACCATAATGGAAACAGTTTTAATGTATTGCTGACAACTGGCAAGCACCCTCCTTCTGCTCAACAAAATCATGTTGCATTGCTATTGCAAGAATAAAATAAAGAAATATTGCCTTTGGTATTGGAGGTTTAATTCTGTGAATAGGTTTATGTACCATGCACCATAATTGAACATTAATCCTTATCACTTACTAGATTCTCCAAACATTAAGGTACAAAAAACAAACAAACTGGGATTGTAGAGTGATGCGCCATGTTAACTATGTACACTACATTATAGTTTATAATTAATGGAGAATACGTGTACTGGCAGGTCTTCTGTATTGACATGTCACTCATTGGGTCCTCTTAATCACAAACAAGTGATTCATTTATTGAGACTTCCCAAACTTCATACAGTCCATCTGTTCCACCAATTATAAACCAGCCCACACTGTAACCTTACCCCTACCATCTAATTTTTTGTAGCCATTTTGTTCGAGCATCTTGCCATACAGTGTCAGATGTTACTTGTTTGATGTCTGTTTAGGGATAACAACTTTTTTTCTGAGTGTTAAAGGGAGAAAATCATGTGCACTAATAATATTTAACTATATTAATTATATTTATTGTTAATTATATTTATTATAAGTAATTATAACATCAATCTAAACGTTACATGTAACTCGGCAATATTACTGTACAGGTGCGGATCTAGGATTTTGCAGAAGGAGGTGCTCGGCACGCCAGCTGATGTTTCAGGTTTTTCAGGAAGGCATGATTAACCAGATCACTGGTTATTCTAGGTTTTTAAGGGTGGTGATTCCTTTATCGCTTAAATGGGTGTATAATTAATAGAAAAATGCAAATAAAGTTTATTGTATAAACGTAGGGACAATGGCAAGAAACCTTTTCATTGTCTGGTGACTCAAAGGGGGGTAAACCCTCTAAACCTCCCCCTGGATCTGCCACAGCTGGACTTTCATGTATGTGGCCATTATCTTTCCACTGGAGCTCGGGTAAATGCTATCCATGGTCCTTGAAAGCAAGGTCTGGACAAAATAGCTTAAAAACTCTTGGTTAATAACTATGTTGTCTTAACAATGTAAAACTGGCCTTCAGAAACAAAAACGTGTGGTTACCCAATTCTTGATGTTAAAAATGTTACATTACTCACCGACAGATGGAGAAATAGACAAACTTAAAAATCCTAATTTAGACCTAATGTACCCTTTTTACCTTGGATAACAAGAAGTCAGCTTGAAATTTTGTGGTCAAGTGCGCAACCACCTCTTAAAATCTAGTTGTCCAAGAAAAGTTTGGTCATCTTGGACAACTGAATATTTACTTCTTTTTTCTAATTTCAGGCTGAGAAATAATAAATACTGTATACTCATTTATATCTTTCATAATAGAATTTCAATCACACTTGGCTGCATGACCAGCGTGCAACTGGAATAACCTTTCATACTTTTATCAGTAACCATTAGTAAACAATTTTGCTCACCAAGGAGTGACTTCTAGTTGGGAGTGGGTTAAGAACGGTGTTCTTAAACTTAAAATATGGAGCTGATCGCAGTCAGTTTTCTACATTGCAGTCAAATAGAAACACTCCATCTTTTGCCTGCTTTTCTTGGGGTATCGCAGATGTTTCAGATGGAAGTATTTGACACTTCCACAGCAGGTTTGGTTGTGTAACATTGAAACCAGCCTTAACATCTGTACCTTGCTTTAATTTTTGAATATTACTCACAATAAATCATGCATTAATCAAGATGAATGATCGTGAAGCCCTGTACTCAGAAAACGATTCTGAGCCCCAGACGGGGATCGAGCCCGCAACCTTCTGACGACCGATGAGGCACTCTAACCATTGAGCTACCGAGACTCGGCGAGTTAAGGTGCAAGTTCGATATATATGTGTGACCTAAGCGGAAGCCACTATATATTAGTAATGATTGATGAAGTTTTTGTTTGAAAAACTTGAGAGCTTGGATATATCTTAAGCGAGATGAATGATCGTCAAGACCTGAACTCAGAGAACGACTCTGAGCCACGGAGGTTAGAATCGTTTTTCCGAGTACAGGGCTTGACGATCATTCATCTCACTTAAGATATATCCAAGCTCTCACGTTTCTCAAACAAAAACTGTATAAATCATGTATTATTACCCATAAAGTCTGTTTACTTTGTTATATTTGGTATTTGTATTACTAATATTTTATAATTTAAACTTTAAGCATGTCACATTACATTTATCAAACACCACGCCCCATAAGCCCTGCGATACGTTCATGAAATCAAATATAAACAACTAACCGGTTAATTCTTGTTTTATGGATAGAAAAATTATTCACTACTAAGATGTTTTTCACCTTCTTAATTTCACGGAGATCAAATCTAACGGAAAACCAGGTACAAAATAATCGCCCCAACTAACGAGTCGTAAAAATTGAACTTCATTGACAGTACATTCCACACCAAAACCTCGCCACGTGCCTATACTACCCATTCTACATGGAGGTGGAAAATGATTATTTGGACTAATTTGGTGCAGGATTGGATGGTTATATTAGCCAAACTTTCGTTTCTCTAGTGACCATTCGACTTCTTGCAAACAAATGGATTCTTTTAGGTGTTTCTAGCTCTGTAATACATCTAGTAGCAACAAATAGGAAGTCTCGGTTTAAATTCAGTGGAACTTGCTTTTGTTGAATAAATTTCAATTTTTCGAATTTATGAAAATTAACGACTCCAAAAGGAAATTCCACCTGACAATGCTCTTTTGTTTCATAGTAAGGACAATTTCGAACTTTAACTTGGTCCATCACATCAGTTGCTTATAATCCTCCTGCAACCAAACATCGCAATAGTCAGCCATCGCGTTCAGTGACCCTTCCTAAACATACACTCACAAACCCAGTATATCAGGGCAATCCTTGACGTTAGCTTTAACTTGAAGGCAAACACCATTAAATAGTTTACCTAAGTGCTGATAAGTCTCAACGAGTGAACAATATTTCGTTGTGATTGTTTCTGCTTTCTCCTTCACATTCGATCATACGTGAATTAGTGCTCGACTTTGAAGTTTGAGTTGTTTGCATATTTATGACCAAGGTTGACGACATCTTCATGGTGGGACAAAAAATTGCATTTCATCGGTGCTTGTCAAAGAGGGATTCCCGTCCGTCCCTAGGACTTACCCACTTTGCTGCCCAATTTGGGAGGCAGGACATGACGTCTTCCCCCTCTTACGATATATTTATGCAGTAACCAATATGTGGAGAAGTGGAATTGCCAGATCTTCTTCATTGCTGTAAGTTGAGTTGAAAGTTGGTTCACACTAACAAACTGGGGTCAGTTGTACAAAGCCCACATACCATATTCATCACATAAAACCTTACTAGTGAACACAGCCATTCACTCTTTAACAAATGAATTCAAATTTCACGGACGCAATCACGCCAAATAGTGGATAAGACGCATTTCGATGGATAAAAAATTTTTACCAAAAAAAATCATCTTTGGTGATTCAAAGCATGGATAGCGCTTTTTACTCGCTAGGACATATCAGAGGAATAGTCATCATGGAGGAGGTAACAGGGAGACTACAGGCCCTGTGTTGTGGAATCTATGCCCCATCCGGTCTGGGAAAATTCAATCATTTTTAGCGGAAAACCTTCGGAAAAGATCTAAAGGATTTAGAACTAGCGCATAGAGATATTTCACAAAAATGTATGACAAAAATACTTAAAATCGTTTTCCAATCAGTTTAGATTTTTAAAATTTTCCACTAACCACACTGTTTAGCACCCTGTCTGGAACTTTAGCCCCTACAGCATAAAATTTTAGTCGCCACCTCAAAAGTATCCGGATTTTGAACAAGCGTCCCACAGTTGTTATAACTCAACACTTTTTATGATTTACACTAAAGGGTACTTAATTATTCACCAATGTGAAGGTGTATATAATATTTTGGTATAATTACACTGGTGGTTATTGAAAATCTCTCAGAATGATTGGCCAGAAAATTACATCATAAATCTCAATAATAACCTATAGGTGATTAGAGCCATAGAGATCCTAAGTAAAACTACAGTAGGCATTGGCCTGAACTTGAACGCAGCCATTTTTAAGCAAATTTCTGGTAAAAAGGGGGCCAAACTTCTGTGCCTTAAATCTTTTCTTGCAAATCAAGGTCCTCGACTCATCACAAGAAAGGCAGAACCACACGGTAAATACTTTCAGTTTTTGGTGAAAACTGTCGTTTTTCATGATATTTTTGATAGTGAAACCTCTCATTGAGCGAACTACAGGTGGATTTTACCTGGAAGAACTATCCCAGTCTTATGAAGTACATCAGTGTTTTACTTTACCAATTACCAAATACGAAAACGATTTTAAACGGGTTTTTCAGGAGATTAAACCTTCATGAACTACCGGAAGAAGTAATAGACTAAAAACAATTGAAATGGATGTTGCCTAGACCTGATGAATTTGCAAACTCGCTCCCATATTTGGAGTTGTTTACCACAAAAGAAAAAAAAACCGAGTGCTGATAAATTATTCAACTAACTGGCTTCCCTGTCCATGGAATTTTGGCTCATGAATAGCTTATTGCGAGCTAAACTCTAGCTGTTGGTTTTTCTGGCCGCTAAGAGAACTCAGAACAACAAAAAAATTTCGTAAATCTGTTCAACTAACAAACAAATTATAACAGGCTTCCCGAAGGATAGGTGGAATAGTTTAATGCAAGAAAAAAAGAGTGATTCTTCCATGCCATTGCAGACACCTCTTTCTAAACAGTTTATATTATGAAAAGTTTGGTATGACGCGTCTAAAAGCACTACAAGTGGGTGACTTGAACTCTAAAAGAATTCCAAATAGGCAGTTTCAACATGAGGAAATTTACTAACATTTTGGATGGTGTTGTCGCAAAACGGTTTTAAAGAATTATTGTACTGTCTTTGTTGTTCCTGAAAAAGTTTAAGATGGAGAAAATTAAGAACGAACAACTGGTCCGTAACATTACTGATAACGCTAACTGACTCTAAATTCTTCTTGCAAAGAAGTAGACAAGAGACGGTTGAAGTGTTGCAGACTTGCAGTCTTTGCCGACTTGGTCACTTACGTGAAACTCAAATCGATAAAATGCAACGGTTTGCAATATGTGTTTCGAAACAAATGATTGTTTTCCAACGGACAGAGTGGTTTTTGTACGGCCTTTTTGTACTTAGTTTTTATCTCGTACTCTCTTTGTTTCATAACCTAAGGTGATTTTAAACGGAACGATTTTTTGCAGAATATGTTGCCGCTGCAAAATTTTATTAAATATTGTTGATAAGTGGCATGTCTTCAGTGTAATTTAACCATTTTGTCTAATTTTTGTTTTCATTTTAGGTTGATTTACGTTCTTTTGTTGGTACCACTGTTTACTTAGTATTCTTCAGTAAAATTAACTGAGCGGAGCTTGTTGTAAGTTGTTGCTTGAAAATTTCTCTTCGTTGTGGCATTTCTATCCGTTCATTTGTTTAGAAGTTTGAACTATATACTTAGAAATTGCTCCCCTTGTCAAAGGACAAACTGTCGCGAACAAACTGCAGCGAATCATAAGCGTATATTTTGCTGCATAGATTGTCATGAGTTTATTACATACACCAGGATAACAATCGCATCGTGTAAAATCTTACGTGTAAACGGCCCTTAATACTTCTTAAAGTTAAACATAAAATCATAAACGGAATACACTTGGACAATTGTTCACTCTACCTTTAACTAGAAGGCAAATAGCAATAAGTACCTTACGTAAGTACTGATAAAGTTTGATGCAATAAACGATGTTCCCGTAAGTCCATTTCTGCCACCACCAACCCCTTCCACCATATGTAAATTACTGATTGGACTTATCTTACTGAGTTCCATAATTTTTTGCCCCGAAACAAGTTAAGCTCTACCCCCTTATTATAAAGCAATAAATCATTACAGCAATTTTAAAGTAAACATTGGGGCACTTACTTTTTCCCTTGCTGGGTCTCTCTTCTCTACATCTTTCTTTCAGTTATAGGTTTTACTATAAGAGTAAATATAAAAATACATGAAAACTATTTTTAGCTGCATTAAAGAAATAGAAAATATATAGTATACTATAATATTGTGAATGTTCAGGATATTTGTTGCACCCAGTTGTCTAAATTTGCATGTTTACGTTTAGGCAACGTAGTAATTGGCGTCAGGTATTGCAGTTGGCTAGGCATAAAATTATGGTAAGGTAAATAAAATAAAATTAAATAAAATAAAGTAAAGTACAGTAAAGAAAAGTAATTGATCAAATAAAGCAAAAAAATATTGAAATAAAATTGAAATGACATTGAAATAAAATTGAAATGAAATTGAAATAAAATTGAAATGAAATTGAAATAAAATTGAAATGAAATTGAAATGAAATTGATATGAAATTGAAATGAAATTGAAATGACAAAATAGTTACCAGCGATTTACCGGGCGGAAAGCGAAGTCGTAATATAAAAATAAGAGCCCAGCTCAAAATTCTCACAGAAAGAGACATTGATTAAAAATATATTTTACTGACGTTCGTCGCCAGACGCGCGACATCTTCAGAGTATAAATGAATAATGAGAGTTAGCATATTAAATTATATTTACATGGTATAGGATGACACAAAGCCAATGAGAAAAGAGGAAGGTATGAGAACAGGAAAAGCGATGAGATTTATACCTCTTTTCTCATCGCTATTTCTTGTTCTCACACCTTGAGCCATGCCCAAAATGTTAAAGTGTTAGCAGGATTTGAGGCTTTGCAGAAGTGGTCCAAAACAATACGTCGAAAACTGAGGAAAGGAAGCACGAACAAGACCCAATGGACAAAAAACAAAATTCATGGAAGAAGCTTCAATACAAATATTTGGAAGATAAGACCAGTGCAGCAGAGAGCCGTAGGGGAATGAGTAGAGAAACTAGTAGACCCCCTCCAGTCGAAAACTAATTTCATTAAACCTTTTAACTTTTTTGACAAATTTCTGAAATTTTATGACAACGAATTTACGGTAATTCACTAATGTCTCACCATATAAACTTCAAAAATGAACAAAATAGTAAAGCAATTCTAAGTTTATATCAGAATCCAAATTAGAATGGGAAAATGGTCATATTGTCTTATTTTACATAGAAACACTGACGGCACACGAGCAACAGTGCTTTCTTGGTAACCGGGCCCCTTAATTTCTTCCTGGCCACTTGATTTCGAACTGGCCCGAGGTAAATTTGATCCCACTTCCCCCCTCGTTCCCTTTAGGCGGTACTAGATAAGAGCACGTTTTGTGAAAGCAGAAATCATAAATCAGTTAATTGCGATAAAAATACTAAGGAAGAGAAGCAAAAAAATTCTCAAGCAACTATATGCTTCAATCGTACTGGACCGGAACAAATAGCTACAGATTGCCACAGTACATTTAGATGTAAATGCACCAAAAACGACATAACATATGTCTGTGTGATACGAAATAGGGGAAGATGCTGACAGCTAACTTCTGCCTCTTACCCCATAGTTATTCTCAAACCCGGTGGTACTAAATGCCGTGGTTTGTTGGACACAGGGGCATGAGTCACGTGTGCCTCAGAAGTACTTCTTGATCAACTAAAAACCGGTCCCAAAACATATAATACAAAAGAATCAAAATAATGATGGAAACAACCGACGGAAAAATTTATTTGTACGTGATTTAACAAACAGAAATCTTGAAGGAAGCGGTCAACTGAAGACAGAAGTAACGAAAAATAAATCACATGATTTTGTTATCCATAAAGAATCCAAGATGTGATTATGTTAGCAAATTAAACCAAAGAAGAATCTCATCATTGAGGATGTCGATGTTTTATTTAGCTTGACAAATCATACAATACTTATAATATCATCCATGCTTGAACAACAGTTATCATTAGCATCTTCCAATGCTGTTAATATAGAACGTAAAGTTCTGAAGCCCAATCGATATTGAAAAATCCGATTGTAGTTGAAGTGAGATCCAACTATGCACATTTGATTGAAAATTGGCTTTCGAAGACGGCCGATGGTCTCCATTACCAGTTTTAAAGAATTCTTTATTTCCGTGGAAAACTCCACTCAATGATTCAACAGTGGCTGAGAGAAAGCTTTGAGAAAAAATGGTGGAATTTCATCAAAACTACTAAATATTGCTAACACTAATAACCACCCTTTGATCAAAAGTGCAATTTGAGGATTGACTATGACTGTAATTTACACTTCTGAAATGCTTAATAGTGGAAGTTTGATCTGACTGGATTTCAGAAAAATATTTGTTGGTGCATTATGCACGACCTTCATTGGATCACTGATGATAGTGTGGTACGAATTCTGCTTTTTGTAGAAAGCAATGAACTTATACATCTCAATGTTTTCTTGATATTAACCCCATTTCGAGTAACAAAATGGTCTGTGGTAGAAAAATTTTTTATGAAGGTTTATCTGTCGATTTACCTACTTTAATTTGTAAAGTTCTTAACATTTTTCAAATCGGATCCTCTGATATTCATAATAGCTATCCTTTTTAATCGATTTCTTACCCTCATTTGCATGTCTCTTAACATTCGACTCAAGCCTTGGTGCATGATACTTCCTAATCCTCTTGCTTTTCAAAGGTTCATGTTGATTGGCAATGAACTTAAACTGTTCCGTTCAAGTTTCCCATGCTCTGATAAGTTCACCAATTTCCACTTCCTAAACCGCTGTTGAACATCTCGAATGGAACTCCTAAGCTTTAATTAATTTTCTTAATGTTGTCTACTTTGAAAAAACTTGGATAACATTTTGGACTACGGTGTTTCCTTTCAAAAAGATGCACACTATAATCTCAGACCCCAATATAGGAAACAACAAAGGACGTGATATAACTTGGCTCATTTGTCAGAAAGACTGACAGAGATCGGTTAAAGTCTCAGGAGTTATACATGTTTGCTCTTGAATAAACTGAGCATATAAATGTATATTGGTACTTGGGGCAATCGTCTAGTAGGCCAGCTGTTACTGACGTGTAACAAGAAACGAAAAGATTTATTCACAAAAACGAAAAGAAACTAAAGAGTTAATTGACAAACGAGAAAAGAAACTAAAGAGTTAAGACAATAACTAAAATGTTCAAGGCTTATCTGTCTTCTCAACACTTTTAAGCTTGCGATTCTGACGACCCAACGGTGAAAGATGATAAAAGGTTCCAGTAGCAAAGCGTTCCAACCAACTGTTAACTTCTTGTATTCAGGTAACGATCTTGAGCACATATCAACATGAAACAACACACAATAGCACACACCGAGGGTCGGAGCGAGTCGCACTTATATAGCCTGTCCATAAACCATGACGTCAACTTACGTCATTTCTTAAATGATCTAATGTACTATTTTTACAAGCAATCATGACAATGCTCATGACTCAAGTAACCTAAAAAGCATGACAATGTTAATGACTCAAGTAACCTAAAAAGTACTCACATCAGCATGAGTCAGCAAAATTACAATCTCAGTATGAATAAACGGTATGACTAAGTAAAAACTATAGGAAATTCAAATGTTCGAGAAGGTTCTCGGCGCGTGACAACTGTCACGTAACACTCCCCCTCTTCAAAAAAGAAAGTTTTGTTAAAAACTTTCGCTGGAGGGTATATATATTTACAAAACAAAACAAAATACTAATTCAAATCCGGGATAAACAGTCTGCAATTAAATTGTCCTTTCCTTTAATGTGCTGTATATCCAAATCGTATTCCTGCGACATCAAACTCCACCGCAATAACCGTTGATTCTTGTTCTTCATCTTATGGAGGAAAACTAAGGGAAATTTTGGTCACTAAAAACGGTGATCGGGAGATTAAAAGAGGTGACATAAACTTCAAAATGTTGTAGCGCCAGAATTAAGGATAGACACTCTTTCTCAATCGTCGAGTAATTTCTTTGGTGCTTGTTACGTTTTCGGGAAAAATAGCAAATGGGGTGATCCACATCATCGTCTCCTTGTTACAACAGTACCGCACCAACGCGACATCACTTGCATCGACAGCCAATTTGAAGGGACGGTCAAAATTTGGTGCTGATAACACTGGAGCGCTAACCAAAACAGCTTTCAACTCCTCGAACGCCTTATCACATTGGTTGTTCCAATCAAACTTGACGTTTTTGCTCAGCAACCGCGTAAGTGGTTCGGTGATGAAAGAGAAGTTCGGACAGAACTTCCTGTAGTAACAGGCCATCCCGAGAAAACGCATCACGTGTTTCTTGGATGTAGGTCTCGGAAACTCTGAAATGGAAGTGAGCTTGGCATCTACCGGTTTGACATGTCCCTGACCTACAACATGTCCCAAGTATGTGACTGTTGCACAACCAAACTCACTTTCGCCAGACTAATCGTTAACTTCGCCTTACTCAGCCTCACGAAGAACTTTCTGATGGTGCGTAGGTGTTCTCCCCAGGTGTTGTTATATATAATGATGTCGTCAATGTATGCCTCACAATTTTCAAGGTCTGAGACAATACTATTGACAAGACGTTGGAACGTCGCAGGAGAATTCTTCATTCCAAAAGGCATGACCTTGTATTGATAAAGACCGTTTGGCGTAACGAAGGCTGAAACTTCTTTAGCACGGTCAGTGAGAGGAACTTGCCAAAATCCTTTCAGCAAATTAAACTTGGTGACGTACTTTGCGTTACCAATTCTATCTATGCAATCGTCCATGCGGGGAATAGGAAAGATGTCGGACTTTGTAACGTTATTAACTTTCCGGTAGTCTGTACACGTAAGATAGGTTCAATCAGGCTTTGGGACGAGAATACACGGTGAACTCCAATTACTCTGACTTGGTTCGATAAAGTCATTCTTAAGAAGATAGTCAATCTCGTCTTGCAAGGCTTTTTGTTTCATGGGATTAAGTCGATAAGGATGTTGTTTCACAGGAGTAGCATCGCCAACATCGACATCGTGGAAGATCAAATTAGTTCTCGTTGGAACATCCGGAAATAAATGTTGAAAGTCTTGAGTAAGTCTTTTTAAGTCTTGACGTTGGGATGGCGAAAGATGAATTAGTTTTAAATCCAGATTCTTGAGGATTTCAGAGTTCTTTAGCTTGCACGTGTCAGACAGACTAGAATGTTCAGATAAGTCATTTTCTTCCTTAGGATGCAGACTAACTGCATTTACAAGATGTGTCTTCTCCTGACTATTTCGTTCAAAGTAGGGCTTTAGCATATTTACATGACACAACTGCTTATCTTTACGCCTATCTGGGGTTATTACTACGTAATTATTTTCACTCTTTCTCTCTTTAACTACATAAGGCCCAAAGTACCTAGCCTGAAGGGGTTTTTCAGGAATGGGAAGCAAGACTAAAACCTTATCACCAGGCTCAAATTTCCGACTAACGGTCTTGTTATCATACCTAGTTTTCATCGATTTTTGGGTTTTCTTAAGGTTATCCCTAGCTAACTCACACGCTTTTGTAAGCCTGGTGCGAAAATCCGAAACATATTGTCAAAGGTTCAAAGAGTTGTCCTCGCTTCACAGAATCTTTTCTTTCAGGAGTTTGAGTGGTCCCCGCACCGTATGTCCAAAAACAAGTTCAAATGGACTAAAACCTAAAGATTCTTGTACCGACTCTCTTAGCCGCAATTAAAAACCTTCATCCCAATCTTTTTCTGTATCAAAACAATACGCCTTAATCATGTTTTTTAAGGTCTGATGAAATCTCTCAAGAGCACCTTGACTTTCTAGGTGATACGCAGACGATCGAAATTGTTTAATCCCTAACTTGTACATGACCTGTTGAAAAATACTTGACATGAAATTGGAACCTTGGCCCGACTGAATCGACTTTGGGAGACCGACAAGTGAAAAGAACTTAATCAAGGCCCTAACGATAGTTTTCGCCTTTATGTTTCGCAAAGGTATAGCCTCTGGGATTCTTGTAGAAGCACGCATTATGGTCAACAAGTATTGATTACCTAATTTAGTTTTTGGTAAAGAACCAACACAATCTATCAGAATCCTACTGAAAGGTTTCTCAAAAGCAGGAATAGGTTGAAGAGGAGCTTTAGGAAGGGGTTGGTTTGGTTTCCCAACCATTTGACAAGTGTGACAAGACCTACAGAATTGCACGACATCTTTCCTAAGACAAGGCCAGTAGAAATGACTTGATACCTTGGCATACGTCTTATTGACACCTAAATGACCAGACATAGGAGTCTCATGTGCCAAACTTAATACTTGAGAACGATAAATTTTTGGAATAACAACTTGGTACTTTACTGCCCACTCATCCTCGGCAGAAATATCCGGAGGTCTCCATTTCCGCATTAACACGCCGTTTTTTATAAAATAGCAAACCGGATTACTAGAAATATCATTATCATCTACAGCTTTTTGAAACAGGGGTGAGATCTCGGGATCTCTTTTTTGCTCTACAATAAGAGATGACTTTGAAATGGGTTGGCCCTGATTTGAAAAACTTTCTTTAGACAAATTTTTCTTAGAAGAATTAGATTCATTAGTGTCATCAAATCAATCACTTTCAAAAACTTTTCCTAGAAAAGTGTTAGACAAATCAACGTCTGCATCGACGTCTTCTTCAATAGTTTGTTTCTTACTCATCGCTCGAGTAACAGCATAAGAAGGATACAAACCAGGAATCTCCTGCTCAATAGGATCAGGAGTTTGATCACAACAGGGCTTATTTGTTACAAGACGGCCACCTACCACCTTGTCCCCGCAAGGTCATTTCCTAAAAGAAGGTGAATGCCTTCGAAAGGTAACGAAGGCTTAATTCCTAAAACTACAGGTCCAGAAACCAAATTCGAAGACAAGTAAACAGTATGGAGCGGAACAGGTGAATATCT
This sequence comes from Heliopora coerulea, assembly GCA_030142905.1. NCBI lineage: Eukaryota > Metazoa > Cnidaria > Anthozoa > Scleralcyonacea > Helioporidae > Heliopora > Heliopora coerulea. Next base: position 375,400 of record JASJOG010000120.1, on the reverse strand, counting down.
TAAAGAATCTACTCCTTTAATAAGTACATTTGTACCAGAATAAGACTTATCAGAAAACGGCAAAGTATCTGCCAACAAAAGAGACTGCGAACCTCCGGTATCTCTTAATATTTTAACAGGAGTAGCGATATTTAAATCACTTTCAAGTGAAACAAAACCATCATGAACAAATGGTTCAAAAATCTCCATAATGGGATCTGAAGGGGATTCAACACTAACCTTAGAACTATTACTCTTAGCTCTAACGTCAGAAAACGTGTCAGACACGTCATTAACAAATTTTGATTTCACAAAGCTAATAGGCTTTGATTGGCCGTTCTCTTTCCTTTTAATTTTCCAGCAAACACTTAAAAAATGACCTGGTTTTTTACAATAACTACAAACGACGGGGTTAAATGGTTTTATTGGTGTGTTCTGTTGTGTATTCGATGGTGTTTGCTGTTGTACTGTGTTGGATTTTGGTGTCTTTGTGTGGCTATTATTGAAGGTTGATTTATAAGATTTCTTAAATGAGTCCCTAGGTGGACCACTGAAACGTTTATTGTCAGGTGTAAATGATGAATTTTTTTGTTTTGAGGTAAAAGACTGGTTTGATTTATCTACGAACGAGACTTTGTGTGTGAGGGAATAGTCGTCAGCTAAACAAGCCGCATCCGCTAAAGTTTCTGCTTTTTGTTCGTTAATGAATGACCGGATGTCATTATGAATGCACCGCTTGAATTCTTCGATTAAAATAAGTTGTCGTAGTTTTTCATGATTTTTGCCAATTTTTTCTGCAGCACACCAGCGATCAAATAGTTGTTCTTTAGTTCGAGAAAATTCGACATACGTCTTATTACTTTCTTTTTCGCATGTGCGAAATTTCTGACGGTACGCTTCTGGGATCAACTCATACTCCCGAAGAATCAATTCCTTGACGGAATCGTAATCCGAAGCCTGTTCCACCGATAACTGGGTATAAATATCACGAGCTTTACCGATCAAGACGCTGTGTAATAACAATGACCAATTCTTATTCGGCCACTTCAGATTTTCCCCGACCTTTCAAAATGTAAGAAATACTTATCAACATCCTGTTCCTGGAAAGGAGGAACCAATCTAATGTGCTTGGTAACATCAAAACTGACATTTAGATTGGATCCCGGATTACCAGACCTCGATTGTTCCAATTCTAATTTCCTCAATTCCCACTCGTATTCTAATCTTTGTTTTTCTAATCTCTCTTTCATCTCTCGCTCACGATCCCTTTCATCACGTTCCCTTTCTCTTTCTCTAAATTCTAACTCCAACTTAAATTTCATAAATTCCGCGTCCGTCATTTCATTACTTTTCACATCAGATTCCTTAAATACCTTAGTACTAACTAAGTGACTCATTATGACATCTTGAATTTCGTTTTTGCGCACATGACTGTTAACTTCCAACTCCAAATATTCACCTAAGGAGATGAGGTCATCCTTCCTTAACTTAAAAAATATTTCCTTGTCGGGTTCCGATAGAAACTCCTCTGCCTTAAACTGAGACATTTTACTACCGAACTTAACTAAATACAATAAAAGCTAGGTTTCCCGGGCGAGCCCCCAATTGTTACTGACGTGTAACAAGAAACGAAAAGATTTATTCACAAAAACGAAAAGAAACTAAAGAGTTAATTGACTAACGAGAAAAGAAACTAAAGAGTTAAGACAATAACTAAAATGTTCAAGGCTTATCTGTCTTCTCAACACTTTTAAGCTTGCGATTCTGACGACCCAACGGTGAAAGATGATAAAAGGTTCCAGTAGCAAAGCGTTCCAACCAACTGTTAACTTCTTGTATTCAGGTAACGATCTTGAGCACATATCAACATGAAACAACACACAATAGCACACACCGAGGGTCGGAGCGAGTCGCACTTATATAGCCTGTCCATAAACCATGACGTCAACTTACGTCATTTCTTAAATGATCTAATGTACTATTTTTACAAGCAATCATGACAATGCTCATGACTCAAGTAACCTAAAAAGCATGACAATGTTAATGACTCAAGTAACCTAAAAAGTACTCACATCAGCATGAGTCAGCAAAATTACAATCTCAGTATGAATAAACGGTATGAACTAAGTAAAAACTATAGGAAATTCAAATGTTCGAGAAGGTTCTCGGCGCGTGACGACTGTCACGTAACACAGCTTACCAGTTATAGTAAAGAGAACCTATGTTACATTCAATAGCAATTATGTCGATTCTAGTAAGAATCACTTGAATCCTTTAAAATTTTTCTTTAGTTTTCAATTATCCTGCAAGGATAACGAGTCTCATGGTTTTTCGATGTCACGGTCTGTTAAACAAATGCACAAACGTAACTTCAAAGTTTCGTTTTGAAATCACTTTGCTCTTATTAACTCAAGAAACGTTTTCATTTTTTAACTTAACAGTTCCTTAAGCGACAATAAAATACAATAATTTCAAATTTTTGTCGTTAACTTCATAAGCTGAACAGGTATTGTCATCACAACATCTATTATCGGTTGTGATGTCATTATCTAAATTGTCCTCATATGAACATGGTCTTTCTTGATCACGCTGTATACGTCATGTCCATCATTACACTTTATTTATGATAATATTTAGTTACGGTGAGGGTGAATTGTCCGAAAATAAAGCTCAAAATCGATTATTGAAGCCTGTATGCTGGCAAATGTTTTAATTTATTAGGTAACTGATAAACATGTTGGTGTAAAAATCTCGCAGCAATTCAACATACATGTTCTATCTAACTTTGACATTTTCATTCAATATATATATATATATATATATATATATATATATATATATATATATATAGCATAAATAACTTACCGTTGTTTGAAAAAGCGAGGAAGAATAGAACTAACCCAGAATCTAGTGTGAAATGGAACTGGAAGCTTGAGACAGTAAAACTCTTATTAAAACAACCCGGAGATCTTCCTTGCAGTTAATTCAAAATATGCAAAATATGTTGAAAACACAGCAGGTTGCTTCAAAGCGTTGCTTGCGAACGATATCTAACCTTTTTGGTTCAGGTTTGATGTTTCCTTTAACGTCAGATTTTTAATAATCAAAATAGATCAAACTATGTCAACACCACAATCATATTCATAAACGAAGCAGACCTTGTCATCGTGACGTTTATTTTCTTGTCTGACGTCTTCATTTAAATTTACAATCTAACGTTATAAAACATGAATTTTCTTGATTACACCTGTATATGTCTTAGCAATGACGCAGTTCTTTAACGGGAACAAGCTCTAGTGAAAATCAGTGGGATGAAATGAAGTACAAAAATAGGGCATTCAAAAGTAAATTCAGGCAAATATTTTTATTCACCAACAGATAAACATATTTAACTATAATAGACTCATATAAATGCAGCATATTTTGTATTGTTATACTAGATGCATTGCATGAATATCGTACTGTTGCTTAAGAAATTTCGGAAGAATATGAGTAAACCAAAATCTGTTGAAAACGTGAATTGTCGACCAGAGGTATACCAACACTTTTACAAAAGTAACATGGTAAACTTCCTAACAGTTAACCCAAAACATGTAAAACATGGTCGAAACACAGCAGTAGTCCTTTCTATGTGTTTCTTCTAGAAGTTTCTTCGGATACGTGGCATAAAGATGTGATAATCTCTTTTCAGTTTCCTCCTGATCGTAGCTCAATTTATATTTTATTGGTTGTTACAATGTCGGGTTATTTCTCATTACGTGCGCCTTTATGTCATAAACTAAAGTCAATAACGATTTCTTTGCGGTGCCGCATGAACGAGCAATACTCTGAGGCTTGGGCTTCACTAAAGATTCTAGTCAAAACGTTTCATCAACTATAATCATTAAATTTAATTAATTGAAAATTTGTTTAAACAAAAAGACATTAGCGCTCAGTGGATCTCTCCTTACCCAGAATATCTTCCTTCAATGCTGTTTTAGAGAAAAGGGTTTAAAATGTTGGTCTTTGTGAGCTGTTGCGACTACCCGAAGACGCAAAGCCTTTTGAATGTGGCGTGAAGTAGAGAATGTGGGCATTAACGGAGAGGAACTTTCCTCTAATATGTTTCAGTTTATAGCCCACGTGCACTGGATAATGAGATCGCTATACCTACTAGTATCGACATGAAAATGAAGCCGTACGTACGCAGAAGAGCGGTACAACAATTATAACATTGAAAGAAATCCAATAATTAAACGTAACATTCAACTAATGATTTATTTTTCCAAGTAAATTGATTATGTGAGATATTGACCTTACTAATGTCTTACGAAGACATCTTTATGTCCTAGTTCAACCTCAGAAAGATAATATAATCAACGATGAACGATAATGAACAATATTGTCTGTGCATATATAAGAAAATAAAAGGATGTGGTCTCTTCTTTGCATTGAAAGGTGAACCTCCTGTTGTTCTGTGGAGTTCCCTTCAAATGCAATCGACTTCAGTGAATTAAAAATCACATTCGAGTGAAATAAGTCATAAACAAAATTATTTTGATTCACTAAGTACGGAGTAAACCTCAAGCGTTGCTGCTGTTCCTTGACATGAGCAAAGTACCCGACATTTTGACCACCAGACTTTCACCACCCATCAGGAAAAAGCGCGATCCTTAAATTTTTTAAGCCCACTCCTATGCGTTGTTTTTCTATCGATGCATTCATTAACGATTTGGTGGAGCTTCTATTAAGCCAGGATTATAAATGTAGTATGTTGTCATAAAAGACAAAATATGATGCGTTTTTTACGCTAGTTATTACTTATATCCGGAGAACTTTTCTTAAGTTTGCAATTCTCCAGCAAGGATAACGAGTCTCATGGTCTTTCGATTTCACGGTCGGTTAAATGGACACATAAACCTCATTCACACTGTTAGCATTTTGGGCATGGCATGGCTAAAATTTTGACACGGGTTCTGTTATTTTTAGGCACATTTTCACAGTGTAGACTTCTGAAAATTTGTTACCTGTGCCTCAAGATTTATCCATGCAGAGCACCTCTACGTTTGTAGGTCTTGGAACGGCTAATTTCCTGTGTCGTGACCGAAATTTGTCGTACAACGGGGTTACAGTTGTTACTTCAAAGTCTTTTTTTAAACTCACTTTCATCCTATGCATTCAAATAGTATGTTTCCTTGAACGTAACAGTTTTTAAGCGATAATACAGTACAATAAACTCAGTAATATCGTTAACTTCATAAACTAAACAGGCATCCTCATCGCTACCACATCTGTTATCTGATATGATGTCGTTATTTCAATTGTCAGTCAAATATTATCAGAACATAGTCTTTCGTGATCAAAACTGAATAGGTCATAGCAATCATTACAGCTTATTAATGATGATATTAAGCTACGGTGAGAATGAATTATCCAAAAATAAGCCTCAAAACGGAGTATTCAAGTCCATATGTAGGCAAATATTTTAATTTATTTGGTAACAAATAATCATGTTTGTACGTGCGACAAACTAGCAGTAATGCAGTACAAATGCGCTTTCTAAATTTGTCACTTCCAAACAAAAAATAAGCCAAAAATAACTTACCGTTGTTTAAAAAGACGTGGAACAGTAGAAGTAAACCAAAATGTGATGTGAAATGGAAGTTGAAACTTGAGATATACTAAAACTGTGATTAGAGGAACTCGGAAAAAGTCCTTGTAGTTGAGTCAAATATGCAAAATATGTTGAAAACCCAGCAGTCGACCTTCGTGTCTTTCTCGAGTTTGATAGATTACGTCGTAGCGAGTTATGAACCTACAACAGGAACACTGTTCCGGTGGTGGGGGTGAGCTCGGCAACATGATCAGGGGCGCCAGATGTAAACCAGGCCAGTGGGAGCGAGAAAAAGCTCACTTTCATTTGACATAGCAAACAAGCAAAAGGGAATTTTTAATTCAGTATGAGAAGCCGTCCACCATTGATCATTAAAAACCTTGACCAGCCGACAACTTCAAAAAATATAAGAGAAAACAAATTCCGAAAAAGAAGGCCATCTTTTAACTTAAGATTTAAGTTAATGAAAGATGAAAACTGTGAAATGGTGATATTTCGGTTTTATTGCAAAATCAGTCGCAATCACCATTTCACAATTTTCATCTTTCATTAACTTAAATCTTAAGTTAAAAGATGGCCTTCTTTTTCGGAATTTGCTTTCTCTTATATTTCTTGATTATCAATTTAACATTCTAAACTGGAGATGCTCACAGTAAACGTTTTTCAGTAAGTCAACAACTGCTTTTAAAGAGTAATGGTAACTCGACATGGACAATGAAAACTCGCATAAAAGAACCACTATTTTGCCACTTCAGGCTCTAAATGTTCTTATATATTTGCTATCTAGTGAGAAATCAGGCTGAGCAGGTTCTTAACGGGTTCTCATTTACAGGCCAAAAACAATTGTTCTCAGGTTATTGAACTATTGTGTGCCATCACTCTATCCTAATACAGTACAATATATTACACTAATAATTGCTATTTAGAAGCCTCTGAATGATAGAATGTATCCCCTTGGAGTACTACATAACACTATCTTTCTCGCATTGATTTAGTAAATTTGGTACTCTACTTTTGTATTCCCAATAACCCTTAGAAAATGCTTTTTACATGTTTGTTAAAGCTTTATAATTTTCGCATAAGAACCTGTCTTATTAGTGAGGCTGAAGTGGTTCTTGTATATTAGATTCTTAATTGACAAATTTCAGCTTGGTGGTTCATAATCTACTGGTTCTTTTATGCGGGTTTTTACTGTACTTCCGTTTTAATGTATGTTCCAGTTGTAGCATTTGAGTTTTTCCAATCTTTGGTAAATATGAAACCAGATTTTTAATGTTTTTACTTCGTTTGCTGGATTTCGTTATGCTGATAAAACAAATTCAAAAGTAAGTATAAGATACCGTGATGGTACCATCGCCTCTTATTCCGTAGTACATAGTGGTGCCTTCCCCGAGTGGCCCCATAAGCGCTGGCAAAGAGCAGGAGGGCCAGCTGCACCTGCGTGACCCCGTGACTGCGGCTCCACTTCATATGTAATAGCGATCAAGAATGCACCCAAGAAAGAGGGATAGGGTGTCGAAATTGGGCTAACAGAAAATAGGTGTCCTGAAAACTTTCGATAACCTGGAAATGGCATTTTATGTATGTATTCTGAATGCAAAAATATTAGTTTGTTTCGGTAGATATGTCAAGCACGAGAGAGAACATTTATCCTTTAACCAAACACTATAAAGAGCAACTAAAGAAATTCAGTTTCACCTCGTTTTCCAAAGGCTTTCCTCGGTGCTTGATCATTAGTCAAATTCTCTCTCTCATGTTTGGTACATTACTAGATTTTTGGTAAATTACAGAGTTTCTGTCGTTAGTAATTTATTCCAAGATCATATGTTACACAGTGACCACGGAGAAACCCAGTAGAGTGGCTTAGGAAAGTGGACCAGGGAACAGAAGTGTTGTGGTAATCTAGCAACTTTCTCACGATCCAAGATATATTGGAAAGATAAGACCTTTACTCATGTATAAATTTATGTATAAAAACATACATTACTTTATACGTACGGTTGGAGTCAAAAGTTTACTTACATCTAAGCTCAGAATATTCAACTTCTTGCAAACCCACCCTTTCATGGTACAGTACATTTCACGTGAAGTCAACTCAGGTATCTAGTATGCTGACATCAGCTGTGATTTTATAACAATGACTTAGATGTAGATGTATTTGTAAGTTTTAGTTACTATGTCAAAATTCCCGTGGGTCAAAAATTTACATACAACAAGCTGACAACCTCCTTAATCAGTCCATAGGATTCCTGAAACTAATGCAATTACTTTTATAAGTCTTTTACTGGCCATTGGACATAATTATGATGTAACAGTCGTGGGTGTGACCCTGTGGCTGTAAAAAATAGCCGATCATTAAAGACAGTGCCTTTTCGGTCTTGATTTCAACTATGGGAATATCAAAGGAACACATCCAGTACCTCAGAAAGAAAATCGTGGACTTAAGGGAATTGTGGACTTAAGAAAATTTTGACATTAGGAGCCATTTCCAAGCAATTGAAGGTACCACGAACATCTGTACAAACAATGGTTCGCAAATATAAGGACTTTGATACTACGGAGACATTGCAATTTTTAGGACCGTAATGTAAATTAACCCCCCACAGATGAGTGAATTTTGGTTCAAATGGTTAGTTGAAGCTCCAGCTAACCATAAATGACTTGGTAAAGGAGTTAGCGGCATCAGACACAAAAGCTAGTTCTATATCACCATGGCCTGAAAAGCTATCGCGCGCAAGGAAGAAGCTGTTATCCCGAGACCGCAATCGAAAACCGAGACTGAAGTTCGCGAGGGACCACTAGGACAAAGATAATGCATTTTAGACGCGTGTACTTTGGTCGGATGAGACTAAGATGGAACTCCTTTTGCATAATGATCACCGTTATGATTTGGCGAGGCAGGGTGAAGCATTTCATCCAAAGAACAACGTTAAAACAATGAAGTATGTAGGCGATAGCATCATGTTCAGGGGATGTTTTGCTGCAACAAGGACCGATGAACTGCAGAAAATACATGGTATCATACGGAAGGATTATCTAGAAATCCTGAAGCTAAACCTCAAGACGTCAGCCCGGAGGTCGAAACCTGGTCACCATTGAGTCTTCCAATAAGACGATGATCCTAAGCATTCCTCTAAAATAGTCGCAAAATGGCTTAAAAACAGCAACGTGATGGTAATGGAATTGGCATCGCAACGACTTGACCTAAATTCCATCGAAAATTGGCAGAATGCACTTAAAAAGCTTGTCAGAGCAAGGAGGCCAACAAACTTGACAAAGTTATACCAGTATTGCCAGGAGGGATTGGAAAATGAATCAAGCAGAGGATTTTCAGAAGTTTGTTGAAGGCTAACCCAAGAGTTTAATTTACGTTAAACAAGTAAGAGGCAATGCAGTCAAATACTAACAAGGTGTATTTAAATCTTTGCCCAAAGGGAATTCTTAAGTAGTTACTAAAACCTAAAAATACATCTATCTGTTAGACATCTATGATTTAAATCTACCAGATCCCTACCCTAACCCTAACCCTAACCCTAACCCTAACCCTGACCCTAACCCTAACTCTAACCCTAAACTGGTTTTCCTCGTGAAATGTACAGTGCTATGAAATAGGCGATGTTGCGAAAATTTAAGTTGAATATTCTTTGCCTAGTTATATGTAAACTTTTGACTCCGACTGCATATAAATATATGACTTTAACTTAGCAGACATCCGTTACTCAGAAGTAAGCTTTTGTCTGATGTTTCGGAACATCAAGCCTGTCTGTGGAAACGTACGTTATATTTAGACGAATTGATTAGTTCACTGTAATTGGACAATGGTCAACAATCACGAATGATCTCGACTGCTTTCGAAACGAAACCAGTTAGTTCTAGTGGCCCAACTACAGGGTGGGAAGGGTGGGTAAGGCCTACGCGCACACGAGCAAAAGGAATTAATTAGAAGTTCCGAGAATTTTGTGATGTCATTGTAATTTTCATATAACGACGGCATGAATTTGCTCGAATCAATCTCAAACTATTTTCAATTCGCAACATGATCAAACAGTTAGATTAAGGGAAATTTTGATCCACCGCCTCTTTAATAATCCATCTATTTATGTATGACAGATTTACCAAAGAATTACAATTAACAAGCGTGAGAATTTTCACTGAAGTCCCCTGAACATTACAGATAAAATCCTCTACTTTAATTTGATTTTTTCTGCATTAAAGCTACATTGCCATTTGGTTCCGTATTCTAATTAATAGTATCAAGACAAAATTTACGAAAGCTGTGGGGCCGACAAGTTAAATTGACGATAAACATCAAAATAAGAAGCATTTACAATTAATGATTATCATCAAAATAAGAGTGAGAACAACCTGTACGAGTCCAGCTAAATTTTTGTGCTTTTTCTTTTTTCCTGTAAATTTTGAGCGGAAAGATTGTTTAAGATACTTGGCGTCTTGCGTGCAGCAACAATCAGGTTTAGGTCTACAGTCGAGAAAGTACCCGGAACTGTGCAAGCTAGCAATGAATCACTTTCAGTACCAGCATAAAGTTTTCCGCTAGGAAGGTTTTATTGTCACGTAGGTTTGGTTCTCATAGTACTAAGATTGGAGCCAGAAACATAGTGGCGTAGTGAGGAAGGGTGGCAAAGGGGGTCAATTGCCCCAACGCGCAAAGTCTAGGTGTGCCAATTTTAAAAGGTGCCAAATTGTGTTGTCACAAAAAATTCTAGATAAATGTCCAGGACAGTTATTTCATTTTCTGAATTCGAAGGTGGGGTCACTTGTAGACTAGAAGCATATGTTCGAAGGTGAACGCATAGATAAATATAGGCACTTACGTAATTTAAACATTGTTTTATGTGGTTAAAAGACGAAAAAAAGTTCATTTTACTGGCAAATATAAGAACCGACGTTTCGACGTTGGCTTAATGTCACTATCGAATAAAATTGGAGGTTAAAGTAAAATATAATACTGAATTAAAAATAATATGACATAGTCAAGGTTTCACTTAAGCACTACAAATTACAAGACATTCACATTGACTGTTCGGGATCATAAATCTCGTGGATTGACATAATCATCAGCATTAACTCTTTCACTACGGGAACTTTCCCTTTAACGAGGAAAATTACCTGGAGTTAGCCAGAGAAAATTTCTACTTGTCTTATGCACTGTGGGGAACGCAAGAAGAAACCCGCACTTTCACAATAATCACTAGTTTATAATATTTATTCTCGATCACCAGGAAAGACGATCGTCACAATCCCAATCCACAGAGCACATGCACAACTCACAGTGTCAAATTATATTACAGATCACATTACCTACCTATATACTTCCTCTTTAAGCTTATTGGCTCTAACAAAATTAATGACGTTAAACCTAACAGTTTCCGACACACTCCCCCATGAGTCTCCCTAATGGAGGCTCATGCAATTAAAGGAAACTGCCTCTTACTAACAAAACTAAGAAACTAAATAATGCTAAGTTAAGGTGTTCAATTGGCATAGATGAAGCAATTAGATAGTGTACAGTTCAAGAGTTCTCTTCAGTCCCAAGGATTTTCAGTCTTTCTCTCGCTACGATTGCTGCTGTTCTCTTCGGTCGGAAAACAGGGGCGTCTACGTTCAAGGTAGTTGGTGTGGTCGTCTTGGTTACGTCACAAGATAACTCCAGCGGGTAAAGATGCTGTACTGGTCTTTCTAAGTAATCCCTCCCAGCCCGTAGCTTCACCGCTCGGATTTCGCCTTCCTGACCTTCGATCAAAGTTTGAACGATACCCAAGGGCCATTTGCCTCTACTCTTTTCTAATGGGATTTTATGATCACCACGTCTCCCACTGCCAACTGTAGCTTGGTGCCCGGGTGTTTCATGTTGTGTCGCTCTCTCAAGGCGCGAAGGTACTCCTTAGTCCACCGAGACCACATGGCTTCTTTGCACCTTCGTAAGTACTTTTCTCGCTTCCTCAGATCTGTATCTTGAAGGTGATGGGGCTCTTGTTCGGGCAACAGATTTGGACCTTGGAATAGCATGGAAGATGGTGTCAACACAGGAAGTTGAATGTCATCTTCTACGTAACAGAGAGGTCGATTATTCACCGTTATTTCTACATCCAATACGACATCACAGAGTTCAGGCCAGGTGAGCACGTCATTCCCAATGGTTTTATGAAACGCAGAGTTCACCACTCCAACAAGCGGTTCAAATTGCCCTCCCCACCATGGCGCTCTGCTTAAGTTGAAGGTCCACGAGATGTTATGCTTCGTCAAAATAGTATGAGGTTGTTCGTCGTATTGCGCCTTTTTTAGCCACCTTGCTGCTGCGATAAACGTTTTCCCATTGTCAGAGTAAATTTTCTTCAGACGACCACGACGAGCAATAAATCTTTTTGGGCTACAGATGAATTCACCGGTTTCTAGATTAGGCAAGATTTCCAGGAACAAGCCTTGGGTGAGACTGCAGGCGTATAATACGAGATATGCTTTGCTTTCTACCTTTCCCTTTCGTCGATACTTGATGGGTCCCGTAAAATCCACTCCAATTGTCTCGAAGGCAGTTGTTCCCTCAGTTCGGGAAGTTGGAAGTAAACCAGGAGGAGGCTGGGCGTGCGCAAGGGCCTGAAATCGCTTACAGCCCCAACACTGCTTAATGACGCGTCTCGTCACTCGTCGAAGGCGTGGTACCCAATAACGCTCACGAACTTTAGCCATTGTAAGACCTACACCACCATGTAGAGTATCTTGATGCGCTTGCTCTACAAACTTCTCGGTAAATTGGCTGTCATCAGGAAGGTAGGTGGGATAAAGTCCTTGAATCCGACCGCGACATTCAAGGATTCCTTCGGAATTCGGCTGAAGATTTAGCTGTAATCGATCTTCCTCGTACTTTGGACGATTTTTCGCACGATCTTGTTCACGCAGAATCCACCATTTTAATTCTCGTTCTACTTCGTCAGTCGTAATTGGCCCGACTATCTTGGGATGTCTTCTGAAATTCTGTACCAGCCGTCTAATCCAACAACTCTTGCGTCTTCCCAACAACTCACCAAACTCATCAGTTTCGTCGATTGTGATGGCCATTACTTCTTTCACCATTTTTGCTTCTGCTTCCGACTCCTCACTAGCACTTGTCGCACGATTTTGGGGCCATTGTTCAGGATGAGGCAACCACACTGGCCTTTTCCACCAAAGATTATTGTTGGAGACAGGTCCGCCACGACTACCAAGGTCAGCAGGGTTCTTTTCGCAGTCTCATCGCAGGCCAAGTAGATTGCATTCACCACTTGTGAGCACATTTAGTTGTTGCTGAACATACGAAGGTTCCCCGTCCTCCTCGGTGATATTATCGTACATCAACTCCGGCACGTTGGAATGCCATTTATGAAGGGAAAACGCGGCGTCAGCAAATATCTTGTTCGCTTCTTGCTTAAGGTCTCGAGCATCGCTTACTGTTGCTCCACCAGAAATGAGATCGTCCACATATAGGCTACGTTCAATCTCGCTCACGGTCGTTGGACGTTTTTTCCTCCAGGATTCAAGATGCTGCTCGATTACTCCCACCAATAAAAAGGGGAAGGAGCCAGCCCAAACAAGACCCTTGTGAAGCGAACCGTCTCCACCTCTGTAGAATTAGGATGTTTCAACCAATGGAAACGAAGGGAGTCGCGCTCCCTTTCTTTAATACGCACTTGTAGGAACGCTTTACGAAGATCTCCAGCGACAGCCACGGGGTGGAATCTACCACGCACCATCACGTTCCACAGTTTGTTTTGCAACGGTGGGCCGGGGTCTAAACAGTCATTTAGCGAAGGATCTTTGTTTCCACCTCGAGCTGAGCAATCATAGACCACTCTCAATTTGGTGCTTTCGGCTTCTTCACGAACGACAGCGCGATGTGGCATGTAATATTCTTTCCCCACCACTTCAAGAGGTGCCCTTTCGACTACGCCTTGTTCCAACTGTTCGCGAATGATGGCATTGTACTCTTCTAGTCTTCCCATTCTGTTAAGCTTCCTAACTTGTGTCTGCAACCGTTGCAGGCTTCCATTTCGGTTCGAAGGTAGAGGAGGGTGGTTTCCCTTCCAAGGTAGGCCAGTTTCGTACCAGCCTTCAACAGGATGGCGAGAAAGCTGCTCTCGAAACTCCTCGTAAACTACTCTTTGATCACCCGAGGGCGAATCAGCTAGTCCAAGGACATCAAGGCTACACAGGCGTTCGTAATCTGAGGAGGAGTTAATGGCAAGGAAACCATTTGTCCGATCGATTCCGTCTCCTGGCGCCGTGATCACCCATCCGAAACGGGTCAGTTCGGCTACAGGTTCTCCTTGTCTACCAAGACGCAATTGCGTATTAGTGCGAATCTTGGCGTATTCGTTGGCTCCAAGTATCAAGTGAACCGGCAAATGGTCGTCAGGGGTCTTGTCTTCCATAACCACACTTTGTAAGTGCTGGTGTTGCTGAATAAGCTTATCATAACGTGGATTATCAAGAGTTAACAGTTCACGTTTGTTTATAACGGTTACCTTGGCATCAAGGGTGAAATCTCCTCTCAACGACTTGAGTACAAGGTCATGTTCCACTAACTTGGCTGTGGTAACACCAAACAATGTAGTAATCTTTCGGGTACTACTCTTCACGGCTTTCGTTTTCACTAAACTCGTCAACGTCGTCGATGCGTACGAGTGACTCGCTCCACTATCGAGTAGCGCTCTAAATTTAATCCCATTAATCGTGACTACAACGACCGGATGTACGACGGAAGTTCTACGAACACTCGTTGTCAACACTCTTTCTTCTTGTTCTTCAGAGGCTTCAGGGCAAATGGACGTATGATGTCGTTTTTTGCATTTCTGGCACGATATCTTGCTCTTGCACGCACTCGCTGCGTGTAGACCGTTGGCACAGTTAAAACAAAGGCGTTTCTTCGCCAAAATTCGTTTCCTCTCATTTGGGGATACCACTTTGTCACACGAGCTCATCTTGTGGTCGGCACTGTTACAGTAAATGCACCGGATTTCTTGTTCTCGGGAATTAAACGCGCGTGCACTTGTCGAATCCTTCTCTTTGGTTTTCCTACTCATGCCTTTAACGTTGTCGTTGGTCTCCGCCCACTTTCTCAAGGCCTCTAAAAGTTCTTTAAATGTCCAACTTCTCCAGTCAATTTGGACATGCGACACCAATTCCGCTTTCACCGCCTCGAGCTTTTTCATCACATAATACACCGTCCCTTGAATAGTGTCTAATTTCTCGAGAGTTTCTAAACTCTGGACGTTAAATAACAACTGTTCGTAAAACCGATGTATTTTCGGAACATCTCGCTCTGTTATGCTCGGTAGCTCAATTATGCTAACCACGTAAGAACCGGCGACTTCGCTGCGGTGACCATACTTCTCTTCTAAATATTTCAATCCCCGCTTATAGCCTTCTTCAGTGAAAGGTAAACAATCGATTGCGCGCCTAATATGAGGTTCCACCAATTCCTTCAGATGAGAAAACTTGGTGATTGGAGAAACGTTTTGCGAATCGACCATGGCGTTAAATTGGCCCGAAAAGGGCACCCAATCATGCGGCTTGCCATTGAACCTTGTTATGTTTAACTTCGGCAATTTTGCAGTTTTTTCCGAAAGTTCTCTCTCCTTTAGCGCGGCCTCTAGTTTCTGTTCTAGAAGTTGTTTCTCGAATTTCATTTTTTGTTCGCAACTTTGCACTAGCTCTCGC
Source organism: Heliopora coerulea (assembly GCA_030142905.1). Lineage (NCBI taxonomy): Eukaryota > Metazoa > Cnidaria > Anthozoa > Scleralcyonacea > Helioporidae > Heliopora > Heliopora coerulea. Next base: position 360,117 of record JASJOG010000120.1, on the reverse strand, counting down.
TGCTTAGCTCTTTGATCAAGTTCTTCTACAAATATCAACAGTTTGTTTTGGACTTTGTCCGCTTCGGTAACACACGCATCAATTTCATTTGAGCATTGTTCTACATTTTCTTCCGTGTCACCTTGCCCGAATTTCGCTTCTTCAATGCTGCCTTTTAATGTAGTAATCGTACTTACGATTGTTGCGATGGATTCCTTTTGTCGTTCAACTGCAATTCGCTCTCCGGTACTTAGAATTTCGTCAGTTCGCTTCAGGCGAAATGGTAGAGCCTTTAACTTGGCCTCCATCTCGGAGAGTTGTTTCTTGAGAGACATATTTCACGTGCGCATCTAGCTATACGAATAACGAGCCCGTCGGAGGTGCCAGTAATGTGGGGAACGCAAGAAGAAACCCACATTTTCACAATAATCACTAGTTTATAATATTTATTCTCGATTACCAGGAAAGACGATCGTCACAATCCAACAAGGGCAGATAATCTTTTGAGCCAATCAAGGCGTTTGTTTACTTCCGTGCAACAAGCCAATCAGGTTACATTATTCACTTAATGGCTGCCGAAAATCACTGGGATGTGCATCTAATCATTTAAAGCCTTACGTGAACGCAGATTTTCCATTTTCATGTTCCAAACCTGTATTTCCCAGTAAAATACAATTTTTTCTTGGATTTCCTCCGACGGATTCGCGATTTATCGCCTATTACCCACGCAATCGGCGTTCGAATTGCGGCTCACGCAATGCTCGCAACTGAGAGGGCACGTAGAGTCAGTCAACCTTCAATCGCATTTGTTGTCGGATTGCCATGGTATCAGAAACCTTCCGAACGTTTGGTTTGCTGATTGTTTTCTCACTATTACAAGGTTTAATAAACGTCTGGCAGTTATCAACCTTTGAACATTTTTATCTCGTGTCATATATACACCTAATAAACCTTGATTAATTTACCAATAACCATATATTTTCTTCTTCAATTTGTTTATAACAAGACAAATCAATTCTCTTGCTTGTAAGTTATCTTCTTTACCAGACGCGGGCATTCTGCCTTGAAGTATAGAAGAGAATGAAGCCTATGAAACTTGATTATGTTAAATTAAAATATTACAAAGTAAACTTTTAAAAAGCAACATTTTATGGATTATCTTGAATGATTTGCTTGGCCTCTGGCATTGTTTTTCGTCAAGCTCGTTGGTTTTCGGCCACAAACGGCGGGAAAAATAACATAACTAATTGTATTCTTGTTTTTCGTTTGACCTTTTCGTTATTTTCGAGTTAAAGATGCCTAAATATAAGAAAATCTGCAATAATCCACTTCATGATGGTTGGTCAAAAGGTCAAGATGATCAGCGAAACGTCAACCTCAAAGCACATGGTTTATCAGAAATAGCTAACGCATTTTGCAGTCTCATGAAGCAGGAATTTGGCGCAAAATCACTAAGTGTGAACCATGTTTGTAGAGCTTGTCTTCAGCAATGCCTAAAAATTCGAGTTTTCAGAAAGTATCTTCCAAGAAACTGCGAAGCGATCAAACGCAAGGTAGAGAAACAGGTATGAATCAATGCAACAAAAAAAAAGTATAGAAATATGAAATTTTAATATTATGTCCCAAAATCCCCAATCAATGGCTAAAGTTTCATAAAGCATTATTTGCTGATATTTGACAACAACCTTTGACTTGCAATAAAAATGTAAGGCATATTAATTCTAGACAGTAACCCCTCAGTTTCTAATCAGATAACTGATGGCAATCCTTCGAGCTATAGTGTAGGTTCTTGAAATTTGCATTGCTTAGCATGATACCTTTCCTCTCATTTAGCTTGAAGTTTTTGCTGCGTAGTTCAGAGGATGTTTCCCATGATCCTAATAGCACAAGTACCATAAGTTCAGCAGATATCAATGAACCAGACATGGTTGGTCAAACTAGCAGTCAAGTTAGTAATGAGTCAACAGTTACCTTGAATTCACCCAGCCAGAAAATGTTAGAAGATTCTGAAGAAGACATGATATGTCAAGTAAAAAACCATGAGGACAAAGAATGTTCAAAGGTTGATAACTGCCAGACGTTTATTAAACCTTGTAATAGTGAGAAAACAATCAGCAAACCAAACGTTCGGAAGGTTTCTGATACCACGGCAATCCGACAACAAATGCGATTGAAGGTTGACTGACTCTACGTGCCCTCTCAGTTGCGAGCATTGCGTGAGCCGCAATTCGAACGCCGATTGCGTGGGTAATAGGCGATAAATCGCGAATCCGTCGGAGGAAATCCAAGAAAAAATTGTATTTTACTGGGAAATACAGGTTTGGAACATGAAAATGGAAAATCTGCGTTCACGTAAAGCTTTAAATGATTAGATGCACATCCCAGTGATTTTCGGCAGCCATTAAGTGAATAATGCAACCTGATTGGCTTGTCGCACGGAAGTAAACAAACGCCTTGATTGGCTCAAAAGATTATCTGCCCTTGTTTCACAATCCCAATCCACAGAGCACATGCACAACTCACAGTGTCAAATTATATTACAGATCACATTACCTACCTATATACTTCCGCTTTAAGCTTATTGGCTCTAACAAAATTAATGACGTTAAACCTAACAGTTTCCGACAGAACCAGGGAAAGTTAAAGAGAGATCAACTCTTTCGAAGCGGGGTAAAAACCCTGTTCTTTTACTCGTACTAACTCCACACGATTTTACTTGTCAAAGGTGTTTCGGGCGCCGGTTAAGAGTTAACCAAAAGATGAAATAATGACGCTCTTATTATACAGTCGAACCTGTATATAACGGCCCTGTATTAAGCGGCCACCCTCTATTAAGCGGCCAGTTTTCAAAGTCCCGATTTTTTTTCTATAGAAATACTATATTTGTCACCTGTATTAAGCGGCCGCGGCCACAGTTTACCTCTCCCATGTCTGTCTTTTGTTATTATTTTTACCTGTATTAAGCGGCCACCCTCGAAATGAAATCCGAGAATATTTAGGTAAACACGCACATCACATTTTATATGGACTTTATTCTGTTCAAGTGATCTGTCAACATTGTGAGCAAACAAAACATTTCCTATATAACCACACTGTATAACATTTATTGATTGTTAGCATGCAGTTCAGTGTCGCTATTCTCTACTTGAAACTTCTCTTTAGCTAGGTTGTTTTTCAGCCATTTGATTGAAAATAGATCGACTTCAAACGTATACTTGCAGGGATTTCCAGGCCATAACCTTCACCTCTGTTAATGCACTTGCCCTTTACAACAACTTTTCCGCTGTTTGTTGGCCGTTTCAAAAATTTGGTCAGCCATGCCATCAACTTAGGGACAGGACCAATCACTTCGTATTTGTCCATCATTGCGTTAGGGTGAAAATATGGTTTTGAAGCAGTCTTACGGCAAACAGATCTTGTTGATCTTTATTTTGGCGAACAACTGCCACGGCATTCGTGTCTTTTTTATTTTGCGGCTCTCGTTTCAGTTCAAACAACTCATCGACTTTCGGCTCCCAAATACCCATACATGCATGGTACCCGCGAATATAAGAATCTACGTGAAAAAGTTCCATAGACATCTTAATTTCAGACAGAATTGTAACAGTGTAGCGACAACAGAGTGTCATTCAAAGCTTCCACTTGTGATGTAGCTGTCAAAAAGGCGATAAATGTGTTGTAATATTTAGCTGAACCCAAACGATACTTCTCAAGGCGCAGCCTGCGATTACTTTCGGACTTCATCCACGATGTCTAATAAGAAGTGTAAATGTCTTTCTCTCAGCGAGAGAATTGCTTTCCCTTAAGACATTAGGTTTATATATTCTATCGTTATTAGTACTTTTCATTTAAATGTTTTATTTATCATACAAATTGTTTGAAATAGTACTGCTTGTCTTATTCTTTTCTTGAATGAGGTGTTGGTGAAATTTGGCCACAACCAAGTAGCCCCTCATGGAGTATTTTCGGTCATCCTGTATTAAGCGGCCACCTGTATTAAGCGGCCACTTTTCAAAGTCCCGAGGGTGGCCGTTATATACAAGCTCAACTGTAACTTTCGGCAGTCTACTGGTTGACAAGCTATCCTAGGTATCTGTTATCGATTTAGCCAGTCGTCTCCACACGTCACATGCTGTTTCTTGTCAGTTGTTGAACTATTTCCCAATAAATTATGATATTTTTTTAAGGTGCGTGGCCCCGCACCTGTTCGTTTTATTCCTTCGTTACACTTCTCATCCCCGTGCGTCAAGGATGTACTCGCACCGCCCCTTGCAAGTCAACAAAACGCGTTTGTTAGAAGATTCATACGTTTCAATTTTGGAGCCTGTAATCAGATACATGAATAATTGACAAATACAAGGCTGATTGAGATGACTGTTCTTTTTTCTTCAATTTCGTTCTTCAAATTATTAAATTATCGAGGGTGTCTAGTCCCAATGACTCTGGTGTAGCCCCTCTTGTCAAGAACCTTAGTCCCTCCATCTTAGTCCCTTCTGGCACCACCACTGTCCAAAGTAGCTGTTGAAATACATCGTTACCTAATGGGAAGATGTTTATCTCAATCTATCAGTAGCTCTTCAAATATTGTTGACAATTTCAGTGTCCATTGCTATTTGTGAGAGGTCATTCGGAAAGGTAAAACTCATTTTGACTCACCTCGGCTCATCGATCGGACAAGGTCGGCTTATTGCTTTGATTCAGTTAGGTATCGAGAAAGGAATATTGTAACTCCTAATTTTTGAAGGTGTTTTAAAAATGTGCGACTTAAAAAGACAGAGAGATTGATTTTTAAGTACATATTCCATAAATAAAGTAGGGTAGGGTGGGGTAAAATGGGTCGGTGTAGTAAAATGGGTCGGTATAGTAAAATGGGTCGGTTGGCAAAATCATTTGTAAACGTCCATAATATGAACTGTTTTGGAAAAATTTTTTTGCAGGTTGATAATAGACTGTCTAGATCTTCTAGCAATGATATTTTTAGATTCCAGATAAAAAATTAGCTCCTTTAATTTGAAAACATTGCATTGCACACAAGAAGTTGATTTTCGAAGATTGTCATTAACTTTGATGTGTGCTGCTCTATGTAGCAGATGATATTAACTTCTTGGTATTATTTATTAACTTAAGAACCATATTACATATTACTATTATAAGGTTTTTCATTCTGATGTCAGGTGCACTTTTATTTCTAAAATTGCTAGGTGGGGTAAAATGGGTCGCCTGTCGAAAAATAAAAAAAAATCCTATTTATTTACTATTTTCGGATCCAATGTGACATATATGATGTGTGGATCTGTGACTACTGCCAACCAGAGAACATTGATTTCGATGATGACTTCTACTGTCAAGTTTGTGTTGCAGACTAGATGTCATTTCAGACTAGTCATAAATAACTATTACCAAGATTATTTGCAGTTACTTAAAATGTTTTACATAATATTTTCTCTTGTTTAGACATTAAAGGGTTTTATTTAAGCTTAACTAACATTTTGAGACAGTAGAAGTTATTTCTATGAAGCATGATCGCTTGTATTTTTGGGTGACCCATTTTACCCCACCCGACCCATTATTCCCCACCTAAAGTGTATGTAATTAAAGAAGTCATAATCGTACCCATGCCTGCACCAATATTGAAAACCATTATTTTTCATAAACTCATAAGTCATTTGTATAAACTAAATGATTTAAGTTCAATGATTTTGAATACAGGGAAAAATATAACAATTTGGTTTGAAAAATACCCATATTTTGACCCATTTTACCCCACCCTACCCTATCCACTTTCATTAAAGTATTTTGTAATTTTTCAAGTTGGCAGTGAGCGAGGGGGCGCCACAGGTTATGCCTGCCCTAGGGCGCCATTAAGACTCACTACACCACAGAAGAAGCTTTTTCTTGACTCGTGCTTTTGACGTGAAATCAATAACTTTGCTGTGAATTATAAAAATAAAATTAAAATGTGTCGGCAAATGTCCTCATTATAGTCTCTATCTATGCGACGTACGGAGCATTACGTGGCTGTTTATTTTGCAGAAGCATGAAGCGTATAAGTTGGTAAGTTGGACGTACACTAGGACTTGGAGTCGGAGTCTAATTGACTGGACTCGGACACGGAAGTGCACTCGGATTTCGTGGACTTGACTTCAACACTGCCCCTCTTGCATCAGCACTTCAATTTATTCATTTTATATAACTGAGAATAGCAATCCCATATTAGAATGCAAAATACTTGATAAAAAATGGTTGAAATTGAAAAATATGAAAAATAATCAAGCTTAGGTCTACTAGAATAAATTACAATTAACACCAAGTACCTGCTGCTTCTGCACCACGCTGCATAAGGTAATTAGCAACTGAGGTATGCCCATCCTGTGATGCAAGATGAAGTGGAGTATAACCATTATTATTTGTAGATGTGAAGTCACTCTCTTTGCTGATTAGTAATTTTACAGGATATAGATGATCCCATAAGCTGGAATGGTGAATAGGCACGTAACCACGATTGCTAAAAGATTAACTTCAGCAGCACGTTGGATTAAGTAATCAGCAACTGAGATCTCTCTATTCTTTAATGCAAGATGAATTGGAGTATCACCATTTTTATTTGTTGATGTGGAGTCACTCCATTTGCTGATTAGTACTTTTACAGTATGTAGACAACCATAGTGACATGCATGGTGAATAGGCAACCAACCAACCTTGTTTCTAGAGTTAACATCAGCGCCACGTTCGATAAGTAAATCAACAACTGAGGCATGGCCATGAGATGCATCAAGAAGTGGTGTCCATCCACGTTTATCTTGTGCATTAATATTTGCTCCGTGTTGTAATAATAATTTGACAATTTCTAAATCACCTCCGAATGCTGCCCAATGCAGCGGCTGTCGCGAAAATTTATCCACATTCCCAACCTTGGCTTGTTCATCCAATAAATATTTCACTATCTCAGCGTCTCCTCTAAAGCAAGCATAATATAAACCAGTTCCCTCCATCCACCCTCCACGCTCTTCAATGTCTGTGCCATTCTCAACTGCAGCTTTAACACCATTCAAATCTCCTTTCTCTGCTGCAGCCCAAACAGACATTTTCCTATTCAAAACATACGCATTCACGTTTTAGAAAAATGGATTCTCCGTCTCTGCACCCCCTTTACCACCATCAACGGGATGAGGTTCCGCGGGAGCAGGGTCCCTGCAGAGTCTCACCCCGCACCGGTCCACCGGCATGAGTGCTTCCAATTTTCTAGGAATTATTTACAGCTTTACCTACGTACGAGACTCTACTCTCCTCCAGTGTGGGAGTCTCCTTTTTATTTAATTGTCACTTGTGAAGAAATTTCTTCCGAAAACATACGTCGTTTGATGATTTTAAATTTTTCAAAAGCTTTATGGTGATTGGGAGCTATTTTGGGCTTCTTTCTTTACTAAGCATGTTCCACTTCACCCAAAGAGGTTTCCTTGGCAATCATATATTCCAGATTTCCGGGAAGGGGCGAAAACTTAAGATTAATGGTCCGTCAATTGCTCGAGATACTATCGTCACGAATAAACGAGGCTACTACGCAAGCACAATACGTCTGAGCTGTTCGCAGATATTTAGAAATATTTAGAAATGCATATCGAAAAGGTCAGTGATTCCGAAAAGAAACTACCCGATTCAAAAAAAGTAATTGCATAGCAATCCACACTTGGGAAGAGAGCTGGTAAAACGACGAATGTTCGTAGCCAGGCTTACAGCGAGAAGGCTTCTAAGTGTCCTTAGGACGCCCACTTTTAAAATATCAAGGTTTTGGACGGCTTAGAAAGTGTTTGGACGTTCGTCGATTATTTCACTTTCAAGAAAGTAAATTTCAAAATTTAGGTAAACTCACGTAAAAGAATGACAAATATTGTGTCTTTTTATCAAATCATAGTTGACGTAGGTATCGTCTTATGTAGATAAACGTGCGATTGCATTTTGCAAACTTGTCACGTCCGATGTTCGATTACTATTATTTGCAAGCAACAGTTGAGCATGCGATTTTTTCAGGGTATGTTTACGTTGGAAACGTCCACGTTTCACAAGAAAATCTCGACACTTCAAATATGGCCTAATCAATCAACTGTCAAAAAAGGGACAGACAGGCGGAACTATCATCAAATAATTGTTCAAGTGTCAAAATTTCTTGTGAAACTTGAACGTTTGAAACAAATATACGCGGTAAGATATTATATTACACAAAGTGAAGCGACAGACCATTGCTGCATTTGGAACTAAAAATCCCTGACTGGAGTGCGTAAGAATTATGTGAATGTATAAACGAAAAAAGCTATGAGTCGCCAAAGTTCATTATTGAACTTTTGCCGACCGGTGAAGCCACGAAATTAAACTCAGGATAAAGATGAAACCATTGGGGAAGAGAGGTCAAAGAATAGGGAATTAGAGGGAAGATCAGAAGACGAATCTGTAGAGGAAACACGCTCAGACGTGGAAACAGCTGCTGTAGCTGGCACTAATAGACTGCAGAAGAAGGGTCGAAAATTCCCACTGTCTTGGAACACCAAGTATGGATCTCGGCTGAGAAACGATGCTGGCCAAGACTTAATGTTCTGCAAGTTATGTGTCAGTGCCGGTAAAGAAGGTCCCTGGGTCAGAGGAACAGACAATTTCAGGGCCAAAACCATCGAGAAACACTTGGCTAGCAGTGACCACAAAGAGGCAGTGGCAGCTAAAGCACCGGGTCAGCAGATTCTACCCTCTCTGTTTACTGGTTCTCAGCTTCCAAGAAATAAGGCAATAGAATCAGCTCTGAGAACAGTTTAGTGAATCTTAAGTGAAGAAGTGGCCAATTGCAAATATCAAAGCTTGCTAAATCTTCAACGCTTACAAGGGTGTGTTGACGTGCAGAATCTTCGTAATAGCGGAAATGCCTCATACGATAGTCCAGAAATATTCAACCACCTTCTGGCAGCTTTGAATCAGTTGCTTGAAAATCAGGTCGATGTTAAGGTCAGAGTAAGTCCTTGTATTGGAGTGAGGATTGATGAAGTACCGACAGGTCTAATGAGAAACACATCGTTATCGTCGTTCGATATATTGAACTTACTACAGCACAACTTGTTACAGCATTTTTGATGTGTAAAGAAGTTTTCGATGGTAGTGGCGCTAGTCAGTACAATCTCATGGTGGAAATACTAAGTGATAAAAACATTCCAATAACGAAAGTTCACGGACTAACCACTAAAGGCGCGTCCGTTATGATGGGTAATTTGAATGGCATTGCAACCCTCATCCAGGAAGACAACCCGTTCTGTGTCACCATACACTGTGTTTTTTCACCGATTAAACCTAGCTGTAAGGCAAGCCTGTAGGGACATACCAAACTTGCAGAGTCTAACTGGAATTATAAGTGCCATCTACAACTTTATTAGCCAATCTGCAAAGTGCACAGAACAACTTAAGGAATTGAACAACCTTCTTGAGCAGAAAAATATCAAATTGAAAAGGTTGTTTGATGAAATAACACGATCACATATCGCACTTATTATAACTTATCGAACTTATACTGACTAGTTGCGTCCCAGTTTCGTTTAGCATATGTGATGAATTGTTAGTAATGCCGAAAATTTGATTAAAGTACTTTTAAAGCAGTTTCGATTGATTCAGGTATGCCTGTGGTAAGGTAAATGTGATCAATCCCATGATGCAACTTTGCTCTAAGCTTGTCTGAAAAGTCTGAAAGATGAAAGATTAATGGAAAGAATGTCTCTTAAAAAAATCTGCTAATCGCACTTTTATGTACACATTTTTGCTTTAAAAGTACATTTGACGTCTGTGATGTTATGAGAGCTGTGTTTTTTTTATTCCCAAAATGTGTAGGAAACATGCCAATTTTTCAGTAGTTCGAAGTTACGTTTTCCTCGCTTAGAAGTGCTGAAATCGCATATAGAGGACTTCATTTCTTCAAAATTTTCTGGGGGAGCATGTCCCCAGCTCCCCCTAGTTGGATCGTGCCAAAGATCTTGGCTTACATCCTGGCTAAAAGCCTGTTTCTAGCTCACACTTTAGACCAAATGGTAACCTGAGCCAGGGGGATCGGCCTACTGGTGTGTTGAATGTTGCTAAGAGCGACAAAGGTTCATCTAATTTGCTTTGGTGGAAACCACTTTTAGCATCAAGTATAGAGAAAACTGTGGAATCTGGGATTTCTGTTACTACTGCCTCTATTGTTCGCATACGGTGGTGTTCTCTTTTGATCACTTTGTTCAATTCTTTCGGGTCGATGCAGATGCGAATCTTTTCATTTCGTACTGTTACTAATATTGAGCTGACCCACTCTGTTGGCTGTTCAACCTTGGCTATGATTTCATCTCTCTCCATTTCTCTTAGCTTCTCCATGGTCCTCTCTTTCAATGCAGCTGGTAACCTTCGACCTGGGTGCACGACCCTTTTTGTGTCTGACTGCAGCTTGATGTTGTATGTCCCTGGTAGAGTCGTAGTTGTCTGTGCAAGTTAGCGGAAGTCCTCTAATTCAGGTGGTGCAGTGTTCTCTTTGCCCAACTGGCTATTTGCTTGACTGGATGAAATTCTTAGTCCTAGCGTCTCAGCCGTGTCTCCTGAGATAACGTTCTCTTGGACGATGTGGATGATCTGAAAGTTCACTTTGATGGTGTGGCTTTTGTAGCTTACTGGTAGTTGTACCATGGCCAGGGGTTTTATGTCATGGTTAGAGTGGGTTCGTAGGATTTTTGTTGACTTCTGCAGGTCACCCTTGTCCTCGATTTTCTGGTAATCTGTGAGTGTGAGGGTGTTGCAGTGTGCACCGGTATCTATCCAGAACATGACTTTTTTCCGCAGGACTTTTGTGGTGGCTATCCATTTATCATGTGGCTCAGATTGTAATGGCTGTGTTGCATTAATCTTTAAGATATCACTTGGGGTGCACCCTGCTGGAGGTGCACAAGTTTATACTGAGTTCATGTTGTGTCCATGGTCTGTTTCAGAATCACTCTCTGAACTGGTTGCTACTGCTTGCGGTTTCTGTATTAGTTGGCATGCCGCCAGCCAGGCGTTGTGTTTTTTACAATAGGAACATGTCGATCCAATGGCTAGGTATTTTCCTTGATTCCAGGTGTGCTGTGGGTCTTTGCTACATCGATAGGGTTACTTTCTTTTGAGCTGGTTTTCTTCCTTTCTTCCTTGGGATAAATTTTCCTTTTTTGGTTTTGGGTCTGATTGCTGAGACATGGGGGCCTTCATCTCGCACTATCTTCATCTGTTGTTGAGATAGTTTGTATTGCTGTACGATGGCTAAGGCTTTATTAAGTGTGAGTTCTTCACCTTTGTCTAGTAGCCTTTCCTGTGTCTTTCTGTAATATACGCCTTCAGTCATAATATCGATCAAGATATCATCTACGTTATTATATTCACAGTCCATGAGAATAAATGTCAAATCTTTTACAAAATTATCAAATAACTCACAAGCGTTTTGCTTTCGGAGTCTCAACTTGTGTCTTGCTATTCGCCTATTCTTTCTAGTTCGAGTGTATTTTCCAAACTTTTCGAGAACTTTGTCAGGCTCCTCTTTTCGCCATCTTGCCACGTAAACGTTTTGTAGATTGCTCTGCCTTGTGGGCCAATCCATGTGCCTAACCAGCATGATTTTTCCTTGTCATTTGCCTTCGAAAATGGTAAAGCGAATGCGAATTCGACCATGGCCAGAAATGCAGGCCTGTAAGCGGTGCGGTGTGTGGGCTCATGTGGTTCAGTGATTCAGCGCATTATACAGATCAGTGTGGTTCAATTCGGGAAAGACAACATGGCGGTTCGTTTTTACCAACAATTGCACAATTTAAGCACAGCTGATTTTTTTCTTGAAATTTTCCCGATATATAACCAAGCACAATTATAAATATAATAAACCTCACAGTGGCAGAATCTGGATCGATGTTCAATTTCGAATACTTATACAATATTTTCAAATGTTAAATATATTGGAATCCAAGTTGCGAAGTTAAATTTCCCGCGAAATTGCACAATTTAAGAGCCCAAAGTTCATAATATCAGCGGTCAACACCATGGTAACATAGCAACAGCTAAAGGAAAGTAATGGCGAACAAGAAAACAAACTTTTGGTACGAAATTTTGATGTTGTTCTGCGAAGTACGATGTCTTTCTCCCTTCAAAATGTACAAAGTCCACTCTGCGAAATTGGTGAACTTCATCACGTTGGGGAACACATTAGGATATGTTTTTAAGCTTCTCAAACGTGATGTAAATAAAGATAGAGTCTGTACGATCCAGCTCTGATATGGACATCTGCCGATGCCTGCCAACAACGAGCAGAAATTGGAACTGTAAGGTGCCTAATATGTCAGGATCACACACTTTCTCATACGATGACTATGGTAAAAATATTGTTTCTCGGGAACATAGTTAGGCAGCTCGAATTGTCCCCAAATTTTCAGTGTTAAAAGTTCGATAAAATTAGTTATGTTTTGGATATGGACATTCACGATTTCTCAATTGTGGGTTATGTAGAATGCAAATTTCAATGATTTCCCACTCTTATCTTAGAGTAAGACTCCATATTGGATTCCTAAATTAAATCTAAATCGCGCATGCTTGGCAGCCATGTTGGCCTGCATTTCTGGCCATGCATGACGTTTAAACCTGCTAAATTCTTGGTATAGATCTTCGCTGTCCCAATCAACACAGGCAGTCAAAAAGAACTGCTCAAGCTCGACTTTTTGTACAGTGAAGGATTACCATCGCTTACAACCTGTACCAAAGACTTTAGTTAACTTCCATGCCAAAACACTTTATTTCAGTAGATTTTAAGGCATATTCCACAATTTTCGTAAGGATTTGTTGCCATTTTAAGCAGTTTTCAAGGGAAGGTCTGGTCTTTTCTGAATTTATCAGAACATCACTTCGAATGATTGGTACAATGAGAATCTCAGGCCAGGTGTGAAGACTATGGGTCCAAAACCAAAGATAAGCCTTGAAAATTGCGAGAAAGTGCTTGCATTATTAGAGGAAGGCTGCTCACAAAGAGAGGTCGCTGCTCGAGCAGTGGGCTACAGTCAAAGAAGTGTCAGTGACATCTTGAAGACACACCGACTGACAAATGTGAAAGAACTATGTACAGCTGTCAATGCTGCCTGGGAAGGATTTCCACGCGGAGGCTTAGTTAATTTGATCGACGGCATGTCTAGCAGATGTGAACCTGTCATCAAGGTCAGATGAGGGCACACAAACTATTAAATTTTTCCTCATTTATAGTTTCAAGTCTCATTTTTGGTGTTCTGTGATAATGTTACTCAATATCACTATCTGCCCTGCTGGTGAGCAGATATTTTTTGACTGCCTGTGTATTTGTGGATGTTCGAAGTTTGCGACTGCCATTGTCAGATTTTATCAAGATTTCGGGCGGATGGCTCGTATTTGGCGTAGATTTCGTAGCAGAACTCCTGATACCATGAAAGAATCAATAGAGGTCAGCCATTAAGGTTGTAACTGTATTTATTGGATTAACCGCTGACCGTGACATACATTACACAGACATTGCTGGTTTGGTGATTAACATGGACTATTAATTAACTGAAAAAGACAATGAAGATAACACGGATTTCATCCCAAACCAGGAAAGAAAGGAGTAATATTATTGGGCCAAAGCAATGCTGTGTTAATTTTCTCCCACCTCTATACCTACTGTACATGTCATGTAACCATTACATGTATGTGTGCATATTCACATGCACCTGTACTCTACAGTTGATGTGTACATACTATACATGTATGTGTCATTGTGAATGTAAATGTGCATGTGCATGGCTGTGTACTAGTTTATATCTTTGTGTGTGAGTGTGTATCAGTGACATTGGGAGAATGGATGAATAGATAAACAATTTTGTGAACTTTTTAACCTCTTATAAGACCTAGCCTGAAAACTTTGGGGGCATCAAGGGTTTTTAAGACTTAAAACCAATCAAAAACCCGTACATACTCGACTTGAAAGAAAGTCCTTATCTTTGCAATTGATCCTAACTGCAACAATAAACCACATCTTTTCACTAGATAATGATTAAAACGGATCAAATAAAAATAAACAGACAACATTTGCCTTTACTGTCAGTCAATACAGCCAAAGCTACTGTTGGTTGTGCTCTAGGTAGTGAATTTTGCTCACTGGCTGGATACTTGATAGGCCTTATGGTAAACAGCTCAAAAAGGGGCAATTCGGAATTGATATGTTAGCTTTTCGATCCATCTTTGACTTTTCAGTTTTAACTTTGACTAATGCTTCAATGCCATGCAATTTTTGTCTACAGAAGATGTTTCAGACCACAAGAGGTTAAGAATTAACCTCAATCAAATCTGTCTATTTCCAACTTTTTTGAATTCCTCTGGCTAACGCCAGACGATTTTACTCATCAAGAGGAGAAATCTCATAGTGGAAGGGTTTACTAAAGGTCTTAGCTTTTGACCTGTTAACCTACTAACATCTGGCCCTAGTAAATCAAAATGAATTGTCTGACATTAGCCAGACAAATCCTGAATGAATACCGTCATGCCTAAAGAATAACTGGATTAATCATGATACGATTCAACCCTTAGTTGTTTCCCCATGCAAGTTGAGAAAAGTCTAGCATTACCCAGAATGATATTCTCATGGGCTGCCTAAAAGGGAAAAGAGTTAATTCAGAGAGCCTGAATTTCAAATGGTGTGTTTGGATTAAGTATACTTCAACATTCTTTGCATACAAGCGAACGAAAATTATTAGTCGTACATGCAGTACAATAAACAAGAAAATGCTGTACACTATCAGTGTACTTGAAGAATATCATTTCGATCCTGTACATGTCTAGATTGATTGCCCTATTCCTGCAATCCAAGGATACACTAGAACAGTTATTTTCTTGTCGACTCACTATTTTGTTGTGGATGTTGAAATTGCCACTTTGACTGTGAAATATGTACTGCAGTATATAATGTGGTTCTGGCTTGACTATGATCAGTTTTTTGTTCTCCAGTCAAATAAAAACACATTTATCAATTGGCTGCTTCTCTTGGGGTATGGCACATGGTGCAGATGGAAGTCTCAACCACTTTTACTGCAGGTATGACAATTTGAAACCAGCCTCAACAACTGTACATTCTCTGAATCATTGTGTTAACTATCGATTCCCAAGCAGCCATTCGGCTTGTTACTAACAATTACTTTTTCTTAGATTTCCCTGATTCTACTAATAGTCGCAATAAACAGAAAGTGACTGTTTATATTTATGGGAGTTCGTCATTTGAACACTAGCTTGTTCAATCTGTTCAACTACTAATAGCCCTCGAGCAACCATTAATCGCAATTGACTGTAATCACTTTCGGTAACCCTTCTTAAAGTCGAACATAAAATCAAAAACGGAATACATTTGGGCGATCCTTCACGTTACCTTTAAGTAGAAGGTAAATAGCATGAACTTTCTTAAAATTTTCACTAAAGATTTACCGAACGGAAACTTTAGACGTAAAATGAAGATGTGAGCCCAGCTCAGAATTCGGAGATGTAATATCATCACACTCAGGAATTAGACGGAAACAAACGAATGAATTTCGTTTGTTTCTGTCTAATTTCTGAGTGTGATGATATTATATCTCCGAATTTTGAGCTGGGCTCTCATCTTCATTTTACGTCTATTAACTATCTTACCTAAGTACCTACAAAGTTTAATCCAATGAGCGATGTTCCCGTCAGGGCATGTCTTCCACCATCTACCTCATCGACCATATGTAAATTTCTGATGGACTTTACAGTACTGAGTTCCATTGTTTTTTTTGCTCAGAAACAAGTTAAGCTCAATCCTCTTTGTTGAGTGACATGTTAACTGTGTTATTATTAGTAGTTTATTACTTAATTAATTATTTTAGGGCTAGATACTGTAATGGTGTCCCGTGGATTTGAAGCACAAGGTTTAAAATATATGTCAGTTTTGTTCGGTTCTGTTTGCTGTTCTGGAAGCTAACGGGGTTATTAGTTGACTTTGAAGTTAAAGGAGATCTCAGACGGATATTGTCGCAGAAGTAAGTTCTTTTTATTGTTATAGACGTTTATCTGTTGCATCCATTTTATAATTTTCTTTTACTTTATCGTTTGTAATATATTTGTATTATAGATTGAATTGCATTAATAAATACGATTCAAGTATTCCTCTGTTACTGTCAAGTTAACAATCTTCGCGACACAATGGGATTGCACACAAAGTTCAAATCTTCCGTGACAAGTAACACTGTTTTAAATTGTTTAATTTAAGAGAGGAATCATGAACCAAATCTCAGTCAGTTAACCAGTCTGTTCTATTGCTCAATCATTGGTAGGGAATGCAACCAGACGATAATCGCAATCGTAATATGGTATGTGTGTATAAGTACCCTAGCGGAAAACATGAAACTAAGTCATTTAATATGTAATTTAACAAATAATCTTAATATGACTTTAAGTTCAAAACGCTTCATCGAATCGCGAAACATCATCAGAGCGGGTAAAACTACATACACGGTGAATATAAAACTACATATACAGTGGATCTAAAACTAGTTTGAGATAGATTAAGTCAATGGAAGACGAATGCAAGATCTACCAAGCTTGAGCTGGTGACAGTCGACTGTTACAATAGATGACAAACGATATGTTTGCGAATGTTTCTTTTTGAAGTAATTTCTTTGGACACTGGCTGTACACACTCGAAATCAGCCATCGTCGATTAGTAACTTTGAACCACAAAATCCTCGAAAAGACAGAACGCTTGCTACGGTTGTTTAAATGTGAAATCCAATTTAAGATCAAAGCGTTGGAATAATCGCAAAGCGTCGAGTGAAACTATTAAATATAGAATTCGCACTCCCTCGTTAGCTTTTACTGCCGGCCATTCAAACTTTTCAAGAAAGTCTCCTACACTAACTTTATCCGCATTAGACTAGCTTCTTATTCATTGTTTATTATAATTTTATCCACTATGATGTTGCGCAATACGAAGAAACCCTATGCTATTATAATTATAATACTTCATGATAAATAACTTTATTTCTTGTTCTGTGCTTGCCACTCGCATTCATATTACAGTCGCTCATTCATATCGTATTAGAATGTCTTTGAATATCATAATAGCTTGACCGAAGGTATTTTGAATTCAGCATCAAGATGAGATGACCTTAACGTCCCAAAATGCAAACCATGAAATCTATTTGCAAAAAACAAGGTGTTAAATAACTTGGCAGCGATCCTGTAAATTTATCACTCGTACTTGTAGTCCGTGGTTTGTGTAATGACCTATGACTCCGTTCTCTGTAGCACGTTGTCCTTCCCGACGGTACAGTCGCAAAGCTTCCGGGCGACGTTAGCCACGCTCTGTGTGGCCACGGTTTAGTTAAGCCACTTTGAGGCCTAGTTCGCACTTGCGACATAACGACATAAGAGCATCAACATAATGAAAGAAAGACCAAAATGTGCTTTTTTCCTTATTTTGTGATTTCCTTGTCATTAAGTCACTTTGTTGACTCTATCGCCAATTTGACAGAGACTGAGTTTCTTTTTGCTTTGTGTGACCCAGTTGTTACGTCGCTTCGAGTGAAGCACACTTGTGTTTACGTATCTTTTGTAAGTTCTTGGTTTTGCGTTTGATAGACTATGTTTGAGGTTATCATTTACTGGAAGTTATATATCATTGATTTTCTCACCTGAAGGCGAATACAGTCTATAGCAATCGTCTGAGTGATATTCCCTGATTTCCAACGAACGTAACTATTGCTAGCAACACTTTCCCAATATGTAACCGTAGACTTCTGACCTTCTAATTTCATTCCAGATTTACTTCAATTATTAACCAAAGTTGACCAATGACGTGATGCCACTTTATTCTCTACTTTAGTTTCACTATGGGAAGATATACACACCAATTTGTTTTTCCTTGTATGTTGCCCAGGAAATATCTCCCCTCTACAGTCACAACCCAGATAGCTTATTTGTTTTCGTTACCTGTTTAATATTATATATCCATGACCTAGCAAGAAGAAGAGACATGATCCTGGTCCAGTGGTTGGCTCATTCTCATATCATGGGGTCGATGGGGAATGTATTGGGATCAAATAGAGCGAGCAACAATTTTTGAATTCTTTCCATCATTTGCTATTTTTTCTCTCTTTTTCTTAGTTCCTTTTTACTTTAGCATATTTTTACTATTTATGGATTAGGATTAGCGTTAGGGCGAGGGTTATGGTGCTTCTATACCCTACGCGAGGCCAGTGAGTATCAAAATTTAATTCAACAAAGGAGGAAGGTTTACAGAAACATGACCTGTTTTTCACACCCCTACCCACGCAACCAGTTGAAGAGAGACCAGTCAGAAAAGAGTAACGATATTAAGACAATCCCAGGAGTTGTCAATACAGATTAATTATAGTCTTGAGAAAGACTGTTGGTTGAAGTGACTGACGTTTCGACAGCCTTAGCAGCGGTTAAAGATGACCGCTGCTAAGGGTGTCGAAACGTCAGTCACTTCAACCAACAGTCTTTCTCAAGACTACACTAACCTGGACCATCAACTTCCTCGAATATGTTACGATTCTCCCTGGTTCAAACCATTTACTTTACAGATTAATTAATCACAGTAAGTCCCAGTTCACACGTTTACGTTTTCACATGAAAACGCTTACAAAGTTCTCCGTCCACACCACCGTTTTTAAACTGTTTTCATTTGTCATCCTGTCCACATGTAAATGCAGCAAAGATTGGAAAATGCTTCTGCCGGTCTATTGAGCATGAGTAGGAGGCTAGCTTCACGCCAGCTGTGATGTCATTGTTTTCTAAAGCCTCCGTTCTCGCAGTCCGCACATAAACGATAAACCACCGTTTTCGAATCGCTCCACTTTGGAGATCAAAGTGTTTTCGAAAGACTCCGTTTCTGCAACCGAAAACGCCATTAGAGTATGGAAGAGAGGCCAAAACACAGAGAAAAGTGTACGTTTTCATTCGAATCAAGTTCGCGTCGCTAGCGTCCTATGGAGATGCGCCTGTTGGTAAAAGACGGTTGGTCCAGTCATGAATTAGGATACTGTGTTGTTTTTGAGCAGGTACGCAAAAAGCTACTGCTACTAGGACTTATGCAATCCACTTGCTCACTTAGGCTTAATTTTGCCTCCGAACTTTACAGAACTGTGGATGTCGACTTATGGCCCATTTACCGGATAGGGTTGTTGTATAATGTTAGTGCATTAAGGTCCACACTTTCTCCCTACGAACTTGTAGTTTCTCCTAGCTGCTGTGAGGAAATGGATCTTCGAGTTGGTAATAAGACACTGTCACTTCGACATTAAAATGTGCATCTCCTATACGTAAACGCAGCTTTCCTCTATGAAGTGACATTCCTTTACCAGAAAAGTGCTCATCTTCACTACAGAAATAAGCGTCTTCCTCTAAGAAATCGACGCCTTCTCTGTACTTTTGTGGACCTTCTTCGTAGAAAAAGCCATCCTACACCCCTGTGTCTTGGCCTTGTAAAATTTTCATTACAGTATTTACTCGATTAAGCGCCTGCTCCTATTTAGCACCGCCCCAAGTGTATATACCTGTCGCATATGAGACGAGAATATTACAGAGCACCGCCCTCCAATAAGCGCCTTTATTCATTCACAATAATGCGGCGCTTAATTGAAGCATTATCAGACTAAATTGTTCGAGGAGCCCAACTGAAAAGTACGGCACAACTCAATCTAAACCACCTTCGAAAATTTATTTTCCTGTATTACAATGAGTTTCAGTTGTTAATATTTGCCTGTTATTGTTAAAATTGTTAGGAATTTTAAAGAGCGCAGCCCTCAAATAAACGTCGCCTCGGAAT
This sequence comes from Heliopora coerulea, assembly GCA_030142905.1. Lineage (NCBI taxonomy): Eukaryota > Metazoa > Cnidaria > Anthozoa > Scleralcyonacea > Helioporidae > Heliopora > Heliopora coerulea. Next base: position 340,268 of record JASJOG010000120.1, on the reverse strand, counting down.
AAGCGCCTCATCCAAAAAACTATAAATTTATAGAGTGTCGTGGCGCTTCATCGAGTAAATATGGTATATATAATTGTGGGGTTTAGGTTAACATGTGTTTGTTTTCTTACCGGGCACCGTACAATGAAGCCTCCCGGACGTATTGCTACTTAAGTATGCGAATGAAAGAGGGCAGGAAACGTGCCCATGGGACAACATTACATACCCCAGAATGAACAATTGTTTACGATAATCGTATCGTGTAAATGGGTGTTTACATACATTAGGATACAGAAGCCGATCTTCTTGCTTCAACAAATGGTAGCAAAAGCAAATATTTACTCTTTCATACAAATAGGCGTATTTAATTATCAAAACGAATATACTTAATCGAAAAATTGTAGAACTTCTCAGCTCCTTTTGCTTTCTCTTCACAAAAAATTAAACGCTGGAAAGGGTTTGAATGCGATTTAAGAAATACCGAATGCACTTTCGTTTTTGGATACTCTCATCCAAACACACGAGATGTTGCGCAGTTGAGAAAAGCCTCCAGCGGTAGCCAATGGGCGCCTCATCCCGGAAAAAATAACTTGCAAATAAACACCAATTAAAAAAAAACAAAAATGAATCTCCTGCATCAACTACGGGTTAGGAAAAAAAGCAGAGTTCAGTTCAGGTCAGTTAAAAACATAGTGCCCAATTTGTTTAGGCAAAAGAATTGCTATCCTCGTTCACTCGAGATCATCCCAAGAGGTCAAGTGGTTCGCCCCCAAAGCGACCAGCGTCAATCATATCGTGTAAATAAGCCATGAACTGAGACAATCGTCGTTAAACGATCATTTAACGATACTTTCCGAAAGGTGCGTACAAATTCAGTGAACTCTAAAAAGACTGGAACGCTACCTCATTATGTCTGGCCTTATGAGTGAGTGAAGCCGACATGGGGGCAGCCATGTAGGTCAAAAACAGGCGTGTAAGCGCGGGCGCGGGCCTCAAACTTACAGAAGCGGGCAAAACGTTGCTCAGCCTCAGTGAGTTTGAACTAAAGTAAGTTTGTCGGGTGGACTGCTTAGCATTTTCCCAACGCAAATTAAAGCAACTTTAATTTCGAACTATTTCAAGAATAACAATGTACAAATGAAATACAAGTAACAAAGGATTCATGGTAAGATATATAACTTGGATCGACGAACTCAGTTATTTGATGTTGATCTCGAATCTTGGGTTGAACTCTTACGAACGATTATTTACAATCAATGACAGTGATATTCATGTATGTTTTTAACATATGTAGTTTTGGTAACATTAAGATAGAGAGGAATTGATGTGTTTATTGGTTTTTGAATAAAATTAATTTCGTTAGTTTATGTCGCTCGCTTGGCGTTCCATTAAGTATCACCTGGTTGCTGTAATACTTCCCCAACGTGTGCAATCGTAATGTGAAGTATTTCTCAGCTGTAGCTTTCACAAGCTTTATCTGGTGATCATCTTCAACCAAGCTCTCGTTTGACCAATGCCCGTGGTCTTTAAACACAGATTGGCTTGAGTTGAGAAGAAAGTGATGACATACTTCGAGTATCATCTTGAATTGTAAATTTGTGTAGTTGCTTGTTCTTCTACAATCTTTTTTACAGATGTATGCATTGAATACATGCTCACTGTATTCGATAGTTTCGAAAACCAACTTCGATGGAATTCGTAGGCCGCCTTTGTTAATGAAGAGGGTAAAAGCAGAGGCTGAAGCTGCTTCGTTATATCGCGATGCCCCACAGTAATCATGATCAATTGAGGGAGAAAATATTTCAGAAACCAAACTCTCTTTACATGCATGACAGGTGAGTTGCATTAAGAGTTTTGATGTAATGAAACCAGCGATATAGAATAATACGTTAGCGGTAAATTCAGAATGTTTTTCTTGGACCAGATGCTCCAACATTAGGTTGATTTCTGGCCCTTGGTAATTCGGTATGTCTTTACTCCTAGTACACTCGTCGTTGGTTGTTGTGATCAGTGGGGATGCATGTTTTTTTTGAGTGGAAGATGGGAATAATAGTATTGCCATAACCGGAGAAATCAAAACAGTTAGCGTTTTTGGAAGCAGTTACTGCATTTCTTATCAGCATCTTTCTAAGAGCGTATTTAAGCTGTAAGCAGTTAGGGTTATTATTCCAGCCTCCTTGCGATCTAATGCACGAGAATAGCAGCTCGATATGATCGTGAGAGAATTTATACGTCAAAAGGCACTTGAATGGATTCTGAGGTATACCTCTAAGGAATAATTCTGAGGAATTCATCAGAATACCTTTTTGCTGAGGGTGTGCTTTTTAAATTATCTTTTGCATTTTTAAAGAGTGTTAGTTGGAGTGTATTAAATGATGCATGTAGTATGTTAGCTTCCTCTTAAGTTGTCATCAACTTTTCTTTTAGAGTTGAAATTATCTGCTCTATACTTTCAGTCTTTTGTTTTGATATTCTTACTTGCTGTTGTAAGTTTTTTATTTTTTGTTGTAGTTTTTCCTCCAGAAATGATTTGTCGTGCTCTTCTGATGGTTGTTTTGCATAAATGTGGTCACATTGAGCTTTTGCTGCTGGTGACATGGTTTCAACTTCTGGAGAAGTCAGTGGTTGCTTACTGTGAAGTTCCATCCTAGTTCTTAGTTCTTCTGTCATGGTTGTATCAACCCGCTGGGGGACCTCAGAGAAAAGTGTTGGTGTTGCATCTCTTTTTAACCTGCATGTCCCCTTTGAAGATGGAGGGATGGTCTAATCAACCCTTTCAAAATGTTTACTGCAGATACAACTAAATCGTGTTGGTTTCCAGGATTTGCTGAGTTTGTTTCCTTTTTGAACTGCAAATTCCCACTTTTCTAGGACTGCTTCATTTTTCAAAGGAAACCTAGATCATTTTAAGAGATAAAATTATATCATAATGTAATGTGTTTATGCATATATGTATATGTGCATCTGATTAAATGAAAAAGAAAGTAAACAAACAAACAAACAAAAACTAAGTGTGTGTATGGTCTATATCTATTCTAAAACTTATGATTATTACTTTTCTTATGCTGCAAAGAAGTGGAATTTGTGACTAGTGCTTTATTTTCTTTTCTTGTTTTCTTTTTTAGGTGGCCATTTAATAACTTTAATTACTTGCATGAAACAGCACTATTTTGAAAAGAAATTAATACTCACCTGTGAAAAGCAACATACATCCGCTTTTTGCAACAAGACTGAGTTGTATATCCTCTACTATTGCAACCTTTAATGACACAGCTAAGGGGCATTTTTTTCTCACATCCAAAAAACCAAGATATCAATTTTTGATAACTTTCAAAATGATTTCAATCACAAGTAAGGATATGTTTACGAAAAAACTCCTTGAAATTGGGGCCTCAGCCAAGCTGACAAAGACTGGGGAAATTAAAATTCGTGAAAGCTTTTTTACCGCTAAAAAACGTTAAAACCGATCAAATTTCAAGTTTGGATGAATAAAAATTAAAATCTTATTTTCGATTTAAGAAACAGTACAATAGTTTTAGTATATCCGCTTAATATTATAAATAAACTACATAAAAAAAAAAATTAGAAAAGTCCGAAAGGGTTCTCTTTTGATCTTCCAATATTTATATTGATGATAACTTTACTTTTTCAGAACAGTTATTTCCAATCCATAAATTAGTCAGCAGGAAATTAATCTTCCAGTTTGTTAGCATAAACAAAAAAATTCAAGGAAAATCCGAACTTTAGATTAAATGAGTTTTTGGCCGTCCGTAGTGATTTATCAACTAGGGGGGACTGGGATGACCTGCAATTTGACCTACATGTCAACCTCCATGCTGGCTTCAAAAAAAAGTGTGCAGGTAGCGTTCCAGTCTTTTTAGAGTTCACTGAGCCCACGTAGCATGTCTGTACGATAAAACCTGCCGCCCCAAGTGAACTCTAAAAAGACTGGAACGATAACTCAATGTGCAATTTTGACAGTGTTGCCAGATGAGCGGTTTTCCGCCCAATTGGGCTGGTTTAGAAGCCTGGTTGCGGGAAATTTTGGGGGGTTGCGGGTTGCAGGTTTCAAAAGGTGGTGGATATTTCACTGTGGACTGTGTAATTTAGTTTCGATTTAAATATTTTTTTATAAGAATTGGGCTAGTTTTTACTTATTTTGATGGAAATTTGGGCTATTTTGTGCGAAAAACAATTGGGCTATTTTTGGGCTACTTATTAAGGTAGCTTTGGCTGGTTTGCAGGCTACCCATCTGGCAACACCGAATTTTGAAGCCAAAAATGGCGGATATGCAGGCCGCCCAGCGAACTCTATAAAAAAAACCTGAAACGATAATTCAGGGTAAAATTTGGAAGCCGAAAATGGCCAATATGAAGGCCGCCATGCACGTCAAACCCAGTCATCTTACTAGAAAATGTACGACGACTAAATCTTCAATTCACTGGAGCAAAATTTTTGCCAGGAAAATTATGAAGAATTCAGTACATACCTCAATATAATTTTTGGCCACCTACACTACAGAAAAGGATTAATTATTTGGCAAAAAAAAGCGAAGTTTTAATTCACAATCGCGCGGGAATTTAAGGTCGTTCTTATTTTTCAACGCTATCCTGAGTGGATTACAGATCTTAAGTTAAAGATTCGGCTACTTTAACCTTATACCTCGTCTCGAACTTAGTTTTCAGGCTGGTCAATCCTAAATCTAAAGAATAAATCAACAATTAATTAGTAAAACTGTAAGCTCACTGTTCCTCAGTGTTTTTCCATATCTTCCTAGTCCCCTTTTAAAAACACCGCTTGATATCATTGATCTAAACTGATTACCAATATTTGGAATTTTATTTTTTTTATTTGTTTTAGGGATAGTCGAAGGTCAAGTTTCATACTAGACTAGAGTAATGGTTAGGATAAGGCTTATGATTTGGTTTGGATTATTTTCAGATTTATCGATGGTTAATTTTTGGTTGACCTGGTTTACGTCGATGTGATTTAGTGCGAATCGGATTTGTTTACCAGGGCAGAAAAGAACATGAAAAAGGAACAAACCAAAGGTAAAAAAAACCCACCATTAAATGAGAGAAAGACGAAAGTATCAAATCCTTAAAGGTTTGCAACCAACTACCATCGAATTTTAGAGTATGTGAGCTCATACACAAGCAATGAAAAACAGAAATACAGTAAAATATAAGGTTCAAAATTAAAGTAAACAAAACGTTACCAACAACTAACAACTGCCCGTATTTTGATAAACATAAAGAAAGTAGGTCAGTGTTTCACCTTTAAAAATCAACAGAGTTCTTAAGTATAATAATGCTTTATTATCACTTAACCCTGTTTAACATGGCATATCGGTATTCCTTTATTTCACATGGGGGGAGGAGGGCTTTTTTGGTCCCCCCTAATTATTTCGAGAACGGGAAATGGGAAATGCATCAATCTTTTGAATATGCTAGAAAAATATATTACTAGTCAAAAAACATCAAAATATCTACAAATTTTTTTTTTCAATTGTCTTTGCTGGGGGTCCATTCAAGTCTATATGTGGAATTTTTCAATGCATTCATTACATACGTAGCTTGCATGCTTTGTGCATACTGTTCTTTGACAGGATGGACAACAATGCTTAGATTTGCCAAGTTTGTTCTTTTGGTCCTTGTAATGAGGCTTTCCCCTCAACTGTTCGATGCAGTAAAACCATCTTTTTCGATCACTTGGAGCTTCAAGTGCTGCTGGTTGTTCGACATCCTGTCACTTGTTGTAACTTTTGTAACTTTTCACACCTTTTTCAATGCCTCAGATAAGTAGGGTTTCTAATCTGTTTTACACTTCTTTCTATATATCAAAATATCAATAATGGATTCAACTAACACTTTCATACAAAAGGAAAGCTTTGAAGATTTGTATAAAAGAAACGTTTTGCCTGTGATTTGTATTCCACTAATTACTAATTACAGAATACCTGAAAGTAACTTATTGTGTTTACCCCTGAGACTGCATTTTCCAGTTGAAAAAGACACACATAGAACTAAACTGAAGATGTAGTAATAATTCAGTGTGATAAAAAAGTCAAAAAAGACATCAAAGTTTGAGAAAAACATTAGAATGTTTGAGTTCAAAAAATAACAGTCGGAATTGAATTTTACTCCTTGAAAAAAAATAGAAATGATGATTGCGCATTCAAATTTGTCTTAGACCTAAGATGTAATTGACAGGCAAAAAAAATTCAACATTATTGTCCAAAAAATCTAATCAGACGAAAATAAAACCAAAGATTGTAAAACCGCAAAAAGTGATTTTTCATCCCCTGGCGACAAAAGTGGAATTACCCCCGGAAAACACGAAAATTTTTAAAACTTCTTTATAGCAAAATAACCGCAATAAAAAAAATATTAAAAGTCACAAAATTTCAGCCGAATTGGACAAGTGGTTCAAATTTTATGAAACAAAGTATGGGGGGGGGGCAAAAAAGCCCCCTCCCATGTGAAATAGGGTTAACACACATCTAAATATGAACAAACAGTTTCTCTACTTCGAGAGTTTGCCTTCGTCGCTTCGACATATATCTCCCAGACTGTTATTACGTATTGTTCTCTTCCCGTGTTCTGTTCACTTGTTCACGTGACTGCACGTCATTATATTACATTAAGCTTTGTTCACTTTGACACAAAAAATATGAGAAAATACACTTTACGGAGAATTGTTGCAAGTTCGACGTTGTTCTTCACATCGAAAGTTAGGTTAGGGTTTACAAGAATGGAACAGGATAAAGGTACGATATAAAAATAATGCCCGTAATTTTTAATATGAAAATCTTCCAAAACCAAACTACGAAACGGGAGAAAACAAAGAAAAACAAGGAAAACCCGCATACTTTCCACGAGTTTCAGGTCAAATTTTGCTTTAATTTTGCAAATAATTTGTTTTTGAACCATTTACGTCGCTAGAATTTCTTCTAAGCAAAGACTTACTGGTGTGACACAAATTGGTTTATCATTATGTGTTCTAAAACAATTGTGCTTCCAAAAATTAATAATTTCCTTGCCGGCCACTGTACTGTGTTTTGCACAATGTTTTTCACACTTCCGACGTGCATGGCTTCCTTCAGTGGCTGGAACTTTAGTTTCATCCAATCATAAGGCCGGGCATAAGAAATTACAGTTCCAGTCTTTTTATAGAGTTTACTTGGTGCCCCTCAATGATTAGTTGGATCCCACGCCTCTGAACTGGTTAATGATTGGAGGGTAGCATGGTGGGCGGGAAATTTTTGAATTTCTGAAGCACTAAAACGCCATTTCTTGCATTTTGAGAGCACTTTTAGCAAAAAATATAAAGAACATAAAAGAGATTATTACGATCTTTATAAGAAAGGTTCTGAATTTCAATACCAGCAAACTCTCTCGAAGCAGAAGCTAAAAGTTGGAATTAGAACGACAAGAAGAGATGATGGTAAAATCACTAGGAGAGACCTGGCGAACTTGCACCCTAGCTCACCATCTAAGTCTTGGTAGCTCAATGGCTAGAGCGTCTTACCGGTCATCAGAAGGTTGCGGGTTCGACCCCCGTCTGGAGCTCAGAAATCATTTTCTGATTATCGAGCTTGAACATCGTTCATCTAGCCTGGATCAATCACACTAATAATCTCAACGTCCAGTTGGATAAACTGAGGTAACATTCGAGGTAATTCCAAACCTAGTTCTGGACATATATTCAGAAATACAACATGTTTGCTTTGTTTTATGTACAGTTTTATCCATCCAGTATAATGATTCTATTATATGGCTGAGCTTATTTTTCGGTCCGTGTGGCGTGCGCAAAATTGCACGCGCCGATTGGTTGCTGAATATTCCATGAATTGACCTACACTGCTAAAGTCAACTAGAAACGTTAAGTAGCGCATGATCCGAACTCGTATCTCCTGCTTCTCGGATCGCTGCTCTAGCAATTGAGCTATCGAGTTATCTGGGAACCATATGCTCACTTTATCTAATTTAAGTGCAAAATATGAATTATTCTGTTCCTGTTACCCGGATGATGATTCTGAAATAGAGTCGAAACACTGCACATCGTCTTGGATACCTAGCGTTAACTTGTCGTGAGAATCTCTCGTGAACTTAGATTAGATAAAACTAGCATACTGTTTCCAGTTGATTCGATAGCTCAGTTGGTAGAGCAGTGGTCCGGTAACCCGAAGATGCGAGTTCGAATTCCGCTCTAGTTAACTTTTCTAGTTGACTTTATCCGTGTATGTCAATTCTTTTCGTGTTACCCTGAGGATGATTCTGAAATAGATTGGTTGCTGAACGTAATGATATTTAACCATATTAGACCAGACTTGGACTGGAAATTGTGCTCTCATAACAGAACGATGATTGACTATTGTTCTACGGTACGATGGGTCAATGGCCAGTCCAAGTCTGTATTCGACAGTCCGGTCCAATTTCGGTTTTTTTCCGGACATGTGAGTTTTGGCGGGAAAATCTTCGAAACAATTTTAATGACATTTAATAAGAATTAAGTTTCTACGTTGAAAAATTTCAGATAACAAAACGTGCTGGAACGTTAGTGACTGCTTTTGTTTGAAGCTAGCTGTACAAAAATACTATACACAATGTTTCACTGGTGCAATCAAGAAGCAAACTGAGCGAGTTAAGAGGTAAGGTAAACAGTAACATCCGACGACGACAACACAGTTGAAAAGGGGAAAGAGAACCAATTAAAAGTGAAATAATAAACTTCTCTCCAGTTTATTTTGCTTTTACCAAGATTGAAGTCAATTTTTACATATTTTACTAAAAATTAATACCGCTTAAGGTACTTTTTACATCAAAATATATTTCTAAAAATAAATTAAGTACTTAAAATCGACTTATTGATCATTGATAAAATATCCAGACAAAACACGCTGGGCTAGAACGGACATTTTGAGCTTCTCTAGTGCATCAGCTAACTTTTGTCTAGTTCCTCCTCTTTCCATATATCTGGTAAGCATTCTACGAGCTTTATGACTAGCATCCTCACCAGCACGGGAGTAAATGATATTCTCAATCTCACCAGCTTCAAACAGCTCTATAAGATAGGCTAACTCCTCCCATATCCTGGGAATTTCTCGTGCTATTGGAACGATTTCTTTTTGTTGAAGACGATCTGGTGGGCTTTGTTCTTGAGGTTCTATCAAAGTCAAGTCAGATGTTCAACTAACCGTGATGTTTGCTCTTTAAACTGCCGTTTATATAGAGAATTTCAACAAGGGTTGGAATAATAGCCTGGTCCCCCAAAAAACACTTTCTTTATAAAATTTAGTTTACATTACACAGCAAAAATTTCAGCGCAGTCTCTGCCTGCAACAGTCTATATCAATTAGGCGAGCTAAGGCTTAAGCCTGGGACGAATCCCGGCCCCTTTATAAATACCAGAAGGCTCACTTTCCGTGTTACAAGCCAAAATTAGCTTCTTGAATTCTCCTGAATTTCGTTCAGAGTTTTAAGTTTCTGTACACTTTCCACGTTGTCAATATTTTAATTCTATGTCTTTTGAATTATTGTCATTTTTTATTGTTATTTTAGGCTACAACATCAAAACCCATCTTTTACCGACGTTATGTTGACGATTGTTTCCTTTTGTCTCTATCTTCGGCTCATATTCTGCCATTTATTAATTATCTAAACCCACAGCATGCTAATATCAAATTTATGCACAAAACCGACAATAACAACACCTTACCTTTCCTTGACATCAAAATTAACCGCTACGAAACTAATTTCACCATCAGTATCTACCGAAAATCCTCTTACACAGGTTTACTGACTAACTTTAATAGTTTTATTCCGGACTGGTTTAAAAAAGGTCTTACTTTTTCCCTTCTATTCGACATTTTAATCAATGCTCTAGCTATTCCATCGTTCACTCTGAACTCCAGAAACTCAAACAAATTTTCATCAAAAAAGAATTCCCAGGTACCCTGTTTGACAAACGTGTAAGTTCATTTTTAGATAAATTCTTTTCGTCCGCTCCTAAGACTTCTATTGCTCCTAAATTTTTAAATTTATTTCTCTCTACCATATACTGGCACCCATGGTCTTCAAATCCGCACTCAACTCATCAATCTATTTTCGTCCGGGTTTCCTCAAATTTTATTACGCTTCGTCTTTCGCCCCTCAGTTCGCCTTGGGTCTTTTTTCTCTGTCAAGGACAAGAACCCTGATGGCCTGAAATCGCATGTGGTGTATTTATTTACGTGTCAATGCTGTAAGGCATTGTATGTTGGCCAAACCAGCGGACAGTTACAGGCATTTTAGATAATACGGGGACCTCACCATCGACAAGTAACAGAAGAGTTAATCTCTCTCCCAAGTAGAAAATTTTCCCACTACATTGAAACCAGTCATCCCACTTGTTTTTCGGACTTCAAAATATTGTCCCAAGTTTCCTAATTAATATATTAAAACCCATTCTAAACGGGAATATTGGTTCTATGCCTCTTGAGATTTTCTAATATCACCTTACTGACGTCTCCTGTCAATTCCCGTTACTGTTGTAAATATATCATCTTAATTGTCATTTAATACTGTTGGTTTAATAGAAATATATCTCGTTGTAATCCCTGAACTCAACTCTGATGATGTTGCTTGTAGCGATAAAACGTTAGTCAATAAATGTTTTAACCTCTTCTAGCCTTCTTTGTTTAACCATTTGGTGATGTTTACATATGACAATACTTCGCACAACTTGTTGGGCATTGCTATTTATATTTAATATTTTTATTGGAAAAGCAGTTGTTCATGAAATAAATAATATATTTTCATCCGTTACTCAAAATATTGTCCCACTGCAACTCAATCTTGAATCCAACGAAATACCAATCAGTCAAGCCAATATCTTACCTAAATATATTATTAGTGAAGATGACCTTTTCAAGAAATTATCTCCCATACGTATATATAAATCGTCTGGTCCTGATGGTATCCCAAATTGGGTGTTCAAACTGTATGCACCTGTTCTTCCCACTCCTGTATCCTCAATTTTCTAAGAATCTATCCAGCAAGGATGTGTTCCAACTGCATGGAAACAAGTTGACGTAATGTCTGTCCCAAATACTACAAGGGTTGCTAATATTACGAAAGATCTACGCCCAATTTAGTGACATCAATTTTGTCTGAAGTTTGTGAATGTTACATCACAGACTGGTTTATTTAGTGTATAGTGGAATTGATAGATATACGTTAGTTCGGTTCGATAACGAATTCACCGACAACCCACGCTTTAATTAGCCTCGTTCACCGTCTGGTAAGGAAGCCTGATGAAACGAAGAACACTATAAGATTGTTTATACTCGACTTGTTTAAAACCTTCGCCCTTATCGATCATGCTATTTTACTGAAGAAACTATGGGAAATAAACGTCCCACAGTTTTTAATAGACTGGATAAGAAGTTTTCTTACGAATCGATAGCGACGTGTAAGAATGGCAAGAAGCAATTCATCGATAGCAACGTATAAAAAAACAAAAATACAAAAATAAAACATAGCATTTAAAATTTGTCTCGAACGATTTGCTGTTTAACTTTGATTGGTAACTTACTTGTCAGTAAGAGAAATATTTCCTCACAAATTTATGCGAAATACGATCTCTCCTGCATTCCTGCCACCTTTGGTGACTTAAAAAGGACTTAGCTGTTTCGCAAGTACTTAAAAATGTTTACTCAGAGTACTGCAGACTATTTTACTACTTTAACAAGCACTTTACTAACATCATTCAAGAAAACTTAAATTTAAACTCTAAACTCTAAATTTAAGTGAAATGTTTTCCGCATCTTGGCTGTCAAATTTGTATGAAAAATATCAATCTGTAAAAACCTGCTTGAAAGCGATCGCCTCTTCAGTGTCTATTGTCGTTCCACCAATTAGAAAAGGTTATCAAACCTTTTTTCCCCTAATTATTACACCTTTTTGCTGGGTTATATTTTGGAAAGGGAATTACACTTTTTCCTAAGCAATTGCATATTTTTGCGCTGCAGTTCGGATATAAGCTCTACGCAAATCAGATTTCATAGACATTTTCCCATATACTATTAGAATAATAACGGTAACGTTTCACATAACGGTACGAGATTACATTCTTGTCTAACTGCTGTTAATCTACTTTCTTTTCACTTTATTCGAAATGTCGAAAAAATACTCCACAAACTGAACTGTTTCCGATTCAAACCGATCAAGTGGATTGAAATGCCTTTTTAATGAGAGTAACGTGCCCACTGATACTTGTTGGACACCAAAACCACTCCGCAGTGGCGTGTCCACTACTAGAGGGGCACAGAGAGGCATATACGACTCTAAATCAATGCTTTGCCACCCCATGTGCACCCTCCTTAAGTGAGGTGTTAGTATGGAAAAGTCAAGGAAAACATTTGGGCAAATTTTCCATTCACAATTAAAGCATTGGATTAATTGAAGCCCAGCGTCCTCTGTAATGTTTTCAAACATGACCCGCACATTGCATGGCAATTAAAGTTAGAATTAATTTAATAAACCATTAGATGACTTGATTCGATGTTTTCTAAAGTATCGCTGGCAATCTGTACGGCAGGCTGCGACAGACTCGAAGAGTGAAACTTTAAAAATCTAACAGATCTAGAATGATCTGTTCAACTGTGATTTTCGAAATCCAACTGCACAAGAAGTTGTGCAGTTACAACACACCACAATAGCAGACAGCAGGCTCAGCAATTTCGGGAATTCGAAGCATTGAGTCTGAACGTGCAAAGTCCTTTGGTATGAACAAGTTTGTGAGAATTTTCGCAACACAGCTCAACAATAGAACGATTGACTGAAGATACTTGTATCATTCACTTAAAAAATTATGCCCCCTCCTTGACGTGAACCTTTGTCCCCCTTCAGCCCCTCACAATGTTACCAAACTATCGAAACGATTAAAAATAGACATTTGCATTCTGATAGAGAACGACTGTATTGACAATGTTTATTTGTGTTCACGTAAGTCACTCATTACCTCCTTTTTTTCCTCTCACACTTTCTAGTTTTTTAATTTGTTTATGGCCAGAAATGAAAGGCACTCTGGTGGCAAAGTATGTGCACTCATTACACCTTTTGCTGTTCACTACCAGAAAATATACTATAATTAATACCAACTTGAAACTCAACAACGCAATAATACATTCATTTTGTTTAATTGACATTCATTTACACTTTTGTTATTTATTATAGATATGCAATCATTTACATGGAAGGGCATTTAATAGCGCCAACAGACGATCATTAATACCATTTTGCTATACATTAGGGATAATAAAATTTCAATTATGCAACATTTTTGTCCTGTCTATTGCAGGGTCGATTTAAGGTTATGTGGAATCTCGTGATGTATTAAGGATCAGAGAATAAGACTAAAAAATTTGTCAATAAATTGAATTCGGTTATACAGTTCAAACCTCTTCTTTTTTTTTTTGTCGATATGTTGAGGACTGTTTTGCCATTTCTCACTCTGCTGACTACGTTCTGCTCTGTTGATTCCTTTTCAGGACTATATGTTTACTCAGCGAAATATATTTTCTAGTGTGTCAGAGAGTAATTCCACTCCACGTTTCTTGGACGTACCTCTTAATTGATCGCCTAAACGGCTTTTCAACCTCTTTGTCGGAAGCCTACGTTGCCCTGTTCATTTACGATTTTGATAAGCTTGATTCCCTAATCTTTAGAACGTGGTCTCGTCTTCACCCTACTAAACGGTTATTTTAAAATTTGCTCTTCATACCACATTTCCCCTTCATACCACATTTCACATGTAGATTTCAAGCTGTTTATGAACTTTAGCTCACAGCACTTTACTAACACATATCAACTTTCCTTTCTTGGACAAATATCTTGCTATCCAAGCTTATGTACATGTCAGTACAGTACTGCATTAAAGTTTTAATGGCGAACGCGTGAAAGTATATGTGTGTCAGCAAAGGAGTTAGTTGATCAGCCGAGTTGGGATTCTAGTTAGGATTCCTAACAACAAAGTAGCACATTTGTTGTCAAAAAATGTATGCGATTATTTATCTGATTGTTTCGTACCCGCGTCTGGCGGTAACCCTACAACCCTAACTATAACCCTAATCCTAACCCTAATCTCAACTCGAATTCCAACTCAAATCCCAACTCGAATCCCAACTGGAATTCAAACCCGAATCCTTACTTCAATCCTAACTCGGGTTCTTACCATTCTCGTTAGCAAAGAACGGTAAACTAAAGCTCATTAACAGTTTGAAATAGACACGTTAGGATTCCATATAACCTTAAATCGACTGCAACAGACTTGACAAATGTCGTGCGTGATAGAAATTTTATTGCCCCTAATGTATAACAGAATGGTGTTAATGGTCGGATATTGACACTACTGAATGTTGATTCATGCAAATGGTTGCATATGGTTGCTTATCGACACCAAATGTTACTTTTTGTGCAAATATTTTTAAAGCAACCTAACAAAAGCATAAGTGAATGTCGATTGAATAACATGAATTGATTTTTGCATTAATGAGTTTGAGGTTGGCGTTAATGATAGTATATTTTCTGGTAATGAACAGCAAAAGATGTACTGGCTTCGAAAGTTCAGTGTATCACAACCGGCTGGTCCCACCACATGTAAATTTGAATATGTCAAGCGCAGAAGGAAACAAAACCTTATAATCACGTTCCACACCGCCGACACTCCCCGAGCATTCGAAATCAACTCAGTGAGTTGTCACCTTAGTTTAGCCATGTGAACCAAAATGCTTTCGTGCACGCCAATAATGACTATGTCTTAATAGTTTACCTCACTAGATCGGCCATATAAAACACTGAGTTGGCATGATGCAGTTGGTTACTTTTCATCGCAGTGCTGTATTACGTATCTGACGACTAACACCACACGTTCAGATCTATTGTACGAAAGTTGATCTCAATTATAACGTTTTGTTGAAGACATTTGAGTCTATTACTGCTCGGTAAGAATAAGCTCTAAATAGCAATATATTCAAAGTTTGCAAAGATATTCGTCGTCTACATGACCGTCCTATCTTTTGTGATTTACGGACACCTGCAAATTCTCTCTGAATGCCATAAAAGCAATACACAGTGAAGTAAGCAACTACACTTTAGAGTCATTTCAGCATTGCCGTTATCCTGGATTGAACACACATAGCAATTATATTCAATTTACATCATAAATACTAGGTTGTGACATTCTTACATGTATCTTCACCAAAAGTAACACAATTTGCAAAACCGTAAATTTCTGTGTATAATAATTTCCTTCAACAATATGCTCGAAGAATTAACGTTCATCAATCATCATTAAATATCCGCCCTGAATCAACATATGTATAAAGGAATAATTCTGGTGCTATCCTCGGATCCTTCAGGGCAAAGGAAATCGTAACGTTGTTGAAGCTTTGATTCTCACATTAATACGCTAGAATGAAAAACAATTGATGATCTCACCTGGTTTTAAGTTACGTTCTTCAGCTCTTTCGCTACGTATACTATTCCAAATTTTTTTCAAGAATCGGCGTATCCGATTTGGATCTGGAAAAAACACATTCTGGTATTACACACTAACCAGTTCGTTTACGAACTAATCGTTAATCAATGAGCCTCCTGCCCAATATTTTTTTCGCCTCTAAAATCCGCAGATGAGTTACAGTAACACTATCTGGCGGCCATACTTGCAGTACTTAAACAAGAAAGTTTTATTTACTAGTACTGTATTAGATCTTCAACATGGCCGCCTCATCTATATCTACTGAATCTCACGGGATTAACTGACATCCACCAATTGAAAATGAATGTAACAGCAATTAATTTAATTCATAAGTTTCTCTTATTGTAGGAATAACAACAATCACAACAGTTCAATTGCAGACTTGGTTGTTCAGACTTTGTGAAGGCAATCTAGAAATTTGTTTTGTTTACTAGAAGATTAATACACCCTTAGTCCAGTTTTAAGTTCATTTTCTTCGCTAATTTTCTCTATCTCTGAAGTGAACTGCTTAATTTTGATTACTTTGAAGGTTATGTATTAGGCTTTGACAATTGAAGTTGACCAGGTGGGCTTTTTAGCAACGTTTATTTACAAAATTAAATTTTAAAGAATCTCGATGGTGGTGGACACTCCTCGAAACTTTTAATCGTCTTGCTAAACCTCTACAGCTTTATGGAAGCAGTACAACTTGGGATAGCTGCAATGCCGAATGACTCACAAGAGTACTAAGGCATCAAAGGAGAACTGTCAGAATTATTTTAGATTCTGGAAAACGATGTCGTCTAGTTCACGTTTAATCCCTTCAAATGATTGCCTTTTACAAAGGAGTCGTTAAACGACAAAACTGCTTGAGCTTTAAACGTGTGAATGGGACTTAGTCTACTTCTTGTTGTTTAGAATCGTTGTTAGTAAGGAATTCTGATATCCATAATAGACATATAACTTGTAATTTTAATTTGTAATGCCCGACATATAAATAAACAACAAACTAAAGGAAGCAGAACCTTCTTAGTAATGTACCTTGAATATACGGTCTCTCTGTACTCGGTTCACCAGCAGCATTCGTTGAGTTTCGTCCCTCTTACAAAACCAAAAGTAACAATTAGTACTTTTCAAAGACCCAAGACCTCACTGGAATCAACCTTTACTGGTGATATATTAAAATATAGACAATGATATAAAAATGGGATGTTGCGTTGGCAGTGTAAAACAGCACAAAAAGTTAAAAGGTCGGTAGACTGCTGGTTTACTCTGGTTATACTGAGTAAAAAAATAGAAGTCGAATTCGGACCGATAAGTTTTTGTATGAGCCTGTTGAATTACTTGCCAACCAGGATATGATCGAAAACGCACCCACGCCAATAATCAGGGGTGATGATAAGGCGTTTACCGGAATAATACAAAAAGCATGTTTTCGTACGCGGACTTGCAGGCTGACTTGTCCGGGAGAAAAGCAAAGTCGTGATCGAGGCCATTGTTTGCTCTTCGTTTCACATTGTGTTACACAAAAAGTTAAAATACAGCCACAGCAAAACTACAGACGTTTACTGATATTTTAATAAGGAATACCGACAGCCGAAACTTTGAACATAACCGAAAACAATCGGCTATACAGTCATTTAGACCCACTATTGCGACTACAGTTAACTTGTCCTACCTTAGTTTTGTTCACTAAGCTATTCTAACTATCTTACACTGCTTTGGCTTTATGACTGTTCGACGTCTCGAATATTTCCCGCTATTATAGTAGCTGAAGGGGAGCAGTTGTCCCCCACTTTTCGTCTCGACTAGGTCTGTCGGTACAATCAGAACATCTGTCGGTACATTAAGCCTGTCTGTCGCGGATTCCATTTGCGTTTGAATTATCAAATTAAAGAATTGTTAAATAAGCTCCGGCGAAAGTTAAATACGGGAAAGATGTTAAATACAAAATGTTCGTAAGGAATTCTGATTTGTTTTGTTTTGTTATTTTAACCGACAAAAATGATAGATCTAGTCAACCTTCAGGACAAAGTGGTTGTGGGACCGGGGATAGCCGAAAAAGAAGATACGCTGGTATATATCATAGTTCACGTGACGTGCGCACTTTTGGAATCATTTTCGAAATTTAATACCATTATACCAGCTACAGCTAGCAAAGTAAAAATTTATTCCTTTATCGAACTTCAAGTTTCTCAAACTGTCGGTTTGGTTAAATTTTATTTTTTTTTCCTAATAATTGTCAGTACATTGCTAACATCTTGTCGGTACATTTGTCTAAAATCTCCTTTGCTCCCCTAGTTTCAAATTCCTGGCCACGTGACTGGTTGGAGTTCATCATACATTGCAAATAGGACGTGTTAAAAAATGCAATCAGATATGTTAAACACAAAAGGTACGTCGTAGTAACACACTGTTTACGATGAAATTTTAAAACACATCTCGATGCGGGCCCGGAGTTATGGGGGGATATGGGGGAGTGCTACAGCCCCCAAATTTTTTTCACGACTTTCAGTCGGTAGAAATTATGTTTTAGTTGCAGTCTGTCGACTAAAACATAATTTCTGCCGACTGACAGTCGTGTTACTCGAGTTGTCAAGGAATTAGAAGAAGCACCAGCATTCTTGGTGATAGCCGACACGACTCCCGATACGAGCAATAAAGACCAGTTGTCTATTGTTGTGATGTACGTTCCAAATAACAAACCGGTGAAACGTTTGCTTTCTTTGATGGTGCTTGGAGATAAATCTGGTGATGGACATGCAACAGAGATATTGAGATGTCTCAACGAGCATAGTGTCGATGTGGGGAAGCTCTTTTTCCAGTCCTATGACTTCACGGCGAGTATGTCTGGAGAGTACAACGGTTGTCACAAGAAGCTTAATGAGAAGATCGAAAAACATTTCCCAGAGAAGGAAGTGCCTTACATTCCGTGCAAAGCTCATCGGTTGAATACATTTGTAGAGCGAAGTTGCAAAGCTTGTACCATCGTGTCATCAATGTTTGTCGTCCTACAATCATTGTACTCGTTTTTCTCAAGCAGCACCAAGCGGTCTGAAGCACATAGAAAAACGCAAGAGAGCGTTGAAGGAGCATTAAAATTACGAAATCTTTCCCAAACTTGGTGGAGAGCTAGATCGGAGTCCATCGACAGTGTTTGGATCTCCTTTGAGTCGATAGTCTCTCTGCTTCAGAAAAGTATCAACAAAGAGCTGGATTCGGGCACGAACACCCGTGATCAGGCCAAGGCACTTTTGAAGAACATGAAAATGTACAACTTCATTTCAGCCTGGAAATTGCTCGTCGTTGAGCTTCAGGAAGAAGGTTTGAACTTTCTTGATGCGCTTACTTTGTTGTTCACAACAACAAAGGCTTTGGAAAGGATTCGCAATGAAGTTGATGTAGATAAGTGGGTAAAGGCTGCTGCAGGGATGGCAAGGCATGTTGGATGCGACCCGGAAAAAGAATTCAGTCATCATCACAGGAGAAGAGTGCCCCCAAGGGGGCTGGATGATACGTGTGAAAACGAGGTTGAGGTTGGTTTCGCCATTTTTTACCGGAACGTAACGTTCTCTGTTCTTGACCAGATTGTTGCAGATTGTAGAGAGAACTGGAATTGGGTTTTTATGAACATAAAATCCTTTTTAGTCTTGCTGCCACCGTGGGAAGAAATCAGTCAAGAATTAGCAGAGAGTTTGTGCAAGTTGTTGGGCGGAAGCTTAACTAGTGAAAGCCTTGTCGGAGAGCTCATTGTCTTGAGAAAAGAGTCTGTCGATGGAAAGCCGTTAAAAACCAAGTCAGTCCGTGAATTTTCTGCCTTCGTCAGTAAGAAAAAGCTTGTCTATCTCACCTGCAACATGGCGTTCACCTTTCTTCAAATGGCACCAGTCACTGTGGCTTCAAATGAAAGATTATTCAGCAAACTGAGACTGGTCAAGAACAAACTAAGAAGCACTATGCTCCAAAATCGCCTGGAATCTCTTATGTTGATTTCATGTGAAAGAGATCTTTCAGAGAGGTTACATCTGAACACCATTATTCAAAACTGGGTTCATTTGAAGAAAAGACGTGTTCGATTTAACACGGATAAGTAGAATCATTAAAGCCCGGACAAATAGAATCATAAACTTTTAGCACTTATTAATTTAAATTAATTTCAAGTTACCAAATTTAATACTCACAAATCTGAAGTTGATGTTAAATGTTTGCTTACATGTAATCAACGAGAGATCACCAAAGACATGAATTTTAATATTAAAATGCCATAATGTTTTCATTCCGTATTGATAGAGCGTACTTATTAACGTAGGACTAATTGACTATTTCAGCAGCTGACAAGCGCCATTTTAGTAGGCACTCGACGGAAAGACAAAAGGTTCGATTGATAGGATATAGTCGGTACAAGCTCCTGAATCAGTCGGTTGAAGTGAGCTTACACCCCCCCTGTGGACTTTTCTGAATACAGCCATGTCTCGATGTGTTAAGTAACACAACAACGCGTGGTAGAAAACACATCATCTGTGTTACGTAGCACAATAATTTACTCTAAGTAACACACTTTGAGGTTACACACCTTTTGCTGTTTCAGATTCAGCACACCTTTTCAATTTGTGGTGGGTTAAATTGACAAACGTTTAAAAGAAAACACACCTTTTGATGTAGCAGACCATTCAAATAAGATAGATTTTCAAATAACATGGTTTTTTAACTACGCACCCTTGGCAGAGGAGGACAGGACATTTTCGAAAGCTGTTCAGCTGATATACTTGTTGTATTGTATTTATGATATGGTTTCATATTTGTCCTTGTTATTCCTAGCCACGTGTTGATATAATGGGTAATACGGCTTGAAAGTTGCAGGTTAGTTATTCACTCCACATTACACTAAGAATTAATTTCATATTCTTGTATCGAAAGGTAATGCCTCAGAGTA
Source organism: Heliopora coerulea (assembly GCA_030142905.1). Lineage (NCBI taxonomy): Eukaryota > Metazoa > Cnidaria > Anthozoa > Scleralcyonacea > Helioporidae > Heliopora > Heliopora coerulea. The sequence goes on along the minus strand of JASJOG010000120.1, from coordinate 319,854 downwards.
CTTTGAGATTCAAAGCAATAAAAATACTTTAAATACAACATCAGTTTAAGTTGAAGACAGTTGATTGCCGCCCAGCGTTTCAAAACCGAAGTCTTCACGCGCGAAATTGCAAATTAAAGTTCTTGCGTGTCTCCAGTAAAACTTGATCCAATGAAATCTCATGACCCACTGGAGTCCCATGAACTAACCACCGGGTATTTTCGAATTTCGAACTTGTAACATGTAAGTCTTTCTACATTGAATCGCTCTTCAACAAATCCAGTGCTGGATTTATTAAATTGACGCAAGTGGATCATTTTAAGAGCTCAGAAATTGTAATTATCGACGGATATCCGAAGAAACTCGTCGTTTTGAAAGATCAATACAGAAGTGAAAGTATTTATAGCCCTGTACGAAGGTAAACTAATCAATTGTTCCATGGTTAATAAATAGTCAACAATCCAATGATGGATAGCTTATATTTTATCAGTGTGGTCTATAAATATTGGGTTGCGAGTCTTTTACCAGTCCCAAAGGAAGTATAATTGAATAATAACGCTTTGCATAACAAATCTTTCAACGTCGAAGTTTAATAACACAGACATTAACACATTAATGGATAAAGGTGTTCTTCTGAAATTCATTCCACCTAATACCACACATTTCATTCAGCAGATCGAGGCACCTGCCTCTTAATGGGTTAACTACAATTTACCATCAGTTTCACTGAAGACTAAATTAAAAGAACATTTTCTTAAGAAATGCTTATTGGAAAAGATAGTTACTTATTATATAAAGTTATATGTGGTAACATCTTTAGTCTCCTGCATTTAGAATTAGATTGTTTTCACCTGATATAATGCTAAGTTAAACAGCGCCTTTAATGATAACTGCTTTACATTGTTGTTGAAAAGGCTTCTCTGTATAAATATATGCATGTATGTTATTGTCATCATCATTATCATTATCATTATTCTAAAGCTCTTTACTAGGTATGTTACTAGAACAACAAACCTTCAAAGTACCATTACATAGATATTAGTCACGGTTAAAAATACTAACATTCATGTTAACTTAAAATTTTTTCGATTAATAAACATATACGTATGCATGAATTCAGTATGAGGAAAATGCAGTATGAGGAAAATGCAGTGTCAGCATCACTAAATAAGCCTATTTCCATTTCATTTTTTATTTCTAGATGCTGAACTATTATATGTTGTTGAAACTTTGACTTAATATTTTCAGCTGTTCTCCCAAGAGGTCCACAAAGGGCCACCCCTCATTGGTCCACTGTTAATATATGAAGAAACCGGAGTACCCAGAGAAAATTTGAGATACTCGGTAGAGTCAAACTGGACAACACTTTCTCATATGGGACAAAGGTAAGTTTAATCAGATAGCTGCACAGAGCCGGAATCAAACCCTAGTCACAGTGATGAGAGATATGTGACCTACCACTGTGTTACCAGCACCCCCATTAACTGAAGTTAAGAAATTATTTATGAATTATTGTATACTGTACAACACGTACAATGACTTGACCATAAAACTTTAACTGAAAATGCAGTAAGAATTAACAGCACGTTATTCCTGACACTGCGTATTTTTATAAAATGTATTCTTTTTTATCTACTTGCATTTTCCTAGTCGTCGTCGGTTGTTCCTCGTTTCCGAATATTTAAGTTCTTCTTTCATCATTTATATGGACTTTTTGATTACTGAATAATCCAATCCTTGCATGAAACATGCGATCGCACAAGTTGGATTTAAGTTATGGTTGGGCTTGGCAGATCTTCCGTTGTTGTCGTTTGTGTGCTTCACTTCTGGAACGATTTTGTTCAAACAGCTCTGAAGCGATCGAGGTGGTTTGACGCCAGAGATTGCGATTTTGCGCTTGTTCTTCCGACATTTTAGAGTCGATGTTACTTTTCTTCATAGTTTGCTTCAGATGATGTTTATAGCGTCGCAATGGGTACCCTCGAGGTCTCTTGCCGGTCTTGAGCTTTCTCTAGAGCATCTGTCGAAGGAGTCTGGTGTCACTCATACGGCATACGTGCCCTGTCCATCTAAGCCGATGTCCTGTTCATCTAGGGCTTTGCTACAACTCGCCTGGGCTTTCTTGAGAACTGCAATGTTAGTGACATAGTCCTCCCATTTGAAGTTCATAATTAAGCGAAGATTTTGTTGTAAAAGCGTTCAAGTTTCTTGATATCACTATGGTGCAGGAGCCATGTTTCACATCCATAGGGTAAGGTTACACCATGAGCTTGGTTTGTTGTTTCAAGTTTTTGTTTCTGAAGACGCGACTTGATAGCTTTCCAAAAGCTCAATGAGTAGCCCAAATCCTGTTCAACACATCTTTTTCACAGTTGCAATGAGTCGAAAGCAGGCTTCCAAGGTAGGTAAAATGATCCATTTGTTCCAGAGGGGTGTCGGAGATGGTAATGTTAAATTCTGCAAGATTTTTCTTTGGTGCAGGTTGTGCTAACATTTTTTGTTTCCTGGATATTAATGGCCAGTCCAAAGTGGTCATAGGCATTCTTAAAATTGTTGACAGGTTGTTGCATCTCGTCAGGTGTATGAGCTGGCAAATCGTTGTCATCTGCATATTGTAGTTCCGTGATTCCAGTGGCTTTGCTTAGTTTTTGAGAACGAAGTCTTGACAGGTTGAACAGCCCTCCATCAAAACGGTATTTGATCTCAATTCCAGTATTATCCCTTTCAGGGATTTCCTGTAGCATAACTGCCAGGTACATGGCAAAGAGTGTTGGAGCAAGTACGCATCCTTGTTTCAACCTGTTGGTGTTTGGAAATTCTTTTGAGATGTTCTTTTGATGGGATACTTGACCAACCATACCATCATGGAGTGCTCGAATAAGTGTTACAAACCGATCATGGCAGCCAGAGCGTTTCCCAACCATCCACATGGCAGGTCTGGGCACGGTGTCAAAAGCCTTTTCCAGGTCATAAAACACGAGGAAAAGATGTTTCTGTTGTTTTCTACTCTTTTCTTGCAGCTGTCTTGCGCATAATATCATGCCGATCGTTCTTCTAGAAGCTCGAAAGCTCCATTGCGATTCAGGAAGTATCTTCTCAGAGGTGGTTAAAAGTCGATTGGGCAGGATTCTGAAAAACATTTTTCCTGCGTTAGAGAGTAAGGATATGCCACGATAATTGCCACAAATGGTGCAATCTCCCTTCTTGCAGATTGTGATGATGAGAGCGTTTTTCAAGTCAGCAGATACTTGTTGGTTTTCCCAAATTTGAAGAAAGAAAGTAAAAAGTCTTGTTTTCAGGGGTAAACATCCATGCTGAATGAGTTCCAGAGGAATTTTGTCAGGTCCAGGTGATTTTCTATACTTCATTTTTCTTACGGCTTTGCTCAATTTAGGGTTAGTTGGTGAATCTGTCATCCAAGGTTGTAGAAGGTGTTGTGGCATGTTTCGAAAAAATTTTTTGGCAGCGGTAGAATTCCTATTTAAAAGAGTGCTAAGATGTTCTTTCCAGCGCTGCAGGTTGTTCTGGCTGTCAATGAGAATGTTCGTGTTGTCAGCCGACTTCAGTGTTCCCGTTGAAGGGCGATTTGCCCCGTGGATATTTTTGATTTCTTCGTAGAAAATGCAAAGGTCTCTGGCGTCCGCATACTTTTGGAGTTCTTTGGCTTTTACTTGCCACCAGTTGTTTTGAATCTCTCTAATTTGGATCCACGAGTAAATGATAGAAATGAGACGTTCAGTTAGTCAGTAAAAGAGTCCATAAAAGAGCTGGACTAAGTTAACATATTAAAATTGTTTAAGAAGTCAAAAAAGCAGATTGGCTATTAAAACTGACTGGAGAAAATGTCAAGGAATAAACTTATGAAAGAAGTTAAAGTATGTGCAAATGTTCTAATCTTTGTGGGTTTCATGTTTCGTGAGTTGTTGTGATCTATCGGGACTTGAACGTTCTAAGTTTTGATGACGATAAACCACACAGTTAAACCTAAAGTAGTCTAAGTGGCTGTCTACCTGGAGAATTTCAGCCAGAGGACTCAAGAAATCCTTTAGAACTTATCTAGCGATTATGCAACTAACTTTTCAACAAAGACTAAGATATTGTATTTTAAGTTGGATTAAACAGGACGAAATTTAGTTATGTAACCCGGCCTCCAATGTTAATTAAATCCAATAGTCGGTTCACTTTATACATCAGATGAATACAACTACCAGACTGCCTTTAGAAACTTTGTTTGGAATTTTAATTGAAGCAATTGTCCTTCTATTCGCCTTGGCAATTCAATGTTTCCATGAAAATGAAGAAACAGTAAAGTATTCTGGTAGTTCTATTCAGCTGACTTAACAAGAGGAACCGCCTCTTCTGTTCAGACACTTATGATTGGTCTATGATTGGTACGATAAAGCACCAGAGTTGTCTAGCTTTATTTTCAAGATGACGCTTAAAAACCGGAAAGTAATCCAGGTGCACAAAAAAAATTTGCGGATGATACAGTTTAAAGGCGCGGTTACACGTGCAATTTTGTTCACAGTGATTGTTATCCTGGTGTATGTACTAACTCCAAGATAATCTGTTGAGTAGGATATTAGATCATGATTCGCTCCAGTTCGTCTTCGACGCCATCGTGAGTTTAACACATATACTAAGGCGACAATCGTGAGCCAAAAAAGCTCACGTGTAAATATGCCTTAACGAGCAATTATCGACACTTATTCACTCTATAAACACAAGCAGTAATGCCGGGACATAGCAATACTGGCTAAAAATTCCTCAGACAAAACCTTGGCATACTTTTGTCAGCATCATCATTAACGTTATTGGTATCAGTTCAGATTCTGTTCACTTTACACGTAAACAAATCCAATTCTAGTGATGTAATAGTAAATGATTACTTGCCGTTATAATGGATGATCTCATTTTCAGTCTCGTAATAAAAAAAAAGTTACGTTCCATACTAGAATACTACGACTCAATCACTTCCGTTCCGATCGCGCCTCATTTACACCAAGACAACCTGCTAACAGTCTCAATAGCAGAAGCACCGCTTAGTATGGCGAAAGCTTTAAAAAACATTTCGTACAAGCTTTTCTTACACAAACTCATGAAACATTTTATCTCAAAAAACACATTTTATCGTGTGTATCTCAGTCGCTCTTTATTCATTGAAAAAGCATTTTGAATGCAACAGAATATCATTACAGTGTTATGGAAGGGGTAAATAATGCATAATCCAGGCAGTTAATATTTCTCACTAACTTAAGCATGTTTAAAAAAACTACAGATTCCACAAAATAGCATCTTGTGAACTAAAAATTCGAGCTAGAGCAAAATAAAAGTGAGACTGTCTCACTTTTGTCTTGCTCTAACTCAAATTTTGAGTTCACAAGATGCTATTTTGCAGAATCTGTTTCGTTTTATATTTCTTAAATTTTTCCGCTGGTTGTGGTTTTTTTCCAAATTTCCCCGAGAGTTTCCCCATCATAGACACTTCGTTGCCCCTAGTTATCCCCTCTAGACTAGGACGCCTGTTGTCGCCACTTGTGGAAAGCCTAACTTGTAGGACAGGAGAGGATTAAAGTCATTGTAAAAATTATCTCAACAGGGTATTGTTTTTTCGTTGGCAGATGACTTTAGTAGGAAGCAGTGGTACGAAGCCTGGATAGCCTATTTGACCGGGAATTCCGATATTAATCTGAGATAATGCATTGAAAGTTGCATGCACTCACTAGTCTTTTGATAACTATCCAATTCAAATAAAAGTCTATCCGCTGGAAATAATTAATATTATAATTTGCTCACAATATGTTTGGTTTGGAACGATAATTTCGAGTTCACGGAAAAAGTTGTTTAAGTAGTCATTACCTAGTTGAATTGGCAGTTATTACTTTATTACTTAACTAAATTGACAGTTACGTACATTACAAAATTGTTGTGGTTAGTTGTTGATAGTTATTTCTCAAGACAAGATTTATTTTTATAACAATTGACAAACTAACTTTGGACTAACGCGCCACTCGTGCTTGGCTCATCACGTTCATAAGTTGCTTTATCTGAAGGTTGTCTCTCTTGAAAAACATAAGGCAATAATCAGAGATATTCAAAACTAAAAATCTTCACAGAATTGAATAACTTTTTAGTGGTTATATATTAAGATACTGTTGTTAGTAGGGATCGATGGTACGGAACAGTTGCGTACCAAGATCCACGCTGTTGGTGGAGCACATAATCGAAGATGTACGGAGAAGTTATATGAAACATGCTCTTGTAGTCTACCTTACTACTGTATGTATTAACTTCATGGACACAGTTGTGGCTTAGTATTGTTACACGGATTCCATTCATGTATTATCTTCTTTTCTCTCCTTTTTTTTTTTCAAATTCCTAAGTCTACAGTTCATTCACCAATACAGTACGAAATGGAACCGCGACAAAATCTAATGAAATAGGCTTTGCGTTCTTACAATACCGACGTAAAATGCAATGGAATCGCAACCGTAACTGAAATCATTTGAATCATTATAAATGTTTTGAAGACTGTGCGCACTATAGTCCGTCTGTCTGGAAAGAGTGGTGATGTCAAAAATGGTTAACAAAAAACTAAATCAAAATTCTACCCCGGTTTATCCGCTGGTTCTCTTACTTCACCCTGTCGCATGTGCAGAATGTTCTGCTTTACTTTTAAATATACGTTTACTCACTTTTGATTGGTCCAATCCGATTTATGTTTAACTCCATAATTAAAATTAAAATTATTCTTTATTGCAAAATTTATGTAATTACTATATGAGAAATATAGCGTATGTTTTGTACTAACCCCCTGGAATGAAAATTCAAAAGTTGGACTAAGATGATAAAAATCCTAAATCCGCCATTGCATTAAGTAGATACGAGAAATGCCGACTGGTGACTTTAAACGTTCTTTCCTAGTTCCTTACACGTGTGACTGTATCAGTAAGGCCTATTGCTCAAATATATTCGTATTTACTAATGGAATACATGTGAAATATTGTTGGTGGCACAACATCAATAACATCTCTGATCTTATTTAAGTAGGCTAACTACAGTTTCCCTTAGTTATATACTGTTGATACAAATGCTGAATTGAGAATTTAACAAAAATAACTGAATTTTTCTGGTTTAACAATCTTCACATATTTTTAAGGGTTTTTAATCAACTCCATGGTGTTATGGCAACGAGAGGACGGTTTCTAATATGCTGATTATATGCATGACACTAATATAAATTCAACAGGGTAAACTCCAAGTGTTACAAAAATTTTGAAAAATCTATAGTGAAATATTTTCCTTGATGTCCAAAATTTTGATCACTTTAATTGTCTTAATTCGACGCTAAAATTTTCCTTTAAAACAAAAATCACGAAGATTTCATTGGTAGATTAGGTCGAATTCCCATCCAGAAAAGGTCGCCAGAGAAACGCGGTAGGAAACGGCTCAACTATGGACAGTGTGCACTTAATTAAATCAGCGAAAGCTATGAGAAAAATAACTTAATCGGCAAACAAAAGCTTTATTGCAGGCGTAGAACTTAACTAACGTTATTACTTGCTTTTGCATCTCATATAGTAGTTCGTCTACGGGGATTCCTCACATGAAGACAAAGGATGTCCAGTTCATCGGGTATAACAAAGTCTCATGTGGATTCTTGATAAGAAAACACGTCCCCCTCAAGCGAATACTATTATGGGAAATGCGAAAGTGGTCAACAGGGATTTTCCTATACGTTGCGTAATTTTTACTTATACTCTGGATTATTTGTTAGAGCCAGTTTTCCACGCAACATATGTCTATTGGGCTACAGGGCACTTGCTTTAAGTCACAAGACTTCAATCCTCACAAAATATCAGGCATGAAATTATTACCAAAGATAACGCATAATGTAATCCGTTAAAGTTCATTCTCACCAAACGTTTTGAAATAGAACTAAAAATTTTAAATGTAAATATGACGATTAGCAATTTATATATATAAAAATTTGCAGTTCTTTCTGTTGTTATTTTGTGGCCCCGTCGTTCAGGGCTTTTAACTTCTAAATTTTATTTATGGCATTCACTCTCCCATTCATAAGACCGACGATTTACTTGTCAAAGAGTTTTAGACAATTTTGAAAAATTATCATTCTTATTCGAAGGGTGGGCAAGGGTTTGTTGCGTACACTTATTTCTAGTCAGCTTTACATTTCGCGGGCTCTGCCAACCAGGATTTCATGAACGTCATGCCGTTGCATCCATCGTTTCGCAACAAAGTAAACGTTTGTTTTCTTTGTTGCGGATCAATGCCAACGATCATGTGAGGTCATCAAACTCACGACCAATGCCACATAAAATTTTATGGCAAAAACATCGAGGATTTCTAGCATAATTGATGAACTAAGTATCATTTTTAACACATTTTATATTTTGTACATATTTTTGACATTCTGAAATTTTCTTTCCAATAAAAAGGCGAAGGAGCGAGGTCTGTACGAAATAATCGAAGACAAATACTTTCCCGTATACACTGACAATATAATGTTAATTAGGAATTTATTCTATAACATTAGGTTCCTATCTTCCTCGCTTTTAAAGCTCTTTTTGTTTACAAGGTGGGGGTCTAGGTTTACTTGAACATTTGTACTATTATTGACTTCATGATTTTCTGTATCTGTTCACGAAGTTTCTCCTTCAAATTATCTTTGAAAGGTGTTGGTTTTGTGGCAAGGATTTTGTTGATGAAGATATAACAATGACGATGATGATGATTATGATGATGATGATAAAATTAATAATGAGGATGACTTAATTTAATTATTACTAGATTAAAATATGGCTAATTAATATAAATATAAAAAAATACAAAAACTCTGTTTATGTCAAACGCGAAGGTAAAGTGGTCCACATAGGAAAACTGACAAGATTTTAATGGAGAAAACCTGGTAAAATATTCACAATTTTGAATTTGTCATTATTTTTTTTCTTTCTGTACGTAAGTTAAAAGAAGCAAGAATAATCCTCCCCCCCGATAACCTTTAAGTTACCACATTAAAATTCGGTGTTTTAGCTATTAAACCCCTCTGCAAGCGAGAGCAGACTAGTGCAAACGTTAGTTTGAACTTTTCCATGAACGCTCAAAAAATTCCACGTGCCTTTAGGGGCTCCTGTATCGACCAAACCCACATTTACAGTTGCATAAAGATTTCTAGAACGCTGTGGAGAAGATTTGTCGAAGTATTTGGTCTATACTTGTCGACTTGATCAAGCAGTAGACAAAAAATACGAAGCCGCAGACAAGCAAGCTACAGGAGAAAGCGAATGGCAATTAAAATCTCTGTGCCCAGACTAAAAAGAGGTCAGAACATGACCAGTCGACCTAAAAGACTTCATGAACGGAAATCCAAAACCAAAGAAAACTTAACAAACTGTAAACTTAGAATTTGAGCTAGCCTTGTTACAAGCAAGAACTAAGCGAACGTTAAAGAATGCTTTCAAATTTTAACTAGACGACAGCCAACGCAACATCCAACACGTCATTATGGAAACAATCTCTCAACTTTGTTCCTCCTCTTCTTCGAAGACAGAATATCAATTTACGTTAGTATGAAAATGTGAGACATGCAAATGTTGTTTTTCATTCACAAAGCACCTGTTCTTCGTCTTTCCGATAAATGATGTTGTCATATGCTCAGCTCGTAAAAACAGCCTAAGTTATGACATGGTTACTAAATACACATTTTTGTCTCATATTTCTGCTTCCTCCAGTTTCTCAAGGCCACCTGAATTAGGTTCAAACCTTATTAAAAGTGTCCAACGTAATTGGTTCATACGTCGAACTTATGATTCGATTAATATCTTCAATTGCGTTCGGCACATGATAAGCTGTATGCCTGAACTGGGCCTAAGTTTGATTCGATCTCTTCATCAACGCAATCTGAGTTATGCCAAACGTAACCTGCGTCTTCATCATACGGATACGGACGCGGATACGGCCAAAATCGTGACGACTATAAATGAGAGCAGTGTCACCATGAGTACATGGTCGTCGGCAAGGATGCAGACACCAAGTCTGCGATGGAAGAAAAACCAGATTACATAGCAATTTAGGCACAGCAGTAGAACAATCTATATTCAGTTAGTAGGCTGCTGCAGCATATTGTTATCTTGCTTAATCCAAAATCCATAGTTTAAAGTCTGAGAAACCGTTTATAATCAACATTGAATAGCTGGTTACACAAGCTCGTTAAACAAGACAAATACGTATACTATCTAAAAGGCTGAGAAGCCACATTGTAAACCGTAGTCTTAAAAACACAAAAACATGTCTGTTTTCCGGACCCATATTTGCCCGCGTTGCAGATGCTTGTGCAGTTCCTGTTAAGCGTTTACTCATCGGAGGTCAAAAGCTTGTTCTAGGTAGTTGAAGTCATGTGGATTTTAATCGCATCAAACAAAATTAATTTGAGCAATATATTATAATTATGTGTTGTAATTCATAATGTTTGGAGTGTTCTGTATTTTTCGGCGTTGATAAAAGCTTCAGATCAAAGTTTGGTTGGAAATAAGGGAAATTTTCGGTGAAATTTGAGATTAACGACCATCGCTTCGTCATTTATCCTGGCTCACAACATAGACGCTGCGCGTGCTTTAGTATCTTGAAGCAAAGAAGAAACTACAAGAAAAAGCTTGATGATTTGAACGATAAACTACCTCTCCAATATCACGAAAAGGCAGGAGCAAAGTGACTTCCAGTTCAAAACCAGTGACTGACTCAACACCCTCTCTACTACATTTTCAACCAACCTTGACTCCGACTCCACGTCGGTAAAGACTCCAACATGGAACGAATAAAATTTCACCTCCCCAGACTACCATTGTGTCCGTTAAAGTAGGGTGGAAAATTAAGACAGTCAACCGCACTTTGCCTGACGATCTTGGATCAATTAGGAAAAAGTTGTGTAGAGGAACATACAGAGAAATTGCTCGCGCCACTTGGCGTTGTTAAAAGGTCAGAGAACAGTTTGTCTTTTTGTTTTCAAAAGAAATCAATAGAGGGTACTCAAGTATGTGCTCCAATCAAAATCCTAGCATTTTACGCAAAACCAGTAAAGAAGACATCGTTAACTTTTCGTTAACAAAACTTGATAACGAGTCGTAATACAAACAAGTCGTACTGCATCTTGAAAACATTCGCCATCTAGCTTTGCATCGGAGGCAAAAGCCTTGTTAACTGCCGGAAGCTAATTCCTCATTATCAACATTATCTGAAAAAAAATAACAATCAACCAATCACGTAGGATTCCAACATTCTTAACTTAACATCCCGCTTAACTCTTTAAGTACGAATAGTGGTCAAAATGACCCGGTAACAAACAAAAGAACCAGTAAATGAACAAAGGAAAAACAAAGAGAGAACAAAGAACAAAAGCAACAAAATTCAGGAGTTAAAGAGTTAACAGGAACTGCACAAGCGTCTGCACCGCAGGCTAGACCCATATAAGCATTTCAATCCTATCTGCATACAAATAAATGGAATCATAATTTTAATCAACCAAAACTGAGCTTACTTAACTCTTATACTGCGTACAGATTTGTTAACTATTTACCAACGAAACCGTCATTTGGTAACTTATTTGTTTCGCTTGTCTAACCCCAGACGATTTTACTCGTCGACAAGAGGCGGTGTCAAAGCAGATTGGGGGTGTCCAGCTTAATTTTGCCGGAATATTGTACCTCTTAAAAAATTTGTCGAAATTAATTTGACACGCATTTAGGCAATGTAAGATGAAGCCTCGCCCCGTCTGCTCTACTACATAAATTAAAAGATGAACCAGTTACCAAAACGAATTTTGTTCTAACTGACCAAGCCAAATTTTGCTCGAAATTTGATGCCCCAGATATTTTCGACCTTGTAATTTTTGGAGGACGGAACTCTCCCCTATAACCCCCTGATAAACTACACCCCTACCTCGAGGGTCGGCTAGTTCTTGATTAAAATATAATGTGGCTTAAACTTTTACCATCCACATTTGGCGTTCCGGTACTTATTTATTTTACTCTGGGTGTGTCACATGATGTAGCTATTCATGGAGAGATCACCTACAGATCAGATAAGAGTTGCTTGCTATTCTACTTATCTAAATATCTTCACAACTGAGATACAGAAGAGTAGTAAACACAGTTTTCTGTCATTTCGAAACTTCTTTTAAAACAAACTATCGTAATTTTCATTTCATGTTTCCAATCCTTTATGGAGTTTCCAGAGTTAGGAATGTCATAAACAAATTTTCGATACAGAATAACTAGGAGGGATTTGATATTTTATTCACGATAAAATTCTCTAATCCAGGTTTGAATTAATCTTTTGTTTGAAGAACGTGACAGTTTTACAAAATTTCAAACCCAACACAAGGCACTTAAGCGGGAGTTTAGGCTCTCGTCTCTACAACTATGAAAGCAGACTTTTTTGCAATTCCTAAAAAATATCTATCTAATATATTATTATAATATATTATTATAACATATTAGATATGTGGCTGCTTTTCGGTATTTATGGGTGTATTTTTTTTCTTCATATTGGCTATTGGCACACAAAAATTTATTCTACTAGTAGTTCTTTAGGTTACTGCTTTGTTATTTTGATTTTGCCTACTTTATTAGTTATTTGTGAACATGCTACCAACTCAGAAATGTTGTTGGAGTCTTTTTAAATCGAATGACGAAGTTCATCATGAATTTCGTTGCTTAGCTCAACAAATTTAACATTTCATTATGTCTTTTGTTCGTTCTTAGCCTTTTGTGCTATTTAAGGGTCTTGGAACTGTGTTTTTATACTATGCGAAACTTTTTTATCTATTAGTAATTCGGCTTTGGAAAAACAAAACAGGTTTTTTTTGATCGACTATAGTCCCCTCGACCATTGCAATCAAAGATCTTTAAGCGGCATTCCTTAACAACGTGTTCCCCACCTTATAAAGCACTCTATTGCGTATGGCAAACATTTTGTCTGTTTTTGTATATGAATATTTTGCACCTGGCCTCCAATTGTCGGCTGGAATCTGGATAAATTAAACGTCAAGGAAATTTAGATTCGATTACTTTTTGAAAGACGTATTGCCAACAAGAGACATTTATAAGAGAAGAATGATTCACAAAATAGATAACGTTATCAGACAAATGAGATACGAAAATTACTTCTTCTAGCACGGTAAAAGAAATTAAAAAAAAAATTTGGATTAAAATTGAAAAAGCCCCGCCACAGGTCAATGGTATGAAACCATTCGAAGATGATCTTGTACAAATGATGGAATATATACAATTTCGAAAAGTCAACGACCAATTCCAAAGTTCTTTTCCCAACGACTTAAAGAAAATTACGTAACTACTCACAGAACGTTTTCATATTTGCTGACAAAACAAAAAAATATCTATGAAACCACTCTCGACACATAAAAACAAACCACTGAGAAATGACGTGACAGAAACCTGAAAATTAAGAGATGACCAACTCGTAGCAGTCATGAAGAACGAAATTAAAGGAATTGCCACCAACCTATCCATTGGTCACGGATAAGAAACAATTACAAGAAGGTGCAGACTAAATAAACACCGTAAATAGTGAATCAGATAAGATCGACAAAGTTTTCTTAGACGGCATGGACGTAAACATCAAACGTCTCATCAAAAGTAAACAAGTGGAGGATTTCACATTAAGCAATTTAAAGGCATTACTACATCAAGGACAACAACAAATACTATATTCTATTTGCATGATTTCATTGATTTCTACCCATCTATATCTGACGAGCTACAAGATTAAACCATCTTCTAGGTAGATATTCTAACAATAATCGAAGATAAGCATGTTACCATGCAGTATTAAACACACACGAAAATGGAAATCATTCAGCGCCGAAACACTATGGTTTCTCTCCGATCTGACAAGTTCATACACATGTAGAAACTATAGTAACTTTCAAAACATCAGAGACTAGGGCAAAATTTCCTCTAAGGTTGACTTTCGTTTTCTGTTGATCAAGTTAACCGACTTGGAATTTTAGCCTTTCTCAATTCGGAAAAATGGACGTTGTCAGTCTAATTAACAACGAAATTTTATATTTTTTACTTCCATATTACAATTCCACGCCAAACACTGTGATTTACTAATAAATCATGGATCTTCACTGCGAGAGAATGCAAATGCTTGACTGAGTTAGTTCAAAATCAAAACAAAAACTTCCTACTTTGAATTTAACTTTATTAGTTAACTCTTTCCAGGTTGGCGCTCTCCCCAGGACGAGTACAAAGAAAGGAAGTGAGTTAAACTTTTCAACACACTTAACTTTACTTCTTGATGCCGTTTAGATGTGAAAAGGATCGTGAAACATTTGGAACGTTCAGGAAGTACCTTCTTAATCAGGTGAAGAAGACAACGATTGCTCAACGTTGTGATAACCTTTAACGTTCCTGCTGTAACTTGGATTTCTTTCTCCATATCATTGACCTTCAATTGTTTATATCATACTATCTTTTATTGGACACTCCGATGAATGTTTTACTTTTCACATGGTCACCAACTTTCTTCGCAAATTTCTAGACTAAGTCAATGTCGTTTAATTGTAGAATACCTGTTCTTATCAAATACCGAATATTTGGCATAGGGAAGTATCAAGTGACAATATTAATATATGATTCTAACACTCAAAAATATCGGAAATTATAAAATACTTACACTTGAAAATTTCCTTCCACTAATATAAATTCATTACAAGCAATGTACTGGTATGATCATAAAAGCATCGGTAGTGTCAAATTCTTTTTTGTTAGTTAAATATTAAGAATGACATTTCTTAAAAATCAGATCAACACTCAATTCTATTGATATTGGCTCTTACGAAAATTTCACATGTCATTTCACATGTTAAAAGCATGTGGAATTGGATAAATTCTCACCAATGAAATGGTCATTTCATATATGAAACGTGAACATGCATTTTTTTTTAAATGAATGAAATTCCTAAATCACGTGTGAAATGAACTGGTTCAAAATTTCACATGTGAAAGCCTGGTTTACGACACATATTTCACCTATGAAATGGAACATTTGCAAATGAAAATTAATTTCACTAAGTAATTTGCACATTTGTGTGCAAGATGTGTGAAAGAGCAGGTGATGAAGAGGATGAGAATGTGGAGGAGAGCTTGTATCTGGGAAATGGGGTTCACTTAGAGAATGTTGGAAAGTTTTGTTACCTGGGTGATATGCTGAATGGGTGTGGAGGAGTGAATTTTGCATCCATGGCAAGGGTACGTTGTGCGTGGAGGAAGTTTAAGGAGTTATCAGGGATCTTGAGAAGGAAGGAAATGTCACTTAAACTGAAGGGGAAGCTGTATGTGACATGTGTGAGGAGTGCTATGGTATATGTAAATGAAACGTGGGCCATGACGGCGAGAGGAGTGGGAGATTGGAGTGTACGGAGATGAGCATAGTGAGATGGATGTGTGGTGTATCACTGAGGGATAGAGTGCTGAATGCAGAGCTGAGGGAAAGAATGGGGATTGAGTCAGTGTCTGATACTGTGAAACGGGATAAGTTAAGGTGGTTGGGACATGTGCTGCGGAAGGATGATGATGATTGGGTGAAAAAGATCATGTCGTTCGAGGTGGAAGGTAAGAGGGGACGGGGAAGGCCGAGGATGACATGGAGCCAGGTGGTGGAAAGGGACATGAGAGAATGAGGGTTGAAAAGGGAAGATGCGAAGGATAGGGAGAGGTTGAGGAGGCTGCTGTGTAGAGCCACCGGCCAACCGCTGCGTAAGCAGGGAAAATGGCCGTAAAACGACTGTTGTAGATTTTAATTTACGTCTGGAATTTAAACTATTCACACGTGACACATTAATTTCATACGTGAAATTGCACGTGAACATTTTTAAGAGGGGTATTGATTTGAAAGTAAATGTTAAATAATAGAAATAAAAGCAAACGGATCGACAGTTTATATTTTGTTTCATATTTTCTCAACATCATCAAGAATGCAAAGAAATTCCATTGGAATTTCGTAAAGAATAATAACAACAGTTCAGTTTTCCTACCACCATGTTTCGGCAAAGAGGCTTTTCTTTGTTGTCAGTGGCATTCGGTGTTATAGGTATGCCAACTGGGTTCGTTTATACAATCGTATTTGAAGATGACAACTTTATCTGGCTGACAACTGATCTGGAGGGAGCCTCCTATAAAAAACCTGGGTTACCCCCTCACACACTGGAAATTAATTCCATACGTGCACTGATGACTGATTTACAAGATGATCCACGAAAGTTTTCCAGTTAAATTCCGTAAAATATGTGCTAAATGTTCTCCGCAAAATTCAGGAACACCCTGTTTCGGTCCCCCAATAGAGATGTCACTGACCATCCAATACTATGTTTTTATTGATTTCAATCATTGAAGAGATGCCGATCTTCCTTGGCCTCTTTAATCCCTTAAAGCCGATGGAAGTTGCATAATCACTGAAAACTCTATTTGAGTTTGTTTTACTAACTTATATGGGATTGGAACTAGTGTCAAAAACGATCTTTCGGAGTTTTTTCCTCCCCATAAAATACCTACTGGCCTTCAACCAATTCTCATTTGTCATACTCGCTCTTTCCAACTTTAATCCCATCTATTTCAACCTCTTGTTGTGTCTCCGATAATCTCAGGATTTCTCTTTTTTTGCGTGATGAAAGTTTCCTACCGCTCGACAAAACACATTCCTGTCCACAGGTCTATTAGTTGCCATGAGAGTTATTTCATGATTTGATATTGGTCCATCCCCCGATGCCCACGAATAAATTGACATAATTACTTCGAGGATTAGATTGCTTTGTTCGAACCAGTTGTTTCAGTGGATATTTTTGTCGATTTAGCCATCCCCTCTATCGATTGTTCGCACCAATATCATGTTGTTGTGACTCGTGGGAGCCAAGTGAGATTGAACTTGTTCAGACAAATTGGTTCCTAAATACATTCCAAACTAGCCAGGCCACAGGTTGTAAACCTCTTCTTCTTTGTCTTAAAATTCCTGCTTTAACTACTTGTTTGCAGTGAATTTTTACCAGCCTGACATGTGGCATCAACAAACAAAAATGATGTACCCGCGAGACCTGCACAACTCCATTTCAGTCTTACTTTATGCATATTGAACTAAGGTTCCTGCAACGAGTTTCTACGATCGAGTTTCGTCTAGTTTTATGACTATATGAGATATAATTCAACTTTATAAAGGGTCAAGTCGTTTACAGATTTAGAACAAAACGATGCTTTCACAGAGGTTTGCAAGTTTATATGCTGCTCTGGAAAATTATTTTTCATGCAATGTTACTCGATCAATTCAATCTTCCCTTTACTTTATTCTGCTAGAGACTAGGTTAGTAATCAGGAGAACAGTTGGTCTTGCGAGGAAGGAATGTTAAATAAGGTTACGGTTTGGGTTATTGAGCATCTCGTCTCACTTACATACAACGAATCACCCATATCACTTGTATCACATGTGTCAAGCGTATCATTTGTAGCAAACGCACCTCTCGTATTCTAAGTATAACGTATATAATCATACCTATCACAGGTATTACTGATATGATTAGTATCATTGGTATTCAGTTAGTATAACTCGTATTGTATATGAGAAACTATCTCAATCATGTAATGTGTCATGTGTATCACACATAACTCGTGCATTGCTTATTGCAAGCGACCAATCAGTTACCTACTACCACAAATCTTTTGCGAGGAATGCATTCTGCTATTGCTTTTAAAATTTTATCCAAAAATAAACTTTAGAATTTTTAGCCCTGTTAGCGGAGCTGACATTTCAGCCCAGATTGGATTCCTTGCACGTAACTAGTCCCCAGATAAATACCACAATGCATTATTTTCGGGCTTAAAAGCCGAAATTATCCTTTTCAGTTCTTTCCAGTTTCTTTCATAGCTTTCCGCTTTAGTATATTTTCAGCAGAGTTTACGCGAATAAGTTTAACCCAGTTCACTGAATCATTTTCAGACTCGGAGATGTCGACGTTGATTAACCGCATATCTTAGAAAAACGGTTTGTGACCCCGGACGGGGGTTGAATTGATAACCTTACGACTGATGAGACACTTTAATTATTGAGCTAGCCAGACTAGAATGGTGAGCGAAAACGCACGTACGACATATGTGTTGCCTAAGCAGCAGCCACAATATGTTAATAATTCTGTCGAATACGGTTGATATTAGGAATGTGGGAGCTTGCAGATATTCATGGATGTTCGTTGGACGTTCGATGACCTCGTACCTCAGAAAAACGATTTCTGAGCTCCAGACGGCGATCAAACACGCAACCGCCTCATGACCGACGAGACGCTGTAATCATTGAGCTACCAAGATTCAAATGGCGAGCTAAGCTGCGAGTTCTACACATATGCAATAAATGCGGCAGCCACAGGAAAATATTCGTACGTCGCCTGTGATATCACCATGACGCTCCCACGTGTGCATCGTGCATAGCTACCTCGTTTTTTATTTCATTATTTTCTCACGTTTCTATATCTTTTGCATGGAATTGAAAAGAAATACATTGGATGTCAAATGTGTAAAATGTTGCATTCTGTTATTTGGTAAAAGGGTTCATAAAAGACGTAGGCTACGTGGAACTATTAAAGTTTTCAAAAAGTAAAACAACATATTTTGATTGCTAAAACTGAGAAGAGAAAATACCACGAAATAAATTTAAGCTAAAGTGAACTAATCCTCACGACAATCGGTGACGCTGGATAGTTTGGATGGCTGATTAAAGTCAAAAGTTTGGTAAAATAAAGAACTATCTAATCAGGTAACTTTTGATCAAATTGAGCGCTTTGTCATTTAAGTAAGAGATTTTTACATAATGATCAATCACAACGATGCATTAATAACAGACAAACGATACCGAAAGCACTACTTATTGACCATTGACACATGCTCATGACGTTATTGGCAACAGATGCATATCTCAATTTGAAAAACGGAATAGAAAAATACTTGTCTCTGTAGATGAAGGAATTAAATATAAACTTTCTTTGGGAAGGCCTCGTCGACTAGGTGGCCCTCCTTAAAGTCCAGAGGTTAAAAAGCGACCCTGGTCTCTGAACCTTTTGGCAAGCGATTATTTTGAGAAGCAAAAGAGGTGTCCCGCTGAAGAGGAAACGGGATGATACTTCGGGTATATAAAAAAGAGAAACACCCGTATCCTTGAAGCCCACGTGGGGGTGGACCATTGTGGGTGGGACGGCCCGACCCTGCGGAGACAGGGCTCCCGTGAACTTGCTGTTAATGTGAGGGCGGTTGAAGGGAGAACCAGCTGCAGGGTTCCCTTTGCTTGCTTGTTTGATCAGTTTTTAACAATACTACATCTAAAATAATTTGAAATTGAGGTTTTTTGTTTGATTTGCCGATTCGGCAAGGTTGAAAACCAGAATTATAAAATTAGGGCCATAAATTATCCAATAGGTCGATTAATACGGAATTTTTTCCTTTTTCTATCTTAACCCTATTTCACATGGGGGGGGGGGGGGCTATTTTGGCCCCCCCACCTATACTTTGTTCCATAAAATTTGAACCGCTTGTCCAATTCGGCTGAAATTTTGTGACTTTTAATATTTTTTTATTGCGGTTATTTTGCTATAAAGAATTTTTAAAATTTTTCACGTTTTCCGGGGGTAATTCCACTTTTGTCGCCAGGGGGTGAAAAATCACTTTTTGCGGTTTTACAATCTTTGGTTTTATTTTTGTCTGATTAGATTTTTTGGACAATAATGTTGAATTTTTTTTGCCTGCCGATTACATCTTAGATCTAAGACAAATTTGAATGCGCAATCATCATTTTTATTTTTTTTCAGCGGGTAAAATTCAATTCCGGCTGTTATTTTTTGAACTCAAACATTCTAATGTTTTTCTCAAACTTTGACGTCTTTTTTGATTTTTTGTCACACTGATTTATTACTAAATCTTCAATTTAGTTCTATGTTTGCCTTTTTCAACTGGAAAATGCAGTCTCGGGAGTAAACACAATGAGTTACTTTCACGTATTCTGTAATTAGTAATTAGTGGAATACAAATCACAGGCTAAACAATTCTTTTATACAAATCTTTAAAGCTTCCCTTTTCTATGAAAATGTTAGTTGAATCCATTATTGATATTTTGATGTATAGAAAGAAGTGTAAAACAGATTAGAAAGCCTACTTATCTGAGGTATTGAAAAAGGTGTGAAAAGTTACAACAAGTGACAGTACGTCGAACAACCAGCAGCACTTGAAGCTCCAAGTGATCGAAAAAGATGCTTTTACTGCATCAAACAGTTGAAGGGAAAGCCTCATTACAAGGAACAAAAGAAAAAACTTGGCAAATCTAAGCATTGTTGTCCATCTTGTCAAAGAACAATATGAACAAAGCATGCAAGCTACGTATGTAATGAATGTATTGAAAAATTCCACATATAGACATGAACAGACCCCCAGCAAAGACACTTGAAAAAAATTTTTTGTAGATATTTTGATGTTTTTTGACAAGTAATATATTTTTCTAACATATCCCAAAGTTTCATGCATTTCCCATTTCCCGTTCTCAAAATAATTAGGGGGGGCCAAAAAAGCCCCCCCCCCCATGTGAAATAAGGGCATACCGATATGCCATGTTAAATAGGGTTAAATGTCTCGCTTTCTCAAACTTTGTCAAAATGGTTGCCATTTTCTAATCACCTTTTCATGTATCTTATCTCGCCATGACAAATGTATCAGCTAATCAAAGTGCATAGTTCATTATTCAACCACATGTCATGTTGGTGTTTCTGTTGTCATCTTTGGATCAAAAATTCTAATTATTCATAATCTGTCACGTGTCTGATCGTTCGACAAGTAATGCCGTTCCAATTTCGTATATTCTTTATTCGGTCAGTATTCATATTTCGATTATTCGCATTATTGGTATTATTCTGTCAGAAGCGAATATTCAGATTGCTTAATTTAAACCTAAAATAGAGGCATCAGGCATCAATCCGAATAATGAATATTCGAAATTCGTTGGAAATTTGAAGTGGTGTCGGAAAGTGATGGGTACGAGAGGGCATTTACTTCCCTAGAAAAAATTTTTGCATCCACCCCTACCCGTTTTGCCGATTCCCTCAAAAAACTCGTATTGAACGTGTAACATGTGTGCATCTCAGTCGCTATTTATGCATGAAAAACACATTTTGAAAGCAAACTAATGATTATTACTACAGTGTTATGATATTTCACAGGTGTCACGGAAGTTTAATATTCCAATATCTAATCAGTATTTCTCATTGAATTTTGTATATTTTCCCCGAGGTTTTGCCCAACGTAGAAACTTTGTTACCCCTCGATATTCCCTTTTAGACCAGGACGTCTGGCGCCACCAATGATGGAGAGCCTAACTACAAGTTCTAAATTTGTTTTTCCAGACAATAGTAATGAATACAATAATTGACAAATTTACCTTGAACTAACGGTCCACTCATGCTTGATTGACGGCCTTTAAACGTTATCTCGTCTGAGCGTTGTATTCCTGGAAAAACAAAAAGTAGTTATGAGTACTTCTCGAAAATGAAAATCGTAACTGGATTGAATCAACCTTTAGAGGTCAAATATTAAAACATTGTAGTGGTCGATGGTACGAGAGAAAGTAGTCTTTAAATCGACTGTTGTTAGCTATTAATATTTCAATTTCCTGAAGCAGAGTCACCTTCAAAATCAGGAATTTGTGAATAATTAGAACCAAAGATATGTCGATTGATGATTAAAGTTCATTGACCGGGATAGAGTAGTTTTGAGAAAGATTGGGGGTGGTCGGTAATTAATTACTTAACTGAGTCAGAATCATCTTCAGGATTGCAATGAGATTTGTTTACCGAATAATTTTATACCTCTCAATTGAAACAAAAAACCAAAGACAAACTCTATTAAAAGACACGAACGCTTTGGCTGACAATCGACATGTGGCAATCCGAATCAAATGCAAATATATAATCAACCCTGCTTGGAAAACTAACTTATCGATTTATGGGACGTTGATAAAATGGTAAATTTATTTAAAAACGTGGCGTTACAGGGTCCACTGTTCCAGTGACGCCATTAGGTTGACGAGGAGTCGACTGACCATCATTGTTGAGGTTGATGATACCGCTATTAGCTTTAAAGAAGTACAGTATGTCGAGTTATTCGGGCCAGTAGCAAAGTGGAGGTAACTTTGACATTAAGAGGCGTTCATTATAACTTATACTGCAAGAAATGAAAGGTCCAGCATATATTTCGTTGGTCAATTTTGAATACGTTCTACCCTCATGATCAAGTTGACCGACTGCGGAACCCACACGTGTGATACGAAACCCAGCTGTGAACGAACAAGAGCTAAATAAAGTGTTCGACAGGCATTGAATCTGTGAATGTTCCTCATACTTCTTTGAAGATATTCCACCAGTTGGTTGGCTTGGAAACACTGCGAGAATATGCTTCGACCAAGTTAAACTACCCGTTGTCCAGACGCCAAGGACACGTTCACAGTTTCCACCATCCAATAGGATATTTTGAAGTTTGTAGGGATACTCTATCTTATTCTGCTTTCTTGTGATATGGAGTATTCCTTTACAAAAATATCACATGAAAGTTCACACAAGAAAATAGTATTTCATATGTGAATTATTTCAATTTCACATGTGAAATGAAAATTTCATATGTGAAATTAATTTTAGTAAGTGAATGTTCCATTTTGCATGTGAAATACATATTTTCTGTAGGACCTCTACTAGGATTTCACATGTCAAATTTTGAACCAATTCATTTCACATGTGAATTAGGTATTTCACATGTGGAAATGTTCCGATTTTATATGTGAAATGAAAATTTCACATAAGAAAATGTTCCAATTTCATGTTTTTCACGTGTGAAATGAGTACACTTGTGCACTCTGATGCGTTTAGTTGGAGTCCGGCGTGTGAGAAACAGGTTCCAAAGTTCGAAATTAAATAAATAAGGGCAGTTTGATTCTAAGACGAGAACACACAGTGTAAAAGCAATGTTGGATAAAAGACTGAATGGTTTCAGTGACGACATTTGACGGAAAACACCCAGTTAAACTATAGGTTGTGTAAAAGCCTAACACTAAACGTATTCGGATCTTTCTTTGTGCTTTAATGTTTCCCTAATTCTAATGCTGACGTTGGTCACAGCCTTAAAACCTCCTCCTCATCTGTGTTATTTTAGTAATATCTGCAAAATTCCTTGGATTATTGCAATTGTGTTTTATCAGGATTTTTTCACCGACAACTGAAACTGCCTGGTTAAACAGTTTCATAATTTAACAGGTCGTGAAAGGGTAAATAATTGGACCCACCAAGCTGTATCATTTGGCTGTGTTTCAGCCCCAGAATCCTAGCTAATTACGCATTCTGATTGGGTTACAAGTGGTTTTTCTTACGTTCGAACTAACCTACTCTTAAAAAGTCAAAACCTTCGAAATAATGATTTTGCTTGGTGCAAAATATGGGAAAATAAGTAATCTAGCAATCTTATCGCTACGTAATGGGAAAACATTTACCTTAGTGTTGATAGCACGAACCTCGGAGCAAGATTTAAGTATAAACAGTCTAGATTGAGGGTAAACTTTCCTCTATACAGTCTTTCTGTGTCATAAACAACATATATCTTTTGGCTTTTGAAACATGTTACCCTCAAAATGTTAGTAGTACTACGCTGTAAAAACTTGATGAAGTTTATGAACACATCAGGAAAGTTAAATAAACCGCTGAGAGGGACGAAAACAGAAAGGTACAGGTTATTATGGTTTGGTATAATTACACAGGTGATCATTTAAAACCCCAAGTAATGATTGGCCAGAAAATTAATTAAAAGCTCTCCATCTTCACTGACATGTGAATTTAACAGTGAAAGCACAGAAGCAAATATGGCGGCGACCTTTGAATAGATTACCGAAGAATTTTTAAAAGTGTTCCTTCTCTACTTTCTTTCAAATAATTACCGGTGTAATTATACTAAGAAAATTATTCGCCTCAGGTTCAGCGAATAATGTTGAACAATCGCTTCCATTTCTACTCGGCGATAATTCAACAATATTCGCTTTGCCCTGAGGCAAATAATTGTTTAATACTTGAAATCATTCCTAGTTTATCCATAAAGTTAGTTGACGTCTATACTTCCACAAGAAATAAATCTTACTGTTATATACCGAAGACTTTTTTGTTATATACCGAAGACTTTTTACCCCCAAAACGAAATTTCATCGGCTAAATTGTGGTCAGCTTAATCAAAAAAGCTCAATACATCCCTCTATAGTGGAAAATGTTGCAAGCATTTCCTTTGAGGTAAGCAGTGGACCCATATTTGTTCAGGTGAATACATAAATTATTAAAATATGATTCTAATCGTACGGAAAAACGGGGTTTGTTTGGTAAAAATAAGATTTTTATGTAGGAAGAAAGACTTTTACTTCTTTTCAAAGTTTATTTCATGCTGGATCTCATAGTACCTTAGTAATAAGGATATGTAATATTCTGGTAGTACCTTAGTTACAAGGATATGCGTATGCCGTGGAAAACATTGGTTTGTTACGGAACGCGCATAAATGTAAACTGTATTGGAACAGCTTATGTTGAAACTAATATTGTATCTAGTGCACTTTTTGCTGTTCATTACAAAAAAAATATACTATCATTAATGCCAACCTCAAAATCATTAATTCAAAAATACACTCATTTTATTCAATGAACATTCACCAGCGTAGATACGCAACCATTTGCATCGAATTGCATTCTATAGCGCAAACAGACGACCATTAACACCATTCTACTATATTTTACGGGTAATAAAATTTTAATTACGCAAGGTCTTTCTCCTGCGTAATTGAAATTTTATTATCCCTAATGTACAGTAGAATGGTGTTAATGGTCGTCTGTTGGCGCTTTGGAATGCCCTTTGATCAAGTGGTTGTATATCTACCCTACTGAATGTCGATTGAATAAAATGAACGTATTTTTGCGTCAATGAACTTGAGGTTGGCGTTAATGAGCATATATTTTCTAGTAATGAACAGCAAAAGGTGTAGTATCGAGACCAAAAACTGAATTTTTCCAAGTTTAACAACAATCTTTAAATACATTATATCTTTGAGCATTTTAAATCATTTCCGTGGTGTTATAACAACGTGAGGACAGTTTCTATCATGCACATAACTGTTATCAATCAAACAAGATAAACTCCTAGTATTATAAGAGTTTAAGAATATCTATGGTGACATTTTTTTTGATGTCAAAAAATTTTCATCAATTTAGTTTGGTCTCATTTCGACACTAAACTTTTCCTTTAGAATAAAAACTTACGAAGATTTCCGTAATATCGCGGAACAGGTCACCGGAGAAATATGCAAGCAAACGGTTAAACTGCGTACAGTGCATGCTTAATTAAACCACCGAAGACCATTAAAAAGATAACTTGATCGGCGAACGAAAGCATAACTGTAGGCACAGAACTTAACAATTACTAACTATTGCATCTCCTGTAACACAATTCGTCTAAGTGGGGTTTCTTCGCATGAACTCAAAGGAATTCCAGTTCATCAGAGCGTAACGAAGTCTAATGGGAATTCTTTTTACGAAAACATGTACTTCAATAGAGAGGTGCATAAGTGGCCAGTAGGATACTTCGAAACTTGACATAGTTTTTACTTTCACCCCGGATTATCTGTTAGTACCAGTTTTCTGCACGATACATCTCCATAAGATAATAGTGCACTAAGTCCCGAGACCTCAATCTTGGCAAAACATGACGCATGGAATTATTTCCTAAGATGACACATGCATAGCAATGTCTTAAGTAACTGACTGGAGTTTGGATCTTTAAAATTCACATTCAATAAGAGAAATAGGTTTGATTTTAGCTAGTCACGTGACCTTTTATCCATGTCAAAAAACTTCTTTATAGGAAAACTGCTGCAATCAAACGACGAGAAACTAATGAGAGAATTTTAATTTTGTTTACTCCAACGTTTCGAAAGAGTAAAGAATGTTTAACATGATAGAAGTATATTTTGTTTTTGGTCCCCATGTTGCATGACAAATTCATTTCATCCAGTATGGCGACTAAAAGCAAAACATATTTTACCTTGCTTAGGATTCATCATTTAAGCCATATTTTAACACGAACAACATTGAAATGTCTCTTTACCTGCCTCTTCAGCTTAAAGTATAAAATCTGCGTTTAAACTGCGTTCTCCCTTGATTCAGATACTCATTCATTTCATGTGACCACAAACAAACGTGACCCATTTATATCAGCAAATGAAAGTTGTGAAAATCAAAATTCGAGAGTTTGACTTAAATGACCTCTGTGTATGCGTTGTCTACGTTATTGATTTCATATCGTCTATTTTACGAGAGTTAAGGTCAAGCGACCTGTTAGTATACGCAGCCCGTGAGTGACGACATAAAAGAAAGAAATTTTGAGAGTGGAACATTAAGAATAAAGAACCGAAATAAACCTTACTAAGACCAACAAAATCATCAAAAACTCTTCACGAAAACTGAAAGGGAATCTGGCCGCAAAACAAAATTCTCTTTAAAGGGGCACTCCAGCCAAATACAAGTTGAGTTCATATCAAAGAGCACGTCTAGTTTACTTGAGTCTTGAGGTATGTTTGTATAGTTTTGCTTAGTTAAGGAGAAAATGGCCTGCAAAGATGTGAAAATTAGCGAATGTCAACCCCATGTTTACTCTTTCTCGTGCAGACACGGATTTCAGCGGCCATACCCATCTTGACGTCACTGAGTGCTACTAGCCAAATAGAGCGAAATTAATATTTTACTGTTCCATGTGAATATTCGATTAAATTTGCTATAACTGTGTAAAATGCCTCACTTTATGTTTCCGACGTGTACTAATGGATGGTGTAAAACAAAAGGTGTGGAATAACCTATCATAGGCTTCCCAATGGCCCACTAAAAAGCGTTTGGCTGCGAAATATCCGCCGCAACAACCCTTACAGATCAAGTAATTCGTTTGTTTGTAGCGCGCATTTTACGGAGGATTTCTTTAATACAGCAACTGAACTTTGCGGTCACAAAGCCTCTAAAAAGCTGTAGCGCACAGCCGTGCCAACGTTATTTTCATTTTCAACGACAAGAAACGAGGAAACTGGCCGCCAGTCAAGCTGAAGGCAAATTGAAGCAAGAGCAAAGATAAACAATAGTCAAACAAACACTGCTTTGGTTTATTTCAAACAATGCAAGATATTGGTAATCAGTAATAAGTCTAATTCTATTTGTCCCTATTAGAGTGGTTTTAAAGGAAACTATAAATGATGTGTACCAGTATACTTGCGATGAAATTGAAAAGTCGTCCCCGTTAGTAATAGAGGATGTTGTTGACAAAAACAGCAATATGGAGGTGCAACAATCCGTCTGGAATCTGCCTTCACAAATCAATGGCAATGCCATGGTTGGACAATCAGCAGTGACTACGCCTACAATTAAACACTTGGGAGCAAGGCGACGCAGACAGATCCAAAGATGTTTCTGCCTACTCAAACAAGTATTAAGCTTAAACCGGAAGATATTATGTTATAATAATAATAATAATAATAATAATAAACTTTATTTCTATAGCGTCTATATCATTAACTGTTCTAGGCGCTTTACAATCTCACAAAAATGTAGTAAGATAAAGATAAATTACAGCAATAGGAATAAATATAATGCTAATAATAATAATATCAAAAATAACAAATAACTATCCAAGCATAGAAATATATCTATAACTCTAAAAATCCAACAACTACATATATAAATATGAGAATTAATTAAAAATCTATTTACAAATTAAGAAAAAGCTTGGTGAAATAAATATGTCTTTGAGGCTTTTTAAGTGATGTTAATCAGACATCTTGAAGATCACAATTATGGGCAAGGGCCTCAAAATAATCCTTTCCAAGGTGATGCTGAAAAAAGAATATAGCAATAAAAATATGCCAGGACTCGGTAAATCCCATTACCAAATGTTAGAACCAGTCAAAGGACACTTAGAGCTAAATGAACAAGAAAATGAAATTGCTGGAAATACTGCGGATGCTGTTTACTGCCTAATGGTGCTTCAACATATTCTTCTCAAAATAACTCAGATGATTTGGGGTCTGATGATGATGATTTGAACAGCCTAATAAAAAAAAATAATTGTTTTTGAAAGTCAATTGGACAAACTATTCTTGTTTTGCCAACAATGTGGAAGCATTGTCATCGAAAAAAACAAAACTTACCCAATGAAGCATTAAAGTAAGGACCATTTGTTTAAGTGGGCATTCTGATGAGTGGCATTCACAGCCAACTGTCAATGGAAAAGCTATAGGCAATTTACTAATTCCAGCTGCCATTCCTTTTACTGGCAACACATTTCAACATGTGGCTGACTTTGCCAAGTACCTTAATGCGCAATTTCTGAGTGCTTCTCACTATTATTCCATACAAAACAGCCATCTATTTCCTGTTGTCCATCACACTCGGAAAGCTGAGAAAGGAAAATTTTTTCAAAAGTTGCAATAACTTCCCAGCATAGATCTTTGTGGAGGTGGGTGGTCAGATAGCCCTGGCCATTCTGCAAAGTATGGAACTTACACAATGATGGATGAGACTTCAAGACGAATTGTAGAGTTCAACATCGTGGAAGTTACTGAGGTTTCATCATCAAATGCAATGGAGAATGAGGGTTGCATACGGACACCAAATTCTCCTTTGTCCACTAACGTTCCAATTCGATGCCTCACAACTGACAGGCACACCACAATCACGCCAAGTATGAAGAGTGAGTATTCACAAATCAAACGTCTTAATGATGTGTGGCATTTAAGCAGATGGGTAACGAAGAAGCTGAGTAAAAAGGCTAAGAAAAGGGACTGTGTTAAGCTGATGCCAAGGGTGCAATCTATTTCAAACCATCTGCGGTGGAGTGCTTCTACTTGCAATGGAGATGCTGCAATGCTTGTTGAAAACTGGATTTCTATTCTTCATTATATTGTGAATCAACATCAGTGGGAAGGGCATCAGCTGTTCAAGGCATGTGGGCATCATACAATAACGAAAAGAGAAGCAAAGAGCATTAAGTGGCTTAAACCTGGTTCACCTGCACACGTAACTTTAGAAGAGGTTGTAAAGAACAAAAAACTGATTAAAGATCTGGCAAAACGCACAGAATTTCACCATACTGGAGAGTTAGAGCAATATCATTCCCTCGTGCATAAATATGTTCCAAAACGTGAACTTTTTGCTTATAATGGAATGATAGCTCGAACACAACTTGCAATACTTGACCACAACCATAATGTTGACAGAGATCAGGCAATAGTAAAATGTGGCCCTAACAAAGAACAAAAACTATTTAAGATTCCATGTCCAAAGCAGCGTAAAAACTGGGTTGCCAAGCCAATCAGAGGAACAAAATCTCATAGTTACATTGAAACGATGATGGATAAGGTTATCTCCATTGGCCAAGGGATGACATTTGACTTTCATAGGATAACTCAAGCTAAATGCATAGCACCAACTCCACGACCAGCAAAAGAAGTAGTAATTCAACAGTACTAATCAAGAATGTCAAAAACCAAAAATAAAAAAATTATGGAAAACTTACCTGAATACAACTACTCATCAGCAAAGTGAAACCCTATTGCCAGGTGGTGGAAAGTGAGGTCGAATGCCGCTGACTGCACACGAAGGAAGAACAACACAAAGTTCGTTACCAAGGACTCCCCAACACCAGCAAGCCAATTGTCTATATGCCACATGTCTATTTTATTTGTGTTCGGGTCTCTCGAAAGCATTACTTCCATATTGTTGCCCGTACTGGAACCAAGCAGCCTGTAACACCCAACGATTCAAACAACCAGTATGAAAACCTGGGTTGTTTGTAATGCGGTTATAAGGCATTTCAGGATACTAACATTCAGATACTTCAGCATTTTTGTTGGAAATCTCCTGAATCTCGTGACAACAAAGGCACTCTTGCTCCCTATCCATTATTTGGCAACGACCACATTCGCACCTACAATGGACAAACATATTGGTGCCAGAAATCAAACATAACAAAACTTGTCACTTAAAAATGTTTCAATATTTCGTCACTGATAAATTCAATACGTTGTACGTCTTACCATCTGCCAGACAACAAGGATGCATTATTTTGTTCTTCTTCTTCAAACGAGTCGCCAGATTCTTCATTGCTCGACTGAAACTTTGGTTGAAACTGGTATCCTTCGATTTCCTGCAGCTGAAAATTGTGTTCTAATACTTCTTCCACTTCCTCATTTGAGGCGGTAGAAGAACTGGGACTTGAAGAATCGTCATCAGATGAGCAATCACGAGGAATAGTCATCGTGATGACCGACAAAAATAGCGCAACTATTACTCACGACTTGAGAAGAAGCACTCAGTGACGTCAAAATGGGCATAGCCGCTTAAATCCGCGTCTGCACGAGAAAGAGCAAACATGGGGTGGACATTCGCTAATTTCCACATCTTTGCGGGCCATTTTCTCCTTAACTAAGCACAACTACGCAAAAATGCTTTAGGACCAAACTAAACTGGGTATGGTCTTTAAAATGAACTCAACTTGTATTTGGCTGGAATGCCCCTTCAATTGTTTGGACTTGTCTACCAGATAAGCTATCCAGGCTTTGAACAACCGAATAAAGCTAAGGCCATAACCGCTTAAAAATTCCACAGTGTAATTGTTTTGGAGAAATTAGTCAAATTGTCCCCCTTTTTGGCTGCTTGAGAGCCGGGTAAAATTTTAGAAAAGTTTTTCTATACAATCTTATCAGTGAAGTGAAACAAAAAATGAATATTAGGTTCAACCCTTTGCCAGTGAATGGAGTTGTATACGACTCCATGTTTGATTGGAACACGCAATCGGGACTGCCACCGCAGTTGGTGAATGGCTCACTTTTTTTTTCGTTTAATAAAAGTAACAAGAACGAATTATTTAAATATTTCGACGCTCAACAACTGCAATTGCTTTTCTCGTTACACGTTAATTACTGAAAAGCTTAGTTAAATTAGCACCAACTGTTACGTCAATCCATCATTCCCGAACTTTAACGAGCATATATATGGCTTGTGAATTCAATTTCTAACTTGAAGTTTCCTGTTTAGAAAAACTTCCGTTACAATAACACGGTGAGTGGCTTAGATTTACAACATTCTCTGTTTATGAATGGAATGTCGACGTTTACTGCAAGCAGGAAGGCAATTGCCTTCCTTTAACAGTTATTTTACGCAACGTTGTTTCAGTGACAAGAGACGGGGGATCTTTTGATTAATTTTACACACAATAAAACTGAAAGTTTACCTTTTAAAACTTACACTCATAAAAACCCCCAAATCAAACCAAAAAAAAAAAAAAAGTCACAAAAAAAAATAAAAATGCTCACACACGTACTTTGAATCGTGCATGATGAATGTAATGTCATTTTTACCTCTTTGCTGGATCCACTCTGATTTATGAAGGTCAGAAAAATCTTTTTCGCCCCATTTGTTTAAATCACAGGTAATCTTTCCATTCTCCAGATCTTCTACAAGCAAGAGATGAACGCATTCCTCGTCAGAACAAGCTTCCTTTTCATGTCGAAGGCATCTGCTTGTCTCTTCAGAGCAGAGGTCACATTTCAAACCCAAATAGTACTTCATGCCTCTGTAGGTTGGGTAGGTTGCTCGCATCTCATTCATAACATCAACAAGAAAAGACCTTACTTCCCAGGCAATATCAGGTGTAACATCATCACCTGAATGTAAACACGATAATTAATATAAATATGCTTTATAGTGCTCTGGATATTTATTCCATAATCGTGGATGGAGTTTTGTCGCCAAACTAATTGCAAAAAATAAGACTAATCAAGCAATAAATAATGTATCTGTTTTTTCCCCTTCCTTCTAACCTCCTCAAAGAGGACAGGTTTGGTAGGAAGAATTTCAGACGCATGGGCTAACGTTCTCAACAAGTAGAGCTAAATCGGTGGGGCCCAGGACCACGTCTCTTCATAATTTCCTAATTTGAAGGCAGAAAACCTGTAATTTTTTTTTTAAAAAATAATCACAACAACAGGACTAGAGACACTTTACTTCTAGATTGAACATGAAGGTAAGGGTGTATTATCTGTCTTGGTTAAATCAATGAGTACACTGTAGTATACTTCTTTATTCTGGAAGTGACATAACAACTGTACAACATCCCTGGGTTCCGCCCTTTTTCCTTTTACTCTCAAGTGACATGACGTCACGGTTACTACATACAGATAGTTTGAACAATATATAAATGTGTTCTTATCAGTAAAAATTCCCCAACAAATTGTTAATGTTTTGCCCGACAGCTCGGACAGAAGGGCTAAGTTTCCCCAAAGAGGCGACTGCAGCCCGCTCTGCCTTCCTATGGTATCACACCACCAGGGGTAGTGCGATAAGGGCCCAGATGTCTTTTACTGTAGTCAGATGGCGCCAGATGACTTTTAATGTTTTTTACTCCCTTAAATGAAGACGTCCTGCAGCAAAGATGGATGGATAGACTTCAAAACATCTCCAAAAAAATTGGTCGATAGCGGGTTAAGTTAGAAATAAAAAATTCCGCGTATTAGCATTACTTGCGATACATCCATACTTATAAGTATGAAAGTTTTTGACTTTTTTCAGGTCCATATCCGACTTTCATTGTTTACTCTGGTTAACGCCAGACAATTTTACTCATCAAGGGGACACGTCCTGGACAGGAAAAGGTTAATTTCGATATTTTAAGCAAAACATAAGAAGAGACTGCATTATAAGTTTAGCTGATAGGATAACACATCTCAACAGGTTGCAGGAATTAAACTAAGATTGTTAAGAATTGCGCAATTACATGTGCAGGAAAGACAACCTTTCAACAGTATATAGTTGACTCTTTTACCACCAGGAATGTAGTATTGCATTTCTTAATTACGCCACACAAAAAAATGAATTAATAGTTGTACACCATTTTTGCATCTTCACTTGCACAACAAATAGTTTTACAAGTAAAATAATGTGGCGTAATATCACTATCACGTAGGAAAGTCAACGTTTTGTTCCTACTCAAGTATTAAGTTGTAAGAACAAAATGAAAATAAAAATAAAAGTAAAAATAAAAATAATGAAAAAAAAAAAATAGAGATCTCGTACCTTTAATGGCAACCTGGATTCTGGAAATGTGTCTTACCAATATAACAGCATAACGAGCGTTCTTGCGCTGTATGGGAATACGGCTGAATTTACAGTCGAATTCGGGCATTTCTGTAGCCCCGCTATTATCTCTGGACCACTCAAAGCATTTACCTTGAATTCTCGGGAACAATCCTAGAGGAATGTAGCCACTTTCGAAAACAACGTATAGTGAAGACTTTAAAAATTTGTTGAAACGGTTTCGAATCTGTTCCTTTTCAATTTTCGAGCTTACCATCGATGGCACCAAATAAAGATTGTCTTTCCAATAGCATATTAAATTTGTTCTTTCCATCATTTTTACCAGAGCCTCTTTTTGGTCACGGTGTTCTTCCAGTGCAGCCGGCAACAGTGTAAAATCTAGCTTACCATTGTATTCCAGATCATTCCACATGGCAGCACGTTTTCCAGGACAATCCTTTGACGGAGGCACGGTTATGATTTTGGTAAATAACTCGACAAGCCACGATGGATCGAGCACAACTAGATCACTTTCTGCTTTATCACCTTCGAAATGTACAACAATGCTCTCCTCATTAAAGGACTTCATCGCATCACTAAACTTGTCAACTACTTCACAGACTTCTCCTATTTCAAGCACTTTTTCGTGCGTGATGTATGGCTGTTTTTCAGATTCGATTACGGTACTGAGGCCACGCTCCAATTTAAGCCAATTAATTGGAGTTTCGTCTTGAGCTTTCAAAATCTTTTGAGCTGCTTCGAAAATTTTTGCTCGTAGCTTTGGGATTTGATCATCTTCGTCATTCCCAGATTTTGTGTTATCAATAACATACGTTGCTACAATGTGCGAATGAAATCCGGATTCCTTAAAGTTAGTGACCAGGGTATTTTTGACTTCGTAAATCTTTTTCTCTTTCTCGTCAGAACTACCTTGAAGCTTGTCACTTTTAGTGAGAACTAAAATTGTTGCAGGTAGAATGTACTCGGTCTCAGGGTCAACCTCTTCGGTTTTTCTGTGACACTTGCTGATGTCGTCAAGAGCTGCCATCCATCTTTTTGCATAGTCCAAGTTGGTTTCAACAAGGTAATTCTCGATTGGTACCTGCTTCCCGGTTGTTTTGTCTAAGAACAACGGCTCTGCTTTGGCGACAAGTGGGCGTTCCAAATCAACAACCAGGACGAATATAGATCGCAATCGCAACATTATTGAGTGAATATCATAGAACACAGACTGTCCAGCCACATCTTGTAGCAGGAACCTAATTGTCTCCATTTCATCACTGTAATGGTCGACTTTTCTCAATTCTTCTTTAATCTTTAGCTTCAATTCAGCAGAAATACGATCGTCTTGATTCTTTACTCTTCCTTGCACCATCCTACACCGTTCAACATCTTGTTTAGTTCCATTTCCAGCTCCCAAATCAAAAACTTCATCTTTTCCCAATTCTTCTTCAGTTCCATCGTCAGCTCCAGCTTCCAAAACTTCGTTAGTATCAACACTTCTTTTTGTTTTCTTATTTTTATTGTGCTCGACTAAAAACAATAATAATAATAATAATAATTCAGACTGGTTGTCATGATGGGCATATTAGGCTTCGTATATTTGTACCCCAGTGTCACTTTGATGGCGTGTTGCTCCTCTCACTCAGTAATAATAATAATTGTTACTATAATTATAATACTAATACTAACACTATTACTAATATCAATACTACTACTACTAAAAATAATACTGATATACATCAGCACTACTCTAATAAAACAACGAAGAGTAAAACAACGTTCAGATTTAACCCTTGCAGTGGTACACCTAAACTGACTTTAACTGATTGGAAGTGCAACAGAGTACTTTTAAGGTCAAACTAGATGTACGGATCATGGAGTACCTTCAGGGACCTTAGAGGCCTACATATCCGTTATTCCTACCTGTCTGGATAAGTTCGGCTAGTAAGGCCGGCCCTATGGGTGTTCTTTAAAATCCATTTTAATCGTAAAATTTCCTTTTCTCACGACATCTCTGAAATAAATAAGACTCGTTCTACTGTCCTCAGTTGGGTGGTGTACAAGTGATAATAATACTAATACTAATACCAACATCAACACTAACACCAACATCGGCACCGACAGCGACAATGATATCATCACCAAGACCAAGACCAAGACCAAGACCAATACCAGCACCTACACCAATACCAATACCAATATCAATACCAGAACTAACACTAACACCAACACTAAAACTAACACTAATACTAATGCTAATGCTAATACTAGTACTAGTACTAATACTAACACTAACATTAGCAACAATAATAATAATGACGATAATAATAAAAATATTAATGATAACCACAATAATAATAAGTAATATTGGGAGTAGCACAGCCAGATTGAATTGGATCATAGATATCCTAATTTGTTAAGGCTAACGATGACTTGTAGCTTTCAAGCGATTGGAAGAACTTGGGCTAAGCCCTGGGGAGCTATTAAAAACATGATAACAATAATAATAATAGCAATAACAATGGCAATGACAATGAAAATGACAATGAAAATGACAATGAAAATGACAATGAAAATAACAATGAAAATGACAATGAAAATGACAATGACAATGAAAATGAGAATGACAAGAACAACAATTTCACTTTGAGAGGGTAACTGACAAGTTGTCATTCGTTAATCAGGGTGTTCCTGTTAAAGTTCTTTTTTTAGAGAACGAAATACTGTTAACAACAAGAATAAATAGTAATGCTTACGAGTTTGATGTAGCATGTACAACATGAAAAGCTGGAAAATGTTGACTCGAGCGGGATTTGAACTCACCCCTTCAGGGTACCGTTCCGCCGCTCTAACTGTTGAACTATCGAGTCCACAGGGATTGGAAGCGAGTTTTTGTCCAACTTAAGTGGACAAAAGAAAAAAGAAGGAAATCTATTCATGTACTACATGATGTTTACAAAGCATGAAACTTGTTCAAAGTTGATGGAATTTCTTCAATTAACGTTGGTGGGATGCTGAAGTAAAATCACTAATCCACTTCATTTCAGCTGCCCACGAACTAGAAAGTATTGCACTACTACCTACAAGCTTTAATTTGGGCAATTTAAATTTAAGTAATCCCAAGACTATGTCCATCTGGAGAAAGAGTACAAAAAATTGAAGACAATTAACGATTGTGTTATTTCAATAAGAATTTGTGTAGAAATCAATTCCAGTTTCCAGAACAAGACAAGAGTCTCTTACCTGTAATACGGTCTGGTTTCTCTTCATATTTAACCAGCTTTCTTTCTTCTTTATCATCCTGTTCATTCTTTCCATATTCATTCCGCATTTTCTCGTCTTCCATATCTTTATCCTGCTTCTTTTCTTTCACATTATCAACTGACTTCGAATCTTCATCTATCCTTCTGGCTGCATACTTTCCAATTACACCATTCATGTATTCTTCGGATGCAATTAGTCGTTTTTCCTCAGTAGGTAGCCAAGGTTTTGACGCCTCATTCATATGCACCTCCACAACATTGAAATCAATTCCAACAGTACTTGGTTGGTTCTCGTCAAGTTCTTCGCCCAAAAGGCGTTTCTTTAGTGATGTCTTTCCAACACGATCTTGCCCAATGAAAAATACCGATATTCGGTTATTTCGTTTTTTCCCATATTTTATTGCTTCTGAGACTTTAGCTTGCACTTTATGCTCGGAGACATTCGTTCTGAAATCTGAAGTTGAAAGTAATAACGAATGAGCAACAGGCATCAAACTTTAAAATATCCCAAACTAAATGAAATATGTTCAAAATACTAATAAAATATCTGTAATCAACGTTCGCCAAGAAGCCAATAAAATATTAAAAATTAATAGAGTATAAAATTCGTCTTGAATATATTATATGATAGACTGTACATTCGTCCGTCCCTAACGGAAATACTTTGCGTAAATTCAAAAGTACTTGTGGCTTGCTTAAAAGATTTTAAGTTTTAAACTTTAAAAAGACATGCATTCTATTTTATTCTGACCAGTCAGTTTTAAACATTATAATTAATAGAATAATTCTTAACTTACTCATTTTATTGTTGTAAGAACGCTACCATAAATACTGGGTATATACACTTCAGCGCATTTATAACCAATAAATACTCTTATTCGTGACTTGTCCCCTCGCTCACCGTGGAAAGCGTGATGCCAGGGTTCTACTCTCGACGTGCGTGGATCTAATTTCACACGTGGTGACTATGGAGAAAAAAATTCCGCGGTGCATATCTATGTTTATCGGTATATGTATTTTATATAGGTATAAATCCAGGGATTCCGGTCACCCAAGCATGCCTTGTTCAAACTCGGGGACTGGTATTTTTATCACTAAACGAGAGATCGGATAGAAGGATATTGCTCTCATTTTTTCGCTTTCATACACCTCTGTGAAGTTGTTTACATCATGTGAATACTGAAGCCAGTAAATGATTGAACACAAGCACACGAAATGGCTTTCTTTAAAAACAGTCGGTGCTTGCGGCTTGATTCAGTTTTTGAGGCCACGTTAGTAACAGAGTCATTCATGATTTGGATTTTGAAAGAACAGTTTGCAAACCCAGTAGCTCTATAAGATATGCCAAACTTATCACTATTCACCACGAGGCTTTCCCTTGGTTCTTCCTGGTAAATATCGACAAAAGACGTAAAAGCAATTCTAGCTGGTGCTTGTCGTCTGGACATTTGCTAAACGACTTAGGGAAAACAACACACTTCGCCGATGTTGAATGAAAGGTGATTTGTATAAATCAAACTGTTCAAGTTGTGTTAATCATTTAGCTGAGCTACGTAATTCACAGCTACGTCTGAATTGAGAAGCTTTGAAATACAAGTTTTGTGAACGTAATGGTTGGCTAATATTCATCGCCGAAAATTGTTTTGAGCAGCTTTCGAAAGTTTCTTCCCGACTCTATTCTTCCTTAAGGAAGACTTCTTGTACGAGGTAATATCTTGTCCCTATACGACCAGAATTTACTTTCTTGTAGACTTAAAATTGTCAGGAAACGTAAACTCGCCTTCTTTCAGCAAATTTGCAGCTGAACAGTTTGCTTTGAGGAGCCGGTAGGTCTTGTCGAAAACTACACGCGAGTGAACGCGAGTGAAAACGAGTGAACATGAGTAGAACACGAGTAAAATACTCAAAAAAGCTTAAACTTAACGTTTAATAACTTCTTAGAAGAGACTTCTCTTTAAATTTTTACTTGTAAGTATTAATCTCCATAATAGCCCCCTCCAAAATGTCTTTCTTCATCAGCTGTGTGCAAAGTCATTTCACCTGCTAAAAGCCACTTTTGTGCTTTTTTAATTCAACGTACTTGCATGGTGCACGGAGCAAATAAACGCTTCATGCAAACAGCACGCCAACGTTTTGCGTCCTGTTGGAGTACATGTTCAATTACTTCTTGAACATAAAATTAAACTTAATGTACACTAGGATTTTTATCGAATTATCCATTTGGACTCCGACAAATCATACAAGTCAGACAAATTAATCTGAAGTGGTCATACATGTGTTATACGTCGTGATTGCACCAAATATAACTGCAAAATTACGTTTTTATTTGAAGGAAATTTGAACATCATGTGTAATTTACCTCTGGATTTATCTTATTTATTATCTTGTTTTATCTTATTTTATAGTGGTTTACAGAGTTTTGTTGCATTTGTCATGTTGCACTTTACATTACAACGCAACTTGGCTTAATTCAATAATAAGACAATTCCAAAAAGATTGCTTTGTCTTCGTGCTTTCTATGTTGTAATTGCGAAGAAGTATTGAAGGCAGATTAGGCCCTTTGCTGGCCAAAAATATATTAGATTAATGAAAAACTAGAGATCGTAGAAAACAGTTAGGTTTTCAAAACAAAGAAAAAGACAATATACCAGATTTCTCTTTCTCTTCTAAAGACCCCTCGCACAAAATATATCTGCTCGTGTAATATTGAAGCAAAACCATGGCCGATAAGTTAATTAAAGTTAAAATTGATCGTTTTTCAAATTTTTACTCGTATTCCATCCGTGTTTAACCTTTTTCTACAAGTTTTCACTCATGCTTCGCTTGTGTTCACTCGTGTTCATTCGTGTTCATTCGTGTTCATTCGTGTTCATTCGTGTTCATTCGTGTTCATTCGTGTTCATTCGTGTTCTCTCGTGTTCATTCGTGCTAACTCGTGTGTAGTTTTAGGCAAGATCGGAGTTGGTGAATGCTTCGTTTAAAAGCCGGCATTTTCTTTTTAACCTTCTCGAAAATGAACAAAGCAAAATGTATAACTACGAAAAGATACGTCTTCCAATTCCTTCAACTCGTTTTTCGTCCCGCAAAAGCTTTACCAGATTTGGTTGTATTTTCTTTTCAGTTTTTGTTGATTCTTGGACAGCAATAAGATTGTAGAATTCGCTCATGTTATCATTGTATATTTTGTCGTATTCGTAGTTCGTTTTGACTTCGTTACAAAAGTTTTATACGCCCGCTTGAATACTCTGTGTAAATATATCATCATAGCAACTCTTAGACATTTCTAACCATGTTTCTTAAAATGTAGAATTTTCCAATTTTTTATGACAAAAAATGTCAAAAAAATTTCAGTCTTTAGCAGTCCGCATTGTTGCTATCTGACTTGTTACCAACGACAATGCTCCAATTCTAAAACGTACAGTCTGACCATGTTAATAAAAAAATCTCTTTTTAATCTAAAGAGAAGTGTAAGAAGATAAACACAAAAAATACCACATATCTGCAACTGATACAAGGTCTTAATCAAAGCTTTCATTGTTTTAATTGCTAAATGGATCTGTTAGTATTTGTTCAGCCGTTAAAGGTCATCCTGACCAAACGATTTAAAGCAGAATTGGAAATCTTAAACATAAATATGACGACCGGCAGTTTAAATATAAAAAAATTTACAAATTAAGGTTTTTGTTTGTTAGTGGCCAAGTTGAGTAAGTATCTGACTTATTTTCCCTTTTCTTTCTTTCTTTTTATGGCTGTTTGAGCGGTTCATAATCTTCGAGGGACACAGGCTCCGTCTCCTCAGTTAGACTAACTTCATAGTTCCCATTAACCAAAAACTGTTGTTGATTCACTCTCCCACTTATAATAACAACGATTTGTAAACTGTAAGTTGAATTTTAAGCTTTTGGACAATTTTGAAAAATTATCAATCTTACTCGCATTTTCGATAAATATTTTGGAAAGGCAAGCGAGGGTTTGTTGCTCACACGTATTTCTAATTTAGATATGTAATTGCTGCTGTTAAAAACATATGGAAGACTTTATGATATGAAATTTTCATTTCATATATGAACATCATTTACGGGCGACAGAGGTACCAGGCGGGAATCGCAGACGGAGAAGGAATAATAAAGCCCAGCATAAAACTGCCCTTACCGGCAAAAAACAAATCAATCCTCTTCCGACTACCATCCTGTCACATCATTGTGACACTGGACACCCTGTCTCGCCTGATGACTTCACTATCTTGTCTTCTTCTTCTGTCAACTCTGAACTTCTCGTCAGAGAAAGTCTACTTATCCGCAAACTAAATCCATCGCTTAATGTCAACATGGGCTCTTTTCCACTTTCTATATTTTAAGACCTTTGGTCTCTCGACCCTTCAATTACATCTTAGTCTGCTGTTTCCTTGTCCCCTTCCCACTTCCGTTCTTACGCCAATATCTCGTTTACATATCATGTAACATACCATTATATATCATCACCTTGTAATATAAGTCAGTCATTCATTCTCTGAGGATGTTGCGTGCAGCAACAAAACGTTAGAATTACATTTTAAACCTTTAATATGCTTATTTTGCGTGTTTTTTGCTGGGCTTTATTATTCCTTCTCCGTCTATGAGCATCATTTACAAATCAAATTCCTAATTCACATTAAAAATCATATAGTTCAAAATTTCACGCGTGAATCGTTGGTATACGATGCAAACATTTCACATACGGAATGAAAGATTCACCATGTGAAAGCTAATTTTTCAGCCAGAGAGTAATTTAGCGAAAGCATCTGGCCACTCACTTTGTTGCAGTATCAGTGGATAAACAAAGCAGCGCTTAGCGTGGGGAAGATTTGCATTATTGTCTAAGTCTGAGAATCTGAGTTCAGTTAAAGATTACAGGCCCATTACCTGGTTGAATACCGCGTACAAAACATCCACCGGTTTTACCGCAAAGTATCTAAGGATTCATGCTACAAGAAATGATATGTGCGAT
Source organism: Heliopora coerulea (assembly GCA_030142905.1). Lineage (NCBI taxonomy): Eukaryota > Metazoa > Cnidaria > Anthozoa > Scleralcyonacea > Helioporidae > Heliopora > Heliopora coerulea. The sequence continues at coordinate 278,379 of JASJOG010000120.1, read as the reverse complement.
GAAGTACAATTGGGAACGTCAAAAGGAACATTAGGTACTGTAGACCTTATGTTAATTGAGAAATGTATGATGGGATGAAGTGAAGGAATACAACAGAGATCTGGTTGTGGCGTACTATGATTATCAGAAGGCCCACGATAGAGTACATCACGATTTGACACTGAAGGTATATAGATGGATGGGGCTACCAGATGATGTGTGTAGATTAATTGAAGAACTCATGAAGAAGTGGAAAACAAGACTGGAAGTGTGGAAAGACGGCTGAAGGAGACAAGCAAATGAATTTCGATTAAGACGGGATTTTCACAGAGACAGTTACTCACGTCTAGGATTTTGTCTTAGTGAGGTGCCAATTGCCATGCTTACTAAGCAAAACTAGACGATACAGGATGGGAATGCCAGGGAGAAGGACAGTGAAAAGGACACACAGCTTTTTTATAGATGGCTTGAAAGAATACTAAGAAAACCATAACAGTTTAGAAGCCGTTCACAAAATGATTGTAAAGGCCAGTCACGATACAGGGGCGTGATGTGGGGTAGCAAGATGTGGACAGATCGTATTTGAACATGGAAAAATGGTGAAGGGTGAAGGTTTAGGTATTGGATGAGAGAATGAACGCACTTGACCCAGATCGAAACGAAGTATATAGGTTCTTAGGATGTGAACAGGCTGACAAAATCGACAAGGGCAAAGTGATTGAAAGAGTAATGAAGGAAGTAACAAAGAGAATGAGAAGTATTACGGAACTAGAACTTTATGATAAGAACCTGGTTAGAGCTGTGAACTGTTGAGCGATACCCGTAGCAGGATATTTGATGAAAGTTTGCAGATTGAGTAAGGAAGATCGGCTTGAAGTTGACATGATTGTGAAGAGGCAACCCAGAGAAAGAAACATGCACGGGAGGCAGGCACGTGATGAAAGGTTATACCTGGCTCGTGCCAATGGTAGAAGACAGGTGAAGAGTATGGGGAATATGTACAAAGAAACAAAGGTCAGAGTTCCTTGCTACATGCCATCATCAAGATGCCGATGGATAAAAGTTGCCTGGAAACGAGAGCAGAGGGACGAATATTGTTTAATAAAGAGAAAAGTAGAAGAGATCTTGAAGATAGCTGGAGAAGAAGTTAGCTCGGATAGAAGAGATTGACTTCAATGGCGAAAAGATATGCGGGTCTTGGAAGGATGCCTTGAGAAATTTGAAAATCTTGCTGAAATCCAAAAAGGAAAAAAGACGGGTCTATCAATATTAAGAGAAGAAGTTGCAAAATGAGGTTTTCAGTGGACAAGAAGAAAAATGTAACCAGGGGTTCGATTGCAACCTCGATTCGAGAAAGACGGCAGCAATAATATAAATGTTGGAGCAAATGGTCGGACCAGAGTTTGGAAGGCTTCAAGGAAAATGGAGGAGTCAGAGATTTGCAGGCTATGTACAGATAAGAGAGAGACAGTACATCACCTACTGGCTAGCTGAAAGGTCCTTGCGGGTAATGAGTACGTTTGAAGGCATGAAAATGCTTTGATGGTGCTTGCGGTGGAATGGGGAAGGAAGGCAGGTCTGCTTGAAGAAAGTACAGTTTGGTACAAAAAGGCATGGAGGAAAGGAACAGTCGTCGAAAAGCCAGGTAAGAAGCTGGTATTGGACTTTGAGTACAGGATGAGAAAAACAACACTGAGAAGACCTCATCAAAGATTTGAAGATGTAGAAGAATGCTGAATATGGATAGTTGATATGGCCTGCCTTGCAGAGGCAAACATCGCAGAGAAACGGAGGGGAAAATTGCAAAAATACCAACAACATTTGCTAGAGGCGTGTAACCTTTGTGGTTGAAATTGTACCCTTGCTAATAGGATGTTTAGGAGGAGGAAAGGAGAAACTGGAAGAACAGATAAAGAAGCTGATAAAAGGGAAATCTCGACAAAAATAGGTAGTGAGAGAAATGCAAAGGGCCATACTAATGGAGAGTGAAACTATGTTAAGAAAGATTATGTCTGGAGTGGTGCAAACAAAGTAGACTATAACAAAAGATAACTAATGTTGGTACCTTTAGGTTCTCCCCCATAGACGTGGGCTCTATACAATAACAATAATTATAACAATAACAATAGTGGTAATACGGACACTGGAGTAGAACTAGCACATCTTCAGCGTACAATGGAAATGTGGACGCGTCCACCCACCATAATCCGGAGTAGCACCTTTGGCAAGTACCAGCAGCCCCTAAGCCAAGGGTAGATGAAACTCCTTAGCCTTGGATGGCAACTCATCTAGCAAAAGGAAACTCCGACATATAACAATAAGTGGGTAGGGAGGACAATGATCACCCAAGAGATGATGTGAACAGGTTATATTGGAAGAGGGTTGAAGAAGTGAGAGGACTGCAGAGTGAAATGAGGGCATTACCTCACAGAGACAGAGGAAGAGTTTCTGAAGGATATCATGAAAGAAAACTATTTTAAGGATGAGGAAGACTCCACAGAAAGAAGAAAACCGTCACAAATAGAAGGAACAGTTCCTTGAAAAGGGGATTCATTCCTGTATTTTGGAAAGGAACAAAAGAGGTAAAGGATGAGGAGGCAACATGTCAATGATTCAGGAGAGGAACGCTAAAGAAAGAAGTCGAAAGAACGATTCTAGCAGCTCAAAACCAAGCCCTCAGAACCGAATGGGTGAGACATCATGTTGACAATGAGCTCGAAACTGCACCAACTTCTGTGTCTGTGCGTGTGCAGATTAAACCCTTGAACATGTAGTCTTGGAATGAACTCCTTATGCGAAAAAGGATTTTAAGACTGTGAGACATGATAAGATTGCTGCTGCCATATACAAAGAGCTCTTGAAGAGGTATGGGTTTGAATATGCAGAAAAAAGCTACAACCACCATATTGATAAGGAAAGCAGAGTGTTGGAGAATGAGGATAGCACCGAGACTAAAATGCCATCAATTATTTATGTGATGATAACAATATTCAATATGGATAACTAAGGGCGTGCAAGGGACTGGAGTCACTGAGAAATGGGCTTCGCCCAGTAGGGTTACTGGGGGACAGCAGCCAGTGCCCGGTGGTCATCCTGTTACTTCTGTGAAAGGGAACGGATCAGGAAAGGGAAGGAGAAAATGGGCAATCCAGGAAAACAAGGTTATGATGGCATGTTATTTTAAGAGCGTCCAGGAGAAAAGAGGTTATCGGCAGAAAATGGTTATGTTGTTGGAAGAGAAAGGAATGTTTAAAGTGACTGAACAGAGACTTGTAGATCAGGCTCGAACTATCTTGAAAAGCAGCTGGTTTACAACGGCTGAGTTGGAGGAGATAAAGAGGCCAGGGCAATTGACTGAAGATCAACGTGTTATTTGGAACAGGCTAAATTGGATTACAACTATGACCAGGATAAAGTTCCAGAATTGGAGGGTATCTTAAAGTGGAGGATAAGAGAAGAATTTCAGATTGTAGAAGAAGTATCTGTTGTAATACCAACAAGGGACATTATGGAGACCAACCGACTGCTTTATGCCAGCCCTGTGGTAGTAAGGAAAAGACTTGGGATCAAACCCACCAGGAAGAGGCAAACAAAATAACCATAGTGGAAAAGATGACTACAAGGACAGCTGGATCAGCTGCGGAAAGACCTCAGTCGGTCATAGCAGATCCGCAGAAATGAGTGGAACAGACAGATTGAATCAAGACTCAGCTGTGTAGAAAGTATAACATCAAAACTAAAGGGATTGGTGTCGTGATTGAAGAACTGAGGCGACGTTTACACTACAGCAAAAGTCATCTGATTCAAAAAGTATTTGAATTCTCACGAAAATTGGATTCGGATTCGTTGACCGTTTACACAGGAAAAAGTATCTGGGTTAGTTGCATGCTCGTATGAAGGCGAACTCTGCTTACTTATCTATAAGCAGACATAAATCCTCACAAATTCTACTGAAAGTAACGCAGCCTCTAACAAGAAATTGCCCCACTACAGGCTATTTCTACTTTTGTACGAAAACAAGAAAGATTTCTCCGGAGTCTTAGCATTCCGGATTTGAAGTATCCAGATTGTTTTGCTGATTCGCATTTATATGGATTCGGTTGCAATCCGAAGACGTTCTATACCAGATTCGTCAATTCAATATAAACGGCAACTTTGAATTCGAAGAAAAAGTCTCCTGATTGCCTACGAATCCGGAGGAATTTGGCCTGGTGTAAACGTAGCCTGAACTAGCGTATAGTCGCAAAAGCCTAAGAGATTAAGATATGCAGCGATAGAATTTTACAATATAGGCAGAACCGGTTATTTGAAACAAACCACAGGTAGTTTTAAAGAGAACTTGATGACCCACAGGAAGGTGAACAATCCATCCACGATGCTGCTTAGTCCAAACAGTTCTGAAGTAATTTTGGGACCAGTTGGTGGAACATAGAAGAGATGCTGACTGGCCAAAAGAGCTAAAGGAATAGACACGAGTAGAGCAATAAAATAACCTAATTCTTAACCTTGAGAAACTTAGTTCAACTCTAAGAAAGATTCGAAACTGGAAAGCACCCGGGCCTGATAATCTCCAAGGATTTTGACTGAAGAACGTGACCAAACGTCATGAGCGCATGGCGATGCAGTAGCAAGAATGCCCTGAGGGTGATGGTGTGCCTGAGTGGATGACTAACGGACAAATTGTTCTGATGATTTAATGGGAATACAGTGGGAAATTACAAGCCCATTACATGTTTGTCAATTATCTGGAAGATACTAACTGGGATTACAGCAGAGGATTTGTATCAACATCATTCTCTAAATCCGTTCTTACTTGATGAGCAGAAAGACTGCTATGAGAAAAGTAGAGGAACGAAAGACCAGCTAACTATAGATAGAGCAATATTGCGTGACTGTAAGCAAAGGAAGATTAACCTGGCAATTACATGGGTAGATTATAAAAAGGCCTAAGATTCGGTTCCCCATTTCTGGATAATGGAAACATTTGAACTTGTGGGGGATGCAGATAACATCAAACGGTTAATGACGTAAAGCATAAAGTTGTCGAAAACACAACTAACAGCATGTGGCGAGGAACTTTGGGAAGTGTTAATTAAGAGGGGGATATTCTAGTGGGATTCCTTATCTTATTTATGGTTTGGGATTTCAATGTCGCCACTTAGTACCATACTAAGATAGTCTGCATCTGGGTACAAATTGAGTAAGGAAAAGGGCAAGATAAACCATCTGATGTTCATAGACGATCTGAAGTTATACGGAAAGAATATCAAGGAAATTAATTAACTTGTACAAACTGTTCGTGTGTTTAGCAGTGACATAGGTATGGACTTTGGAATTGAAAAGTGTGCTGTTATGATAGTTAAAAGAAGGAACCTGGCGCAGTTCGAGGGGATAAAATTCCCTGATGGAAGGTAGATTCGAAGTATTGGAGAAAATGATGATCATAAGTATTTGTGGGTGTTGGGAATTGATGACATTATCCACGAAGTAATGAAGACTAATATGAAGAAGGAGTACACCAGAAGAAAAAAGAAAGCCCTTACTTCAAAACTTGAAGGTGGCAATGTCATCAAGGCTATTAACAGTGATAAGGTGTCACTGCTCCAATGCAGTGGTGGGGTAATAAATTGGATGAAGAGTGAACTTGTCAATTTGAGTCATAAAACCAGAAGGTTCATGACAATGCATGGAACTCTTCACCCAAGGTCCAACGTGAACTGTCTCTATTTGCAAAGAAGAGAAGGGGGCACAGACTGATCAGTGTGGAAGTTGCCATCTATTCTAAAGAAAGAAATGTTTATGTGTATGTCAGTAAGAGCCAGTAAGGTCTATTGAAGGCTGCATGAAGAAGGAAAAATATCGATGAGGTTGAAACATCAGAGGAGTGTAAGGATATAATATGGAGGGAGAGAATCGACTACTGGATAAGAAAGGAATTGCATGGACAATTTAAGAGAGAAACACAAAAGCTATAAAGTGAGTCTTGGAGATGGATAAGAAATGGCGAATTAAAGAAAATCGAAGAGCACATCTTTGTAGCTCAAGACCAGGCAATAAGAACAAACATTGTGAAAGCCAGAATTGAGAAATAGAACGTACCAGCAACGTGTAGAATGTGTGGTAACCATGATAAAACTGTTCAGCATATCCTATATACTTGTTCCAAACTTGCCCAAGTAGAGTATAAAAGAGGCATGACACACGTGTCTAGGCTGTCAATTGGGAGTTGTGCTGGGAATAATGTATAAATGGTAGGAACATGTTTAAAAAAAAGTGGAGGAAAATGAAGTTGTGAAATTACTTTGAGATTTTAATATCCAAACTTATCAAGAAATTCATCATCAGAGATTAAATATTGTCGTCAAAAGAAGGGAGGCGAGACGATTATTGTGGACATTGCTGTACCTGGTGACAGTAAAGTTGTAGTGAGAGAGACAGAAAAGCGAGAGAACTATTAAGATCTGACAAGAGCGACTGAGAACTTATGGAAAACAAGGGTAAAAATTCTGCCAGTGGTAGTTGGGGTATTGGATTCGACAGAACGAGATTCTTGTTGTCTTAAGCCCTGGAAAACATCAAGTGTTATAGAGTCAATCAGTTTTTGTCTCTCTCCCTGGTTGAAGCCCTTGGATAACACACTGAAACCTTCGGTTACATAAAATTCAACGTTTTCCACGACGTAAGTACATAAAGAAACCTACAAAAAGCAAGAGCAGCAAAACAGGAAAAATTCAAAATTCAACTTTGGAATTTCGACTTTTTGCATCAGACATAGTGTAATGTTTGATAAGTGCGTTCGGAGGAAAAATAGCCCGAAATCGTTCGAAAGAGCGTTGACTAGTTTTGGTGCTTCATAAACATTGGCTTAAATTCATATAAATTAGTCTGAGGGTTATTGATGTATGATTGCATCGTTCCCGATAGATTGAGATTGTCCAAAATGACGCCGTGAATGGATGGATAAAGCACGCATTTAGATAAAACGAAAAAAAATACAAAAAAAAAACCCCCAAAAAAGACAAAACAAAAAACCACCAAAAAGCATAGCTTACTTTTTATGCTGTAGTTCGAGTCATCCTCTGAATGAGATCGCTTTCCGGAATCATTACCTGTACATTAAAGGATGTTACCATTATAAACTCTTCAATCGATATTTCAACTTCTGCACTAAACCGTTCGAGTTCTAAGTAGTGAGTTTCTGTTTACTCAATTGACCAACCAGTTAAACGCGATCAAAGAAAGTGAAACGATTCAATGTTTTTGTGGATAATCGTTAGACGTTCGTCAAACTCAAACCTTAGGTAAACGGGTTTTGAATACCCAGTCGGCCATCGAACCCGCAGCCTTCTTGATGACCAGTAACACGCTCTAACCAATCAGTTATCGAGAGTCGCTCAATGGTTCGAGCGTCTCACCGATTATCCGAAAGTTACGCGTTCGATCCCTGTCTGCGGTTAAATTTGACAAACGTCCAACGATAGACCATAAATATCTCTAAGTTCCCTCATTTACATGCGTTCGTGCTGGAAAATTCGTTTTCTCTATTTTTTTGTCTTTCTTTATGAAGTTGTTAGCTTAAGATACTGGCTTACAGGTTTACAACCAAGTTACATAGTGACTCAATAGCAGTTTTATGAAATTGTGGTACAGTTGCAAATCAACTGCACGTGTTCAACAGTTATCAAAATCATGTTTATGACAAGTGATGTCATCTGAGATAAAAAATCGTTTTCCAGTACACGCGATACTGCATATTATTTTTGTGCGGTATAGCGATCCAGACCTAGACCTCAATTTAATTTTTGTGGTATCGTTCGCACTAAATTTGTCAGGACCGTCACACTGTAATCGATGAGTTCATTGTGAACGGCACTTACAGGTTACAGACTTACAGACACGATTGTCATGCTATTTAAAAGTCTTATATATACGTGCCAATACAGCTCAACCCGACAAGATAGTGGTATGTTTAAAATACACGGTAGGGCGGAAACCTGACGGTAGACGTTGCCCCGGAATAACCCAGAATTTATTCCAAGCAAGTAGCCACCAGGAAGAGAAATGTAAAGAGTAAAACTATTTCTTTTTTCAATTTAAAATTATTACAACCATTAAAGATTGCTTTACATTTGAAAACATTTTCCTGCTCAAATATCATACATTTAAAAATTGTATTCAGGAAAATTTTTTCCGATGGCGACTAGCTTTAGGTCGACAGTATACATAACACTTTGAAATTTTGGAATATTTTCAAACAACTAGATTTTTTTTAATTGATTTTGTTTTATGAGATGAAAAATAAGTATTTACTTCAAACAGATAAAATATGTCAAAGTTGTTTTTGACAACAGAACTTTACCAGCGAAGATTTGATCATCAGACAATACATTAAATACGTCCTGTGAAAAAACATTCGCGTTTACTTCGACTAGTGGACGAAGTAAAAGCATTTTATTCGTACAGTTTGTTTCTAATATTCTTAATTTTAGTTCTCATAACGGATCAAGGTCAGACAAAAATACATCGTATGTTTAAATTAGAAGCAAAATTTACCCTTGTTTGAATTTAGCATAATATTGTTGATTAAAAATATTAATGTTAATTATTATTAATTAATGTTAAAAATGTTAATTAAAACTAGGACTTCTTTGAGGATTAGATTGCTTGGTTCAAACTTGCTTTTTCAGTGGCTACTTTGTTCGATTTTGTGGTTCTTTCCGTTCATGTCCCTACGGAATTGTTATTTCAAGTCGTCTACGCTATCGGTTAGAACACATATCATGTGGTTGTAACTCGAGGGAGTCCTGTAAGATTAAAATTATTCAGACCTGTTGGTTCCAAAATTCATTTCAAAACAAGCCTTCCCCAGGCAGTAAATCTCTTCTTCCCTGTCATGTAAGTTCTTTAACTACTTGCTTCCAGTGAATTTCGACTGGCCTGACATATGGCATCAACAAACAAAAATGATGAACCTGCACAATTTCTTTTCAACCTTACATTATGCATATTTAACCAGTATTCCGACAAAGAGTTTCTGCGATCTAGTCTCGTCTAATTTTATAACAATATTAAATATAATTCAACATCATAAAAGGGCCAAGTCGCTTTTAGATTTACAACATCAGTAAGGATGCATTTAGAGAACTTTGTAAGTCTTTATGAAGTTATGGGAAATTATTTTGCAAACCATGATAGTCGATTAATTCATCTCCCATTAACTTTAATCGTCAAAAGACTACGTTAGTAATCCAGTGAGTGTTTGATCAAGCAGGGAGGAAAATTTAGTAAGGTTACGGTTTCAATTACTATGCATCACATATCACTTGCATAAGACGACTCTCGTGTATCACTGGTTAGACTCGTGTCAAACGTATCATTTGTAGTAAACGCGTCACTCCTATTAAACGTATAATATATATAATCACATGTACCACAGATATTATTGATATTATTGGTATCATTAATATTTAGTAAGCATAACTGGGTATCGTGAATGAGAAACCACTTCGATCGTATGCTGTGTCATGTGTATCACACATATCTAATGCATTGCTTATTGCATGTGACCGATTAGTGACCTACAGCCACAAATCTTTTACTAGGAAGGCATTTTGCAATTGCTTCTAAAATTTTATCGCAAAATGAACTTTAGAAATTTTAGCATAGTTAGTCAGGTTGACATTTCCACCCAGGTTTAATTCCTTTCACATAACCAGCCCCTGGATAAATACCACAGTGCATCATTTTCCATCTTAGAAGCCAAAATCAGCGTTTTGAATTATTTGAAATTCCTTTCATAACTTTTCACTTTAGTATATTTTCAGCAGAATTTAAGAGAATAAATTTAACCCAGTTTATTGCACCATTTTGACATTAGGACATGTTGAAGTTTGTTAAACACATATCTCAGAATAACGATTTGTCACCCCAAACGGGGGTTGAGTCGGTAATCTTACCACAGATGAGACACTTTAATCATCGAGCTACAGAGTCTAAGATGGTGAACTAAGGTGCAAGTTCGACATATGCAGCAGCCACAATACATAATACTCAGAAAAACGATTTCTCAGCCCCAGACGGGGATCAAACCCACAAATTTCAGATGACCGGTGAGTCGCTCTAACCATTGAGCTACCAAGACTCAGATGGTGAGCTAAGGTGCAAGTTCGACATATATGTGCCACCTAAGCGGAAGACACTATATATTAATAATGATTGATGAAGTTTATGTTTTCATCCTTTTTATGCTTCGCCATTTTATCCTTTTTATGCTTCACCATTCACTATTAATATATAGTGGCTTCCACTTAAGTCGCACATATATGTCGAACTTGCACCTTAGCTCACCATCTGAGTCTTGGTAACTCAATGGTTAGAGCGTCTCACCGGTCATCAGAAGGTTGCTGGTCCGATCCCCGTCTGGGGCTCGAAATCGTTTTTCTGGGTATAGAGCTTGACAATCGTTCATCTATCCCAATTAATTGCGATGTACCGTAGCGGGTTCGGTGTAGACTAGTATTTAACTAGCATCCATATAGAAGCATGAATTTTTGCGATTCCTTTGATTTGTAGTCAATTTCATACATGGGATAGGGCCACTGTAGTAGTGCACATTCAATTGGACTCCAAATGTGATCACCGCTGAGCTTGATCATGTCCTAGTTTTTCCTTGACCTACCAGTCGCTAAAAGCCTGCTGACCCCGGGGGCTTGGTAAGCAAATATGAAATCAACGAAAAACGTTCATGTGACGATATACACCCTACCCGGGTTTCGATACCTCGACATCCTGTACCCTAATGACGTAACCATTTTTAGGCGCCATTCTTGTACATCTCGCTATGTGTAAATGGACTTAGTATGTTGTGGTTTGTTTGACTTTTATGAACTATTAAAGAAGTAAATCGTTACATGGTGTCAGGAGTGGGATTCCCCTCCACTACAGAAACTCAGAGGTGAGATAGCTTGAAGTAAACAAGTATATGAACGATCGTATGAGATTTGTAATCAAACCTTGATTCGAACATGGCAATGCCTCTTGGTCGTCCACCTCCAGAACCCTTGAAAATTTTGGATGGAAATACGGCACAGAAGTGGAAGAAGTTTAAACAGAAATGGGACAATTACGAAGTCGCGACTGGAGTTGCGGGGAAAGAACAATCCACGCAAGTGGCAACACTGCTAACTGTCATAGGCGAAGAAGCAGTTGATGTATACAACACGTTTATCTGGGACGAAGAAGGCAATCACCTAAAGATCGCCAAAGTCTTAAAGAAGTTTGAGACTTTTTGTAATCCAAGAAAGAATACTATCTACGAACGCTATGTGATCTTTTCAAGAAACCAAGAAAGCGGTGAGTCCATTGATCACTATGTCACTGTCTTAAAAACATTATCAAACACTTGTGAGTTTGGGGCTCTGAAAGAATCCTTGATTCGAGACCGAGTTGTTTTTGGAATCCAAGATATCACTGTCAGAGAAAGGCTGTTGAGAGATCCACAATTAACTCTCCAAACCGCTACTGAAAAAGTAAGATCAGCTGAACTCACACAAGCCCAACAGAAACAGATAAGAGCTGACCAAAAGATCACTAGTGAGTCTATACATAAGGTCAGATCAGAGAGGAATGATGATTCCTCACCCAACAGTCTGAAACCACCTAATAACGTTCCTATCATAAATTGTAAGTACTGTGGTCGAAAACATCTAAGAGACAAGAATCAATGTCCTGCCTATGGAGCTAAGTGTCAAAAATGTGGCCTTCACAATCATTTTGCAATTAAATGTAGAAAAACAAAGCAAAAAAGCCAACGTGTCCGTATAGTAGAGGTTGATGAAGACCTGTCTGAAGATGAAAATCCAGTTAGCATGGTAACACATCATATTGGATCGCTTAAAGCCAAGAGACAAGCCAACAGCAATGTTCCCAAACAACTGTATGCAACCATGACAGTAAATAATAAGGCCAGAGTTAAATTCCAGCTAGACTGTGGAGCCACATGCCACATACTCCCACTGAAAGATTACAACCAAGCAATGGGAAACCCTAATAACGTGCTCTTGCAAACGAGTAGAGCTACATTAACCATATACAATGGAGATATTATATACCTTGTGGGGAAGTGTAAGCTTAAGTGTACAAGAGGTGTTTTACAGCGCATACTAGAATTTCAATTGGTGGATGGTGATGTAAAACCACTTCTTGGGGCTGAATCATGTCAAAAACTGCAATTCCGGAAAGTCCTTGTGAATGAAAAGTTAAATCATGAAGTTGATTCTGTAACACAGAGTAATCCATCAACCAACCCAGCCATTAAGACACCATTAGATAACACAGATATCTTGAAAGAATATGCAGATGTATTTGAAGGGCTTGGATGCCTCGAGGGAGCTTACCACATAGAAATTGATCCATCCGTGAAACCAGTAATTCACCCACCTCGACGAGTACCAGTTACATTAAGAGACCCACTTAGAAAAGAATTAGAGCGAATGGTTAAAGAAGAGATCTTGACACCAGAAAGTGGACCAACGGACTGGGTATCAAGTATGGTCACAGTAATCAAACCAAACAAACTAAGAATTTGCATCGATCCTAAGGACTTAAACAGAGCCATCAAAAGGTCTCACTATCCGATACCAACTATTGAAGAAGTAGCCACTAAACTCAACAACGCAAAAGTATTCTCCGTACTTGACGCCAAGAGTGGATTTTGGCAAGTAAGTCTTGACGATGCATCCAGCAAATTGACGATCTTTAACACCCCCTATGGGCGTTTCCGCTGGCTACGCATGCCATTTGGAATCTCGTCAGCGCCCGAAGAGTTCCAGAAGAGAATGAACAATACGTTCGAAGGCCTCAAGGGCACAGCGGTGATAGCTGATGATCTCCTAGTATTTGGCGAAGGCAATGACATGGAAACAGCCATTAAAGATCTTGACCAAAACCTTAGAAATGCACTTCAAAGAGCTCGAGAAAAGGACCTCAAGCTAAACAAAGAAAAAGTGAAGTTAAGGCTAACGGAAGTACTGTATATTGGCCATCTACTTACATGTGATGGGCTTAAACCTGATCCGAAGAAGGTTGCAGCAATCAAGATGATGCCTGAACCGACAGACGTGCAGTCAGTAAAGAGGTTTTTAGGAATGGTGAATTACCTATCAAAATTCCTTCCTCACCTCTCAACAATCACAGAGCCTTTGCGACGATTGGAAGATAAAGACGTCGAATGACATTGGGATGAAAATCACCAGAAAGCATTTGAAGAAGTAAAGCATCTTATCACCAACCATCCAGTTTTATGCTACTACGATGTCACTAAAGAAGTAACACTCCAGTGTGATGCATCGCAATCGGGAATTGGGGCTGCGTTGCTACAAGAAGGTCAACCAGTGGCGTTCACGTCAAGAGCTCTAACAGCAACTGAAAGAAATTACGCCCAAATAGAAAAAGAACTACTAGCAATTGTACATGGATGCAAACGGTTTGACCAGTATGTGTTCGGTCGTGATATCACTGTAGAATCAGATCATAAGCCTCTAGAAGTGACCCTGCAAAAGCTTCTGTTAGCGGCTCCAAAACGACTCCAGAGAATGATGATGCGACTGCAAAACTACAATTTGAAAGTAGTGTACAAACGAGGATCTGATATGTATATTGCCGACACTCTGAGCAAAGCTTACGTGACTTCACCATGTCAGGTGGCCAGAGAGGAGGAAGAATTTATACGAGCCATAGAAAAAGTAGACATGACAAAGCACCTTCCAATTAGTCCCGAACGCCTAAGAAAACTTCAAGAAAAAACTCGAAATGACGTGACATTAAAAGACCTAAAGAAGAACATACAAATCGGATGGCCAGACGAGAAGAACAGAGTTTCTCCGCGAACGAGAGCATACTATAACTTTCGTGATGAGCTAGTTGTACAAAATGGAATAATTTTCAAAGGAGTAAGAGTCGTAGTACCAACAGCCATGAGAAGTCTAATGTTAAAAAAGATATATTCTAGCCATGTTGGTACCGAGGGGTGTCTAAGGCGCGCTAGAGAAGCTTTATACTGGCCAGGTATGAATGCAGCAATCAAAGAATATGTCTCAGCCTGCGAGATATGCAACGCCTATAGAGCAGAACAACCTAAAGAGCCATTAATCTCACAAACAATACCAGACAGACCTTGGTCAAGAGTAGCAGTCGACCTGTTCACATTAGGTAGAAAAGACTACATCATTATGGTTGATTACTATTCCAACTTCTTTAAATTCAACATACTCCCTCAAACCACAACTTCGGCAATAGTCACCAGCATGAAATCACAATTCGCTAGACACGGAATCCCCGACGAAGTCAGAGGCGACAATGGCCCATAATTTGGTTCCACAAACTTTCAGAATTTTGCCAAGGAATGGGAATTTAAACATATCACGTCGTCACCACATTTCCCACAGGCAAATGGGAAAGTTGAAAACGCTGTTAAAACGGCCAAAAGGCTCCTCAAAAAGGCACAAGCAGACAATCGAGATCCGTATTTAGCGTTATTAGATTGAAGAAACACACCAACCGAAAGCCTTAATTTATCCCCAGTTCAAAGACTGATGGGAAGGAGGACAAGAACTACGCTTCCAATAACAGCAAAACTCTTGAAGCCAAAGCCTACAGACAATGTTCAAGAACTGCTGACCCACAAAAGAGCTAAACAAGCCCGCTACTACAATCGAGGGGCCAAGCAACTACCAGAACTCAAACAAGGAGACGTTATCAGAATGAGACCAGAATCCAGTAACCGACAGAAATCATGGAAAAAAGGAGTGTGCAACAAGAAAGTTGGACCACGATCCTACGAAGTGATATGCCAAGGCCACTTGTACAGACGAAATCGAAAACACTTAGCCACATCATCAGAAAAAGCAGACGAAGAAAATAACATCGCGAACGAGCCACCAAAAGTACCCGCAAATCTTGATTGTCACCAAGACTCGCCATTGGATGAAAAGGAGCTGATGCCTGATGACACATTGGAGGAATTGCCTTCAACTTCATACCAGCAAAGTAATGAACCTTCAGCGAACTTATCAAATTCTAACGACGTTCCAGAAAGGAGATCATCCTGGGGTCGATTGATAAAATCTCCAGATTACTATTACTAGTGACACTTACAAAAAAAAAAAAAGAAAAAAAAGAACAACCTGTCGATATTAACAATTTAAATGTTGAATTGCGGACATGACCTATTATGAAGAAGTACCGAACTCAACATTAAGAGAGGGATGTGACGATATACACCCTACCCGGGTTTCGATACCTCGACATCCGGTACCCGAATGACGTAAACATTTTTAGGCGCCATTCTTGTACATCTCGCTATGTGTAAATGGACTTAGTATGCTGTGGTTTGTTTGACATTTATGAACTATTAAAGAAGTAAATCTTTACAGTTCAAGCCATCAGTTTATGAAAAAAAAATTTATAAGATAAAAAAAAAAAATAACAATGGAACAAATAATTTTATAACCAATACGTAAAAGCTGCTTTTAACAGTATTTTAAATGTAAAAAGAAAAATTATTTACCTGTTATAATTACCTAGGATAAACAAATCATCAAACTGTCCCTTTGAATTTCAACTGCTTTTTTATAAACATTATGTTGATGATCCGTTTATCTTATTTAAATCTCGTGACTACATTGAACCTTTGCTAAACTACCTAAATTCACAGCACTCTAATTTTAATTTTAATACTGAGATGGAGTCCAACAAAACATTTTCCTTTCTTGATATTACTATTTCTCGATCTAATAATTCTTTCGCCACTTCTACTTATCGAAAACCAACATTTACCCGACTTTTTACAAATTTTGAAAGTTTCTTACCAGTAATTTATAAAAAAGGTCTTATTCATACTATTTTATTTCGATATATAAACATGTATTCATCCTACCCAGGTTTTAACGAAGAACTTTCAAAATTTAAGACTCTGTTACTTCAAAATAATTATCCTGGACGTTTTTTAGGCAATTGTTTTCGCTCGTTTTTGAATAAAGGTTTCGACTCGCCTATTAAACTACTCACAGCACCTAAATTGTAGTTTTCGATAGTATTGTCTTTTATTGGAATCTACGGACTCAAAATTCGCCAACGGCTTTTGAAGTTGATATCATCCACTCACCCAAACATTGACTTCCGAGTGATTTTTCGACCAGTATGCCGTTTGCCACATTTTTTTCGATTCAAAGACCGAATTCCTATGTGCCTTAGACCTAATATTCTTTAAATGTTTTTGTGCCAACGCTGCTCCGCGTTGTATCTGGGTGAAACAACCTGAAATTTATACACCAGGATCTGCGAACACGTAGGCATTTCTGCTCGCACAGGTAATGAGACTTCTCATTCCACCTCTTTGTCCAGCGTCGTGACACACGGAAGAGAAACTGGATACCCGATATTCTTTGACGATTTTTCAGTTTTGGCTAGCGGTCGTTCTCAATTAGATACCCGTATTCGAGAAAGTTTGTTAATCGCGAAAATAAATCCCTCTGTTAATGTAAACATTAGGTCATTCCCTCTGATGCTGTGTTGATATATATATTTTCCCTCTTTGAACTTAATCCTTGTCCGACACTTCATTAATTTATTCCATATTCATGTCTATTTTTGTAATCATGTAGGTTATTTAACCGGAGAAATTTTTGTAAACATATCTTACTGTGATGACGTTGCTTGCAATGTGACGCAGCGTTAGTTCTTATGCAGTATGTGCGACACGTTGTTCCTCAAGATTATTTGCTGGGCAATAATTTTTATTACCAAATTTCAGTTTCGGCCTGGTATTTATGTTTCGTTTGGGCTATAAGTTCGTGTTTACTAAAAAAGTTTTAAGCAACCATTACCTCATTGGGTTGGCAGCAACTACTTTATTACTTTAGTGAACTGACAGTTACTTATATTTCTGAACTTTTTCGGTCAGCGGCTTGACAGTTGTCTGTTTAAGATTTGTTTCTTCGGACAATAGTAATCAATACAATAATTGGTAAACTTACCTTGAACTAGCGGTCCACTCGCACTTGATCCACTGCCTTCAAACGTTATCTTGTCTGAGCTTTGTCTCCCTTGAAAAACAAAAACCAGTAATCAGTACTTTTCAAAAATGGAAATCGTAACTGAATTGAATCAACCTTTAATGGTCACATATTTAAACATTGTAGTGATCGACGGTACGAGAGAAAGTAGTCTTGAAATCGACCTTCCACATCCTGAAGGAGAGTCATCTTCAAAATCAGGAATTTGTGTAAAACTACAGCGAAGATATGTAGATTGATAATTAGAGTTCATCGCCCGGGATAGAGTAGTTTGAAGAAAGATTACGGTAGTCAGTAATTATTTGTTTGACTGAGTCAGAGTTACCTTCAGGATTATGATGAGATTTGTTTACCAAATAATGGCCTTTTTATATCTCTCAATTGAAACGAAAAACCAAAGACAAACTCTATTAAAAGACACAAACACTTTGACTGACAATCGACATGTTTCCCTGTTTGGAAACCAAAATTATCGATTTATTGGAAGTTGATAAAAATGGTAATGGTTTTTCCTCAAAACGTGGAGTTATAGGGTCCACTGTTCTAGTGACACGTTTAGGTTGATGAGGAGTCGGGTGAACATCATTGCTCAGGTTGATGATACCACAATTAGCTTCAAAGAAGTAAAGTATGTAGAGGTATACGTGCCAGTAGCAAAGTGGAAATAACTTTGACATTACGAGTCGTTCATTACAACTTATGCTACTAAGAAATGAAAGGTCCAACATATATTTTGTTGCTCAATTTTAAATACGTTCCACCCTCATGATCAAGTTGACCGACTGCAGAGCCCACATCTGTGATACGAAACCGAGCTGTGAACGGACGACAGCTAAATAATGTGTTCGATGGGTATTAAAGCTGTGGATGTTCCTCGTACTTCTTCGAAGGTATCACACCAGTTGGTTGGCTTGGAAGCACTGTGCGAGAACATGCTTCGACCAAGTTAAGTTACTCGTTGTTCAAAAACCAAGGTCACGTTCACAGTTTGTACCAACCAATAGGATATCTTGAGGTTTGTAAGAATACTCTCTTTTATTCTGCTTCCTTGTGATCTGGAATATTCCCTTTCAAAAGGTTCACATGCAAGTTCACATATGAAAATAGTGTTTCAATATGTGAATTGTTTCAATTCCATATGTGAAATGGGAGTTTCATATATGTATGTTAAATTCATTTTCATTAGTGAATGTTCCATTTTACATGTGAGATAAGTATTTCGTATACTACGATTTCACACTTGAAATTTTGAACCAATTCCTTTCATATATGTAATAGGCATTTCACATTAGAAAATGTTCAGATTTAATACGTGAAATGAAAATATCATGCTTCTTAATTCGTACGCTGTCAAGCTCTTCTCTCAGAAAAACTTTCTGAGTCCCTGACGGGATGGAACCCCTAATCTTCTGATCGCCGGCGAGATGCGCTAACTATTAAGCGACACAGACTCGGATGGTGAGCGAAAGTTACATTCATGAACTGGTTCGTATAGATGGAAGACATATATACTGTCAGTCTGCAAGTCTCGATACGTCGTATATTATTTTTGTGCTAATAAATGATGTAAAATTGATAGCTTGGTTGTTATAATGCTCTTAATAGGAAGCGTAACGAAGTCTAATAGGAATTCTTTTCACGAAAACATGTACCTCCCAAGGGAGGTGCGTAAGTGGGCTATAGAATATTTCGAAACGTGAAGTAATTCTTACTTTCAGCCTGCATTATCTGTTAGTACCAGTTTTTCACAATATATATCTCCATAAGATAATAGTGCACTTGCACTAAGTCACGAGACCTCAATCTTGGCAAAATATCAGGTATGGAATTATTTCCTATGATAACGCATACAAGGCAATGTGTTAAGTAACTGACTGGAGTTCGGACATTTAAAATTTACATTTGTTAAGAGAAATAGGCTTGATTTTTGCTAGTCACGCGGCCTTTTATCCATGTAAAGAAATCTCTTTATAGGGAAACTGCTGCAATCAAACTACGTGAAACTAATGAAAGAGTTTTAATTTTGTTTACACCAACGTTTCTAAGGAATAAAGAATGTTTAGGATGATAAAAGTATACTTTGTTTTTGGTCCCCATGTTGCATGACAAATTTATTTCATCCAGTATGGCGACTAAAAGCAAAACATATTTTACCTTGCTTAGGATTCATCATTTAAGCCATATTTTAACACGAACAGCATTGAAATGTCTCTTTACCTGCTTCTTTAGCTTAAAGTATAAAATCTGCTTTTAAACTGCGTTCTCCCTTGATTCAGATACTCATTCGTTTCATGCGACCACAAACAAACGTGACCCATTTATCTCAGCAAATGCAAGTTGTGAAAACCAAAATTCGAGAGTTAGACTTAAATGACCTCTGTGTATGCGTTGTCTGCGTTATTGATTTCACATCGCCTATTTTACGAGAGTTAAGGTCAAGCGACCTGTTAGTATAAGCAGCCCATTGTGTTACGACATCAAAGAAAGAAATTTCGAGAGTGGAACACTAAGAATAAAGAACCGAAATAAACCATACTAAGACCAAGAAATTCAATAAAGATTCCCCACAAAAACTGAAAGGAAATCTGGCCGCAAAACGAAATTGTTTTTAAAGTATTGAAAACACATAAGATAAAATTAGACGAGACAAAAATAACACTTAACTTTTTTCAATATAGTTGAAAACTAAAACAATTTTCAGCTTTGAATTTCTTGGGCGCTGCACTCTGGATTTCATGACTTCACATGGTTGTATCCATTCTTTCGCAACAAAGAGAACTTTTCCTTTCTTTGTTATCGGAAAATTGTCGAATGTTTCCGTATACCAACATTCTTGTAGCAATACTGATCTTTAAGTAGAATTCTGCCTGAGGATGGGGACCAATACACCTCGAAAGAATGGGTGCTACCTAGCATGGGTAAAAGCTTCATTGTCCAAGTATAAAAAGACAGACGAAAAGTGAATAAACCAGAAACATTTTTGGTCTTCCATGACAATTTAATAACTAAATTCTCACAAACGTCTTCAAAGGAAAAGTGTGAGGTTAGGAAAAATTGTGTAGGAAAAATCGTTCTTTCATGCAAAAGTTCTTGGATACTACTTGAGGCGTATCAGAGTAGGGTTGAGTGCCAACCCATCAACTCAAGAAATTTCAGTATGGAAAAGGTGTCCCAAAAACCTTCCAAGATTTTTGTTTAGGATGCTGACTAATACAGTGACTGAGCTACAAGGCCATTCGTTCAACAGACACTTACCACTAAAGTGTATTGTTTTGATACAATGGTGTTTGCTTTGATAAACTTTGCAATGCGCAAGGTTTCAATTGATTCCAGCGAATATTCACAAGATTATACAAGATTTCCCAATGAGTCAATATGCTTGCAACAACAAAGTGACTTCATAGATCAGAGGCGGATTTAGAGTTAGTCAAATAAGACAGCTACCTAAGGTGACTTACTACCGATCAAAGCGATTTTGATTATCAAAATGGCATGTTCGACTCCTCGTCGTCAAAATGTCCGTATCTGGTCTTTCACTGTCTAGACAAGAAGCATTTGCTTGCATTGCGCTACTGAGTTATTTGCGGTCAGATTAACAAACAACGAATTAAATTCCAATCATATTTTATCTGCTCCTCCTCTCTCAGGCGATCAGGCCAGCATTGGTGTTAGATTACTCACATGCCAATTATTTTGCCTAAGCTAGTGCTTGCACCAATCCTTGTGATTGGCTGAATTGCTTCGAGTGCCTTTATCATGGGAGGTGATTGGTTTGCCAAAGTTTTGCCGACGTTTTGCCTAAATTATGATCTTTTTGAAGTTGTCTGATTGGCTACACTTATTAGTTGGTTGTTTTAATAGAAGTTACCATTGGTACATCAGCATTTAGTTTGTAGTTTTCTCTCCTAACTTACTGAACTACATCAGTCATATGATCGAAACTCTATAACATGTTTGGCTTTGACCATTGACTTTGCCTAAAATGCTGATTTGCATACGCTGCGGTTCGTTGGTATTAACAACACAAAGAAAGCTGAATAAACTCCTTTCGTTAGAAAAATGGTTTCACTGTCTTCATGTATGTCTTCTTCGAGCGTATTTGAACAATGTCTATCAGCGTTGAAGAGGAACGACGAGAAATCTTTGCTGCTATTGTATGACGGTTTGTCGCCGATAATAAGCAGCCGCACTCGCTAGACACCTGATCTCAAACGTCTAATGAATGAGGAGCATTCCATAGAAATTTTAGAGCGGAAACCTATACCCCTCCTTAAGCAAGGAACGATCAGAACAAGTAGTGTATTGATCTCAGGTGAGTAAAGTTGCTGGTCTTCTCTTACTTCCTTCAAACTGCTAAACTTAGTGCGGGCAATACAGAAACGTCTTGAGAGAGATTTCACTAATAGCAGAAACAAATAGAAAGAATCAATTTTAGATGATTTGTAAACACTTTGTAAATTTTTCTGACCAACATTCCCTAACAGTCCCAACATGTAAATGAATTATTATTCAGTGTAACTGATTCTAAATGAATATTAATGGTTTGAAAGCTGAAACCTTCTGCCTCTGGCGCTAAGCGCCGCTGTTGAGATGTGCGCTTTATCTCACTTGATGGTTGAAATCAGTGAATCGTGTGCTCACATCTAAGCTATTGAGCTCAATATTGTTTTTCTTGAGTTAAAGCTCCTATCATTTTACTTCGGATTCGCATCAATAATTTATTTTCATGCGCTTCCTTTCATACGTCCAAACCCGCTGGAAATTGTCTCTACAGCTCTGTCTTTTTGGCCATGGTAGGTGATAATTAGCTGATCGAAGAACTGAGTTATTGTTTCGAAATTTGGTCAATACGGAGATCAAATTTGTGGTGGCATTAAAGTTCCTAGACATGCTGATGAGCTCTGAAATTGAGCGAAACAGTAAAGGCTAATTTCCGTCAGATTGGGGTGTGAGGGGCATTCACCTCCTGATTTTTGCCTTTTTAAAATTTGCTTGAGATAAAAAAAAAGCTTAGATCTGTCCCTCGGCTGATGACTCGAAAATTAAGTTTCACTTGAAACAGTTTTCGAAGAGATACAGAATTAAATCAATCGGAAATCAGTTTTAGTGAATTCATCTCATGACTCCACAATCCAAAAAGTGCCTAAACAGGATTATCACTGTAACATTGTCAGTTCCCAGTCCCTTTGTCCTTAAGGTCTAAATTGGCACAAAAGAAAGGTATTCAGTTTTTTTGTCCTTTTTTTAAAAAAAAAATCAAAACAAACAAAACAAACTTACAAAAAAAAGAAACTAACACGAAGCTTTTAAGTTTATTTTTTTATGAGCGACATGATTTGGAGCTACAATCTTCTTCATCAGGCTGTTTCTTACTTCTCACAGTTTGTTTATGTTCACGTGTAATTTAGAGTTATGATGTTTGTATCCATGATCAAGCTAGTGCATCAGTTAAGTTTTGTTGAATGTTTTACTTAAACGATTGACCAGGTCAGTTAATTGGACGTTAACAGTAATTTTCGTAGAGATGAAGGAGAATACTAAAAAGAATAACATATACACATTTTAAGAGTCATAATAAGTTGAAAATAAGATGGTTCAATTGGCTATTTTTTTCTGGCTTAATGATGTTATGTAGTACCGTAAAATTCCGAAATTAGCAGGCCCAGTTACCTTCAGTTTTAATCGCTGTACACATCTTGGTATTTTTCGACCACTTAATGAGGTAAAAATACAGCAATTTTGTGTAACATTGTACCTCCTCAGTAAAAATCAACACACTTCAAGTATATTTCTACACAAGACCACAAAACCTACCTTAGAATTTTCTGTTCGTTTTTGATGCTTGCGATCAATCGTGGTATTGTTTTCGTGTGTTGGTCATGCGTCAGTATTAAATCAATCGTCACTGGTCACCTAGTTACGCAGGTTGCTCATGAACTGGTCAAAAATTGCGATGATTGGCTATGCAATTAAGTGAAGCTGGTCAAACATCGCTATGATTGGTTAGCTAATTTATCGAGTGCTTCTTGTCGTGATCTTGTGAACCTTGACCAATATTCATAAGCGACGGTGTCATAGCATGCTCGAGAAAATCCTACATGTTCCAAGGAAAGACTGTACACCGTTTGACATCGGGACAGTCTGAACTCATCCACAAAATATTACTGTCACGAGCGATTCTTCATCCATGTCATAACCGTAAAATACGTCGTCTGCCCTAAATGTCATAATATTTATAAATTTGAAGACTGTTATTACTCTATAGAAGGCCGCCATGTTTCCAAACGTTGTACATTTATAAAATTCCCTCAACATCGTCAACAATGGAGACGTCAAGAATGCGGAACTTCCCTTTTGAAAGAAGTAACATTAAAAAACGGATCCAAACGCTTATATCCACATAAAGTGTACTGCTATCAAAGTTTGATCAAGACCTTGCAAACATTCACTAAAAGAAGTGGCTTCACAGAGAGATGTGAGTTGTGGAGAAATAGAGAGGTTAGATCTTTTGCGCAAGTTTTGTGCGATGTTTTCGATGGTCGAATTTGGAAAGATTTTCAGTGTTTTGATGGCACTCCTTTTTTGATCGAGCCTCGCAATTATGCATTCATGTTAAACGTTGACTGGATGCAACCTTTTGTGCACACGGCATATTCCGTTGGAGTAATATATTTAGTATTAATGAACCTGCCAAGAAGTGAACGTTTTAAGCGAGAAAACGTTTTTCTCATTGGGATTATTCCCGGACCATGCGAACCGTCTCTGACAATTAATCCGTATTTATCGCCTCTGGTAGATGAACTCTTACAGCTCTGGAACCCTGGTGTCGCTCTAACGCACTCAGGGTCACCTCTTTCCCCCCAGATTTTCAAGGCTGCATTACTTTGTGTTGCCTGTGATGTTCCAGCGAGTCGAAAAATTTGCGGGTTTACTAGTCACGCATCTGCTGCAGGGTGTAGCAAGTGCAAAAAGAAATTCAAGGTTGGGAGAATCGGGGAGCCTTCCGATTACTCTGGATTCGAACCTTGTCCTCGAAGACAAAACGATGAACACAGGCGTCAGGCGGCCGAGATTTCACGCCAAACGAGTCAGGAAGATGCAGATAAATTGACAAGTTTATACGGAACACGCTACACTGAACTTCACAGATTACCCTACTTTGACTGCGTTCGTTTCACCATTGTGGATCCAATGCATAATCTTTTTTTGGAAACGGCGAAACGTATGCTTGAAATCTGGCTTGATGAAAAACATTTGGATGTAGGTGACTTGCAAGCAGTTCAGAACGTGATTGATGGGACTGAAGCTCCGAGCAATATAGGTCGACTTCCTTTTAAAATCGCTAAGTCTTTTGCTGGTTTCACTGCGGAACAGTGGAAGTCTTGGACTACTATGTTTTCGTTGTTCGCCTTGCGCAACAGATTACAATTGGAACATTATTAGTGCTGGACACTATTCGTACACGCATGCCGGATTCTTTCTACACCAATGAATGAAGTTAAAGACGTTGGAACTGCCCATTCGTTGTTGGTGCAGTTCTGTAAAGAGTTTGAACGTTTGTACGGTAGTGCAAAGGTTACGCCAAACATGCATCTTCACACGCATTTAGCAGACTGTATTTTAGACTATGGACCAGTGCATAGTTTTTGGCTCTTCGGTTTTGAGAGGTACAATGGCATATTAGGAGACTATCAGACGAACAATAAGTCAGTGGAGATTCAGATTTTCCGAAAGTTTTTGAGAGATCAGCATTTGCTTGACCTTGTAGCTCCTAATGTTTATCGAGAAAACTTTGAACAAATATTTAAACAATCTGAACAGCATAATACAGCTACAAATATTGGACAAGTGGACTGCAACTTTACTTTATCGCTACTGCAACTACGAGAAGTTGATATCGTAACAGGAAGCGAACTGTGGTTTACTGTAAGAGAGTATAAATGTGGCCCCCCACACACAGTTGAAGCATTTGATAATGATGAACTTGTTTACGTGACCAGGGCTTACAGATTCCTCGTTCCCGAGATTCCAGAGGGGGCTGTACCCGTCCTCTTCGACCGCTATTCCACCGTAGCATTTGCAGGTGTTTTATATGGTTCGATGTGTTCTAGGCATAAGAGATCTGGAAATATTCTGGCTAAATGGGCGGGAAGATATGATGACGAAATAGATCCGTCGTCAGACGTCAGGCCTGGCTTAGTGCAGTACTTTTTTAAGCAAGCAATTACAATAAACGGGCAACAAATGCACTTCCTGTTTGCACGTGTTTCCTGGTATCAATACCATCCTGAGAGATATTCTTGCGGCTCCCGTCCAGGTTCACCAGAGGTTTGGTGTTCAAATCTCTTTAAGCCTTTTGGACCGTCATCATTTTTACCTGTCCAACGTATTTTTGGACAATTTCTTGCAGGGAAGGATCGCGTGAATGATGAAAACGTGTTGTTTGTTCTTCCTTTACCAAGACAAGATTTTGTGTAAGAACATTTACCGCAGTTTAATATAAGTGTGTGTGTTCAACCATCTGATTAGGAAACGCATAATCTTTTCATTTTCTTTAACGAGACTTTAATGTAGTGTGCAGTCCATGTAATCATGATCAAAATGTCGAACATTTGGTATCGATTGGAGTTCTTATGTCAATCAAATGTCACTAGAGAACAATTCTTATTCGTGAAAGGATTTAACGTCTTTTATCACTTTGAATTACTGTGTACCTAGTTGACACGAAAGGCAATCAGGTATGTAATTCGACCAAGTTTACCAAATCTTATAGATTTCGCTCACATTGACAAATCAGTCTTCTTGATATTACTTTACGTAAAAGTTAGCTACCTAATTATTACTAGTCAGTTGTGATGGGGTCAGTACAAACGTAAGTGCTGTACATTGCAGAACGTTCATTTTTAACTTTTAAGAAACGTTATTGGTGTTTACGATTATTGTTATAAGTCTTATTATCTTGAAAATTCTCAGTGTCATACTGGGACGTTGTGGAAACTATAGAAGTTCCGTTGGCGTTGAATGTTCAGTGACAATTTTAACATTCTAACTGCATGCTGCTGTTTAGTGAGTTCACTTTACAACACTAATTTAGCGTCTTATTAGGCATGAGTATTTGACGACTTTCTGTTACCAAGGGTTTTTCAGACCTTTGGTGCCTCAGTGGTCACGCAATCCAAGTACTGTATACCAAATAAACTTGTTTAAAGTCTTTATTTTCTTTTGAACATTGCGGACCTGAACGTCTGTTGTTTGGGAGAAAAATATTTCCATAGACTGGAAAGTTTATTATCACCCAGTTTTTTTCACGAAAGTTTTCCTCGGAACTTTTAATTATTTAAATTTAATTATTTTGAGCAACTAATTAGAATTGTCCATTCATCCTTTATTGTTCGATTGAACTGTTTTAATCTGGGGTAGTAAAAAAGTACGAGCCATACTTTAAAACTGAAATTTATAATATTTTTAAAGCATTGAGAACGTGGCTCCTTCCCATTTGATATATGGTATTGGCCAAATTGAGAACTGCAGTCTTCATGGCAGTAACTTATTTAAGTTTGAAAGATCCTCTGGTGGTAAGATGGTTCTTCCCAAGTCGTTTCTGTGGCATTAATTCTGAAAATGCGGTAAACTGGTAAGGTCGTAAGCAATGACCTTAATTATTACGGTTGGAATACCGAATGCTTTTTATTCTTTGTCCTGTCTGTAGCAAGCGCTGAGATAAAAGGTGAACTCTCTTTGCCCCCAAATCGTCAAGTATAAGACGCGTGCGTTAATGCCACTGAGAATGCCGATGGCTGTGATTTCCATTAGGGGAATGTTCCGCGTGGATAAATTTTTTTTCTTTTTTCTTTTTCATACTTGACAGCTCAGTATCATTTCGAGAATGGTACTCGCAGAGCGATATTGTGTCGCCGGTAACTAACTGACGACACAACTTACAAATGACGTTTCTAAGTTGAATCCACCTAAATACGCATTTTCACATAGAAGTGCACACGCTTCTCGCTATAAACCTGCATTAAAACATGACAAGCACTTTAGAACTGTTCAGTATAGACACAATAGTTTGTAATACATTTTAATCATAGGGGTTGAGCCTTCCTTGTTGCGAATGGACAAAGGATAGTTCACCTTCATTGCCTCTTTAAAATGACGTGATATGCGACAATTCCCAGGCGACCCATAAATACAATTTTGGTGCGATTGTTAAAGACTTTCCGCTAATACTCTCCATGGTTACAATATTTCCAAGCCAGGCGAGTGAACGCTGAATGGAACGTTTCGTCTCCATAACGTTCCTTGAGTATAACAAGGTTTCTTTATTGTTATACACACGTGTTTACATGTCAAAGTCTGCGTCCAGTGTCAAAAAATACCCCTTCGCAAATCCGATAAAATTTATCCAACCAAATTTTCGTACATGTAAAGTTGTGTTCATGAATTGCAGATTTTATTTACAATGTTAATGAAAAGACCAACGTAAATTCAACGCAGTTCTGAACTGCATCACTGTATTTCCTCGATTAACTGCCGACCCTCAAGTAATAGTCCCTCTCATTTTTCAAAATATTGCCCCCTTTTCATATTTGGTGAAAGAAAGACGACAAATGACTACAAGTTTGACGAAAATTCCACCCCACAGATTTGTTTATGCTAAAAGTTGAGTATATGACGAATATGGTTTCGCAAGAATTATAAACTACCAACCGTGGCAAATTGAAGGTAAACGTCGTCACGGGGATTTGCATATGTTCAAAGTTATGACTGTATGTATCGCTTATATGGAGTTTCAAAGATAATAAAACTACCACTGCAAATTTGATGCAAAATTTAAGTTCATAAGTTTTGGTCATCACAACCATTGCAAATTCGATGCAAATTCGCGTTGAAGGATTTGCAAATGTGCAAACGTATCAGTGTATGTAGAGCAAATTTGATGTGCCAAAGATGACAAAACTACCTGTGAATATCTGTTGCAAATTTGGAGGCTAAATTTGCCACAAATTTTCACCGATGTAAATCTAAGGCAAACGTCAGGACAGATTTGCATATGTTCAAAACTATGACTGTATGTATTGCAAATTTGGAGTTTCAAAGGCAATAAAACCACCACTGCAAATTTGATGCAAATATAACTTGATAAATTTGCGTATGTTCAAAGATATTAGTGTATATATTGCAAATTTGTTGTTGCAGAGATGTCAAAACAACCGTTGCAAATTCAATTCAAATTTCGGCTGAAGGATTTTCATATGTGCAAACGTATTGGTGTATGCAGTGCAAATTTGACATCCCAAAGATGACAAAACTACCAGTGAAAATCTGTTGCAAATTTGAGAGCCAAATTTGCAACAAATTTGCATTCATGTGAAATTCATTCAAATCTGTAATTTCGTCCCGTGAGACTTGTGGCAGTAGGTGTTAGTCCTGTTATTACTCATAACTGCTCATGCTGAAGGCTTGAAGCCCAAACTTAATGAAAACAAAAATAACATTTTTCATGAATGAATAAAATGACAACGTTGACAGCATACACTGAACGACAGAATACATAATTAAATTTCCAACGTTCTATTACAGATAATGATGTAATGCCACTGATGGCCTAAATCCTAATAGAATAACAGATATATGACTTATGACTAATGACGTGCCGGTATTAATCCAGGCTATTTAATCATTTTCCTCAAGTTAATCGAAAAAAAAGTTTATGTAAATCAATGTTAATCAAAACAATATCAATTCTAATGCTTTATCCGATTCATAACTACTAATTAGATAGCCACTTCTTTTGTGAGTTACTGATTTTTACCATTTATTCATGAATTATTTACAAATCATCATTTTAAGCATAAAGTGTTAAGTATAAATACTTTTTTGGCATTTTTTTTTGAGTTTGCCTGAATAAACATTAAACTCTTCTGAAACGATGAAATCTAATTACCTGAATACCTTCTTCCTTTTCTGACTGGGTGACTGGGTCTTTGAGACTTTGAAGGTTTGAATCTTTTGTTATTTTCTTCCTGCCACGCACTTCGGCGGGGTCATTTCGATTTCCGTGCTAACGGCAAGCTAAACTTTTAAACATTTGGAAAACTGGAACCTAGTAATCTGCAAAAGTATTTGAACTACTTCCCAAAATAGGTATAGATAATAATGCTGATTCCGCAAAAATAAAAAAAATGTCATTAATGGAAAACATAGGCAATTCCAATGCCAAATTTCTAGTAAAAGTTAAATTAAATTAAATGAAATCAAATTATAATATTTTTTACCTCGAATATTATATTAAAAAAAATACTTCGGTGGGCCGCCTCTAGGACCCGCAAATCCGCGGCCCTCTAGATGTAGCCCAGTCAGCCGCCTTCCTTAATCCGCTTGAGGAAATTCAAGCATAATTTTAGATCAAATGTGTCTCCTCTCGCTATTTGCCCGCCTTCTAGCATCTTCAAAAACGAGTTTGATGAAGCACAAAGTCTTGGAATAACTGTGTATTGTTTAATAGATTAATTGACTTTAAAGGACGGAGACAGAGATTTTTTTCAGCCTTATTATTAGGAGGCAGAAAACAGTATTGTTGATACTTTCCATGCTGCAGCTTTGGATCAATGAAAAGATAAAATTGTTCGGATGCTGAAGAGATACCCAAGCGTAAGTAAAATTACTCTGGAAGAGAATGGTTGAAATTCAAAACGCTAAAGCAGTTATTTCGTGATTTTACTATCACGCTAAAAACAGCCGACGCAAGAGCAATTGAATCAAACGAATCTTTTGGCTTTCCAGCAACTTTACGCCACAAGGTCGAATAGCACACGTAAAAAAGAGCCTTTTAGTGACTCTCCTCATAGTTGTTATGTGAGTAGACGTCGAAGGAACTTTTCGGGACTTTCGCAACCACTTTGCGATGGTGTTAGTTCTGAGTCGAATTAGTGCGGATCGTTTAGGGATTCAAAGATGTCAGCAGACGTTCAGGTAAATTCACGGAGTTGCAGCCACGGGTAACACACATTGTCTAACAAATTATTGTCTTTTAAAACTTGAATTTCGGGCCTTTCACACAAATACTTCAGTTTAGTGCCTTTAAATCCCTATCAGTAGCGTAGCTAGAATATTTTCTTGAGGGGGCGAGCGCGATATTTTTTCCGACAAATGGGCTTGGTAATGTGGGTGTAGCCAACTATTCATATATTTATTCATTTAACATTTGTTTAGTCATTCACCCGAAAACAAAATTATCTATTGCCTTATGCATTCAACATTGAAATGTTATCGTTTGCGTGACCACTAAGGCCAGAATTCACCGTGCACTTCACTCTTGCTGACGTCATCACGCACGAGGTCTATTGCTTTATTGCTGAACGGAAATTATTTTCTCGCACCCATGTAACAAGATCCGACATTTTAATGTTATTATCAACTCGAAATATTTCACAAAGCTAAGCAGAGGAAGATATTAACTGCAATTTTAAACAGGTTAATTCCGTTCCGATCAACAGCCATTCAACACCCAAATTTTCCGACGGATGACCTGGATTTTCCAACATACATCCCTGCGAAGCCAAAAGGGGGGCGAGAACCCCCCTGTCTCCCTCTTGCTACGCCACTGATCCCTATCTATTACTGCTGCTAAAAATTTTTAAAGATGAGAATCTTACCAAGTTTAATCTTAACTTGCAGATCCTGCAGCAGTCGCTGGAGCTTTCTTTTTGGGGGGCCTCCCTTTTGTTCCACACTTTTTTGATGTTTGCATAACAAGAGCTTGTCTTTATATCAGTGAAGGCATGGATAAGACAGGAAGTTTCCTCTGGAGTCCATAATTAGCTGTTGTAATTTAATTACTAACTTCATTATGATTAGTTTTTATTTGACATATATTTGACATGTTATGAATAATGTTAGTTGTTTTAACAAAGGGGCGTGTTTCAAAAAGTGGGGTGATGGTTGTAAGCGCTTTATCACCGCTTCACCCTGCCATCACCAAGATCACCTGCTTAGCAGGCTATTATTGTTTAGGATATGGAGTCGTAAACAAGCAAACAAGTTCATATTGAAGTTGTGAATCGTTTGGATGTCGTTTGTCGTTAAACCACCTTTTAGCCTTCTTTTGATATAATTAACTGTAGAAGATTTTGGCAACTACTATCTCAATGTTACTTCTTCGCCAGCTTTCATTATTTATCACGTCCATTGAAAGCTTCCCAGCCTGGTTCACCAAGACAGGCGAGCTTGCACAGTTTATGTAGAGAAAATTTCACCATTAACCAACACAGCGAAGGTTATACTAGAAAAGTGAGATGACCTGAGCAGGATTCGAACTCGCGTCATCGGGTTTCAAAACCACTGTTCTACAGATTGAGCATAGGCGTAGAGTATGGGGGGCTGAGGGGCTCGAGCCCCCCGAGGAATTTTCATGAGGGCGCTGAGCTCCTCAGAGATTTTGCAAAAAATGACTAAATAATCACTTTAGGGGGTAGGGTATAGCCTCACCATCCCGGTTAGCTCCCCGAGAAAAAAGCAAAACTCTACGTCACTGCGATTGAGTTATAGAGGCAACTCATAACGGTATGTTTGTTTTATCCATTTTAAGTGCACAAGAGATTCTCGAGACAGCTTAACGCGTTATATCCATTTAAACCAGTCAATCACAAAGTTTTTGTCTTCATGATATTTTGATGATGATTTTGAAATACAATCGAAACACTGCTCATCATCACGGATATCGAGCGTTAAGTTGTTGCAAGAATCTCCCGTGCACTTAACTTGGATTAAGATTCGAATCCTGCTTAAGTCAACTTTTCTAGTTGACTTTTGCAGTGTAAATTAATCACGAAATTTTCTTATCATGTTACCCTGAAGATGATTCTGAAACACAATTTACATCAAGAAATTTCAGCCTGGCAAACAGGCCTTCGTTCACGAGAGATTCCGCCGCCAAAGGCGCATCTTTACGTGATTTCATCGAGACTGACCAGAGACGCCTTAAAACTAGCAAACACAATGAAAGTACCTGGTCTGGATGCGAAAGTTGAAATTTCGATTCTAATACGACCGAACATTGATATATGTTCATAAACCTCAGTTAGTCAATAAAAGAAAGTACTACAACAACGTCGCACCTACATTCGAGTTTATTTCGAGACGAATCTAACATTGTTCTTTGGTGTACGAGGGATGGGAATAAGAGGATTTTTCTCTGATTATCACCATACTTTTGACCAGAATTGTCGGGAAGAAACCCTTAATATTAACGATCTTCATGTCCAAATACTAATTTTGAATAACACAACAGCATTTTCCTTCTAGTAGTATGTGGCGATAAATTTTATTTAAACTAGCTTCAATCCATATTCGGTCAAAAGCCATTCAGACTAAAATCTACGAAGCATGAATAAACTCGATTTCCCTCATCACAACAGCTCTTTATAGTTTCGTCACTTATAAATGCGGCAGTTATCACTTCCTGTACTTTCATACAAGTTCCCTGAATATTGTGAAGTGAGGTGCGTAAATGATTATGTATTTCGTTGAAAACAAATCATTGTTCAAGCTTGTCTAACAATGAAAAAAGACTTATTCTTTGACAATCGTCAAAACATCTTGCTTTTTTGTTTTGCTTCTTCGGTACTGGAATTTCGATCGCAATTTTAAAGCTTGCGAGAAATGGTAATTGCATTAAATATTAACTTGAGTGATTCAGTAGAATCTCCCTACCCAACTTAATATGTTCATAATAGATCCCATTGACCCCAATTGTTTTACTGTTTTGTAAGCTTTCGATTCCTTTTTCTATTTCAGATGTTGAAAATGGCAAGGGTATCGTCGTGATGATTCAGTCTTTCAGCAAGGCAATTCATATCGAGTTTGAAATTTTTTTTAGTGCGAATCTTTAAAATATAGCCTGCTCACATTTCGACTCCTTGCGATTTAACTAAAATTTTGTCATGCAATCTATAAATCATTGGACCTTGGTTATCTCTCTTCCGTGAATTGATCAACGACTAGAGTCGATTATAACTACGATCAGAAACAATTGATAATCCTTCGTACTCTCTTGACTGATAATCCGCCGTACAACGTCTCTGCTCTTTCCTAAAGTCTCTCTTTGCATCCTTGTAATCTACATAGGTTTGGTACGAGCGCCCCTTGTTAATCGACCTTTATTTGTCCAGTTAAGCTTAACATATCTATTATATTTAATGTATGGAAGCGTGACACTAGTTATGTTCACATTATTAATGATCACTTGGAATGAACAACGTTTTCCCTTACCTGGAGGTACTTGAAGGTAATCATCTTCTAATGCTTCCTCGACATATAGGCGATCTTCAATTTTATGACTAATCAACCAAGATACGAAACGTCTGGCGTTTGGGTCCGACAATTTCTCCATATTAACTGGGTTACCGTTCTTAATATTCAACATACGTTCATCTACAGCACCAAAAGGATGTTCGCCTTTGGTTAAGATATAAAAACATATCATACCAGCAACTTGAACGTCTGATTTTCTCGTGAACGTCACCTTTCCATCTTGCCCCTTTTGGATGGATTCGGCTGCAATCCACCCGAAGGTTCCTTCAGGATCAGTATGCAGTGACGTTGACTCGTTGTCTAATATTCTACTGTCTCCAAAGTCAGCCAAACGTATTCGACCTTCATGGTCAACTAGTATGTTTCGTGGTTTCAAATCTCTGTGAAGAACTTTCTTCCTTCCATTGTGAAGTGCTTGTAATCCAGTGAGAATTTCTTTGATAATGATTGGACCACGTTGTTCCAAAAATTGTTTGCTGTGTCTCCTGACATAGTCTTCTAAGGTTTCTTCGCAAAGGTCAAGAATAACATAACAGAAAGGGTTGCCTGTTTCATGTATGAAGCTCCGGTAGTTGACAATATGATCTGACGTCTTCAAGTCAACAAGGTTTGCAATTTCCTCCTCTCTATATACGGAGCTTTTATACCCATCAGCTAAAATACGCTTAACAGCAACTTCACTGCCATCATCATGTAAACCAAGATACACAAAAGTACCCCGGTGTCCTTCTCCAATCAAAAATTCTGGAGTAAAAGACACACGAACTGGACCAACTTTAGATGGTTTTGTTTTTGGATCCAGCAACTTTTGAAGTTTAGCTTTGTGCTTCACAGACTTACTCCTGGTCTTGAGTTCTTAAAATCATAAACAGGGAGGTTAACATTTATCCGTATATTTTTCACAACCACTAACCCCAAAACCTATCTAAAACAACAAAAATAAACATAATAGACGTTCCATATATTTTAATGGCTATATTCCATGCATGGTATAGGTAATTTCAAATGTTACACTTAACATGTTAAATGTGCAATGTCATAGGCTCACACATTGATAATATTAATACACCAAATTTGTAACATTTATGTCCAGTGTCATGTTTGTTCATAATGCCCACATTAGCCAACCTCTTCACAAGAAGAACTTTTCAATCGGGTATTTTGTTTTAAACCAAAACGCTGGTCGAAACGCATTGGAGTGAGTGTAGTAAACAGTTATTCCTAAACGTTTCTCCTTAGTAGTGATACCCCCACTATTACGGCAGAATTAATAAGTAGCCAGATGGAGTTTCACCCCACATCTTTTAAGCATTCATTACAGAACGTCAAAACACCATTGAAATCGTATTTATATTGATTCGCTCACTGACCTCTTTCAAATCTATTCTCCTGAGGAGAAGGTGTTGTTCAGAGCCCAACACCAGCGTTTTATCATACATTTACCCAAAATTGTTTGGAAATGTTTGGTATAACGTCATCATATTTACTGGTAACATTCAGTGAGTCAATCATATTCAAATCTACACGCATTACGTTCGGTATAAGAACCCTCGACTTCTGACTTATTTGATTAATGTGTACTAGTAAGCAGGAACTATGTGTCATGGATATAATTTGAAATTGATACGGACGCATTATCCTCGGGGCACAAAAACTTGAGGATTCATTCAAATTGAAAACCTTTTGCCAAAAAATACTCCAGGAAATGCAATACATTGTTTTTCTTCATAAAAATAAAAAGTTGGTTACAGCAGATGCACTCTTAGTTCCTGGTGATGCTAGAAGGAAAAGAAAAGGTGGACAATGAGGAAAAGAAAGAGAAATTGAGTGTAAAAACCGTAAAGCAAGAGACTGATAACATATTTTGACCAATTATATAAAAAAAAATATGCTGGTTTAGAAAAAAAAAGTCAAATTAAGCAAAATTGCTGAGGTTGTTCTTGGCTTCAAAAAATGACTGACACATATTAAATCCTGGCAACTCCCATTAAGATTTTATAGTTCCAATTTGCATCCCTTGCATTAATGTTCTATGAAACTACTGTCATCAGACCGATTTTGATTTTTTTCTGTTGCGAAGGATTCACGAGGGACAGGTAGATGGTGATTTTTGTAACATGAGAAGAGTTGAAACGATTTATGTAGTTTAAGTTGACATAGAATGACCCATATTCCGGGACTTTTGATATAGATTAGAACTTGACTGTGGGACAGCTGTCTCCAACTACCAGAGTATTTCCGTTCTTGTACGGTAAATATGGATTGTATTAAGATTAATGACATTTATTGTGTAGATGCTGCACCAAAATTCATAAAGATGACACATTTTAATTATATCCCAAAGCTCTGTTTTATCTATCAGTGTCAGGCATTTAATTCTCATCGCACAAGTTGTTCAATAATTTTAGTACACTCAGTAATTAATCGATTTAGTCCATGAAACAATCATTTTTACCTCACATTCGCACCATAACTACATAGACACCATCGACGCTCTTTTAAGCCAAGGAGGAGGGCTTATTTATTTTTTAAGACTTCTTAGACGGGAGGATTATTAGATAGGGAGCCTTAATAGAGAGGAGGACTTAATAGAGATGGGGGCTCAATAGAGAGGGGCGCTTAGTAGAAAGGGAAGGCTTAGTAGAGAGGGGAGGCGTATTTAAAACTCACTGAGAGTCAATAATAGAAACATGACTTTTCTGAAATGCCAACCAGCTATAATAAATAGCATGACAGCTGGCACGTACTGTGTCACAAACAAGGAAAATGATCGGTCGAATACTTACAACATTGAAGGGGGTACGGCAATCGATTCACCAAACAAAAAACATGATCTTAATTTAACATCAATGCCCAGTATAGAATACCTTATCACGTATTTTCTGCTCGGCATTGGTACTATTGCTAAAAAGATCGAAGGGGATAAATGGAAAGCGTATTCAATTTTAAGTGTTGCCCCAATATTTTTGGCCACATTTATGGAACGTTACGAATGAATCCCCCTTTCTTAGATCAGCGTAAAAAATCCTAAAAATAAACAAAAAATTACATAGGAATTGCCTTAAGGTTCGTAAATGCCAAGAGACAGTCAGTTCGTCGATTATTTGCTTTCTTTATACGTTTGGTAAGGACGGTTAATTTTCATTGGTGTATCTGATGATCGAAAAATAACATTCTGAGCTCCACCAAATCGTTTTGGAGGTAGTGTCAACAAAATGAACATTTTTACAGCTTTGGGAATTGATTCAGTGTGCTAATGTTTTACCGAGACTTCATCACAAGTCCAAGTTATTATGAAATTGTCAGAAAACGTTGCGTTTCAAAATTGACGGCCCATAAGCAAGGCAATTTATAAGAAACTTCGACAAACTGATAATTAACGCCTACACAACCACACCCATTGCTTCTCGCCAAATATCACACCTCCATGACTAATACGACCGCCCACTTATCACGGACGAGCCAGATACAAATACAGGTGAACCTGACCTTTACTCTCCTTTTGACTCTGAAGATGACCGCCGCTAAGGCTGTCGAAACGTCAGTCACTTCAACCAACAGTCTTTCTCAAGACTACACTAACCTGGACGATCAACTTCCTCAAACATGTCACGATTCTCCCAGGTTCAAACCATTTACTTTAAGAAACTTCTCGGAAACAATCAGGAGAGTAGTCGGTACAAGTTGCTGAACCAGAGGATGAGGGAAAGGATGCTGATTAGAACTTTCTAGAATGCATGTAAATTTTTCGGTAAGTAATCTAAATTCCGGAATGCGAATGTGGTTCACCGATTATTATTATGATTATTATTAATACTATATTTATACAGAATTTAAACCTTATCAGTATCAACCAGTACTGCTATCAACAACAAGGGCAGTTATTGTTTTAAACCACCTAGGGCGTTTGTTTACGTCGGTGCAACAAGCCAATCATGTTGCATTATTCACTTAATAGCTGCCGAAAATCACTTGGATGTGCATCTAATGATTTAAAGCCTTACGTAAACGTAGATCTTCCATTTTTATGTTCCAAACCTGTATTTTCCAGTAAAACACGATTTTTTCCTGGGATTCCTCGGACGGAATGGCCTCTGGTATGGTTTTTCTCCAAGCTCATTGGTTTTCGGACAAAAAATAGCTAAAAAAAATAACATTACAAATTGTATTCTTATTCTTCGTTTGACCTATTCGTTATTTTGGTGTTAAAGATGTCTAAATATAAGAAAATTTGCAATAATCCACTTCATGATTGATGGTCAAAAGGTCAAGATGATCAGCGAAACGTCAACATCAAAGCACATGGTTTATCAGATATAGCTAACGCATTTTGCAGTCTCATGAAGCAGGAATTTGGCGCAAAATCACCAAGTGTAAACTATGTTTGTAGAGCTTGTCTTCAACAATGCCTAAAAATGCGAGTTTTCAGAAAGTATCTTCCAAGAAACTGCGAAGCGATCAAATGCAAGGTAGAGAAACAGGTATGAAACAATCCAAAAGAAAAAAAGTATAGAAATACGAAATTTTAATATTATTATGTCCCAAAATCCCCAATCAATAGCTAAAGTCTCATAAAGCACGATTTATTGATATTTGACAACAATCTTTGACTTGCAATAAAAATATAAGGCGTATTGATTCTAGACAGCAACCCATCTGTTTCTATTCAGATAACTGGTTACAATCCTTTGAGATACACTATAGGTTCTTGAAATTTGCATTGCTTAGCATGATTCCTTTCCTCTCATTTAGCTCGAACTTTTGCTGCATAGTTCAGAAGATGTTTCCCGTGATCATAATAGCACAACTATCATAAGTTCAGCAGATATCAATGAACCAGACATGGTTGGTCAAACTAGCAGTCAAGTTAGTAATGAGTCAACAGTTACTTTGAATTCACCCAGCTAGAAAATGTTAGAAAATTCTGAAGAAGATATGATATGTCAAGTAAAAAACCATGAGGACAAGGAATGCCAAGCAAATGAAGGTGTTTTTGTTTCAAAAGATGACTATGAACTCCTGGTTCACTAAGCATCCCTGTACTACGACTTTAAAGCTGAACTCAACAAAGTCAAATCCTATTTTTCAAAGAGCTTACAAAGTCCACTGATAAATCCACATGCTTTTGAAAAGTGTGCAATGACGTTGGGGCAGAAAAACTGTATTCAACAATATTTAGTTCCACGTGTCCCAATCAGATATCAAATAAAAGAAAACATCTAACTGAAATTAGAGCCATGGTAACAATTTATATCATGATGTACTCACTTTCACAAAATGCCAACTGGTTTCAAATAGCCTGATCCAGGACATTACAACAGTTTGGCATAACTGAGAGAGGACTAGTATCCCTGAAAAATCTAGGAAATGCAGCTTATCCCCGCACTGTCAAAGCTGCAGCAAGATCTTCAGCAGCATCCCATTCAGTTAACATGGCCAGTTTCATTTAAACTGTGGTGGAAAATAAACATTTCTTTGTGCTGTGTATTGATGACTACCACAACATACACACAAAGCACCGTCCAGAGGCAAAGACACAAACCAAGGCAGCTCATATATGCACTCTGCTGGTTAAAGTCTTCCCAAATATTGAAGTTGTTTCAAGGGAAGAAATACACAGCCTATTACCTGACCATTCAGTTAACACTGATGCTCTTTTAAAACTTCTAGGTGAAAATATGCCAAAATTGTCAAGAAGTTATGCTGAGAATATGCCTGACTGGGGAGTAGCAAAATACTTTGATCCTGAAGGTCAGAAAAACAGGCTTTTGCTCCATGACTACCAGCAAACAGAGATCCAAAAGATGAGATGTATGGATAACATCAAGATGATTGATGGTATTAATTTGCCCCTTAAGTCCTATGAAAATCTTTTCACTGCATTTCATCATGTTCTTTCAAATGGTTTAGAAGGTTATCTAAATAATTTTGCTGTGCCATTTGTTGGTGACTGGCCAACACAATTTTTTATGCGTCAGTTGGTTTATTCAAATTCAGCTTCTTTACCAACTGTTGTTAAGAATGTGGCGCCTTTGATAGGTCCATTGCATATCTCTCTAAATTCAAGGGAATGTGTGTTGATGAATTTTCTTGAAATTTTTGCTGAGCTTTATTCTTTCCTCTTTGGTAAAATGGAAAAGTTGGCAAAGATACCAAAACCTTGGAGAGCGTGACTTTTGTTGGAAGTTATTTATGGAGGCTGGACTCTTGTAAGAGAAATAATTTTGTCTGTTTTTTGCCATTGCACAGATGTTGAGTTTCTTATCCTTTTCAATCTTCTTGATAACTACGTCCCAGTTGTCTTAAGCAGTTACTTTATTGTTTCTAAGAGCAATAATTATGATCTGTATTGCCAGTCTTTGCTGTGTTGTTGGATTATGTTCATGGTCTTCAACAGGCGTCATTATGACAAAGCCCTGTTGATAGCACTCTCCACTTTTATGCATTGGCAAGACACTAGTCATCCCATGTTTCAAACTTTGCTTCATAATCTGACTGTCTTTGATGAATATCCAGTTGAAAATTTTCAATCAGTATTGCGAGGTAGAATCAAAGAGACTGACACAGCTGAACAAATTAGTCTGAAGGCAAAGGAGATTGATGCCTGTAACCATGAACTACATTCGTTTAATTCCATATTTGTGCCACCTAAAAAATTCAATTTCAGCCAAAAGAAAATTGATCAGTTAAAAGTCAAAGCTGCTGAATTTCTTACACAAAAGTTTGAGATGATTCACAACAATCCTGGAATGGCTGTTGTGCTACCAAGAGTTACTAGGCAGCAAAAGGACTTGACTAGGTGGAAACTTCCAAA
The DNA here is from genome assembly GCA_030142905.1 of Heliopora coerulea. NCBI lineage: Eukaryota > Metazoa > Cnidaria > Anthozoa > Scleralcyonacea > Helioporidae > Heliopora > Heliopora coerulea. The sequence continues at coordinate 238,200 of JASJOG010000120.1, read as the reverse complement.
CCTCTTTGGTGAAACAATGGTAACACATAGGGTACTGCCACTTGGATTTAGATCAGTAGAAAGACCACTAAATCCAGAAAAGTAAGTATTAGACAAAGTAAACAATGTTTAGGTTAACATTTTAAATAACATCTGCTTTTGTTCAAAGAAAATAACATTCAATAGTAATACCTCTCAATTTCAATTTCAACAGAAAATACGACAATCACGAATGCAAGCGTGAAAGTCCTTTGTGGCGAATTTTTCATAGATCTAGCCATTCTTTCCATGTTGAGTGCAACCTTGCTGATATCAGCGTTTGCCCAATTTGTTACTCCACTATAACATTGAAAGTGGCATCCTTGGGAAAGAAAGCAAATGACGCCGTCTTCAAGTGTTCCAACAGAAACGATTCGAGCGATGAAGAGATGAGTGATTACTGGGAGTGTTTGTGGAAAATGAAGATCTGCAGTTCATGGAGTTTTTGATGGATCAGAACTTTCATGATCAGACGGAAGCTGCAATTCTTCGCCTTGTTTGGAGGATAAGTGTTTGGCATCAATCTGAGCCTCCACAACAATAAAGTCTGATACGTGTCACTCATATGTTGGATTTTACATAAGCCAATTGACAAAGTTCACCAGCGTAATCAATCTAAACCTGCCTTCTGGGCTCGACGTCTGTGAAACTCTCTAGATGGCTCATACTTCACATTCAGCATTCGCCATCCCGTGATTCATTCCACCGTTCGAAATATCGTCTTTATTAATAATTAATAACCTAACATTAAATATTCAACCAATTTCAAAAACTAAACAGTCAATAAAAGCTTATCTTCAATCCTCAACTAGAATCTAGCGATATGGATAAAATTTCGCGCATTACTCACGCCAGGATAAAGGTGGTAATCGTCAAATCGTCTCAGTTGTAACTACAGCAATTCGAACACCGATTCCGTGGGTAATAGGAGATTGATCACGTATCCGTCCGAGAAATTCCAAGAAAAAATCGTATTTTACTGGAAAATACAGGTTTTAAACATAAAAATGGAAAATCTACGTTCACGTAAGGCTTTAAATCATTAGATGCACATCCCAGTGATTTTTTGCGACCATTAAGTAAATAATGCAACCTGATTAGCTTGTCGCACGGACGTAAACAAACGCCCTGATTGGCTTAAAACATTACCTGACCTTGTTGCTATCAACGAGGGTTCTGTAGCTAATTAACTATATATTCTAATAACAGCATAAAAATAAAACATACACTTAAACTAAAATACAATCAAAGGACCCATTCATTTCAGCTAAAAATTGCTTAAGAGCCCTTTTAAAAACCAGAGCTGCTTAGAAATTAAAAACCTTTCTTGCTGAATTCTACCTGACGACGGGGACCAATACACCTCGAAAGAATGGGTGCAACCTAACATGGGTAAAAATTTCATTGTTCAAATGTAACAAGACTGACCAAAAACGAATAAACCAGAAACATTTTTGGTCTTCCATGACAATTTAATAACTAAATTCTCACAGACGTCTTCATAGGAAAAATATGAGGTTAGGAAAAAACTGTGTGTGAATAGCCATTTTTTTATGCAAATGTTCTTGGATACTACTTGAAGCGTATCAGAGTAGGGGCAAATGCCAATCCATCAACTCAAGAAATTTCAGTACTGAAAAGGTGTCCCAAAAACCTCCCAAGATTTTCGTTTAGGATGCTGACTGATACTTTTACTGAACTACATGGCCATTTGTTCAACAGACACTTATCACTAAAGTGTATTGTTTTGATGTAATGGCGTTTAGTTTGATAAACTTTCAAATGGGCAAGGTTTCAATTGATTCCAGCCAATATTCACAAGATTATACAAGATTTCCATGAGTCAATATGCTTGCACCAACAAATTGACTTCATAGATCGGGAGCGGATTTAGGTTTAGACGAATAAGGCAGTTCCCTAAGGTGACTTACGATCGACCAAAGCGATTTTGATTTGCAAAATGGCATGTTCGACTCGTCGTCGTCAAAATGTCCGTATCTGCTATTTCACTGTCTGGCCAAGAAGCATTTGCGTGCATTGCGCTAGCAAGTCATTTGCAGTGAGATTAACAAACGTCAAATTAAATTTCAATCATATTTCATCGGCTCCTCCTTTCTCAGGCCATCAGATCGGCATTCGTGTTAGATTACTCGCATGCCAATTATTTTCTCTAAGTTGGTGCTTGTATCAATCCTTGTGATTGGCTAAATTGCTTCGAGTGCTTTTATCATAGGCGGTTATTGGTTTCCCGAAGTGTTGCCTATGTTTTGCCTAAATTGTGAATTTTTTGAGGGTCTCTGATTGGCTATGCTTATTAGTTGGTTTTTTTAAAAGAAGTTACCATTGGTGCAGCGGGATCAATCATACATCAATCATATGATCGAAACTCTGTAAAATGATTGGCCTTGAGCATCGATTTTGCCTAAAATACTGATTTGCATACGGACCGGTACTTTGGTGTTAACAACACGAGGAAAGCTGAATAAACCCCTTTCGTTAGAAAAACGGTTTCACTGTCTTCAAATATGTCTTCTTCGAGCTTATTTGAACAAAGTCTATCTGCGTTGAAGAGGAAAGACGAGAAGTCTTTGCTGCTATCGTATGACGGTTCGTGGTTGACAATAAGCAGTCGCACTCCCTCGACGACTGATCTCAAACGTCTAGTAAATGAGGGATACCTCCACAGAAATTTTCAAGCTAAGACTTACATCCCTTCCTACGCTAATGGAACGATCAGAACAAGCAGTGTATTGCTCTCAGGTGAGTGAAGTTGCTGGTCTTCACTTACTCTCTTCAAACTGCTAAACTTGTGCAGGCAATACACAAACGTGGTCTTGAGTGAGATTTCACTAACAGCAGAAACAAATAGGAAGAATCAATTTTAAATGATCTGTAGAAACATTGTAAATTTTGCTGACCAACATTCCTTAACAGTCTCAACGTGTAAATAATTTGTTATTCAGTGTAACTGATTCGAAATGAATATTAATGGCTTGAAAGCTGAACCCTTCTGTCTCTTTGGCCATGGTAGCTGACAATTTGCTGATTGAAGAACTCAGAGTTATGGTTTCAAAATTTGGTCAGTACGGAGATCAAATTTGTGGTGGCAGTAAAATTCCTAGGCATACTGATGAGCTCTGAAATTGAGGGAAACAACAATATCTAATTTCTGTCAGATTATGGGGTGAGGGTCATTTATCCCATGATTTGTCCCTTTTTAAAATTTGCTTAATGTGAAAGAAATCCTAGATCTTTCCCTGGGCAGATGACTCGAAAATTTGAGTTTGTTTCATTTGAAACAGCTTTCGAAGAGATACAGAATTAAATCACTCGTAAGTCAGTTTTAGTAAATTCAACTCATAACGCTACAATCCACAAAGTCCATAAAATCATTATCACTGTAACATTGTCAGCTCCCAAACCCTTTGTTCTTAAAGTGCAAATTAGCACAAAAGAAAGGTATTCAATTTTTTGCCTTGTTTTTTATAAAAAAAATTAAAAACAAAACAAAACAAAACAAAAAATCCAAAAAACTTAACACGATCGCTTTCAAGTTTGTTTTTTGTGAGCGACATGATTTTTGAGTTACAATCTCCTTCATCACGCTGTTTCTTACTTCTTACAGTTTGTTTATGTTCGCGTATAATTTAGAGTTGTGATTTTTGTATTCATGATAAAACTAGTGCATCAGTTAAGATTTGTAGAATGTTTTACTTAAACGATTGACCAGGTCAATTAATTAGACGTTAACAGTAATTTTCGTAGAGATGAAGAATAATACTAAAAAGGATAATATATTAAATACACGTTTTAAGAGTCATAATAAATTGAGAATAAGATAGTTCAATTGGCTATTTTTTTCTGCCTTAATGTTATGTATTACCTTATAATTCCGAGAGTAGCACGCCTAGTTACCTTCCATTTTAATTGCTGTACACATCGTGGTATTTTTCGACGACTTAAAGGGGTAAAAATACAGCAATTGTGTGTAAAATAGTACCTCCTCCAGACTACAATAAACTACCTTAGAATTTTCTGCCCGTTTTTTATGCATGCTATCAATCGTGGTATTGTTTTCGTGTGTTAGTCGTGCGTCAGTATCAGATCAATCTTCACTGGTCACCTAATTACGCAGATTGTTCATGAACTGGTCAGAAATTACTATGATTGGTTATGCAATTAAGTGAAGCTGGCCAAACATTGCCATGATTGGTTAGCTAATTTATTGAGTGTTTCTTGTCGTAATATAGCCAACCTTGACCAATATTCATAAGTGACGGTGTCATAGCATGCTCGAGAAAATCCTGCATGTTGCAAGGGAAGACTGTACACCGTTTGACATCGGGACAGTCTGAACTCATCTACAAGATTTACTGCCACAAGCGATTGTTCATCCAGGTCAGAGTTGGCGCATGCGATCAACTTTTAAAAGCATAAAAATCCGTTTACTATTCGCTCACGAATGTAGCAATACCTCTTGATCACCCTTGTTATTAAATAGTATACTAATAAAGACGAACAATTATATTTATCTCTGGTAAATTTCAATCAAGTTTAGTTGAGAAGAAATATCTTCGCATTAACATCAATGAATGGTAAAACATTTGCAACTTCTCAGGATGACGGAAAATAGTGGGTCCTCGGATCTCCAATCAGCTGGGGTCGCTTAGCCTTTTGGGCAAATCCAGTCTCGAAAGAGCGAGAAACCCAAACAATGCTGGATAACTTGGATAGATTGTTACTACAGCAGTGCCGTAGGAAGGAGTTTTCAATATTTGTGGTCAGCAGTTGTTACCATTTTGTTTAGGACTGGTGCTAGTTGCCGCCATGTTCTTGTTTATCACATGTGTGATTTAGGTCTATAATCCATGTAATCCTTTGATCATCCGTATCGTGTAAGGCAGACTAAGTTGTTATCTGAAGAACTGAAGGGTAAAGATTATCTGAAGATCTAAAGATAAAGAGTTTCTTTTTTTCTTGTGAATAACGACGAAACTCCTTCGGATGCCAAGTATGGCTTTCTAAGGCAGCCACAATAACAACTTAATGGTCTTTAGTAAAGTTTCGAACCATCGTAAAGTCATCGCTGTCACAAGAACAAGTTCATGACGAAAGCCGGACGACCTCGGGAGGATTTGAATGGATACCAAGTGGTGTAAACCTTTGTAGAAAATTAGTTCTGATTGTCTTTGGTTTGCATTCAGTACTCGTCATGTCTCGAGAGTTGAGTGATATTCCTGAGGCTTCAATGTCGGATGTTTGTGTTGAGGTAGTAAGTTTCTCTTCAAATAATTGTTTGGATGATGTTAGCGAGAAGTCTTCGCCTTTAATTGTTGATCTATCGGAGAATGCCAAAAAACAAAGGATTTTTCCTTGTGGAAAATGAACTGCATTTGCCGGAAGTTCGTAGCAGGAAGCTAACGGAAAAGAGTCAATTCTATCAAAACGATCTAAAGTTGAACTCTTTCAAGAATAAAAGGTCAAGTTTTACGGGAACACTGAGAAAAACACTGTTGCTTCGGGGACATTGTAGCAAATTATCGAAGTGGAAGAAAGAGCTTAGAAAGGCACAAGTTCTGTGGAATTAATTTGTGGATGCACATAATGACATTTTAGAAACAGTTCAAGACGATGAGTTAGCGAAGGTCAGGAACATCTGGGAGCAGGTTTGTGGTGAGTGGTCTGATTTTAAAGTGATGTGAGGGGTGAGATAAAGTATTTGGAACAAACATTTTTGGAGTCTAATTCTGTCATTTCTAAGGGTTCAAAGAGAAGCAAAACAAGTTGTCAAGTCAAAATCAAGTTCCGACAGTGTACTTTCAACTAAAGTAGATAAATATAAGCTTCTACAGGAAGAAGCTGCCTTGAAGGTGAAGTTAGCCTATGTGGAACAAGAAAAGACCCTAGAAATAGAAAGGTTCAAACAGGAGCAAAAACTGGAAAATTTCAAACTTAAGTGAGAACTTGAACTTAGTAGAGCTAAGTTAAGTGTATGCAAAGAGATTGATAATGAACAAACACCCTCCCTTGAAGAAGATCTAGTCAATCTTCCTAGTGAGAGTAAAGGCGAAGGAGTGAAAAGATTCTTGCAATCTCTAACAGTAACTACCGGTGCAAATGAGACTAATACATCAGTTCAGTCCCAAGTACATGTATTCCTAACACCTGTTTTGACAACAACATTTTGAGGGCCACTAGTTTATTTGAGGGCCACTAGTTTATCAGTTTTAACTGTAAAGTGTTTTACCCTCGTTAAATAAAGTTATTATTATTATTATTATTATTATTATTATTAACATCAGCACCTAAGACTACAACATGGGGTTTGCGGGCTTCTGCTTCATCATTCTCACCGGGAGCCGTAACAAAGTCAGTATTTACTGTTCGTCATTTTGAACCTGAATTTGGCCTTCCATTCAAACAGAAGCAGCTTGTACACAAGTTTTCTCGTCGGCCAAGACTGATCCTGTTGTAACTAACTCCATTAGTTGTCCATTACCAATTATGTCAACAGTTATGAATTCCCCTTCAAGCTACCAGTTTGTTCATCCTCAAGGTCAAGTTAACTCCTTCTGCGAAGGGTGGGAAAAAGTTGCTTCGTCATTAGAAAGGTGTATGGACAAGTTAACAGAAGCTAATTTAGAACAAAGTACTGTGAGTAAAGAACTGTTTGTTTCTGGACAACTTCCAAAACTGACCATTTCAGTATTTGAAGGTGATCCCCAGCAATATCCTGTGTGGAAGAGTGCCTTTAATGTTCTAGTTTACTCTAGACCACTGGCAGCAGACATCAAGTTGAATATGTTGAATCAGTATGTAACTGGAAAGCCAAAGCAAGTTGTGGAACAGTATCTTCTGATTGGGACAGAAGATGCTTATCAGAAAGCCAGGTCTGTATTGTAGGAAAGGTATGGAAACTGTAATGTTGTGAGTACAGCATTTATTAACAAGTTGTAGAAGTGGCCTAAGATAGGACCCAAGGATGCCAGTGTCCTAAGAGAGTTCTCAGATATGTTAGACAAGGTATTGGCAGCAAAGAACACCATTCTAGGTCTTTCTGTACTGGACTATGCAAAGGTGAATGTAAAGTTACTATCCAAACTACCCTACTACCTTGAAACCAAGTGGAGAGATGCAATTAAACAGTGGAGACATACCCATGGTGAAGCGAATTACCCTACCTTTCTTAGGTTTGCGGATTTCATCAGAGAAGCAGCAGAGAAGCCAAATATCCCAGAGTTAGAAGGCTTCGCCATGTCAAGTAGTCAAAGATTTAACAGAAATCCTAAGCCGAAACCAGATAATGAGAAGGGTAGTTCTCTCTCTTCATCAGCTAAGGGTAGTGGTAACGGTAAATCAGACCCCACTAATTCTAGTAAATCAAAGGACCCTGGCCCAAATGGTCTGACAAAGTGTCTGTTTTATGGTGCAAAGCACAAGTTAGATGACTGCACTGATTTCTGTAGGAAGCCTTTCAGTGAAAGGAGAGACTTCTTCCGCGAACGTTTGTGTATGGGTTGTGCAGCCAGTAAGAGTCATCAGGTAGCGAACTGCAGGAAGAGGTTGAAATGCAAAATTAAAACATGTTCAGGAACACATCCCACATGCCTTCACAAGAAACTAACACAAGACAATGCTGCCATCTCAAATTGTATGAGTGTATGTCTAATTCCTGAACAAAGCGGTGGATTTGATCACACCATGATAGTACCAGTGTCGGTTAGGCCAGTGGGAGAGCCAAAGAAGGAAATCTTGCAGTATGCAGTCCTCGACGATCACTCAAATGTCAGTTTTGTGTCTGAGACTCTTTGTGAACGGTTCAACCTGCAAGGCCTATCAGCTGAGCTTCTGCTGACAACAGTGCAGCAGCAAAATGCACGTGTTAAAACTAAAAAGATATCCGGGCTAGAGATTCTGGACTACCATAGAAAATGATTAGTGAAGATGCCAGTGGCCTTCACCCGCAAACTTGTTTCAGCTAACCGGTCGCAGATTCCAAAACCTAAAGTGGCTAGCTAATGGCAACATCTGAAGCCCATCACCGATAAGTTGACACCGTACCACCTAGATGCAGAAATTTCTATCCTGATTGGAAACAATTACCCTAGAGCTATTCGACCCAGGGAAATAGTTGCCGGTGAAGATGTCGAGCCGTACGCTCAGAGGATTATACTTGGTTGGGGAGTTATTGGAAGAGTCTGCAAGTCAAGTGATGTTGAAGACACGGGCAAGGGTGTGTGTAATAGAGTTGCAGCTTCAGAAATCCGTTGCCAGTTTCCATTTGCCACGAAGGCTAAAGACATTATTGGCCCAGAGAAAGTTCTCCGTGTGTTAGAAACTGACTTTGTTGAGACAAGTCCTATGTGAAAACCTTATTCTATGGAAGATGAGAGATTTTTAAGGATTCTTGAGGACGGAGTAAAGAAACAATCAGATGGGCGTTACGTGATGCTACTTCCTTTGAAATCAGACAGTGTGTGTCTTCCCAACAACCGCCAGCTTGCTGTAAAGAGGTGGAACCAACTTAATGCCAGATTCAAGAAGAATCCGAAATTCTTTGCAAACTACCAGACCTTTATGAAGGACGTAATTTTACAATGTGCAGAGGAAGTTTCTGTAAATCGTCTTAAGGTTCAAGACGGTAAAGTCAATCACGTCCCGCATACCGGTGTCTACCATCCAAAGAAACCAGGGCAAATAAGGGTGGTGTTTGACTGTTTGGCACAGATTAACGGAGTCAGCCTCAATGACTACTTGCTGCAAGGTCCAGACTTTATGGACGATCTGTTGGGTATCTTGTGTAGTTTTCGCAAGGAAAGCGTTGCATTTATGACGGACATCAAGAGCATGTTCCATCAGTTTGTGGTTGCCGAAGAACACAGAGATCTGTTACGTTTGCTTTGGTGGTTGGATGGGGATCCATCAAAGGAAGTAATCGACTATCGTATGAAAGTTCACCTGTTTGGTGCCAGCAGTTCATCCAGTTTGCGCGAAATTTGGGCTTAGGCGAGCAGCTGACGATAGCGAAGAAGAGTTCGGTACAGATGCTGCAGCGTTCATACGCAAGGACTTCTACGTAGATGATGGACTAAAATCTGTATCAACGGTACTCGAAGCCATCTAGTTAATCAAGGCCAGTCAAGCAATTTGTAGCAAGGCTTGCCTCAGATTACATAATTTAGTCTCCAACAAGAAAGAAGTTCTCGAAGCCTTTCCGGTTGATGACTTTTCAAAGGAAATAAAGGAACTGAACTTAGCTGTAGATCCATTACCTATTGAAGGAGCTCTAGGAGTGATGTGGTGCGGAGAAAGTGACAGTTTCCGGTTCCGGATTCAACTTCATGATCGCCCTTTGAATCGAAGAGGTATTTTGTCCACTATTGGCTCCATTTATGATCCTAATGAGTACCTGGCCCCTGTTACATTCAGAGGTAAACCGATTCTTCAGCAGATGTGCATAGACAAGCTGGATTGGGATAGCCCTGTTCCAGAATATCTACACCCACAGTGGGAAAAGTGGCGGAAAGAAATCCTATAGTTGGAGAAACTGGAGATACAGCGATGTTTCAAGCCAGACAACTTTGACCCAGTGAAAGCAGTGGAGGTCCACTATTTTTCAGACGCTCATGGAAGGTTATGGTCAATAATGGAAGGTTATGGTCAATGCTGTTATCTAAGATTGATTAACAAACTCGATGAAGCTCATCGTTCCTTCATCGTCGGAAAAGCCCAGGTAACCCCACTTAAACACAAGATTATTCCAAGGCTGGAGTTAGCTGCTGCTACCACCTCTGCAAGAATAAGTGAATTCGTGAGAAATGAGTTGGAGTACCGGAGATGAAAGAATTCTTCTGGACAGATAGCCGAGTAGTTGTCTGATACATTAACAATAAAGCCAGGAGGTTTCACGTTTATGTTGCTAACAGAGTGCAGCAAATCCGGGACCTAACCTATCCCAACGCATGGTTTTACGTAGACACAAACAGCAACCCCGCTGACGAAGCATCAAGAGGACTCACCGCAAAGCAGCTGTTTGAAAGGTCTCTTTGGTTAACTGGTCCAGAATTCTTGTGGAGAAGCGGACCCTGTACACCAGAAAACGTGGAGGTGCCTCGCCTTCAAGACTCTGACCCGGAGGTGAAGAAAGTGTCCATTTTGACCACGAAGGTCAGAAGTGTTGCTCCATTTCCTGATCACATTGAAATAAACAGACTAGGTGGTGTATCTAGCTGGTACCGTGCTATGAAGGTCATAGTTCTATGCTTACGTCTGAAGTCCAAGCTTCAAAGAAGGGAAATTAAGAAACCCGAGAGTCCAGTAATAAGGTCAAGTACAGTAGTTGAGAAGTCAATACTGAGAGTTACACTTCTAGAGCTTCAGGAGGCAGAGAAGACCATCATCAGATGTTTGCAATACGAACATTTCCGAGAGGAACTTCAAATTCTCTGCGATTTAAATGTAACCGACGGAGAGACAAATAAAAACCAAGGTAGAAAGAGAAACCAAGCGTTACGAAAGACCAGTTCGTTGTACAAAATGGATCCGTTTGTAGACCATGATGGCATAATTCGTGTTGGTGGTCGTATCAGAAGAGCAGATACATCAGTTGATCTGAAGTATCCAGTCATTATTCCACGAAAAGGACACTTGACTGAGCTGTTGATTCAACATCACCATCTCAAAGTGAACTATATGAGTCGTGGTATGACGCATAACGAGTTGCGGTAAAATGGTTATTGGTTGATCAATGGTTCATCAAGAGTAGCGAGGTTCATATCGAGTTGTGTGACATGTATATGACTGCGTAGGCCCACTGAGCAGCAGAAGATGGCCTGCCTTCCTGAGGACAGACTTGAACCAGCTCCTCCTTTTTCGTTTTGTGCCGTTGATTAGTTTGGACCGTTCGTTGTCAAAGAGAGAAGTGAAGTTAAACGCTATGGAGTATTGTTTACGTGTATGCGGTAACGAAGTGTTCATCTAGAGACTGCCAATTCATTGGAGAGTTCTTCCTTTATCAATGCATTGAGACGTTTCTTGAATCGGAGAGGTGCTGTGAGACAACTGAGGTCCGACCAAGGGACAAATTTCATTGGTGCACGAAGTGAACTGAAAGCAGCATTATGTGAGATGAATCAAGATCATGTTCAAGACTATTTGCTAAGGAATGGATGCGAGTGGATCCCATTCAAGTTGAACGTACCCCATTCTAGTCACATGGGAGGGACATGGAAACGTATGATTCGTAGTGTAAGCAACGCACTTCAACCACTACTGCTACAGGCTGGCAGCCAACTTGATGATGAGACATTGCGAACACTGTTGACAGAAGTCGAGTGTATTATTAATTCAAGACCCCTCAGCGTCGATAACTTATGTTATGCAGAAGCGCCAAAGCCGTTGACTCCTAACCATCTTCTTACTATGAAACCTAAAAGAGTGCTACCGCCCTCAGGATAGTTTCAAAGAGCCGATATGTATTGTCGCAGAAGTTGGAGAAGAGTTCAGTATTTAGCAAATGAATTCTGACTGAGATGGCGGAGAGAGTATCTTCAAATGTTACAAGTTAGGCAAAAGTCGGTCCAGCCTAAGAGAAACCTTGTTGTTGGTGATATAGTCATCTCTAAGGAAAGTGAAAGCACGCGCAACAAGTGGCCACTCGGCAAAGTAGTGCAGGTGTACCCAAGTGACGACGGATATGTCAGAAAGCTCAAGTTGCTGATGGCAGACGGGAATTTGGATGATGGTAGCAAACGCGAACGCCCACCATCATATTTAGACAGACCTATACACAAGCTTGTTCTATTGTTGACTGCAGATGAAGTGTTCCAAGAGGATGTCTTTCACGAGGAGACCAGCGAAGTCCCAATCGAGGAGCCAACAAAGAACAATTGAAAGGCATTGCAAAGGTTTTATTGTCAATGAATATTGTAGTGGACACTTGATTTTGATTAACTCATTTAACATTCATTCGCTGTTGCCGATCAGTTACTTGAACTTTCGAGATTCTACTGTTTGAGTATCGAACTGATAGTTTGTTGAACGTTTAGCCTTAGGGACTCATGTAGATTTATTGTTTTGTCTTAACGGCAAGAGATGCAGTTGAGGAGCCATGTTACTACAGCAGTGCCGTAGGAAGGAGTTTTCAATATTTATGGTCAGCAGTTGTTACCATTTTGTTTAGGACTGGTGCTAGTTGCCGCCATGTTCTTGTTTATCACATGTGTGATTTAGGCCTATAATCCATGTAATCCTTTGCTCATCCATATCGTGTAAGGCAGACTAAGTTGTTATTTGAAGAACTGAAGAGTAAAGATTATCTGAAGATCTAAAGATAAAGAGTTTCTTTTTTTCTTGTGAATAACGACGAAACTCCTTCGGATGCCAAGTACGGCTTTCGAGGGCAGCCACATAGATATTTATAAACTATATAAATAACGAAGTGACGGGGAACACAGATTAAAATATAAGCTTCGAATAAAGAGATGTTAGACTGTTAGAATAATTGATTCTGATACAGAAAGAGCCATGATTTCCCTCACTTTTCAAACCGATAATCTACTTATTCGAAATATCTTAAATTTATCTAAAAATCGTTTTAAAGCAAAAAAAATTAACAATTAGAACTCACTAGTCCCCAATAATCTTCTACCCCTACTCCATACTTAAGAGAATTGGAGAAATTCAAGCGAGTAAACAGCTTTCAAAGAAAAATACAAAAAAAGTTAACTTTGGTGACGTAAATTTTAGCTCATAATCACAAGAATTGTAAAGAAAGCCAAAAAATCAGAAAAAAGGAATAAGATTAGAACGAAAAGAGAAAAACAACTACCTATCCCCCACCTCTTAGCTACGCCACTGGTCAAGACAATACTTTACAAAAGAACAAATTTTTTCGGGAGTTTTTTCCAAGTTTTTCAGAGTTTTGATGACAAATTTTCCCCGACGTTAGCATTATCATCGTCAGGACTAACTGGACATTAAATATTTCCGGACATTCAATTCAAAAATCATCTGAGGAACAACGAAGCGATAAGAACCCCAAGCACGAAGTTCTTCCGAAACTCACATCGGTTCTTCCAAAACCCAGCAAGTTTAATAAGTTTCAATTCAACACTACTTTGTGGTGGCCTACATGAAAGTTCACTATCATTAACGTTTAGCTCTACAAACACCCCCGAAGGTTTTGAGGAAATTATTTCTGAAACTTATTTCCCCTATCGTAACGGTTTGGGTTTTTTTGCTATCAGCAGTTCAAATAATTTGTACGCCATCCACTAACATGAGTGATCTTTTCCGTTGTGTCATTTAAAAACTTTTATCACTTTCGCTCCCTGTATTTACAGAGCCTTTCTGTTTTTGCTCACCAGTTTATTGCTTTGTTTCTCTATTTTATTTCATTTCTGCATTTTCCAGTTGAGACGATTTGAGTTCATTTGCTGTCACAACTTTAAATTTTAATGCTTGCCTCAACCTGGCAACCTTGATACCAGTGCCTAGATTTGTTGCACACGGCATACTTAAGTGAACCTCAATCCACGTATATACGCCTTTATTTGCTTTTAAAAATAGAGCAACGCCCATCGAGATTCGAACCTTCGGACAGTGGGTGAGGGGAGTTATTTAATTTTCGAATTCGAAAGGTCAGTCACTTTTTACAGTTGACTTTGATACAATTACAGGATTTCAGACTTGGGAAATTAAAAAAAATGAATTTAGGGCACTTTGAATTCCAGCGAAGATTGGTTTGAAAAATTTGCATCCGACAAATTTATGTGGAGGAATTGTTTTTTCGAGAGCAGTTTTCTAACGCTGACCCAAAGCCCAAAAATTGAAAATATCTTCCCCTATGCTTTTAAATTGACATTTTCGTTGAGATTTTTCTCCAGCAAGCTCATCATTCTCTTTAATTTATCTCGTTATTAATCGTGTTGGGAACAGACTGGTTTGTGTCTATCGGTTTAATCCTACTTCGGCTGGGCTGTTTTTGCTCCTAGGAAGACTGGTAGGGTGATTTGGGCCGCCTCCGTAATTTCATTAATATTGTACCTGTTTCAATGAAAATCTGCAGAAATATTGCATATGCAATGCTCTACAAAATTAAATATTACTTGGTTCCACATATTCGATTACGTCTTTATTACGTCACTCGAATATTTCTTCTACCTGTGTTGTTTAATACCTTTTTTTCCGCTCGTATTTCACAAAAAAATTTGTCGCAAACTAATCAATATGAAAAGTTGAGGTAAGTAGTTCATTTCAGTTTTGTCTGTTATATTTGTTTTGTGACGTCACAATGTCATACTGAGCTTAAAAGCTTTTACTTTTAATTGATAAATTATTTTATTTTATACATCCATTTTAGAATATAACGTGTTTTGCTATTTGCAAGTCTTTTTGATCTTCCTGATGTACATGTTACGCTGGTGCAATATACTGGTCGTTATTATGCCGTCATGAATGCAAGAAGATGACGTCGTACTAAACTCTCAAACAAAAAATGATAGCTTTTGAATCTATAAACTCCCTTCTTTTTATTACTGGAGATGCTTTCATTTTGAACTTGTATTCAATTCGAACAAGCATTTCGAAGATCTTGCCCAAAACATTGCATTTATTTAATATCTTTTTAAATGTAATAAAGTAGCCTTTAAACTTGAGATTTTCATGGCAACAGCTTTGTCGGTATGGTCTAAAACAAGATATCCATATGTTTGCCATAAAATTTGGGGAAAATTCGCCAATTTTTATGTCATTTTGAAAACTCACTCACAAAATATCGATAGAAAAGGAAGTGGGAGAGTGATTCGGTCCTCCCAGATTTGGTTACACCAGAATTGAGAGTCGTAGCCAATTCAGTAAATAGGAAAATTTCTTTCTGTCTTAGCCGTGTCTCAGTAGCTCAAAGGTCAGAGCACCGATACGTAGATTCGAATACCTTGGGTGGGATTCCCGGCTGGGGCAATCAGAGTTTTCATATATATAATTATGATCGTATCAAATCCTTTCTTCATATATAAATGTTGTTTAAAAAGTCTACTGTATACAAGAATCGTGTATCACTCCGCTTTATGAGGAATTTACTTGAGAGGCTCCACTCTCCGTGGTGAAGATGAGATGTCTTCCGGATAGAGAATTGAGAATGGTGGCCAATTCAGTATATATGAAAATTTCTGACTGTCCTAGCCGTGTCTCAGTAGGTCAGAGGTCAGCGCCCAAATACGTAGATTGGGGGACCTTGGTTTCGATTTCTGGCTCGGGCAGTAAGATTTTTCGCATATATATATAAATTTATTTTATTATTATATTATATTACATTACATTACTTTACATTAAATTGCATTACATTACATTATACTATATCATATTATATCAAATTATATTATATATCGTGTTGTATATCGTGTTATATACGATGATATATATTATATAATGTAATATTATATTATATTTAATCATATTCCTTTAATAATATCATTATACAATTATATTATATTATGTTATATTATATAGCTTACATATTATATACTTTATTATTATATAATTTTATTAAAATAATATTGTATTTATAGTTATAACGAGATAACCAGTTCACCTCCAACAATCAGCATAGTAAAATCTTTATAATAACTTCAAAAATTTCACTGGATCAAATTAAAACCAAATTGTGGGTTTTCCCTGTCGACACAGAGCAGTTCCCAAGACTAAAGCAAATGAAATCCAACTGATAGTGGCCAAAGACATCGTTTGGATATATATTTATACGTACCTTCAACTAACGCTCTACTTTTGCTTGGTTCACCTCCTTCAACAATTGTCCCGCTCGAGCGTATTCTCTCTTAAAACAACAACAATAAAAGTTATTTGTTAATTAGGATTTAATCATGACAGTTATGAGGAACCAACCGCACTCCTGATTTATGTAAAGTTGTATTTGCCGTAATTCACTCGGGGATTGTCTTAGATCTTATTGCAACAGTTATGTTTCCACATAGTTGTAATTGCTGTAATTCAGCCCCGATTTCCACCAAGAATTCTACTTATCTCGCTTTAGTGATCACCGATTTAAATTGAAACTACGCATACAAGCAGTATGGTAAACATAAACCAGGGAGAGAGTAAAAATTTTGTTTTAATGTCTTGGTTGCTTCGCTTATCTCGATGGAAACACTTATCAGTTGTAAAACAATTCATCATGTCAATACCTTAAACGTAGATAGCATAGTTATGTCGATGGTTACTGTTCGAATATCTAAAGGTGGTTCTGCTTGCCTTCGCAAGGATTCACAAAAAGTCAAGTAAAAGGGACATAAATTGATAATTTGTTTTTGTCGCGAAATTCAACCAACCGTCTTTGGTAGATATCTGGGTACTCCCAACCAACATCGATGAACCCCTCGCCAGTCAAACTATGTATTTGAAACATTATTATGTATAAAGTAATCACGTGCCACCGTGGTCTCTTGTAGAGAAGTGAATGACCTTGTAATTTGGCTGCCTGACAAGGCAACTCTTGACGTTGATTCGTCATTAGCATTACGTGGCACTTTCGTTTCGTCGACAGTTGGTGTCAAATGTGTGCATTAAAAGTTGATTTGCCGACGAATGATGTAATTGTCATAGAAGTTAAAGCTGAATAAAATCGCTGATTGATTGTCGGTACTGGTAGAATTTCAACAATTACAAATCACGTTTCCTCAAAGTGGTAAGTGCTGAAAGACTTGAGCGGCCACAATTGCTGACTGCATCACAAAAATTTTACTTAAATAGAAACCAGGCTAAAATCTTAACAATTACAACTATATGAAAAGCAGTACTTAATTCTTCTCTCAAACTCAAGCCTTATGCTCGATAACACGAACAGTGGCACCGATCATTCTCGATATGATGTGAAAATCGCCTTAATGATTGGCTCATTACACAATCTTATTATCTGCCCAAAACGATTCCACATCTTGAGTCAAAACACACAACAGTTCATTTGTAAACACATTTAAGAAATATTTAATGCAGAAATGACGTTATTCTTATCTGCATGAAAACTAATGACCGTAGATATGGCGTAACGATTTTGTGTGATTACACATTAATTAGCAGTAATCTGTAGCCAATTAAACACGAGAAAGAATCAAAACTGAAGAATAATACTACTTATTTCTCATTGACATAAGATCATAGTATGCAAGGCAACCACTGAAATCTATTCAGACTGGAAGATTGACTTCCGACTCAGAAGGTGAAACCAGAAATGACGTAAACTGGGTTTTTTTGCCTGTCAATTTTAGACTCCTACAAAGTCATTGTGACGTAAGTTTTCGTTCCCTGTGTCACGGATTTTCAGCATAGGCGTCATAAACTGACGTCGAAAAGGGTTCCTACTGCATCCACCTGCGACTTGTTTTTTTCTTCCAAATATTGACTGAAGTCAGCCTTCCAGCTGAAGTAGAGTTTAGTGATCAGAAACAAAATATGTCAAAATTGATGACAATCAGAAGTTGCCATTTAAGACGGCTTTTTCCGAATTAAAATTGAAGTAGTCTTAATAATAACAATTACTTCAGACATCAGGCACTCGCCAACTGATCTTCATTTCGATAAAGCCTTCCGTTTATATGGTCAAGCAATTAAGTAAGTTATATATTACTTTCCTAGGTTTAAAAACACAAATTCGTGCATTTTTTAAACATAATTAAAATAGCACGATTCTGAAACACGAGTATTGTTTGAGGCCTTTGAAAAACTCAGCAGTGCGCGTTATCAGATTACAAGAGAAATCATGCTATTATCAATTGATAATATTCATGAAAAAGTAATACAGTGCCAAAAAAGTTAGTTCAGTTTGAATTACTGAATTACCTTTCCTCGGCACTGTGTAGCCTTAAAATTACACTGCTATTAGCCAGTCAGAACCGAGCAGTTTTTTCATTATTATTAGTAGTTTGAAAAGTAAAATATTGAACGGCATAAAAAAATTAGTGTCGCACGCTTCATACAAAAGAATTACTGTTCTTCTTCCCGGATTTCGATTTCAAGAAGCTAGGCCAATGATTTGAATGTCAAATTGTCAGTAGTGAGTTTATGATAGAATAAAAGACAAAAACTGAATGAGATAACCTTACTGTTCACACTGTAGTTAAAACCAAACTCAAAAAGTAAGCATTTCCTGAAGTCTTGACCGAGTAAGTAAACAACATTATCACAATAAAATCTTCGTTGGATTGAACTGCCCGAGGTAAAATATCTGGTGTTACGAAAACGAGTTGCTACTGCTTCAGCTGATCACCCACGAAAGCTTACAAAAACTAAACCGAATAACCCAATACTTCTAAGGTTAAAGATTAGCGTAGTTTTTTTTTCTGTTAAGTAATATCTTGGAATTAAGGGCCTACTGATCTCCCCGAAAGCCGAGAGAGGTTTTGTGCAAGCCTCAACAGACGTTGCCTACCCGAGTTTAGCGATTCCTCTCCAGGCTTGAAAATAGGTATGCGAACAATGTCACTACAGTGGAGCTAAATAAGTGGGGCACGGATCACGTTCCCTTTATGAGGTGAAACACATGATATTTTTCGAAAGAATAATCACAACAACTAGCTAGAAACAGATTATTTTTCCAGTGCCGCCGAGTACTACTGCGGGCCCTGGGGGAGAAGGAGAGAAATTGCTGGACACCCTCCAGTCGACAATTAATTTGACTAACCACACTTACGATCGGGCAGAATGAAGCTTGGTATTCTTTAAGTTTCGGGATTTTTTACGTGACGTTAAATTTGCCCAATGCACTAACGTCTGACCGTATGAACTTCAGAAATTAACTAAAGCAGTTCTGAATTGATATTAATAAATGTAGATAATACCAAGGACAAGATTTTACAGCAAATCTACTAGGGCTGCATCAGATATTGATTTTTGCTATCCGGTCCGATACCGGATTTACCGGATAGTGAAAGAAAATCCGGACGAATTATCGGGTCGGATACCATGATATTCGATTTATAATTTTGTTAATAAATAACCCATTTTCAGTTTTGCTCAAGGTTATTGCACTTGTTCGTTACTGTTAGAGCTATACTATGGAGACTGTCATTAGTTATTACATAGAAATACATGCTGAATTGCCTCTAGACTATATTGGAAACGTCATTTATTCGAAACAGGATTTGCACTAAATCTGGTATCACAATAGCTCAGTGTGATCTCTGACAAGGTCTCCGGTTAATATTAAAGTAACTACAAATAGCATGCGGAAGACGCAAACAAGGCCATTAAACAAAGTACTGAAAAGAATACGGTTTTTCAAAGTTTCATATTCTCATTTTTGGCTCCAAACAAATGGGTAGAGAAAGAGTTAACGCTGCACGTTTTTCATAATACCATCCTGCATATTGCAATCTTTAGTTGATAATTGTTGATACTTTTTGTTAATTGTGGTTTAACGACAGAACTAGAAACCAACCAACAACAAGCTATTTTTGTGCCTTTTTGTGTCATCAATCAATGCATTTTTGATAGAAAACTGAATCGAATAACTATCCGGCAATCAGGCCAGATATTTTGGAGGATCTGACTAGATACCGAGTTGCAAATTTTTTCACAATCCGGCAGGATACTTTATCCGGTGTATCCCTAAAAATATTCATTAGATATGTCATAAGTTCTTTACATGTAAATATCTTTGGTTTGGACTATAATTTCGTGTTTACTGAAAACTTTGTTTTAAGTAGTTATTTCTTTATTAAATTGCCGGCTACTTGACAACTCTAGTGCATTTACACTTATCTTATTTCCTCAATTTAGCCACCAGCCTCTATTTAACCCTTCTCTTCTAATAATTTCCCAGTCCTGAACTACTGAAAAAAAATTAAGCCCCCTCAATGTAGTAAGCCCTCACCATATTATCGTGGATGATATAATGTTGCATTTCTCTTTTGACTTTTGCTTGTTTAGTTTCTAAAATTATTTACATTAGTTAATACATGCACATATACAGAATTTTGTGTTACTTTCCCTGTGGCACGCACTGATAAGGATAAATAAAGAGGTGCTCAGGAATTTTTAAGAGAAAAATTTTATGAAATTTTCTCTTCATGTTTCTCTGAGGATGATTCTGTAATGTAATAAATTTTTAAAAAGCGTGAAAATTTATTAAGCCCCCAACCTCTTTTTCGCCCCCACTTCTAATTAGCCTCTAGTTCAGGAGCGCTGGAAAAAAAGAAAAGGCCCCCGAGGGCTTAATAGAGGAAATACGATATTTACGATAGTAAACGATTGGGTGTCAGTGGTTTGACAATTATCTCTTTGTAGTTTGTATTACTAGACAAGATTCATCATTACAAAAAATTGCAAATGTACCTTGAACTGACGTTCCACTAGTATTCGTTTCATGAGTTGCCTCTTTTGACGGTTGTTTCTCTTGAAAAGGAAAAGCAACGACCAAAATTTTTCAACAATTTACTCTTTTCTATACCCCCATTTTTTTAGTATTTCCAAATTCAGCCTTTTGAATCGTTATTTTCAATCGTTAATTTAGACTTTAACATATTTTTCATGTAATTCAGTTGAAATAGGTTCGACGTCAAATTTGGTAATGAGATATTCTGTTAGTTAGGAAAAGCTTTCGTAAACGTGGTGGGTTATGTAGACGTAATAAAATTGTTCAAGAAGTCAAAAACAGGGCTAAAACTGGCAATAGAAAATGTCAAGAAATAGACTCATAAAGAAATGTTCTTTGTCGTTTCAGTGCTTCTTGAGCAGTGTGGTTTATCAGGAGTTAAGCTTGCTAGGTTTTGACAACGATGATAAACCACACAATTGAAGTTGATGTAGTCTAAGTTGCTGTCTACCTGGAAAATTTCAGCCAGCAGATTCAAGAAATCCCTTTGGAAATTATCTTGCGATTATATAACAAAATTTTCAACCAAGAGTGAGATATTGTATCTTAAGCACGATTAAACCGGGCGACGTTTAGCCATGTAACCCGCCCCAATCAGATTAAATCCAGTGGTCGGTTCACATTATACATCTCCTTGATACAGCTACCAGAATGCCGTTCGGAATTTTGTTTGTAATGTTAATTGAAAGAATTGTCCTTCCATTCGCTTTCGCAATTCAATGTTTCCATGAATATGAAGAAATCGTAAGGTGTTCTGGTAGTTGTAATTAGCTTTCGTAATAAGAGGAACCGCCTCTTGAATTCAGACACTTACGATTTGTTTATGATTAGTACTATAAAGCGTCCGAATTGTCTAGCATTGTTTTCAAGATGGCGCCGACTACCGTGAAGTAATCCAGGTGCACAAAAATTTTGCGAATGATACAGTTTAAAGGCGCGGTTACACGTGCAATTTTGTTCACGGTGATTGTCATCCTGGTGTATGTAGTAACTCCAAGATAATCTGTTGAGCTTGATATTAGATCATGATTCGCTCCAGTTCGTCTTCGATGCTGTCGTGAGTTTAACACATGAACCAAGACGACAATCGCGAGACACAAAACGGACGTGAAAACGAGCCATAAGGAGCAACTATCGACAGGATTTACTCTATAAACACAAGCAGTAATGCCACGACACAGCAATACTGGCCAAAAATTCCCCACACAAAACCTAGGCATACTTTTGCTAGCATCATCATTAACGTTATTGATATCCGCTCAGATTCTGTTCACTTTACACGTAAAGCAATCCAATTCTAGTGATCTAATAGTGAATCGTTACTTGCCGTTATAATCGATGATCTCATTGTCATTCTCGTAATAAAAAAAGTTACGTTCCATACTAGAATACTACGACTCAATCAATCCATTCCGTTCCGATCTGGCCTCATTTACGCCAAGACAACCTGCTCACAGGCTCAATAGCAGAAGCACTGCATAGTGTGGTGAAAGCTTAAAAGAACATTTTGTACAAGTTTTTCTTACACGAACACATGAATTCAAAATTTTATCGTGTATATCTCAGTCGCTATTTATACATGGAAAAAGCATTTTGAATGCGACATAAGGAATATCGTTACAGTGTTATGATATTTTTAGGAGTCATGGAAACTGAATATTGCATAATCCTAATACTTAATATTTTTCGCTAACTTAATCATACTTAAAAAAAAAAAACAACACAGATTCTGAAAAATAGCATCTTGCGATCTCAAAACTCGAGTTAGAGCAAATTATTTTGCAAGTGAGACTGTCTCACTTTTGTCTTACTCTAACTCGAATTTTGAGTTTACAAGATGCTATTTTTTGGAATCTCTTTCGTTTTATATTACTTGAAGTTGTCGACTGGTTGTGGTTTTTTTCAAATTTTCCCCGAGAGTTTGCTCACCATAGACACTTCGTTGCCCCTCGTTATCTCCGCTAGTCTAGGACGTCTGTTGCCACCACTGGTGGGAAGCCTCGCTCGTAGGACAGGAGAGGATTAAAGTCATTGTAAAAATGATCTCAACAGAGTATTGTTTTTTCGTTGGCTGATGAATTTAGTAGGAAGCAGTTATACCAAGCGTGGATAGCCTATTTGGACGGCAATTCCGATAATAATTTGAGAAAATGCATTGAAAGTCGCATTCACTCACTAGTCTTTTGATAATTATCCAGTTCAAATAAAAATCTATCCACTCGATATGATTAATATTATAATTTGCTTACAATATGTTTGGCTTCGAAAGATAATTTCGAGTTCACTGAAAAAGTTGTTTTAAGTAGTTATTACCTAATTGAATTGGCAGTTATTACTTTATTACTTGCTTAAATTGACAGTTACGTACATTACAAAGTTGTTGTGGTTAGTACTTTGACAGTTGTCTTTTTATTATTTGTTTGTCAAGACAAGATTTATTTTTACAATAATTGACAAACTTACCTTCGACAAACACACCACTCGTGCTTGGCTCACCACGTTCATAAGTTGCCTCGTCTGAAAGTTGTCTCTCTTGAAAAACAAAAGGCAATAATCAGTGACTTTCAAAAGTAAAAATCTTCATTGAATTGAATCGACTTTGATGATTAAATGTTAAGACACTGTTGTTCTTAGGGATCGATGGTACTGAAAAGTTGCGTACCAAGGCCTGCCCCGTTATGGGAGCACGTCATCGAAGATGTACCAACAAGCTATATAAAACATGTTCTTGTAGTCTACGTCACTAGTGAGTCCATTAACCTCATGGACATTGTGATGACGTGGTATTGTTACTTGGATTTCATTCATCTACCATCTTCTTTTCTCTTTTTTTTTTTTTTCCAAATTCTAAGTCTACGGTTCATTTCCTCGACACGTTGCGAAATGGAACCGTAAGAAAATCGAATGCAATAGGCTTTGCGTTCTCTCGATACCGGGTAAAATGCCGTGGAATCGCAGTCGTAACTGATATGATTTGAATCCTTATAAATGTATTGAAAACTCTGGCGCACTATACTCCGTCTGTCAGGAAAGTGTTGTGGTGTCACAAAACGGTTAACAAAAAACCAAATCAAAAGTTGACTGCGGTTCCTCTGTTGGTTCTCTTACTTCAGTCTGTCGCATGTGCAGAATGCTCTGATTTACTTCTAAATATACGTGTACTCGCTTTTGAATGGTCTGAACTGATTTATGTTTAACTCCGTAATTCAAATTAAAATTATTATATATTACAAAATTTATGTAATTACCACATGAGAAATATAGTGTGTGTTTTGTACTACCCTCGCGGAATAAAAATTCAAAAGTTTGACTAAGATGATAAAAATCCTAAATCCGCCACAAATAAGGGAAGTTTTCGGTAAAACTTGAGATTGACGATCTTTGCTTCGTTATTCTTCCTGGCTCACAACATACACGCGGAGCGTCCTTGTGTTTCTAGAAGCAAAGAAGGAACTACAAGAAGAAGCTTGACAATTTGAACGATAAACGTCTGCACCAATGTCACGAAAAGGCAGGAGGAAAAAGACTTGCAGTTAAAACCACTGACTGACTCAACACCCCCTCTAATACATTTTCAACCAACCTTGAGTTTAAAAATAAGTGCTATGTAGCCTCTTCTGTGAACGGATGGATGAATAAAGATCTGACACGTGACTGGGTGCAAGGAGTATTGGGCAAGTTCTCATTTACTCGTCGGATGCTGGATTGGGACTCTTTCACATGCCACATCACAGTCAACATCAAGCAAGAACTCGCGCAATCAAAGATCGATCCTGTGATAGTACCCGGAGGGTGTACTAAGTATATCCAAGCCCCTGACCTGGCATGGAACAAGTTCGTTAAGGCGAAAATAACTGAGAAGTATGATTCGTGGATTACTGAGGGAGCTCATTCATTCACAGCTGCAGGAAACAGGCGTGCCTCCCTCGTCGCGAAATCGCTAAGTGGGTTCTTGAGGCCTGGGATAGTCTGAACAGAGAGTTAATAATCCGTTCTTTCAGAAGCTGTGCGTTAACTGTGGCTCCTGATGGATCTGAAGAGGACCAAATTCATTACCTAAAGTAGGGTCAACTTTGCCATGCAGGTCGAGATCGCTTAACATCCATCCAGCAAGCAGTATATGATACTAGGGCGACTGACCCATTTGCCGACGTTACGCTGTCTGACATCGAGGACGCAGCTCCAGAAAGTTCACTGATTGACCTCAGTGACAATGAGCTTCAAATTGACTAGGCATTACAAAGGGACTTCCCCGAAGACCGATTTTTTCAAGTAATTTACAGAAATTTTTAGTGAACAGCTAAAACTCTGCTTTGTAATATCTTCACCTTTTGTTATTTTTTATTGTTTTGTTGAAGCAAAATAAACTTACTTCTTACTAAAAATGTTGAAAATTTTATAAGCGCCCAACCTCGAATCAGCGCTCACCTCAAATAAGCGCTTAATCTCGATTTCCAAGAATTCAATAAGCGCCCAGGGGGCTTATTCGAATAAATACGGTATGATTAATTATTAGGGTTGTAGCCTACGAAACTGGCGTTGTTCATGGAGGAAGGGCAAAATGGTGAAAGATTGCCTGCAACCACCCCCCCGTCTTTCTGATTTATACGTACGGAGCGTACGGAAAAGTCTCATTGGATAAGAAAAACAAACATGTCAATCAGCTTGTTTCGGAGGTATTGATTAACTAGGCTTTCGAATTTGCCGCGAATGCATTTTGGTGTGAATGTAATAAACGTGGCGACTATAGTGACCGAAAATGTATCGGCGATATTGGACGAAGTTACTCGACAGCTTTTTGGAAGCTTTACCCAAAATGTTGTATTGAAGGATGAACAAAGAATGGCCATAACTTGCCTACTGCAAAACAAGTAGTTCATCCGACAGGCATTAGCCAAAGTCTTATATATCAATACTTTGGCATTGCTCAGCCATACAAGTGTAATTGTAGATCAAATGTGTCTGCTCTCGTTATTTGCCCGCCTTCTAGCATCATAAAAAGACGAGTTTGATGAAGCACAAAGTCTTGGAATAACTGAGGGCTGTTTAATGGATTAAATTACTTTAAAGCTCGGAGACAGCGCGTTTTGTCAGCTTTATTGTTAGGAGGCAGAAAACAGTATTGTTGATACTTTACATGCTGCAGCTTTGGATAAATGAAAAGATAAAATTGTTCGGATACTGAAGAGATACCCAAGCGTAAGTAAAATTACTTTGGAAGAGAATGGTTGAAATTCAAAACGCTAAGGCAGTTATTTCGTGATTTTACTGTCACGCTAAAAACAGCCGACGCAAGAGCAATTGAATCAAACGAATCTTTTGGTTTTCCAGCAACTTTACACCACAAGGTCGAATAACACACGTAAAAAAGAGCCTTTTAGGGACTCTCCTCATAGTTGTTATGTGAGTAGACGTCGAAGGAACCTTTCGGGACTTTCGCAACCACTTTGCGATGGTGTTAGTTCTGAGTCGAATTAGTGCGGATCGTTTAGGGATTCAAAGATGTCAGCAGACGTTCAGGTAAATTCACGGAGTTGCAGCCACGGGTAACGCACATTGTCTAACAAATTATTGTCCTTTAAAACTTGAATTTCGGGCCTTTCACACAAATACGCCAGTTCAGTGCCTTTAAATCCCTATCAGTAGCGTAGCTAGAATATTTTCTTGAGGGGGCGAGCGCGATATTTTTCCGACAAATGGGCTTGGTAATGTGGGTGTGGCCAACTATTCGTATTTTTATTCATTTAGCATTTGTTTAGTCATTCACCCGACTACGAAATTATCTATTGCCTTTATGCATTCATCATTGAAATGTTATAGTTTGCGTGACCACTAAGACCAGAATTCACAGCGCACTTCGCTCTTGCTGACTAATCACGCACGAGGTCTATTGCTTTGTTGTTGAGCGGAAACTATTTTTTCGCACCCATGTAACAAGATCCGACATTTTAATGTTGTTATGAACTCAAAATATTTCACAAAGCTAAGCAGAGGAAGATATTAACTGCAATTTTAAACAGGTTAATTCTGTTCTGATCAACAGCCACCCAACACCCAAATTTTCCGACAGATGACCTGGATTTTCCAACAAATATCCATTTGGGGGGAGAAACTTCCTTTTGGGAAGCCATTTGGGGGAAGAGAGCCCCCCTGTCTCCCTCTTGCTACGCCAATGATCCCTATCTATTACTGCTGCTAAAAATTTTCAAAGATGAGAATCTTACCAAGTTTAATCTAAACTTGCAGATGCTGCAGCAGTCGCTGGCGCTCTCTTTTTGGGAGGGCCTTCCTTTCGTTGCACAATTTTTTAAGTTAGCATAACAAGAGCTTGTCTTTATATTAGGGAAGGTACAGTAAGAAAGGAAGTTTCCTCGGCAATTCATAATTAGCTGTTGTAATTTAATAACTAGCTTCATTATGATTGGTTTTCATTTGACATATATTTGACATGTTTTGAATGAGGCTAGTTGTTTTAACAAAGGGGCGTATTTCAAAAGGTGGGGTGATGGTTGTAGGCGCTTTTTCACCGCTTCGTCCTGCCTTCACCAAGAGCACCTGTTTAGCAGGCTAGTGGGGTTTATTATGTAGAGTCGTAAGGAAGCAAACAAGTTCATATTCAAGTTGTGAATCGTTTCGATGTCGTTTGTCGTTAAACCACCTTTTAGGGTTCTTTTGATTTAATTAACTGTAGAAGGTTTTGGCAACTAATATCTTAATACAACAGCACGGGGCACATGTTACTTCTTTGCCAGCTTCCGTTATTTATCATGCCCATTGAAAGCTCTCCAGTCTGGTTCACCAAGACTTGCCAGCTTACACGGTTTATGAAGAGAAAATGTCATCATTAACCTACACAGCGAAGGTTATACTAGAAAAAATAGATGACTTGAGCAGGATTTCAAAACCACTGTTATACCAATTGAGTTATAGAGTAAACTCGGAACGGTATGTTTTTTTTATCCATCTTAAGTGTACGAGAGATTCTCGTGACAACTTAACGCGTTATATCCATTTAACCCAGTCAATCATAAACTTTTTGTCTTTATGATACTCTGAAGATCATTTTGAAATACAATCGAAACACTGCACATCGTCACGGATTTCGAGCGTTAAGTTGTTGCAAGAATCTCACGTGCACTTAACTTGGATTAAGATTCGAATCCTGCTCAAGTCAACTTTTCTAGTTGACTTTTGCAGTGTAAATTAATCACGAAATTTTCTTATCATGTTACCCTGAAGATGATTCTGAAACACAGTCTACATCAAGAAATTTCAGCCTGGCCAACAGGGCTTCGCTCACGAGAGATTCCGCAGCCAGAGGCGCATCTTTACGCTATTTCATCGAGACTGACGAGAGACGCTTTAAAACTAGCAAACAACATGAAAGTACCTGGTCTGGATGCGAAAGTTGAAATTTCGATTCTAATACGACCGAACATTGATATATGTTCATAAACCTCAGTTAGTCAATAAAAGAAAGTACTACAACAACATAGCACCTACATTCGAGTTTATTTCGAGACGACTCAAACATTGTTCTTTGGGGTACTAGGGATGGGGATAAGAGGGTTTTTCTCTAATTATCACCACACATTTGACCAGAATTGTCGGGAAGAAACCGTTAATATTAACCATCTTCGTGTCCAAATACTAATTTTGAATAACACAACAGCATTTTCCCTTCAAGTTGTATGTGGCGATAAATTTATTTAAACTAGCTTCAACCTATATTCAGTCAAAAGCCTTTCATGCTAAAATCTACGAAGCATGAATAAACTCGATTTCCCTCATCACAACAGCTCTTTATAGTTTCGTCACTTATAAATGCCGCAGTTATCACTGCCTGAACTTTCTTATAAACTCCCTGAATATTGTGAATTGAGGTGCGTAAATGATTTTGCATTTTTTTGAAAAGAAGTCATTGTTCAATCTTGTCTAACAATGAAAAAAGACTTATTCTTTGAGAATCGTCAAAACATCTTGCTTTTTTGTTTTGCTTCTTCGGTACTGGAATTTCGATCGCAATTTTAAAGTTTGCTGGAAATGATAATTCCATTAAATAGTAACTTGAGTGATTCAGTAGAATCTTCCTACCCAACTTAATATGTTCATAATAGATCCTATTGACCGCAATTGTTTTACTGTTTTGTAAGCTTTCGATTCCTTTTTCTATTTCAGATGTTGAAAATGGCAAGGGTATCATCGTGATGATTCAGTCTTTCAGCAAGGCAATTCAAATTGAGTTTGAAATTTTTTTAGTTCGAATCTTTAAAATATAGCCTGCTCACATTTCGACTCCTTGCGATTTAACCAAAATTTTGTCATGCAATCTATAAATCATCAGACCTTGGTTATCTCTCTTCCGTGAATTGATCAACGACTAGAATCGATTATAACTACGATCAGAAACCCTTGATAATCCTTCGTACTCTCTGGACTGACAATCCGCCGTACAACGTCTCCTCTCTTTCCTAAAGTCACCCTTTGCATCCTTGTAATCTACATACATTTGGTGCTAGCGCCCATGTTGGTCGACTTTTATTTGTCCAGTTAACCTTAATATATCTATTATATTTAATGTATGGAAGCGTGACACTGGCTGTTTTTACATTATTAATAATCACTTGGAATAAACGTTAACATGGCACAACGTTTTTACCTTACCTGGAGGTACTTGAAGGTAATCATCTTCTAATGCTTCCTCGACATATGGGCGATCTTCAATTTTATGACTAATCAACCAAGATACGAAACGTCTGGCGTTTGGGTCCGACAATTTCTGCATATTAACCGGGTTACCATTCTTAATATTCAACATACGCTCATCTACAGCACCAAAAGGATGTTCGCCTTTGGTTAAGATATAAAAACATATCATACCAGCAACTTGAACGTCTGATTTTCTCTTGAACGTCACCTTTCCATCTTGCCCCTTTTGGATGGATTCGGCTGCAATCCACCCGAAGGTTCCTTCAGGATCAGTATGCAGTGACGTTGCCTCGTTGTCTAATATTCTACTGACTCCAAAGTCAGCCAAACGTATTCGACCTTCATGGTCAACTAGTATATTTCGTGGTTTCAAATCTCTGTGAAGAACTTTCTTCCTTCCATTGTGAAGTGCTTGTAATCCAGTGAGAATTTCTTTGATAATGATTGGACCACGTTGTTCCAAAAATTGTTTGCTGTGTCTCCTGACATAGTCTTCTAAGGTTTCTTTGCAAAGGTCAAGAATAACATAACAGAAAGGGTTGCCTGTTTCATGTATGAAGCTCCGGTAGTTGACAATATGATCTGACGTCTTCAAGTCAACAAGGTTTGCAATTTCCTCCTCTCTACTTTTCACTGAGCTTTTATACCCATCAGCTAAAATACGCTTAACAGCAACTTCACTGCCATCATCATGTAAACCAAGATACACAAAAGTACCCCGGTGTCCTTCTCCAATCAAAAATTCTGGAGTAAAAGACACGCGAACTGGACCAACTTTTGATGATCTTGTTTTTCGTTCCAACAACTTTTGAAGTTTAGTTTTGTACTTCACAGACTTAATCCTGGTCTTGAGTTCTTAAAATCATAAACAGGGAGGTTAACATTTATCCGTATATTTTCACAACCACTAACCCCAAAACCTATCTAAAACAACAAAAATAAACACAATAGACGTTCCATATATTTTAATGGCTATATTCCATGCATGGTATAGGTAATGTCAAATGTTACACGTAACATGTTAAATGTGCAATGTCATAGGCTCACACATTGATAATATTAATACACCAAATTTGTAATGTGTCCTGTTTGTTCATAATGTCCACATTACCCAACCTCTTCACAAGAAGAACTTTTCAATCGGGTATTTTGTTTCAAACCAAAACGCTGGTCGAAACGCATGGAGTGAGTGTAGTAAACAGTTATTCCTAAACGTTTCTCCTTAGTAGTGATACCCCCACTATTACAGCAGAATTAATAAGTAGCCAGATGGAGTTTCACCCCACATCTTTCAAGCATTCATTACAGAACGTCAAAACACCATTCAAATCGTATTGATATTGATTCGCTCACTGACCTCTTTCAAACCTATTCTCCTGAGGAGAAGGTGCTGTTCAGAGCCCAACACCAGCGTTGCATCAGACGCTTTTAAGTTCATTTTTTGTGAGCGACATGATTTGGAGTTACAGTCTCCTTCAACAGGATGTTTCTTACTTCTTACAGTTTGTATATGTTCGCGTATAATTTAGAGTTATGATGTTTGTATTCATGATAAAACTAGTGCATCAGTTAAGATTTGTAGAATGTTTTACTTAAACGATTAACCTGGTCAATTAATTTAACGTTGACAGTAATTTTCGTAGAGATGAAGAAGAATACTAAAAAGGATAATATATTCTATACACGTTTTAAGCGTCATAATAAGTTGAGAATAAGATGGTTCAATTGGCTATTTTTTTCTGCCTTAATGTTATGTATTACCTTATAATTCCGAGAGTAGCACGCCTAGTTACCTTCCATTTTAATTGCTGTACACATCGTGGTATTTTTCGACGACTTAAAGGGGTAAAAATACAGCAATTGTGTATAAAACAGTACCTCCTCCTGACTCACAAAAAACTACCTTAGAATTTTCTGCCCGTTTTTTATGCTTGCTATCAATCGTGGTATTGCTTTCGTGTGTTGGTCGTGCGTCAGTATCAAATCAATCTTCACTGGTCACCTAATTACGCAGATTGTTCATGAACTGGTCAGAAATTACTATGATTGGTTATGCAATTAAGTGAAGCTGGCCAAACATCGCCATGATTGGTTAGCTAATTTATTGAGTGTTTCTTGTCGTAATCTTCTCAACCTTGACCAATATTTATAAGCGACCGTGTCATAGCATGCTCGAGAAAATCCCGCATGTGGCAAGGGAAGACTTTACACCGTTTGACATCGGGACAGTCTGAACTCATCCACAATATAATACTGCCACAAGCGATCCTTCATCCAGGCCATAGTTGGTGTATGCGATGAACTTTTAAAAGCAACGATATCTGTTTACTATTCGCTCACGAATGTACCAATACCTCTTGATCACCCTTGTGACTAAATAGTATACTTATAAAGACGAACAATTATATTTATCTTTGGTAAACTTCCATCAAGTTTTGTTGAGGAGAAATACCTTCACATTAACATCAATAAATGGTAAAACATTTGCAACTTCTCAGGATGACGGAAAATAGTGGGTCCTCAGATCTCCAATCAGCTGGGGTCGTTTAGCCTTTTGGGCCAATCCAGTCTCGGAAAAGCGAGAAAGCCAAACAATCCCAAATAACTTGGATAGATATTTATAAAATATATAAATAACTGACGGGGTACACAGATTAAACTATAAGCTTTGAGTTAACAGTTGTTAGACTGTTAGAATAATTCATTCTGGTACTGGAAGAGCCATGATCTCCATCACTTATATCAAATTTTCAAACCGATAATGGACTTATACGAAGTATCTTAAATTTATCCAAAAATCGTTTTAAAGCAACAAAACTTAACAACTAGAACTCACAAGTTCCCAATAATCTTCTACCCCTACCCCATACTAGAGAGAATTGGAGAAATTCATGCGATAAACAGCTTTCAAAGCAAAAATACAAAAAAAGTTAACTTTTGTGACATAA
Organism: Heliopora coerulea; assembly: GCA_030142905.1. NCBI lineage: Eukaryota > Metazoa > Cnidaria > Anthozoa > Scleralcyonacea > Helioporidae > Heliopora > Heliopora coerulea. The sequence continues at coordinate 206,139 of JASJOG010000120.1, read as the reverse complement.
ATTTGAGCTCATAATCACAAGAATTGTAATGAAAGCCAAAAAATTTAAAAAAAAAAGTAATAAGATTAGAACAAAAAGAGAAAGACAATAATGAGAACAAGCCTAAGCCGCTTGATTGACGTGAATCCGGAACTTTAGAAATTGCAAGTAAGCATTACAGATCTTTGGACAATTCGCCTACTAACACGTTACACCTAAACTGGCTAAATTTTTGGCATTTTGATTGTCAGTCACCAAGTTTACTTTATAACTAAACTCCATGTTTCCTAGTTTCCATTCTTTAAACAAAAACTTTTATCAATAATTACCTTTGACAACTTCAGAAATATGCAAACAAACATCCTCATAATTAACATTATGTGTGTTGAGATCAAAGCTTGAATTAGTTGCGCTGTTTCGAATGCAGTATCGTGACCCAATAGCACTACTCAGTAGGTAGATAATCAAACAAGATTTCGTTTAAACAGTCTTGACCAGGCAGGTAGTCCGGACTTTTCTTGGAGGGGTCAACTTCTGCCACCAGTAATTTTCAACTCTCCAAAAAATGTGTTGTCTTCTTATATACTGGTTTATTACATACATGTATGAGAATTATCTGAACGTAATGGCAAACGCGAGCTCGGTTTGCTGCCGTATCTTTTAAACCATTCGTTAGTCTATTTCACTTCTTGGTAAAGCGTTCTCCTTAAAGATGTTAGTAATAATTCTTGGTAAATTGTGAATAAGGTAGAGCGTAAGACCATCAAAGTGAACTCTTGATGCTGTTTACACTCAATGGCTTGAAAGTGCTTTCTGTCCTACAATTGACAATCGTCAGCAATTAAAGTTTGTTGAACTTCGTTGAATATCCTGCTGACAACTGCCCAAACATTCACATCTTCACTTCAGCATTTCGGATAGTATTTATCGACAACTTGTTACTGCGCAAAAAGTGGTTTCAAGGTCGCAAATCAAAGCTTGCCAGATTGTAATATTGTCTTACGACTTATTAAATTAGAAACTCAAGTTCGTTGCAGCTATGGGAGGAGTTTGAACTTCCTAACCACCACCTCTTGGCTACGCCACTGGTCAAGACAATACTTTACTAAAGAACAGATTTTTTCGGGAATTTTTTCAAAGTTTTTCGGAGTTTTGTTAACAAACTTTCCCCGATGTTAGCATTATCATCGTCAGGACTAACTGGACGTTAAATATTTTAGAACATTCAATTCAAAAATCTTCTGAGGAACAACGAAGCGATAAGAACCACAAGCAGGAAGTTCTTACAAAACTCTCATCGGTTCTTCCAAAAGCCAGGAAGTTTAATAAGTTTAAATTAAACACTAGTTTGTGGTGGCCTAAATGAAAGTTTACTATCAGTAAACGTTTAGCTCTACAAACACCCCCGAAATTTTTGAGGAAATTATTTCTAAAACTTATTTCCCCTATCGTAACGGTTTGGTTTTATTTGCTACAAGCAGTTTATCTAATTTGTACGCTTTCCACTGACATAAGTAATCTTTTCCGTTGTTTCATTCAAAGCTTTTATCGCTTTCGCTCCCTGTATTTAAAGAGCCTTTCTGTTTTTCCTCACCAGTTTATTGCTTTGTTTCTCTATTTTATTTCATTTCTGCATTTTCCAGTAGTGACGGTTTGAGGTCATTTGCTGTCACAAGTTTAAATTTAAATACCTGCAGCAATCTGGCAACTTTGATACCAGTCCCTAGATTTGCTGCACACGGCGTACTTAAGTGAACCGTAACCCCCCTGTATTTTCTTATAAAAACAAAGCAACGCCAGTCGAGATTCGTACCTTCGTGCTGTGGCTAAAGGGAATAATTTAATTTCCGAATTCGAAAGCTCAGTCATTTTTTTACAGTTGACTTTGATACAATTACAGGATTTCAGACTTGGGAAAAAAATGAATTCAGAGAACTTTCAATTCAAGCAAAGATTTGTTTGAAAAATTTACATCCCACAAATTTATGCGACCGAATTGTTTCTTCGGGAGCAGTTTTCTAACGCTGACTCAAGGCCTAAACATTGAAAATATCTTCGCCTATGTTTTTTCATTGACATTTTTGTTGAGATTTTTCCCCTGTATACTCATCATTCTCTTTAATTTATCTCACGGTGGAATTGTGTTAGGAACAGACTGGTTTGTGTCTATTGGTTTCACCCAATCTGGGCTGGGCTATTTTTGCTCCAAGGAAGACTGGTAGGGCGATTCGGCCCCCCTCCATAATTTCATTAATATTGTGCCTATTTCAATGAAACTCGGCAGAAAAATTGAATATCTAATGTTCTACAAAATTAAATATTACTTGGTTTCACATATTTGATGACGTCATTATTACGTCACTCAACTTTTGCTTTTACCTGTGTTGTTTAATGCCATTTTTCCCGCTCGTATTTCGCAACAAAATTATCGTAAACTAATCAATATGAAAAGTTGAGGGAAGTAGTTTATGTTAGTTTTGTCTGTTATATTTGTTTTGTGGCGTCGCAATTTCATACTGAGTTTAAAAGCGTTTAGTTTTAATTGATAAATTATTTTACTTTATACATTTATTTAAGAGTATAACGTTTTTTTGCTATTAGCATGTCTACTTGATCTTCCTGATGTACGTGTTACGCTGGTACAAAAACCTTGGCGTTATGATGGCGTCATGAATGCAAGAAGATGACGTACTAAACTCCCAAACAAAAAATGATAGCTTTTTAATCCAAAAAGCCCCTTTCTTTTTATAACTGGAGATGCTTTCCTTTTGAACTAGTATTCAATTCGAACAAGCATTTCGAAGATCTTGTCCAAAACGGTATAATTAATTAACTTCCTTTCAAAAGTAAAAAGTGGCCTTTAACCTTGAGGTTTTCATGGCAACAGCTATGTCGGTATGGTCTAGAACAACACATCAGTATGTTTGCCGTACAATTTGGGGAAAAGTCACCAACTTTGATGTCATTCTGAAAACCCACTCACGAGATATGGATAGAAAACGAAGTGGGGGGATGTGATTCGGTCCCCCCAGCCCAGTTAGGGTTAAGCAAAATACTATACATGCATATAACGATTTCACTTGTTGATAATGAACTTTCTAATTGCTTGACTCTTTCCATGATAAGATGAAAGTAAAACAGGGACTAACTGGTTTGAAAATTTTATTCAACAGCTGACCAAGGTTTTCAAGGACAACAGAAATATTGAATAGATGTTGTCTTGAGTGAAAACCGAAGATATTCAAATTTTACATATTCATGAAGAGAGGATTTGATACGATCATACTTACATATACGAAAAATATTATTGCCCCAGCTGGAAATTGAGCCCAAGGTCTCCGAATCTACGTGTCGGTGCTCTGACCTCAGACAGAAATTTCTGGCTGTCATAGCCGTGTGTCAGTAGCTCAGTGGTCAGAGCACCGATACGTAGATTCCAGGACCTTGGGTTCGATTCTCGGCTGGGGAAGTCAGATTTTTCTTATATATAAGTATGATGGCATCAAATCCTATCTTCATAAACATATAAAATTGGAATAGCTTCGGTTCTCGCTCAAGACAACATTTATTCAATATTTCTTTTGTCCTTGAAAACCCTGGTCAACTGTTGAATAAAATTTTGTCGGTTCTCGTAGAATTTCAACAATTACAACTCACGTTTCCACAAAATGGTAAATGCTGAAAGACTTGAGAGGCCACAATTGCTGACTGCATTACAATGATTTCACTTACATGGAAACAAGGCTAAAATTTCAACAATTATGACTATATGGAAAGCAGCACATAATTCTTCGCTCAAACTCCAGCCTTATGCTGGATAACATAAACAGTGGCACCGGTCATTCTCGATATGATGCGAAAACCGACTCAATGATTGGCTCATTGAACAGTCTTATTATCTGCCCACAAAGATTTCATATCTTAAGCCAAAACACGCAACAGTTCGTTTGTAAACACCTTCAAAAATATTTGATGCAGAAATGACGTTATTCTTATCTGCATGAACACTAATGACCGTGGATATGATGTAACGATTTCGTGTCATAGCACATTAATTAGCAGTAGTCTGTAGCCAATTAAACAAAAGAAAGAATCAAAATTGAAGAATAATACTACTTATTTCTCATTGACATACGATCATCATACGCAAGGCAACCACTGAAATCTATTCAGACTGGAAGATTGACTGACACCTGAGAAGGTGAAACAGAAATGACGTAAACTGGGTTTTTTGCTTGTCAATTTTAGACTCCTACAAGGTCACCATGACGTAAGTTTTCGTTCCCTGTGAAACGGATTTCTTGCATAGGTGTCATAAACTGTCGCCGAAAAGGTCTTCTAGTGGATCCACATCCGACTTCTTTTTTTTCCAAATATTGACTGAAGTCAGCCTTCCAGCTGAAATAGAGTTTAGTGTTCAGAAACAAAATATGTCAAAATGGGTGACAATCAGAAGTTGCTCTTTCAGACGGCTCGTTCAGAATAAAAATCGAAATAGTCTTGATGATAACAACTGCTTCAGACATCAGTCACTTGCCAACTGATCTTCATTTCGATGAAGTCTTCCGTTTATATTGTCAAGCAATTAAGAAAGTTACACGTAGCTTTCCTCGGTTTAAAAACACAAACTCGTGCATTTTTCAAACATAGTTAAAATAGCACGACTCAGAAGGACGAGTGTTGTTTGAAGTCTTTAAAAATCTCAGCAGTGCACGGTTTCAAATTACAAGAGAAATCATGCTATTACCAATCAATAATATTCAGAAAAAAGTAATACAATGTCAAAAAAGGTAGTTCAGTGCAAATTACTGAATTACCTTTCCTCGACATTGTGTAACCTTAAAATTACACTGCTCTTAGCCAGTCAAAATCGAGCGCTTTTTTCATGATTATTAGTAGTTTGATTAGTAAAATATTGAACAGCATAACAAAATTAGTTTCGCATGCTGCATAGAAAAGAATTACTGTTCCTCCTCATGCGCTTTAGATTGCAAGAAGCTAGGCCAATGATTTGAATGTCAAATTGTCAGTAGTGAGTTCATGATAGAATGAAAGACAAAAACTGAAAGAGACAATCTTACTGTTCAATCTGTAGTTAATACCCAACTCGGAAAGTAACCGTTTCCTGAAGTCTTGACTTAGTAAGTAAAGAACAATATCATAATAAAATCTTTGTTGGATTCAACTGCCCGAGGTAAAATATCTGGGGTTAGGAGAACTATTTGCTACTGCTTGAACTGATCACCCACGAAAGCTTGCAAAAGGCAAACCGAACAACTCAATATTTCTGAATTTAAAGATTGGCGTAGTTCTTTTCCTATTAAGTAATATCTTGGAATTAAGGGCCTACTGATGTCCCCAAAAGCCAAAAGAAGTTTTGTGCAAGCCTCAACGGCCGTCGCCCACCGGACTTTGGGGATTCCTCTCGAGGCTTTAAAATAGGCATGCAAACAGCGTCATTACAGGGGGGGGCTAAACCAGTGTGGCCCAGATCACGTTACCTTTATAAGGTCAAACACATGTTATTTTTCGCAAGAATAATCGCAACAACTATCTGGAAACAGATTAATTTTCCAGTGACACCAAGAGCTACTGCGGGCCCCGGGGGTGAGTTAGAGAACTTAGTTGACCCCTTCAAGCTGACAATTAATTTGACTAACCTCACTTACTATCGGGCGGAATGAAGCTTTGTGTTCTTTAACTTTCGGGATTTTTCACGAGACGTTAAATTTGCCCAATGCACTAACGTCTGACCGTATGAACTTCAGAAGTGAACTAAAGCAGTTCTGAATTGTTATAAATTTCAATGATTGAAAAAAAAAATTATAACTGTTCTTTTGCTAACAAGAAGTTTTAGAAGTTCTGACTTGATATCAATAAATATAGATAATACCAAGGTGAAGATTTTATAGCAAGTTTACTAGGGTGCACCGGATAGTGATTTTTACTATCCGGCCGGATACTCGATTTGCCGATTAAGGCTGGTTTCCATATCGTTGTATCTGTCGTATCTGTCGTGTCTGTCGTATGAAAAAAATTCATACGACAGATACAACTATATGGAAACCTCCCGTACAACCGCTCAATACGACAGAAACGACAGATACAACTTGTTGTATGAGATAGAATGGATTCTATCTCCTGCAACAGATACAACAGGAAATGGGCGTGATACGACAGCATTTTGTTAATGGAAACCATCGCATGCGACTCATACGACAAATGCAACAAAAATGTGTCCCAGAATGCACCTCTTTTGTTTTCAACATGGCGGCGGAGGTCGAAAGTGACGTTGAATGCTCGGTCGCCTCTTTCATGGAAGAACTTCAGCGCTATAAATGCCTTTACAACAAATTTTCGAAAGATTACAAGAAAAAACAAGTTAGAGATAACTGCTTGCTAGCATTGGGCAAGAAGTTTAATATGACGGCTGAAGAAGCGGATTAATTTAATGTTGATATACCCAGTCCCCCTCGGCTGTTGTTGTAGCAGAAGCAACAGATACGACAGATCCAACTTTAATGGAAACCCAAGATACACAACTGTCGTATGAGTTGCATCGAGTTGTGTTTGCGCTGCAGGGGGCTAGTTTCATACTACAGAAACGACAGATACGACAGATACAACGATATGGAAACCAGCCTTTAGTGAAAGAAAATCCGGCCGAATACCATAATATTCGATTCATAATTACGTTCATAAATAACCCATTTTCAGTTTTGTCCAAGGTTATTGCTCTCGTGCGTTACTGTTGGAGCTATACTGTGGAGACTGTCATTAGTTATTACACAAAAATTAATGCTGAATTGTCTTTATACTATATTAGAGACGTCACTTATTCCAAACAGCATTTGTACTAAATTTGTTATCACAGTGGCTCGATGTGATCTCTAACAAGGTTTACACTTAATATTAAAATAAATACAAATAGCGAGTGGAAGACGCAAACAGAGCCATTAAACAAAGTAATGGGGAAAATGTAGTTTTTTGAGGTTTCATATTCTCATTCCTGGCCCCAAACAAATAGGTAGAGAAAGAGTTAACGCTGCACGTTTGTCATAATTGGCGCAAGAATATATTCATACCATCCGGCATATCGCAATCTTCAGTTAATAATTGTTGATAGTTTTTGTTTATGGTGATTTAATGACAGAACTAGAAATTAACCAACAGCCATCTACTTTTGTCCCTTTTTGTTTTATCAGTCAGTGCATTTTTGTAGAAAACGGAATCGAATAAATATCCGGCAACCCGGCCGGATGCCAAATTGCGAAGTTTTTCACAATTCGACCGGATACTATATCTGGTGCATCCCTAAAAAATATCCTTTAGATATATCATGAGTTCCTCACATGTGAATATCTATGGATTGGACTATAATTTCGTGTTTTCTGAAAACTTTGTTTGAAGTAGTTATTTCTATATTAAATTGCCGGTTACTTACTTTACTACTCTAGCGCATTGACTTTCACTGTATTTCCTCTATTTTAGCCAGCAGATTCTATTTAGCCCCTCCCTTCTAATAAGCTCCCAATCCTGAAGTGCTGAAAAAAAATAAGCCCCCACGCTCTATTAAGTCCCCACTATATTATCATGGATGATATGTTGCGTTTCTCTTTTGACTTTTGCTAGTTTAGTTTCTAAACTTATTTACATTAGTCAATACATGCTCATATACAAAACCTTGAGATATTCTCCCTGTGGCACACACTGATAAGGCTAAGTAAAGATGCCCTTGTTATGAGTTTTTAAGAGATAAATTTCATGAAATTTTTTCTTCATGTTTCTCTGAGAATGATTCCGTAATGTAATAAATTTTTAAAAAACGTAAAAAATTTATTAAGCCCCCAGCCTCAGTTTCAGTGGCGGAATGGACTATGGTCAGGGTTACAGCAACTCCTAAGGGCCACCGACCTATAAGGTGCTCCCCGATGAATCTGTAAAGACAATTGAGAATTATAGTCTTGCAATGATCTACACTAAGTCTATATAAACGGAGGTGACGGGAGCCCCCCAACGAAAATCTCCTAAGGGTGCCCTGTAGCTCAGTTACGCCACTGCTCAGTTTAGCCACCTCTTCTAATTAGCCCCCAGTCCAGAAACGTTGAAAAAAAATAAGTTCCCTGAGGGCTTAATAGAGGAAATACTGTATTCACAATAAAGAACATTTGAGTGTCAGTGATTTCATAGTTATCTTTTTGTAGTTTGTTTTACTAGACAAGATTCATCATTACAAAAAATTGTAAATGCACCTTGAACTGACGTTCCACTCGTACTTGGTTCATGAGTTGCCTCTTTCGATGGTTGTTTCTCTTGAAACCGAAAAGCAACAATTAGTATTTTTCAACAATTTAGTCCTTACTATACCTCCATTTTTTAAAATTTTCCAATTCATCCTCTTGAATCGTTATTTTCTATCGTTATTTCAGACATTAACATATTTCTCATACAATTCAGTAGGACTAGGTTCGATGTTAAATTCGGGAATTAGAAGCTCTGTTTAGTTAGTAAAAGATTCCGTAAACGTGGTGGGTTATGTAGTCGTAATAAAATTGTTCAAGAAGTCAAAAAAAGGCTAAAACTGGCAAAAGAAAATGTCAAGAAATAAACTCATGTGGAAATATTCTTTGTCGTTTCAGTGCTTCTTGAGCTGTGTGGTTTATCAGAACATAAGCTTGCTAGGTTTTGACGACAATAAGCTACACAACTGAAGTTGAAGTAGTCTAAGTGGCTGTCTACCTGGAGAATTTCAGCCTGCGGATTCAAGAAATCCCTTAAGAAGTTATCTTGCGATTACATAACGAAATTTTCACCCAAGGCTAAGATAGTGTATTTTAAGCTCAATTAAACGGAATGAAATTTAGCCATGTAATCCGGCCCTCAATCCTCAATAAATCCAATGGTCTGCTCACTTTATACTTTTCCTGAATACAACTGCCAGAATGCCGTTTGGAATTTTGTAGTGCTGCTCCCATCGGTTCATATCCAAAATCGATTAATCGCTGTCAACAATCGATTAATATCGATTAATCGCATTGAATATATTAAATCATAACACGTCCACAGTGGTTTGTCACTTCAAAGAAAGGGGGATGTTTTAATGTTTTTAAAGTTTAAAAATTTTCCAGCAGAAAAACGCAAGAAAAAACTTATATGATGTAATTATAGAAATACAAAGAAATAGGCTAAGTAAAGAAATATACACTTTGATTGTCTACATATTGTTTTTGTTTAAAAAGAACAGTGCATCAACAACAGCTGGCTTAAGTGCTGCGCGCTTCTTCGAGACCACCAATCCGGCTTTACTGAAAATCTGCTTGCTTGGTACAGACGTCGGCGGAGCTGCTAATACTAAGGCGGCGAGGTTTCGTACGAGAGGATAACGTTTCTCGTTTTCTTTCAACCACTGTAATGGATCTTCCGTCAATCTTATTGTTGCCTCGCCGCGCAGTTGGTAGATCTCCTTCTCAACCTTTCTCTCGTGAAATTCCTCAGTTGGCTCCTGAGAGCTGTGAGCAGATTTTCCCAGCAATTCTTCCATGGCTACTTCTGATTTGGATTTTTTCTTTGGCGTTGGCGAGATCTCCGGCTCGGTTGTAACAGCAACGGCGCTGCTTGCAGGTAATGACGGCAATGGCATGTCTTTTACGGTCTGTGACGAAAAGTCCACCAATGCTTTCCGCTCTGCTTCGCTCAGGAATGACAGATCACGAAACCAGGGATCTATGAATGAAGCCAGCAGATAAAATGGAACCGCTTCGCAAGTAACTGTTTCTTCACCAGCAATATTCTAATTGTTGAGGAAGAATCTGTCACTCAACGACTGGACGAGTGTACCTCTAAAGGTCTGGCCTGGCGGAGCGGCCACTCTTCGTCGGCCATCGTTTATACGTTCGAATGTCATGGTATTTAATTGCTTTACTAAACTGGTGATAGCAGGCAGGACAACACCGGATGTTGTTCTGGACTGCGAACTAAAAAGAACAGTGGCCAGCTCTACCTTCCTAACAACAGAGACGATTTCATCAGCCAGTTTCCAAGATTCAGCAGGCATTTCTAAGACCCTTGCATCCTGTGGTTTTGTCAAAGATTGGTCAGACAGCACCGCAACAACTGGCCAGCGCAACAGCAACAGGCGTTCCAACATGTAAAATGTCGAGTTCCACTTGGTAGACACGTCCTGAATTAATCCCTTGCCATGATGTTCCGGCGCCAGCATCTCTTTAACTTTTGTGCTAAGACAATTTGTTGCCAGAGTGGACATTTTAAAGTGTCCCACTAGCTTCCTGGCTGCAGCAACCGTCTTTTCAAAGAGATTGTGGACTCCCTTTTTCATGGCATCTTCAATACACAGGTTCAAACTATGTGCAGCACAGCCGATATTGAAGGAATTGGGTCTCTCTTCTGTGCCATTGATCATGTTGCCAGCGAGGTTAATATTGGCAGCGTTGTCATGTATACAGGCAAACACTTGACGTTCAAGGCCAAATTCTTTCATAGTTTCGTTGATTTCAGCAGCCAAATTAACACCAGTATGACGACTAAGGCTTGCTCTTGTTGCGAGGACTTTACACACCATTTCCCATTTATGGAGGAAGTGCACGGCAGCAAAATAAGACATAAATTACCAGAGCAACTGGTGTTTCACTTGTGAGAGTTGTTTGGATCGAAATATTTATCTGTTGGAGAGTAAAGCGTTTTCGACCACGCGGGTGGATCAATCGGCGGCAAGATAGTCAGACCCTTCACATCGTTACAAGAACAGAAAACCAATTCAAAATTCAAATCTCCGACTTACCGGTTATTGTGCAATAACTATCCCGAGTCTTACTGGTCCAGCAATCAGTCGTAATGGAGACGTCAGAACATACGTTTTCCAGTTCATTCTTTAGAGCTTTTATTCCCTCGGTGTGACGAGGCATGATTAATTGACGAATCGTCTCTCTTTTCGGTATTTGGTAGGATGGCCATGCATGTTTAATGAGCTCACGGGAACCAGCATCTTTAACAATGCTAAATGGACGCAAGTCTTTAACATAGACGTTTGCAATACGATCAGTGATAGCTTTTGCTTTGGCTCCAGATAAGTCAATCTTCTTTTGAAAGAAACTTGAAACTGATGGACTACCAGCACTATTTGACGCGGTTGGTTGGTAAACGGTGGAGTGGCGTCTGGTGAGATGTTCTCGAAGATTTGTGGTGTTGCCATGTCGGCGAATAATTTCGTTGCAGTGTTTGGATTTCGCTGTTGTTTGATTCTGGACAACAAAATGGTCCCAAACATCGCTTCGACTTGGAGACATGAAGAAAGACAGCTGAGGCAAAGATTAAAAATCTGCGACAAAGGGCAACAGGAATTTGTCTTGATTCCCAACGTTGTGAAATTGACATCGTGGGATTAGTTATATCTGATTGGTCCGAGAGAACATTTGATTTCATCAGCTAATGAGAGTTTGCGAATTTTGACGATACTCTTAGGAATGTTGGGAAAACCGTACATTACACGTTATTTTCGATTTTGTTTCCATCATCGGTTTTCGCAATAACTCATTTTAATTGGCCTATCTTCAATTGACTGCAACGAGAGCGCGAGAATGCTATCTCTTCGCATTTTTTTTAATGCCAGAAACAAAGTTCAGTGAATATCATGCTGTGCGCGGTTGTTGTTGATGATCCGATTATTTTGAAGAATAATCGATTGCCGAAAAATAATCGATTAATCGATTAATATTTTGTTTTTAATATTTATTGACGCAATTGTCCTTCCATTCGCTTTGGCAATTCAATGTTTCCATGAAAATGAAGAAACCGTAAAGTATGCTAGTAGTTCTATTTAGCTGATGTAATAAGAGGAACCGCCTCTTCTGTTCAGACACTTATGATTTGTTTATGATTAGTACGATAAAGCGTCAGAGTTTTCTAGCTATGTTTTCAAGATGGCGCCGACTACCGTGAAGTAATCCAGGTGCACAAAAATTTGGCGAATGATACAGTTTAAAAGGGCGGTTACACGTGCAATTTTGTTCATTGTGATTATCATCCAGGTGTATGTAGTAATTCCAAGATAATTTGTTAAGCTTGATACTAGATCATAATTCAGTCCAGTTCGTCTTCGATGCTATCGTGAATTTAACACATACACCAAGACGACAATCGCGAGGCAAAGGAAATGCACGTGTAAACGAGCCTTAACGAGCAATTATCGACATTATTCACTCCATAAACACAAGCAGTAATTTCGGGACAAAGTGATACTGGCCAAAAATTCCTCAGACAAAACATAGGCATACTTTTGTCAGCATTATCATTAACGTTATTGACATCAGTTCAGATTCTGTTCACTTTACACGTAAACCAATTCAATTCTAGAAATCTGATAGTGAATCGTTGCTTGCCGTTATAATCGATGATCTCATTTTCAATTTCGTAATAAAAAAGTTACGTTCCATACTAGAATACTACGACTCAATCAATCACTTTCGTTCCGATCTCGCACCATTTACACCAAGATAACCGGCTCACGGCCTCAATAGCAGAAGCACTGCTTAATGTAGTGAAAGCTTAAAAGAACATTTCGTACAAGTTTTTTTACACAAACACATGAATTAAACACTTTATCGTGTATATCTCAGTCGCTATTTATTCATGGAAAAAGCGTTTTGAATGCGACATAATGAATATCATTACACTGTTATGATATTTATAGGAGCCATGGAAGCTGACTATTGGCTAATCCTAGTAGTTAATATTTCTCACTAACTTAAGCATATTTAAAAAAAGTAAAAGTGAGATTGTATCACTTTTGTCTTGCTCTGACTCAAATTTTGAGTTCACAAAATGCTATTTTTTCGAATCTGTTTCGTTTTATACGGTATTTTTTGAGGTTCTCAGCTGGTTGTGGGTTTTTCTCAAATTTTCCTCCAGAGTTTGCCCACCATAGACACTTCGTTGTGCCTCGTCATCTTCGCTAGACTAGGACGCCTGTTGCCACCACTGATGGAGAGCCTAACTTGTAGGACAGGAGAGGATTAAAGTCATTGTAAAAATGATCTCAGTAGGGTATTGTTTTTTCGTTGGCTGATGAATTTAGTAGGAAGCAGCTGTACGAAGCCTGGTTAGCTTATTTGGCCGGGAATTCTAATAATAATCTGAGAAAATGCATTGAAAGTTTCATTCACTCACTAGTCTGTTGATAACTATCCAATTCAAATAAAAATCTATCTACTGGATATAATTAATTTTATAATTTGCTCACAGTATGTTTTGTTTGGAACAATAATTTCTAGTTCACTGAAAAAGTTGATTTAAGTTGTCATTACCTAATTGAATTGGCAGTATTACTTTATTACTTAAGTAAATTATCTGTTACGTACATTAAAAATTGTCGTGGTTAGTGCTTCGTCAGTTGTCTCTTTATTATTTGTTTCTCAAGACAAGGCTTATTTTACATCAATTGACAAACTTACCTTGGACTAACGCACCACTCGTGCTTGGCTCACCACGTTCATAAGTTTCCTCGTCTGGAAGTTGCCTCTCTTGAAAAACAAGAGGCAATAATCAGTGATTTACAAAAATAAAAATCTTCACTGAATTGAATCAACTTTTAGTGGTTAAAAATTAAGATACTGTTGTTCGTAGGGAACGATGGTACGGGACAGTTGCGTACCAAGGTCCGCGCTGCTAGGGGAGCACGTCATCGAAGATGTACCGACAAGTTATATAAAACATGCTCTTGTAGACTACGTCACTACCGTGTCCATTAACTTCATGGACACTGTGGTGACGTAGTATTGTTACACGGATTGCATTCATGTACCATCTTCTTTTCTCTTCTTTTTTTCCAAATTGTCAAGTCTACAGTTCATTCTCCCGATGCCGTACGAAATGGAACCGTAACAAAAGCGAATGAAATAGGCTTTGCGTATTCACAATACCAGCGTAAAATGCCCTGGAATTCCAATCGTAACTGAAATTATTTGAATCATTATAAATGTTCTGAAGACTCTGGCCCACTGTAGTCCGTCTGTCAGGAAAGTGAGGTGATGTCGCAAAAGGGTTAACAAAAAACCAAATCAAAAGTTGACTCCGGTTCCTTTGCTGGTTTTCTTTCTTCAGCCTGTCGCATGTGCAGAATGTTCTGATTTACGTTTAAATACACGTTTACTCACTTTTGATTTGACCAATCCGATTTATTTTTAACTCCGTAATTAAAATTAAAACTGTTCTTAACTGCAAAATTTATGTAATTAATCGATGAGAAATATAGCATTTGTTTTGTACTACAACCCTGAAATGAAAATCCAAAAGTTGGACTAAGATGATAAAAATCCTAAATCCGCCATTGCATTAAGTAGATACAAGAAATACCGACTGGTGACTTTAAACGTTCTTTCCGGCGTAGTTCGCTACGCGTGTAACTTTATCAGTACGGCACATCGCTGAAATATAGTCGTGTTTACTAAAGGAATACCTGTGGAATATAATTGGTGGCACAACATCAATAACATCTCTGAGTTTAACTACAGTTTTGCGTAGTCACATACTGTTCATACAAATGCTATATTAAGGAGGGTTAACAATATCTTCTGGTAAACAATCTTCATATATTTTTAGGTGTTTTAAATCAACTCCGTGGTGTTATGGCAACGAGAAGACAGCTTCTAATATGCTTATTATATGCATAAAACTGACCTCAATTCAACATAGTAAACTCCATGTATTACAAAATTTTAAAATATCTATGATGAAATATTTTTCTTGATATCCAAAATTTTGATTACTTTAATTGTCTTATTTCAACTTTAAAATTTTCCTTTAGAGCAAAATATTGCGAAGATTTTCCGTGGAAGATTAGGTCGAACTCGCCTTAAGGCCCGTTTTAGACGGCGTACTTTTCATGCGCCGAACCTAATCCGCCAATTAAGCACGGCAGAGGCACGGCGTCTAAATCACTTAGGTTCGGCAAGCTTTTATTAGGTTTGACAGAGTTCGGCAGGCCTTGTCGCATAATGCGACACAAGAACGACATCGTTTTACACGCTGTACTTTTCATTAGCCCAACCTAACGCATAATTTAATTAAAATGCATGTTAACGCTTATTCGTTACCGAACAAGTAAAATAATAGTTTTCTCTGGCTTGGCAATTCTTTGTAAAGCAATGAGTAACCTACGGTTTCTTTGATTACGAACAATACTTTTTAACTGAAGAACTTTAATAACCATTGAACGATTTGCCATCTTGATTTTTCATGCCAAAATGGTATACTTGGTGTTAAATTTGAGTAACAGGACTACGCTAATTAGGAACCAACATTAAGTTCGCCGTTTAAATCAGCAGCCGCTCCTACATGGTACCGAATAGTATCATGTTCGGCACATGGAAAGTACACCGTCTAAAACGGCCCTAAGTTTAGTTGGTTATCGTACTCGAAGGTTGATAGTAATTAAGAGATTTGATCTAAAAGATACTGTCCCCAGTCGTGTGTTTTCAACCAGCTGAACCTCAACAACTAAGTAAAGTAGAATACGTGATATAAGATTACAACAGGCCAAACTAACTTATACAAGTAATCAACTATCTCTGTGAGATTGACTACTAAAAGTCAATAAAACCTTCAGGTATATTTTAGTTGGTAATTCTAAAGTTGGAAGAAGTCACTCTGTGATCTACATGCCACTTTATATATTGGTCCGCCATTTTGTGTGTTAAAAGGTTTCAGATTCTCAGGACAAATAACAACCCGTAGTTTGTCCTACGAACATGCCTCACCTGTTTCCAGTGTCTCACTGGATCTTTCTCCTAGAAATAAAAAAAGAAAATTAACTAATTTTAGAAAATCAAAACGTTTACTGTTCCCACATATTCCTCCAAAGCCATAAAGAAGTAACAATATTGTTCGTGTCATATTACTAGTGCAGTTTCCTTTGAGGAAGCACCCCCATATTCCCATTAACCTAAGTGTTAGGCCTGGTGAAGAACTTTTTGATAGACGTACTCATTCCGCATCACCATGGTTTAGACTGATAGTGACCATAGATCACACTTTTTAACGACAGACTCTACCATCCGTAATCTAAATATCATCTAAGTGTGTTGTTTCGCGACAATCTGAGCATGCTAAGAACTGTCCCTGCACCCGACAGTCTACAGAGACGATCTCCGCAGGGATGTGCCTCCATTTCTCAGTAGTTTAACTCTGCCGATCAGCAAATCATGAGCCTATAATCTTCCCGGAATATCTTCCTCAGCCAAATGACGCTGAGTAGTATCTTATAGTTGTTTTCGAAACTCTTTTGGTTATTGTACTTATTTGTTCGTGATTTTGCCGACTTTTCCCTTTTCAAGCATTTTTTGGCAAGAACTTTGCAAGCGTGCTTACGTGGGTTTTCGTCGAGGAATAAATACCATTTAAGGGCCACATGTCGAGTGCAGTTTCAACTTTCCGTTTGCAAATCCCAAAGAAATATATCAACTGATCTTCGTTCCTGAAGTAAATTAATGGTCGATTGAATTTCAGTAGGATGCTTGTTTATGGTGTACATTAAGATCTTCAAATGTTTATCTAACTGCAAAATTGGCACAGCTGTTAGCAGAAGGATGGCTTGTGGCAAATTAAATATTTAAGTTATGCTAAAAAGAGCAAGGTCAATGTAGGAATGTTTTAAGCCGAGGACGTCAGGAAAAAAATATCAAGCAACACTGCAGGAATTACCAAATAGTATCGACGAGGAAGAGGTTTTAAGGTAGCAGCCGTCATTAGAATTATCGTTCAGGCAAGCGATACGGAAATATTAAAGTAAAGGTAGTTTCACTGTTTTCTCTTCAAATTTAACCAACTTGAAGTAAACTCCTTTCCCATATATTCCTCTTAAGACTGCTATTATACAGTTCCTACTGGGTTAACTGGTCGAGAAGTTAAAAACTAGTAACGATCTCATTTTGTCAATTATGCATGTAAATGTAAGAGCGAGCTAACTTCTCGAATCGTGATATAATGCAAAGTACTACTCTTCTTAGAGATATAGGACTTCAAAAAAGTTACCAATTTTAAGGAATATAGAGTCATCGCTTAAAGTTTTCGACAAGATATCGAAATTAACCCATTAAAAGGCCAGGTTGCACCGGATAACACCAGACAATTTTACGAGTCAAAGGGACAAGCCGTGCCCCTTAACGAGTTAAAGGCTGATGGTCGTGTTAATATATGTAAATTTGTTATCATATGTAAATATTTTGCCGCCGAATATATAAATAGATATGATTACTGGGGCTCGGGGGTAAGACTATTTGTTCTTGACTGAAGTAGAGTTAAACGAACGCGCACAACGGACATTTTACCGGTATTATGTCGGTCCTTGGAACGAACAAGCCTGCAAAGTGCCTACGAAGAGCTCAAAGGCAACGCTAAACTACAACGCCAAGACAAATGCCGGTTGAAACTTCTCTCCCACTCGAGGAACACGACAGTAAATAGTCCGTTTAATATTCTAGTCAACTGTTTGGATTGGAACGAGTTTGCAATTTTCAACGAAGAAACAAGATGAGCCGGAGGTCAGAGAATATAGCTGAAAAATAAGAATTCAGCTCGGGGCTAAAAGCGGCTGAATCACAGAGACGCGAAGAGCCAAGACATCTTTCCTTAACACCACGTGTCTATAGGTTTACGTTGGAGAATAAATTCTCCTCGTTTGAAAGGGAATCAAATGCCTTTCGAAGAACAATCGATTATATCTATGCTGAAACTGTAGATAGGTTGAAGTTAGAGATAGCATTAACAACGCTGAAAGCTGTTAAAGTCGGATATGAGTCCACAGTCCACGACTTGGAGAGTCTATTCATGCAAGACAGATGGGGAGACTTTACAGAGACAGCAGATAGTGTGCGACAGAGGTAAAACTTTAATTGATCGCGCCATAAGTGCAATTCTGGAGGTGATGAATAAATTGGATAAAACAGGGTTACGGCAGAAAGAGACAACATCCCTTTATTCGGAGCATTCAAAGTCTTCGAAACGTTCACAATCCAACTAATCACGATCATGCAACCCTGATACAAGTTTAGCCAGAGCGAAAGCTTTCGTGGAACTCGCTGCGGCAAAAGAACAAGCTGAGTTCGACTTGTTTATCGCAGAGAAAGAAAGAGTTAGAAAGGAACGTGAAGCCAAAGACGAACTAAAGAGGTCAACTGAAAAGGCAAAGCACGATCACAACATAGCTGTCCTCAAGGTGAAGAAATTGGCAGCCGTAGCTAACGCCAAATTAGGTGTAATCGAACAAGCAGTCGGAGTTGAAGACCTTGCTATGACGTCACCCCTGAACAGTATGCACGAAGACTGTAATGAAAGAACTTGGAGGTGGTTAAGTGATCAACAGCAAGTCATCGCCGAAAAGATGAATGAGGAGTTGAAATAGTTACAAGAACAAGCGACCCCAGACCGTAAATAGTTTCTAATTGGTGATACCACTACGCACCACCGAAGCTCGGTCTTCCATGGAGGGGCAACAGGGCCTTACGACCAATATCGACGACACGAACCTGCGGACGTACAGCATTGTTTCAATGCAATCGTCGTCACAAACGAACGGTTGATGGAGAGCCTAGCAAGGCAGAATCTACTGAAATTCCATCCAGAGTTGTTTACCGGAGATGTAACAATGTTCCATCTCAGGAAAAGTGCATTTAAAGTATTGGTTTGCGACTTCGACATCTCTCCAGACCAAGAAACAAATTACTGGAGAACCACGAAGATTGGTCGACAACTTCCGAAAACGCCAACATAGGGATCCATCAAAACTACTAAAAAATGTGTGGACGGAACTGGAGGGACGTTTCGGCAATATGGCGGGCATAACCTGCGCATTATTGGAACAGCTGGATGAAAAAGCCATATTCGAAGAGAAGGATAAGGGAAAACTCCAAGAGTTTTCAGACCTTTGTTCAGGCGTGGATTACCAACTTGGCGAACTTCCGGGTCTAGCCTGTCTAAACTATCCAACAGCTATCCGGCCAATAGCACAGAAACTTCCTGCGTCATTACGTCGTAAGTGGGAAAAGACTGTCGTAAATTTCGCATTGGAAAACCACGATGCGTATCCGCGGTTTCATATCTTCGCTACAATGATTGATAGCAGGCAAAACTCATGAATCACCTAAATATTACAATTAGAGAGGTGCAAAATAAGAGATCCTTTCGCAGAGGGCAGTCCCAAGAAAGAATAGTCTTGAAGGGAAACACGGAGTCCGAAAAGAGAAGTCGTTGTCTGTTCCACTCTTGCAATGGTCACAAGTTAACGGAATGTAAGGCGTTCGCGCGGAAAACACTGGAAGACAAAATAGAATGGATAAGAGAGGCAAAACTGTGCTTTCGATGTCTATTAGATAAACATATTGCCAAAGATTGCAAGGCCGATATTAAATGCACCGAATGCGGTAGTAACCGGCATTCTAGTTTGTTACAACAGGAAAAGAGAGAAAACGTTGAGAAATCTTGTACCAAGCCAGGTAGCAAATTTCAATCAACCTGCACAGAAGTATGCAACGCAAGTAACGGAGGACTATCCTGCAGCAAGATCGTTTCAATGAACATCTTCCTTCAAAAAAGATCCGAAAACATCCAGTGTATGCGTTAATTGACGAGCAAAGTAACGCATCTATAATCACCCCAGTGTTAGCGGACAAGTTGAGAATAAAAGGAAAGAAGAAAAGGTATTTCTTGTCGACTTGCAGTGGTTCGAAAGGAGTGATATACAAACACCGAGTTTCCGGGCTGACCGCGAAATCCTTAGGCGGAAAACTGGTGACATTACCCACCTGTATTGAGTGTGACAACATTCCTGAGGACAAGCGAGAGATCCCAACATCTGAGATAGTTGAGAAATTCATCCACCTCCGAGGAATAGCAAGCGAGATTCCGGCCTTTGACCCAGAAGCAGAGATATGCTTATTGATTGTTCGCGATGCTCCAGAACTTTTGAAGGTTAGATCTTCCATAAATGGTCCAAAGGGTGCCCCGTGGGCCCAAAAACTGCTGTTCGGATGGACGATGTGTGAACAAATATGCCTGGAACGCTTAAGCGGAGCTGTACACATTTCAACCAATCGCATTACTATCCACCAACCTCGAGGTTATCCTTTGAGCGATGAACATTGTCAACTTACAAAATCAGTCGAACCGCACCGTTCCAGATTCTAAAATCCTACGTGCCACAAATTCATTCCATACCCGTACAAGTTCGGGATCAATAAAAACTACGGAGATAAGAGGGATTCAAATGACATCTACCGTATTACTATCTTTGATAATGAAACTACGACATCCATCGAACACAAACGTTTCATAGAGATTATGGAAATGATCTTTCTTAGAGAACTAGGAAATTAGGAATTGCCTCAATTGTCCAGCAAGACGACAACGTCGAGGTAAACAAGATTTGATACCTACCGCACTTCGATATATACCACACAAAAACCCACCCAGATTCGAGTGGTCTTTGATTCATCAGCTGTGTAGAAAGGAACCTTTCTAAACAAAGAACTCCTTTTTGGACAGGACGTCTTCAACAACCTGCACGGGATATTGATTCGCTTCAGTCAAGAAACGATCGGAGTCACATGTGATATGGAGCAAATGTTTCATTGTTTCTGTCACCCCGAATCATAGGGATGTATTACGTTCTCATTGGTTTAAAGATAACAACCCAACTAAAGAAATAGTGGGATATCACATGACCGTCCACCTGTTTGGAAATACGTGTTGTCCAGCAATCGCAACCTTTGGCTTGAGGACAACTGCTGAAGATGGCGAGGAGAGTTTTGGAAAATTGGCTAAAGAGTTCGTACACAACGATTTCTATGTAGACAACGGATTGATCTCTCGTTCCACTCTACAAGAAGTGGTAGAACTTGTGAGAAACACCCAAGCCATGCTTGCTGCAGCTAACATTCGTCTCCACAAAATCGTGTCAAACTCAGTAGAAGTTATCACTGCACTACCGAAACAAGACCGTGTACCCAAACTCAGGTAACTCGACTTGAATGCAGACTCTCTACCAACGCAACGCTCGTTGGGAGTGTGTTGGAACTTGGAGAAAGATGCGTTTACATTACGAGTATCGCTACCGAACAAATCTTACACGCGTCGAGGAGTGTTGGCTATCGTTAATTCAGTTTACGACCCGCTTGGGTTTGTACCGCTAGTCATACAGAAAGGAAGAATATTATTGCGCAAATTGGTTGCTATGGGAAACCAGAAATGCACAAAGGAACCATCCCTCAGCTGGGATGATCCGCTTTCCGAAAGCCTAAGTAGAGGATAGCAGTGTTGGAGAGATTCTATCATTAACTTAGAGAATGTCTTCATCCCTAGATGTTACCATGGAATAGAGTTTGGTCAAATCACCAGATCAGAGTTACATGCATTCTCAGATGCCAGCCAAGAAGCAATTGGTACCGTTGTTTACCTGAAGCAAATTAATTGCAAGAAAGAAATCAGCATATCAATCACCTGTGCTAAAGCAAAACTTGGACCAAGACAGCCAACGACTATTCCTAGACTAGAGTTATGCACTACTGTCCTGTCGACACAGGCGGTCAAACACATTCTTACGGAGTTGAGGATCCCCATAAATGAAGTTACCAACTTCACAGACTCCAAAGTAGTCTTGGGTTACATACAGAATGAAAGTCGGCGATTCTAAGTCTAAGTCACCAATCGGATTCAGATTATTCGAGGACTTTCCGATTCAACCCAATGGAAATATATGGATACGCATTGCAATCCAGCTTACCTTGCTACTAGAGGTTAAACTGTTAAAAACCTTGCACGCGGACGATGGTTTGAAGGACCAGAATTTTTAGGCAAAAGAGAGTCGCAAACAGACATCCAGCAAATGGAATTTGGCATACAGAGCGACGACCTCGAGATACGACCATAAATCACCACGCACACCACACAATTATGCTTCAGAAAGGGTCTAAATGCGGAAAGATTTAAACGCTTTTCAAGTTATTCTAGCCTCCGTCGAGCACTTACGAACTTAATTGTTATGGTTCGAGAATGGAAGGAAAGGAAGACGCAAGTAACAAAAAACAATGGCAACATTGTTTCACACCGTCAGTCGTTGGGTCAATCGCAAGGATGTAAGCTTCCGAGACTGCCATCACCAGAAGAACTGGGACAATCTGGACTGATCATGATAAAAGCAGTCCAAAAGGAAAACTTCGACAGTGAAATCGAGATACTTCGCAAACCAATGTCTGAAGAAAAGGGATGTCATTAGACTGCGAGCGTCGGAGTATTAAAAAGATCAAGCGTGTATCGCCTTGACTCCTTCCTAGATTAGGATAGAGTTCTCCGAGTCGGGGGACGACTTCGTCGCTCAAATCAAGAATTTGTGGAAAAACACCATACAATCTTACCTAAGAAACATCATCTTTCCAGTCTAGTGATTCACCACTATCACGACAAAGTACATCACCAAGGACGGTTGATCACCCTTGGCGCAGTACGAACGGCTGGATTTTGGATAATCGGAGCCAGTCGTATGGTGGCAAAGATACTGAATAACTGCGTTTCATGTACAAAACTACGAGGGAACTTCCTAACTCAGCATATGGCAGACTTGCCATCTGAAAGAACAGAGGCTTCTCCTCCATTTACCAATGTTGGGTTCGACGTTTTTGTACCATGGACCATTCACACCAAACGAACGAGAGGAGGAACAGTAAATTCTAAACGCTTGGGACTAGTCTTCACGTGTCTAAATAGCCGTGCAATCCATATTGAAGTCCTAGAAGCAATGGACTCCAGCTCATTCATCTGCGCCTTACGACGCCTTTTGTCTATTCGGGGTCGCGTTTCTAAACTATGGTGCGACTGTGGCACAAACAGTGGGGGTATAAGCACAGGTTCTGGCTCATTTTATATATTCTAGGACAAAATTTGTTAAAGATATTTCATCACATGTAAATCACATGATCAGTTCACAAAAAAAATTTCATAAGGATTTTTACCTTAAAAAATTTCGACATGAAGTTGCTTTTAAAAGAGAAATATATATATATATATATATATATAACAAAGTAACAACGTCAAACTTAATTCTAAACGAACAAGTACCAAACATTGCAGTACCAATACTGAAACCAACAAAATACAAAACACCTTTACCCACCGAGCACAGCGAGCCAGACCAAGGATGGTTAGATTAGATTAAGGGCTTTGTTCCGAGTCTGTTTAGAAAGTTAGAACAAGAGAACCAACCAAAGAGTGATGATCAAGGATGGTTAGATTGGATGAAGAGTTTCATTCCAGATCTGTTTGATAAACAACAACCCAACTTTAAGTTAGTTCTTGAGAAAACCTCTTTGAACAAAGCTACTAACAAGTATGTTATAAACGAAACAGGGGGTTATGATCCTATAACTTTATTAAACATAGTGAAAAAACTAACACTTAGTAAGTTGAGAGAGAATCCACAGACTAAGGTACGCATTAGTATTTTATGTACAATGGTTAAATCAAACCCTGCTTCTGGTGAGGAGACTAGAGATAATGCACACTTCAGCTCTAGACAGAAGATCTATGAGGGAATGGATCTTGAAGAAGAATATCAAGATATTATTGATAAAATACTTGAATCATTCGCATTGTATCAGAAGAATGGGAGTGGTTGGAGGTTTGAGGCAATTAATAAGTTAGAGTTAAATATTAGTAAGAATAACCCTATTAACGGATCATCCTACATTCCTTTGCCAAAGAAGTTAAGTGTAAAGACAGCAATCATTAATATGAAGAATGATGATCAACAATGTTTCAAGTGGCGTATTGCTAGAGCATGTAATCCAGTGGGGAAAAAAATTCAGAAATAATAACAAAAATCTTACGGAAACAAGTTGAGGAACTGAACTGGAAGGGAGTAAATTTTCCTACTTCATTTTCAGACATAGACAGGTTTGAGAAGAACAACAAGATGCCAGTAGTTTTGTTAGGTTATGATGATGAAGATGAGATTAGTATTCTAAGAGTACCCAAAGAAAAGAATAAGAAAGCAGTTAGCCTTTTATTAATTAAAGATAAAGATGGAAACAAACACTATTGTTTAGTTAAAAATCTTAGCAAATTACTATCATCTTAAGTAAGTAAAGGTGAAAGAAAAAGACACTTTTGTGACTACTGTTTAAATAGTTTCAACATCGAGATATCCTTCAGTAATCATATGGAGTAGTGTTTGACACATGATTATGTAAAGACTGAATTTCCAGAGAAGGGAGAGAAAGACATTCTAAAATTCATTAATTATGAAAGAATGTATAAAGTAGCATGAAGAACCTTGGTTAGAGAAATATACAACTCTAAACACCAAACTACGAACGAAGGCGAAGAACGACTTTGAGAAAGACTTTTTTAAATTAATGAACAACTCTGTATTTGGTAAAACTATGGAGAACCTTAGAAATACGGTTGATATAAAACTAGTTACAAGAGAGGAAAAAGCATTAAAACTATTTGCAAAACCTACGTATGTTTCTAGCATTATTTTTTCAGAAAAATTGATAGCAGTTCATATGAAGAAAACAAAACTAAAGTTGAACAAACCTATTTACTTAGGGATGAGCATTCTAGACTTAAGCAAGACATTGATGTACAACTTCCACTACAACTACATCAAACCAAAGTATGACGACAAGGCGAAGTTACTTTTTACTAATACAGATTCACTTGCTTATGAGATTGAGACAGAGGATTTCTACAAAGATATAACTCCCGATGTAGAAGTTATGTTTGATACCAGCAGCTATCCTAAGGTACACGAGTCTGGAATTCCTACTGGAAAGAACAAGAAGGTTCTAGGGTTGTTCAAGGATGTATGTGGAGGAAAGCTAACAGAGGAATTCGTTGGACTTAGAGCAAAGTTGTACTCGTACAAGATCAATGATAAGGAAGAGAAGAACTTTAAGGGTGTTAAGAAGAATGTGATAAATAAGAAAATTTGTCATAAAGACTTCAAAGACTGTTTGTTTAACGGAATTCCGCAGATGAGGATGATGAATGTAATTAATCACAGAAAACATGAGTTATTTACCGAACAGATTAATAAGAAAGCCCTATCTGTAGATGATGACAAGAGAATTATCCTAGAAGACAAAGTTAGTACAATAGCAATAGGTCACTATAAGTTATGAAAGATTTCTTAGTTTAAAAAAAATTAAGAAATCTACAAGCGGCTGCTGTGTATAAAGTATGTGTTTTCATAAATATAATATCACCATTATTTTTCTTTAGTTGATAAGATATAGAACCAGGATTTTTTCCAGTTACTTTTGCAACTTTCTAGATACTTGTAAACTCTTGTTTTTCTGCAGTCTTTTTATTTACAAGAGTTATTGCTACAGCATTGTTTATCACTCCTCTACAGGATCGTTCGTACTTTTCACTTGTTGGAATTGGTTCCATTCCCAACACTTTGCACAACTCTGATTTATTAAGAGACGATCTATATTTATCTTTTGCTTCTTTTGCAAGCTTTCTTAGTACACTGACTGATGTCATTTTAAAGTTTATTTACTTTATTATATAATTTTCTTTAAATTTAAATTATTTTGTAAAGTACCCAACAACCACCGAGTCCAATAAGTGAGACAAGAACCAGTTGGTATTCTTTCATTTCGTCTGAAGGTTTGTAGTAATCCTCTAGTTTTGGTTCTATTGTAATTTTTCTGAGTTCTTCTAAAGCGCGATTCGTGTCGTTTGTGTCTGCATTCGCATCAGAAGTTTGTTGTCTAAGCATTTCTATCTTTTCCTTTTTATCCACTTGTTCCTCGTACCACTTCTCTTTTGCTTTCAATAATTTTTCCATTGCTTCATTATGTCTTTTTATTTCTATTTCATGTCCACTATGATTGAGTTTGCTAAATAGGAATCCAGCTCCTGCAAATGCAACAGAGTTGAATACTCCCACAGCTATTATGCTTGCCATCCTTTATTAACTGACGACCATTTCATCGTCCGGCGAATGGATCAGTAGGCAGCCATTTCTTCGACTTCATGTATTTTACTCCAACCGTTCCTGCTCCTACAGCAGTTGCCAATTTTAGAGTTCCTTTCACAGTAGTAGGTGTTCCTAGTTGTTCGCCGATGGCTTTCTTTGATACCATTGAAACTGCTACAGCTCCGATTGTGATGAGAGTAGCGTTGCAGAGTTCATCCATCAAGTTTTTATTTTCTGCACTCATTATTTATTATATGTAGTAAAAACGCACTCAATCAAAACTATCTAGTTTTGTGTTCACGGCGCTCACCGTCTTCGCTGCGCTCGCTGCGTTCGTTGTGTTCACGGCATTCACGGTGCTCACCGTTTTCACTGCGCTCGCTTCGTTCGCTTCTCTTCTATCACGTTTTTATGCAAAGTAGAGTCCACCAACTGCAGCGACAAGTCTTACACCTCCAATGATATATTTGTACTCGGTGCTGATACAACATTCTTTTGTCTCTGAGTTCGCTGAGCTCGGTTCGCTCGCTCTTGCTTTTCTTTCCTTTGCTTCTCTTGATATTGCAGCAAGTCTTTTTCCTGCTTCTACTTTCCTAGGATCTTTTATTTTCTCACTCTTTTCATCTTTCATGATCTTTGGTGTACTTTGAACAGGATGTTAATCACTCATTTATTTTATATGTACTTTTACTTAGTCTACTTGAAATTTACTCGAATTTTACTTGAAAGTTACTTGTCAGCAAGTCTAAGTACAATCTAAGTAAAATCTAAGTTACTTGAAAGTTACTTGAAAGTTACTTGAAATTTACTTGAAAGTTACTTGAAAGTTACTTGAAAGTTACTTGAAAGTTACTTGAAAGTTACTTGAAAGCTACTTGTAAGCAAGTCTAAGTAAAATCTAAGTAAAATCTAAGTTACTTGAAAGTTAGTTGAAACCTACTTGAAAAAATAAAGAGTGATGACGGATTTATTTGAAAATATACAAGTAAAAAAACAAAGTGTATGCAATCACAAAACTACAGTTGTTGAAGATATTGTGATTTTTTGTGTATCATGTGGTGAGGAAATTCATAGAGTAATATCAACAGGAAAAGATTATTCAGAAGGAATTGTATATCGGTCTGAGTATGATAGAACCAAAATATTCATTAAATTCCTAGATAAGTGTGCTGTTGACACTGCAGGTGCTCGTATGGA
Organism: Heliopora coerulea; assembly: GCA_030142905.1. Taxonomy (NCBI): domain Eukaryota; kingdom Metazoa; phylum Cnidaria; class Anthozoa; order Scleralcyonacea; family Helioporidae; genus Heliopora; species Heliopora coerulea. The sequence continues at coordinate 178,973 of JASJOG010000120.1, read as the reverse complement.
AATTATACATGACTTTGAGATTATCTCAGTATATTATGGTAATAGTAAGAGATTCATGAACCTAAACTTTGTGCTGTATCAGTTATGCAAGAAGAATGGTGTTGATGTTGACAAGTCAAAGTTTAAGTTACCAAAGTCTAAGAAATCTCGTGAGAAACATGAAAATGTTTGTCAAGAGATTTTTAGGAAATTAGGCTGGAATTATTTTAGTTTACTTTGATTCATACTTCGCAAAGGGACTATCAATCGAAGGACAGGAGTCAGTCACTACATCATCCAGAAATCTTACTTCATACATGAATATCTTTTCATCTGAAGGAATCCCTCTCACCGAACTTCTAATCTGAGTAAGTACCTTCTCATAACTTGTGTAGGCAAACTTACACCTCTCTGCTTTGTTGGATACATCAGAGTTAGTCATATTCCTTTGATCATAACACCAGTGCCTGTTAAAACACCAAGTACGATAGGATTCAAGGTAACACCACCCACTATAGCTTGTATAGAAGTTAAACCAATACTTGACTTATTTGCAACTAGTACTATTTTTTTCAATCTCTTATATTTCCACTTGTAATACACAGCTTGCTTGTGGTAGTAGAAGTAGAGATTAAAAAGGTTTTGTTTTTCATCTGTTGATATATCTTTTGAAATATGATTGAATTTAATACACGAGCGTCTGGTGACAGTTCTATTCGAAATTTTTATTATTATTTTAATAAAAAATTTTTTGAACTTAGAAATTACAACAAATACTTTGATAAAAAAATTCCACCAATTACTGATCCAGCAAAAACAACCTGTAGCGTCGATAACGCGCTGTCTTTGAGCTTTGGACGTGGTGTAACAGGACTAACTAGCAACGCTTTGTGTGTAGTTACTGGACTGTCATCCAAACTATCCAAATGAGTTGTTATTACTGAATCCTGAAGCATCTTTTTTGGTTGAGCACGATCGTTACTTATCGTTCCACAATAATTTATATTCTTATTTAACCCAAATTTCATGTTTTTCGATGCTACACGAAGCATGTTATTATTTCCTGGAACTGGGGTTTTTTGAATTATCATGCTTGAGGGTAATAACCATAAACTAGGTGAAATTGCGATAATTACACTATTAGTATATGGTTATGGATTGGGAGAGTTTTCTCTACCTGCTCTAAAACCAAAATTAATTACCTGCTCTAAAACCAAAAAATAAGCGGAATATTATAAGCATTTTGATTATATATTTCTAATCTGTTCAACTTTTGAATGGAATAAAACCTATGAGAAGTTGAAGTATGACAAAGATGAAGACTACATTGCAATACCATGTGATCAAGATGATGCTGAGTTCTATCTAAAATTTGTGGTTGATTATGTTGTTGGAAGAAATAGTTTAATCATTCTCGATGATTGTGCTAACGGAAAGTGCGTGAAAATAGAACTAGCGAACTTGTAAAACTCGCATTCTTAGCACGACACTTCAATGTGAGCACTATAGTCATCACCCAACAGCTAACATCTATCACAAAACCTTACAGGGAAAATTTTTTAAAACTAGTGACTTTTTACAATCCAAACAAAAAAGAAATGAATGAAATAATAGAAGAATATTTAGATGTCTCAGATAAAAAAGAGATTAATGAAATAAAAATATTCTAAAAACTAAAAAATATTCCAGATTGGAAATTAATCTAAGATATCCTTAAGGATACAAAATTGGATGAGCGAACGTGTTCACTTTTTTCTTCTTAGAATAAATGTTAATGGAAAATACTGAAGTTCCTTCAACTAGTTCACCTATTGACAATGTTAACGAAGATGTTGAAAGAAAAAGAGCAGAACTGATCAAAGTATCTGAAGATGGGGAAATAGAACAGTTTGTAAAAGTCATAATAAAAGCTTCGAAAAAAACAATCAACAAAATCTACGCAGAGTACGAAGCAAAACAAGCTGACAAAGCAAAGTCTTTCCTAACAGACATGCTAATCAGTAGATTCTCTGATCTCTTGGGGGGATTAGATCCTATCGAGAGCAGTGAGGAATTGGGTAAGGAACTCAGGGCTGACAAACTCTTAAGAAGAGACGTAAAATCTATCGTTGAAAAATTCACACCATTCCTACCATTCCTAGGAATCATTATTGGTGGAGCAACAGTTGGTAAACATGTAATCAAACACAAAAGTTTTGATGATAATAATGATAATAATAATGGTGAAGAGCTACACGAATAAATTTTCATAGCCCGAAAAAGAATATGAAAATTTTGTTACTCAGTAGGGTTGTGATCAATGTTATACCATTTTTCACAAAAAAGTTTATGATACATCAAAATATTTTTTTTCCTCCATAATTCCTTTTCGAAACACAATCAATGCAATATCTCCTTTAAACTTACCACTTCCAACCAAAGTCATACCGATAGTATAGAATATAGTTGTATTATGAAAATCCAAAGCTCCAATTTCCATTTTATTATTATTTATTCTTACACCTGATGAAGCAAAATTTGTTAATTTCACCCTGTTACAGTAAACAAAACTTTTATTAGTTCGTGATGAACTATCATCAACTCAATGTACGGATAAACTACACCATTTGTTCAGTAAGCCTGCCTTGGCCTTGTTTTTGTATGGTGCAACAGCATCATTAGCAACACCTATTCTCATAAATGTAGTTTCAGAATCTGAAGTAACAAGATCTTCAAGTGATTAGAACCCAACAAAACGGTAGTTTTGTATGAAAAAACAAATTTTTAACCAATTTATGCTTCCATCATAACCTCTCAAATCTGTTAACCACGAAAAAGTTTGTTATGTTTGGTGTCCCAGATGATGGACTCAAATCTATGTCTGAAATAAAAACTTGTTTGCCATTGAATTCTATGAAATATCTGTTATTCACTCTGTTTTTGTACAAAGTTTGGGTCTTATGCTATCATTACCTTAAGCAGTATCATTTTGAGATAATGATTGATCATAAAGATTAGACATTTTTCTGGTGGTTTCATTGAAAGAAAGTTTGTTGTTATTTGCTCTGTCCATCTTGTAAAATCCTGTTGATTCTTTAAGTTCATTTAAAATGATTGTTTCCAAAAGTGAACTGTTTATGTTATTCATGTTTATAATATCATATTTGTTGACTGGATTATTTTTTATAATTGCTTTGTTCAGAATGAGCTCTCCAGTGATTTGTCCTCCTTCCTTGGTTAGATAATCTTTATTGTTGTTATCATCGTCATCATCACGATAACCATAAAATAGACTCGTCTCTTTATTATTACATTTTTATAATTCTCACCAACCATCTGGTATGGATTCTTCTTCTCCTGAGCAAAACAGACAAACCATACCATAATTCACTGGCATGGGCTCTTTTTTTCCAATTTGTACACATGTCGGACAAACTGTGCCATAATTGACTGATATGAGTTCTTTTTTTTCTGCGCATGTTGGACAAACTATGCTATAGTTCACTAAATATTTTAAACAATCATGACATTTTGAGTTTTTCAACCAAACTAAATATTGTTGATAATTCAACGAAAAAACATTTTGTCTAGTACTTTTAGAACCTTTAGAACTTTTAGATCCTTTTTCGTCGCTCATTGTTCCTTTATTATATTTGTATTTTTCTCTTTTAAAAGCAATTTCATGTTGAAATTCCTTAAGGTAAAAATCCTTATGAAATTTTTTTGTGAACTGATCATGTGATTACATGTGATGAAATATCTTTAACAAATTTTTTCCTAGAATATATAAAATGAGCCATAACCTGTGCTTATACCCCTACTGCAAACTTCATCAGAGGGAAGTCGGAGCTGGACGAGGCATGAAGAGAAGCACAGTTAAAGAAAGTCGAGAAATGGGTTACAGAGCAAGATTGCGAATGGCTATTCAATCCACGCTACGCGTCATATCTTGGGACAGCATGGGAATGACAAATCGCAACAATACGGCGCTTCCTAGATGCTATGATGCTCAACATCGGACCCTCTCAACTCACACACAAGCTTCTAGCAACTTCTCATGGCCGAGGTAACTGGAATAGTCAATGCCCCGACTTATCGCCCCTATATCGATGGATATCGACTAACCACAGCCCTTGACGCTCACCATGTTATTAACAATGAAAACGAAACCACTTCTTCCCCCGCCCAGTGTGTTCGTCCATGAAGATTTGTATTCAAGACGATATTAGAAGAGAGCACAATATCTGCCCAATCAATTCTGGATCCGGTGGAGAAATGAATATCTTCAAATGCTCCAGCCAATTTCGAAATGGAACGAACGTCATCTCGACCTTAAAGTTGGTGATATCGTCCTCATAAGAGGTGATGCACATCGAAATCAATGGCCAATGAGAAGAGTGGTAGAAGCTATTAAAAGTTAAGACGACGAAGTTCGCCAAGCAAGAATTTCCATATGGAAAGATCGGGACAACAAAACCTATTTACGACCTATCTATGAGCTTGTTCTCCTTATGCGTTCGAAAATGCATTCCAATGAAGGTGATACCTCACAGAGCAATACGTAGCAAGACCTTCAGTCTTGGGATAGGAGTGTCGTGTTAATATATGTAAATTTGTTAACATATGTAAATATTCTGCCGCCGAATATATAAATAGATATGATTGCTGGGGTTCGGGGGTAAGACTATTTGTTCTTGAGTGAAGTAGAGCTCAACGAACACGCACAACGGACTTTTTACCGGAATTATCTAAGTCTTTGAAATGAACAAGCCTGCAAAGTGCCTAGGAGGAGCTCAAAGACAACGCTAAACTACAACGTCAAGACAAATGCCGGTTGAAACTTCGCTCCCACTCGGGGGACGCGAATCTGATATTCCATCCAGTGTAGGAAGTCGAGCGGTCGACAATTCTACTGTAAAGAAATTGATATGAAGTCAACTTTTCCGCTCGACATTTTTCGTCAGCCAATATTAATGAATCGACACAAAGAACTACGTTACCCACATCACTTTTTACACCCAGTGGAAATCAGTCTTAAGTTGCGACTCTACTTAACTCTTTTCGGTCCCTACCCGACATTTTGATTTTACTCAGGCCAACGCAGTTTCATTTTACTCTGCTAACGTCAGACAATTTGACTATGGCTAACTCCAGACGATTTTTCTTGTTAAGGGATGACGTCTAGGACCGTGAAGGGTTAAGAATACATCAATTAAAATAGGTAACTTATTTGGAGTCCTATATCTACACCTTCTGACTGGCATGTGATGTATCGGCCACGGCAGTTGTTGTTGGCTTGTTGTTCAGTAAAAAACAACAGTTTTTACGATTTGGTGACGCCTATATCTCCAGATCCACCTTTACAGCTACTATTCAACATAGCACTCATGGTAGCAGCTCGCCTCGACATCGCTGAAAACGTTGCATATACATCGCTTGCTTTTTCATGAATTTGCATTTATATTTGTCATTCTTTTTCAATTAAAATGACTGCAATTACTTGTTTTCTTTTGATTTTCCTATAATAGACCATCTTCATAATTCTCTCAATCGTGTTTAAAGAAGAACTTATAATGGGATGAGCGACAAACTACAGAGATGAATTTCTATTTTGTGTTACCAGATAGGTAAGAATTTATAAATTAATGCACAAATACAACAATCATCCCAAAAACCTAACTTCAAATAAACAAAAATACTTACTTTCGTCACTGTGTTCATTCTCAGGATACTCAGGATCCTCAGAGTCTGACATATCTGCGTAACTATAATCTGTTAATAAAAGAAAAGCAACAATAAACTTTCGTTCCCTACGTAATTTAACGTGTTTAAGCTATTTAGTGCCAATATGGTACATTGACTTCCTGTCACTTGGCCTACTGAACACTGATCACAAAATTAAATAAGTAAAGAGAGAAACTCCAAGTTTTATTCGGTCTTCTTCATTAATACAGCCTGAATTATGCCAAACGTTAATCCGTTTCCCCATCATACCGATGCAGATGAGGATACAGCTAAAATCGAGACAACTGTAAATGACAGCAGTATCACCATGAGTGCGATCACCGGCATGCATGGGAATACCAAGCCTGCGAAAGCAGAGCAATCGGATCCAGTGGCGCAGCTAGGAGGAGACTGGGAGGCCTGTGCTCCCCAAAATTTTCAGTTACTCACCTTTAAGTTCTCATGTACTGACAATTTTTGTCACCACCAAGCCCAAGAAGGTAAACTTTGTCGATTTTGCAGGCATGCGGATGATACGGTCACAGTGAGGGTTATTGCTTCTATGCAGTTCTGATTATGTCTCATGTTTTCACATGAACTTTATAAAATCAACATTGCAGAGGTCACAGGTAGTTTAATTTCTCCCAAAATTCGAGTCCTTCCCCTGCATTCTGCAGTACAGGTTTCACCTCATCTCAAACGTTGAATTTCTGCCGTGCCAAGTATTTAAATTATTTAATCTATATGTGTTATTTGTCCAGGGGCGGATCTAGGGTAGTTTCCGTAGTTTCCGGAAACTACTAAAGATTTGGGAATTATTTTTTAAATCAGCACAATTTAAAATAGTTTGCAAAATATCTTTTTAAAATACCATATTCCTAGCCGTTTTAAGTGCGCTATTTTCAAAAATTTTCGCAAATATTTGTGTTTGTTCACGAGCTCGACTCATTTTCTTGCTGGGAATTCTATCTTTCCTTGAAGAAATGTCTTCAATCTATCGAAATCTGGAAACTACTAAGTGGAAGGCTGGAAACTACTTGGAAACCATTTTGGAAACTACTGAGCGATCTTATGTATATTGAGATCAGTGGTTGGAAACTACTGAGCTCGGTCGCTGGTTGGCCGGAAACTACTGAGGAAACTACAGAGAAAAGTATAAAAAGCCAAGCCTACCCCCCTTAGGTCCCTCTGTTTCGTTAGACCAGTCCTTCTCAAATAGTGGGGCGCGCCCCCCTGGGGGTGCGCTGCGACGCCAGGGGGGCGCGTGTTAATAATAATGTTAATAAAAACAATGTTAATATAGTTATTCTTTGTTGTAAGTGGAACTATATTTATTTCTTTTTTATCTTCTTTAATGTTAATAAGGATACAATGTTATGCAGAGGTGTACTATAAAAATTTTATAGAAAAATGATACTATTTATAGTCGCGGCGGAGAGTGGGGGGCGTGAATTGTTTTCTTCGTAGGGGGGCGTAACAGAAAATAATTGAGAATCACTGCGTTAGACGTTCTATAACAGTCGTTTGAAACAGAACACTATTTGATAAGTGTAATTTCACTCATTTGCTTTGATCTACGATCGAATTCAGAAGAATACAAGTGATTTTTCTGAAATTTCATTGGATTTACGCTTGGTTTAACAGATTGTTTTTGCATGAATATTAATTTATTCTGCGTTTCAATTCCACGCTTGAGTGGAAATGGCATTAGTTCGAGTTCCTCGTGGTCAGCCGATATTTTCCAAGGAAGATTGCTCTTGCTTTGATATTGGTGTGGTACTTAACGATGTCAGAACGTTTTCTGATGCTGAAAAGCTTCAATTCATTGAAAATGTATGGAGTCCTCGTAACGATCGCTTATTTGAATTCCCGTCTACTGTAGAATCGGGAAAATCGCGAAAATTTCAACGGTCGTGGCTACAAAAATACTCTTGGTTGGCTTACTCAAAGTTAGACGGCGCTTTTTGTTTACCGTGCGTAATGTTTGGTCGTGGTGCAACTGTCGACAAACTCATGAAGTCTCCAATTACATGTTGGATCTCAGCAACTAGTCGTTTTAAAAAACATTCCTGTGGAAGATCTGATACCCACAATACTGCAGTACTAGCAATGGATAACTTTGTGAGGCTTATGAGACGCCAAGCAGTTCCTGTTAACGAGCAGCTAGACACTCTATTGTGGCAACAAATTGAAACCAATCGCAAAATCCTATCATCCCTTTTTGAGACAGTTATCCTTTATGGTCGCAACAAAATTGCCCTTAGAGGTCACCGAGATGATGGTCCTGCAACTTCATCCACTAAAGGAAATTTTCGGGCTTTACTGCAATTCAGAGTAGACAGTGGTGATGAAACTCTACAACAACATCTCAACAATGCTCCCCGAAATGCAACTTATACTTCCAAAACAGTCCAAAATGAGATGATTACAACTGTTGGCAAATACATATTGGACAAGTTGTCAGGTGAAATAAAAGAGAGCAAACATTTTAGCATTCTGGCAGACGAAGCTGCTGATATCTCGAACAAAGAAAATCTATCTATTGTAATCAGATTTGTGGATGCTTCTAAATCCATTCGTGACGAATTTGTTGGCTTTTATCATTGTAATGAAGGTGCAACTGGGCAAGCCATTAAAACAATGATTTTGAAAGTTGTGTATGATTTGGGACTGTCAATGGATAACTGTCGTGGACAATGTTATGATGGTGCTGGGAATATGGCCGGTCAATATAATGGAGCCTCAGCCCTTATCAAAGAACAACATGAGAAGGCTATTTATGTTCACGGTATGAATCATCGCCTGAACCTGTGTATAGCTGACACCTGCTCTCTGACCCTTGTTAGAAAACATGATGGGTGTTGTAAAGAAACTGTCTGACTTTTTTAGCAACTCTCCAAAGCGACAGGAGTACCTGATTAAGAAGGTTAAAGCCTAAATGCCTCGGAGTAACCACCATGTACTCATTGATGTTTGCAGGACCAGATGGGTTGCACGCATAGATGGGATGGACAGAATTGTTGAATTGCAACTGCCAGTTGTCTCTACCTTAGAAGACATCTCATTAAATAGAGATGCTTTTGGTAATCAACAGTGGAACCACAACAGCAGGGATGATGCCCAGGCCTTGGTAAATGCTATCAATTTCAGCTTTATTGTTGCTCTTGTGATTGTCAGGCACATCTTGGATTTGACCAGACCCCTGACAGTCAAGCTGCAGAGAAAAGAAATTGATCTTATGAAAGCAAAGGAAGAGATTAAAAGATTGGAATCTGCCTTGACAGACATGCAAGACCACATTGAGGAAAGACACCATTCACTCTTCACAGAGGCAGTTGAATTGGCACAGAGTATTCATATTGATCCCAGTATGCCAAGGATAGTTAACAGACAAATTCATCGACCCAATGCTCAGTCCAAACATTAGAGGACTATTATAAGATAAATTTGACCAGAGTGTTCCTGGACCATGCACTTCAACAACTAGACATCAGATTTCAAGATCAAGTGTATGTTTGCTATAAGGGGTTGCCAATAATTCCCTCTCATTTGCTTGAACACCCACTGGACTGGAAAAACAATGTAATGGAATTTTGTGAGAGCTACGGACAGGACATACCTAACATTGCTGGCTTAGAGGCAGAATTTATCTTGTGGGAGAGATTATGGAATGAAAAGAAAGCAAAAGGGGAGGATATTCCTGACAGACTAAGCAGTACTTTAAAGTTTGTTGATAAAGAATGTTTTGTAAATATTTTTGCAATTCTCCAAGTGCTGGCAACCATCCCAATTTCATCTTCGAGTTGTGAAAGATCCATTTCAACTCTTTGAAACCTAAAAAACTACTTGAGGAATACAATGACCCATGATAGACTGAACGGCTTGGCACTTATGCACACTCATGCAAACATTGAGTTGGATCGTAATGAACTTATTGATCTATTTGCAAACTTACACCCCAGGAGAATGAGAATGGCAAATATTTTGGAAGATTAGATACATTGTTATGTGCAGCTACTAGCAGTTTCCAGAGTACTTGTGAGTTGTGAGCCATCTGGATTTCTTAATCCTTAAACTGATGGAAAACAGTACAGAGACACAAAAGCTTGTGTCACTTTGCTACATGTGTTTGCCAGTTCTTTGGATATTCACTCTCATGGTCGACTGATTATTGAAACCTGCTGTTGTTAAAGTTTTTCAAAAGAACCTGAGATATCAGGTATAAATTATTTAATCAATTCATTAGTAGCTCACTAGTTGAGTGTTTATATTAAGGTTTACTGCTTTCTTTTTTCAGCTGTTCTTGTGGTGATGGTGGATTCTAAAACTAGTCACAAGATGCAAATTTATTAGAACACAAATTTGAAGAAATCAATGTAAACTGCCAGGTAAAATGAATTTCCTTATTTACTAGTGGCCTGTTAATTCATGTTTAACATAAAAATTTGTTGATCTGCTTTTGTAGCCAGTTTAGGTGATGTTGTGTGTCATGAAGTTATATTGGATGGTACAAATTTGAAAATCTGAATGCCATGTATAAATCAATTTACTTATTTAGTGGCCTATTTATCATGTATTTATTTATTATTTCATCCTTTTTATGCAGCTGTTGTTGCTGTTTGGAACATGAATCTGCCTTTCTGGACCATAAGATGAAAAGGGCAAGTGATAACATGTATTCATTGTTGTCTACTAATACTATAGTATAAATTATAATACTTGTCTTAATTTATGGTTTCTCTTTATCTATGGTCTCACCCTGTGTTATGTTTCTTGAATTCTGCTGGTCCATGGAATGAAAAAAAGGAAAGTAGTGTATTTATTTTTATCTTTGTAAGTGGTAATCAAAACGTTTTTAATACTTTATGTTCTCTCTATTCTGGAGTTGTAGATTATCAAGGTAACAACAAGTTCAGCTAGCATGGGTGGCTCACATCTAATGTTACCCCAAAACTCTTGTGCACTTACTGAATCAGGTAAGCAGCCTCCCAATAGTACATGAAGGGGGACGGTCCTCCCCCCAAAAAAAATCTACCGAACTAGTTTTATTTAAAATCGAATATAAATCTATATTTAAATATCTCTGCAGTAATCAATATTTTCAAAACAACTTTTCATTCATCGGAAGTTTAATTGTGAAAAAAAGTACATAAGCGTTTTAAATAATTTAAGATCGCATGGATCTAAAGCTCTGGTGACTCGGCCGCTTTTTAATAACTCACTGACACTGGTTGTCATGGGTCTCAAAAATAATCCAATCGCATGGACCTGAACGACCCCATCGAAAAAGGGAGATAAGATCTTAGAAAGGTCGTTTCCGACGATCTAGAGGGTCCAAATTTTAAAAGTTTTCTCGCTCGGCGCAAACCATGGTGGCGCCTCGGGAGCGTGGTTGAAAACTACTGATGAAATACCCTAGATCCGCCCCTGTTGTCTATGTGTTACATGGATTGTAATCTCTTAAACATATTGTGATTCATCCCATTATTTTCTTAAAATTAATTGTTTTCTTCAAAGTTGTCACAAATATAGAGATGGGTAACCTGCTTGTGACATTTAGCTCGCAGAAAGAGAATAGACTTGATTTTGCTGCAACTTTTAACTGTTTAGTGATTAAAGAAGATGTTATTATCAGTATTTTCCTTGTAAGATAATTGTTTAAAGCTCATTTTTTAAATTTGCGAACAGGTTACCAGAGTGAAAGTGTAGCCCAATCCAGTGTTAGTGAAAACTTTCCATATGAAATTACGCAGTGCACCAAAGTTTTATTTTTTCACACATCATTCAAATGAAACCTAAAAAGTTTTATCCCGGGAAATTTAAAATGCACTTCTAAAACTGAATATGCAAAACAAGAGACCCGATTGCAGTTTAACTCAAATCAACGACTCCGAATGTTTTTGAGCATGGAAGAAAACTATTTCTGAAAACTATTTCTATGAAAATTCTTCAGGCATACATTTCGACCGGAAGTTATTTCAGATTTAAAGAAGTTAAGACGGCTGGAGCTTCATCTAAGAGTCATGCGTGTTAAAGTAATCATGTAATCACAACGCCTTTAGCCTGTCTCATGATGATGTTCTAATTAAATCTTCAGCATTACTGTTCTGCAATAGTGTTCACTCAATCTCAGGACTGGCACCCCACTTGAACGCCTCTACGCCCAACAGCCCCTCCAAAATAGTTTGGTCTAGCCACGCCACTGATCGGATCATGTAACAATTTCGACGCAGCAGTATACCAATCTACATACGGTCAGTAAGTTGATAAAATGATTGTTATTCCTCTTGATACAAAATCTATAGTTCAAAGTCTTACAAACCGTTTCCAAACAACATTGAATAGCTGATTACAAAAGTTCGTTAAACAAAACGAATACTATTTAAAAGGCTCGAAAGCCGTGCTGTAAAGCGCGTACTTAGAAGAACAAAATATGTTCGTAATCCGAACCCATATCCGCATTCCAACCCTATATGCATTAAAACAAGTTGAATCATAGTTTTGATCAACCAAAAATAAGCTTATTTAACTCCTATAGTGGGTACAGCTTTGTGGACCTTTTACCAACGAAGCTGCCATTTGGTAACTTATTTGTTTCTCTTTGGCTAACGCCAGACGACTTTACTTGTCGGCGAGAGGAGTCGTCTAAGCCTATTGGGGGTGTCCAGCTTAATTTGCAGGAATATTGTACCCCTTCAAAAATTTCTCGAGTTTAATTTGACACGCATTCAGGCATGTAAGGTGAAGCCTCGCCTCGTCGGCCCTAATATGTAAATTAAAAGATGAGCCAGTAACCAAAATGGATTTTGTCCTACCCGACTAAATCCAATTTTGCTCGAAATTTGATGCTCCAGATATTTATGTCCTTTCAGTCTTTGGAGGGCGGAACTCCCCTATAACTCTCTTATAAATTACGTTTCTGCCTCGAGGGTCGGCCAGTACAGGATTAAAAAATTATGTGCCTTAAACCTTCACCATGCGCATTTGGTGTTCCGAAACTTATTTATTTTGCTCTCTGTGATGCCACATGAAGTAGCTATTTAAGGAGAGATCACGTACAAATCTGACTGGAGTTCCTTGCTATTCTACTTATCTAAATATTTTCAGAACTAAGTGAGATACAGAAGAGCATTAAACATGGTTCTCTATCATTTCGAAACTTCCTTTAAAACAAACTATCGTAATTTTCATTTCATGTTTACAATCCTTCTTGAAGTTTCCAGAGTAAAGAATGTCATAAATTCTCAATACAGAAGAACTAACTAAAGCAAGCCATGTTCAATGTAAAAGATTCAAAAACTTAACAAATGTGAATTGAGCAAACGATAACTCGTTTACGTTTACCATTAGTTCATCACTGAAGACTAGGAGGAATTTGATATTTTACTTCATGATGAAACTCTCTAATCCAGAGTTGAATTTATCTTTTGTTGAAAGAACGTTATAGTTTTACGGAATTTTAAACCTAACACGGGGTACTTAAGCGGGAGTTCAGCCTCTAGTCCCTACAACTATGAAAACAGATTTTCTTGCCATTTCTAAAAGAATATCTATTTAATACATTATTATAATATATTAGATATGTGGTTACTTTTCGGTATTTATGACTGTATTCTTTTTCTTCGTAATGGCTATTGGCTTACAAAAATTTATTCTACTGGTGGTTCTTTCGGTTACAGCTTTGTTATCTTGATTTTGTCTACTTTATTAGTTATTGCACATCAGTTATTAACTAAATATGTAAATAGTTAACATATATAAATTTTAACTGAAAATGTCCTTTACGTCGCTACTTAAAGTTTCACGCTGCTAAGCAATCATCAGGCAACTGAGATTGAATCAAATTACAACCATCGCTTTTATGCTGTCCCATATTTAATTATAGGTGCCGGTCATTACTTCCGTTCATGTCGTGCATCCCATAAGTAGTGCGTGTTGACATGTCGGCATTTGGAAATGATTTCCGATCTTTTGTTCAACAGATTTGCTTTGTCCGCCTTTAGAATTTATAGCTTTTCTTCCAAGCAAAGGATGCAATACTTTGTTCTTTCTTTGTGTGCGGGAACGCGTTTCAAAATAGACCACTTAATTTCATAATTTCGGTAGGTTTTCTTAAGTTCCCATACATGCTTAGATAATTCCGTTTCGTTGGCGTACTTTTTGTCCGGAAGCTTTTTGTGTGGTTAATGTACCGTGTTTTGAACTCACTGGATGTCATACCAATATACTGTTTTGTGTCTACGTTGTCCGTTGTCGTTATTTCAGCTTTGTAAAGGACGTTTGATACGAAACAATTACCAGGAATAGTACAGTCGTCTTTATCGCGGCAGTTGCATGTTGGAGGTGGTTGTGGCTGTTGTGGTTGGCTTCTTGTTGCTGCTTTAGAAAGGACAAGGTCGTTTGCTTATGAATGATGGTTTTCATGTTTGTCATGGAGCTGTAATTTACTTTTACCGTGTTTCTGTTAAATATTTTGTCGAGTTTACCGGTTGTAGGAAAATGCTTGTCAACGAGACTGAGAAACTGTCTGCCTATGTTGGTCTTGAAGTATTTGCTGTATGGCGTGTTGTACCATGTAACATTGCGGTGTCGCTGGCGTAAGTTAAGAGGGGGATTCTCGGGCATTTTGCTGTCCTCATACGAGAAGTATGTGCGGAACTTGCTGCGGTTGAGGGCTTCTTGGTATGGTGGAACTGCTTCTTGGAAAGTTGGGGCGTCGCAGGAGAGTTTTGATAGACGTTTGTTGATTGAGGTGGGTGATTGTTTCAGAACTGATGGTGGGTGGTTAGAGTCGCTGTGTACGTAAAGAAGTTCGTCATTTGATTTGTTGTACGGTTTATACGTTGAGTTGGGCAAGTCCAAGGTGATGTCCAAGAAGTTCGTCACTTTCTGGTTGGTTTGGGCGGTGATCTTTAAGCCGAGGCTGTTAAATATTTCGTGCATTGTTTTCCTTGATCAATCTGCTTGTTTGCCAGTTACGTTCTTTAATGTGGCCTGGCCATCATCTCTATACAGTCCAATGTTCTCTTTTCCGAACCTTTCTCCTAATTTATCTAACATGAACAGCCCAACTAGCTCACATACGTCTGCTCCATCGTAGCTACCCATGGTCACGTCAAAAGTTCCGTTAGTTTCTTTTTTTCACCCATGGTTTTCCTTCGTTGAATATTAGGGACTTGCGTGCGTGTTTGATGATTTTTACCTGTTGGTCTGTGATGGTGATTTGGTTGCTGGCCAAGGAAATTGCTTTGTTGAGGAGGTCTTCGGTAACGGATGGATAAAAATCGACGAATTCAAATGAAAGGAATGTGTGATTCTGTTTTTCTTGGATGTTCTTGAACCAGTGGATAACTGCATCGGAGTTTCGCCATTGGTTTACTTGGGTAATGGATCGGAGGCTTGAGTTAATTTCATCCAGGATGACTTTGCTGACTCTGCCTAATTCGCTTTTAGCCGGATTGATAAGTCTACATTTTGGATTGTACTCGAAATTTTCCTTTTGGCCTTTGAGTGAAATAAGATTGTTTTTTTGCCATTGGTTCTATCCTGCTTGTTTTGCCTATATCATCCGCGATGACCTTGAGTTCTTATATGTGTATATATTATAAATATTTATATATATATATATATATAACCATTTCGGCCAATAGGCCGAAACGGTTCCGTCTGCAGTTAGATATCGCTCTATGGCCTCTTGGTTCATATTGAGCGCTCTACAGGATGAGTCATGCCGCTAGCGGATTTGCGCACGCTCACTAGTCTCTAGTTAGAGCGCTCTGGCATGGCTTTGATGTACCACAAGCGTGGGACATTTGAGTTGCCTATATAATGTAGGCTTCTCCATCCTGCTTGTCAGCACTTTACTGATGAGGTCCAATAGGCCGAAACGGTTCCATCTGCAGTTATAGATAGATAGATAGATACATACATACATACATACATACATACATACATACATACATACATACATACATACATACATACATACATACATACATACATACATACATATATAAATATAAATGAATAATAGGTTGGGAACCTCATCAAACAGCAAGAGTGCTCAATGGATATACCAGAACTATAAACAAATCGGATCACAGAGCTAGATAACTTGTTTAAAACATTTAATCGCTACTCAAAGTTCCATGCAACTCTCAGTAGTGATTAAATGTTTCAAACAAGTTATCTAACACTTTGATTCCATCCTGGTGTTTTCAAAAAAATTGGCACGACACCTGACGATGTAATAAGTGAAATAATAAACCACGATGGGTAGGTGGCATTTGATCACTGCTGCTGTGTGTGTGTGTGTTGGGGGGGGGGGGGGAGTGGAAGGTATTATGACTATATTGTCTTGAAACCCCCAAAATAGTCGCCTTGGTAGACAACTGATGAGCCCTTTGTGGTTTGTAGTTTTCGCTGATAACTTTACTTGATTGTTTGGACAAATGATTGATGTGAACTTGTACACAACCATTGAATAATGTTTTCTATTCATTTGCTAATTAGACTGTATAGATACATATGTATATATATATATATATGTGTGTGTGTATATATGTATATATATGTATATATATATCATTTGGCTTATGAATGACCAGCATATCGCAAATAGATCTCTGAAGATGTTACGCGCTAAGCAACGAAGGGCTTTCATCAAAGTTTTCGAGTTTTAGATTTGTTTTTGACGTACTTGTACCTTTTTACGGTTTTGTCACAGCAACGCAACTGCAAGCTGGGAGGAGTGGGTAAAGCCCATGGGCTCCAAGCAATGGAAATTAAGCGAAGTTTCAAACTATCTTCACTTCTCAGCATGATCGAACTATCGGTTAAAGGTAAAAGTTTGATCCGCCGCCTCTTTAATAATCCATCTATTTACGTGTGACAGATTTACCAAAGGACGAAAATGAACGGGCGAGATAATTTTCGCTATAATCCTTGGAACATTACAGATAAAATCCTGTACTGTGATTCAATTCCTGGTGTATTAAAGCTACCCCGTCATTTGCTTCAATATCTTAATTATCAGTGATAAGGAAAAAGTTTACGAAAGCTGTGACTCCGACGACAGTACACAGAGTAGTTCTAATTCTACAGCCGTGAAGCAAATCTCATATTACAAATTTAGAAATTTTTTTCCTTCTTTCTAAGATGCTTCTAAGCCATTCTAGTCGCTTCAGTAACGCTTTTCGCTGAACACACTTCAAATTTCCCTGTGTTTTAAGAACCGCCGTTACCGAGAAGCGGTGAAAATGTTCTTCCTCATGTCTTTACCGGAGCCAGAAATGCGTCAAGAATACTCTAAGGATTATTCGTTCCTTTTGTTGCACTTAAGAAATCCTATTGCAAGGTCACGTCGTGCTTTCGTAAGCTCCCATTTCTATAAACTGGGAAGCAATTATTAGATGTGGTAATTTCCTGAATGAAGTTTAGGATTAGGATTAGGTTTAGGATTGCGATTAGGATTAGGGTTAGGGTCAGGTAACCCTAATCCCAGTGGCGCAACAAGCTAAATTGACGCCTGGAGCAGGAATGAAAAATACCGACCCTCCCGACCCCCAGTAAAAAAGAAAAAAACTAAAGAAGGCTCAAAACGCAGCCCTGCCCAGATCGAAGACTGGCATCCCCTGGGGGCTCCAAAACCACGCGGATGCAGTCTCTTGAATGGTAGAAAAGTCGCTGACAATCGCAGGTATATATCATGAGGAATTGTTAGCCTCCAAAACAAGAATTGCTCCAATGAAAGCACACATCATACCTAGATTAGAAATGATGTCGGGAAGAATTCTAGCAAGGCTGATAGCCAGAATTAAGACTGCACTTGAGGCTTAGGTAGAAATTACAGAAATTCATTACTGGTTGGATAGTAAAACAGCTTTTTGCTGGATTAAAACCAGAGGTAAATGGAAACAATTTGTTCGGCACAGGGTTAATGAAATTCTGAGTTTGACTAGAAAGGAAGATTAGAGCTATTGTCCACGGGAAGAAAATCCTGTTGACCTAGGCTCAAGAGGTGTTCTTTCAAGCAGATTAAAACAAAATGAGTTGTGGTGGAAGGGGCCATGGTGGTTATCAGGTCCTGAAAATGAGTAGCCAGTGAAAGAAGAGATAAGAAACACAAGTGAAAGTCTAGAGGAAATCAAGACGACTGTAGTCATGAAAATTCAAGTTAATGAGACTGGAGAGATGGGAGTAGGTCGGCCAAGGAATGATAGCGGATAGATGGTGGAAGTTGTAGAAAGGGACAATGTTGGTGAGAGAAGACCCCGGAGGGCAGCAGCCTTGCAAGCACGCTGGAGAAGTTGAGTCATGTCTGAGCCCTGGAGGCTCAAGAAGGGGGAGGAGAGTTTGTCGAATATTGTAAGTAATTATTTGGTTTGTCGTAAGTTCACATGAGTTCGTAACTGTAGTCGTTGAACCGACTGTTTGATTATTTTTTTTTGTTGAATTTTGAGCCTTAGGCTTAATTAACCATTTCCATCATGTCAAAAAAACAAAGAACTATTTGGTTAAGATAAAACGTGGATGCTGATTTGCAGATTGGCGGAAAAGTGGATTGGCCGATTTGGGGATAAAACGCTCATTCGAGGACAAAAAGTGGATTCGGGAATAATACGCGGATTCAGCAATAAAACGCAAATCTGGGAATAAAACCCGGATTTGGAGTTAAAACGCAGTAAACGTGCTGGCTAGCTCTGCACAAACGCACCGACGCTGCAGATCACGAAATCAAACTAAATTGAAAAACAAATGGAAAAGAAAATTATCGTTTCTCTCTAGAACTGTCAAGTACGAGTGTAGAGCCTGATTTACATACAGCTCGCTAGGAGCGGCACCGAATTACATTCGTTTTTAATCCAAAAGTTCAGAATTCGAATAAGCTTTGATAAATGATGACATGTCGAACAGGTGCCTCTTACATTTAAGCGCATAAATTTTACGGGGCATATGCGCGTTATGTATTGAGCTTAGTCACTATAAATACGCATGTTTCCGACTACAATAAAAGGACCTGCGCTTCTAAACATATTTAAAAGATCAGTTTAATTCAAAAAAACAAACTTTCTTCTAAACAAACATAACAACGCACGAGAGCAACACTTAAAGACATTGATTCATGTCACGGCTGCCTAAACGTCTGATGTGTGTTTTTCCGGTGAAGATATCTCACTTCACGAAGAAAAGCTGCATTTATGAACAGGAGATGCACATTTTCATATCAACGTGTTATAAGGGGAAATTGCATGTTTGCACGGAGAAGTAGTGATGGCCTTTACCTTAACCCCTAGAAAACTTTCACGAGAATAATTACGTTTGTCCGCTCCCCCGTCAATGTAAAGGCCCGAGTTTCGGCTACTATGAAAATATTTGGAAACGATAGTACAGCACATTGTAAATTGAACATCATATAAATCTTTTGTCAGTTAACCAACACAAAGGAATATTACAAAGATTACTGTTAGGGAAGCAACATAGTACACTCACTGTCTAAAGATGTGCAAATTGTGTTTTGTTGGGTTTAAATGGTTTGCATTGTCTTTAAACTTTCCTATAGTGCGATTAGCTAGATGCGGTTTCGTTGACTACAAACAGCCCTTATCGTAATTCGCCAACAGATTTTCCACGCGCTTTTTACTTTCATTCTTTGTAGTCTATTTTCGTTTCAAATACATGTGAACATGCTATTATCGACCCCAAATTGGAATGAACGAACCGTTTCTGTCTCAGACACTGTTGAATTTTGGTTCGCTTGCTGACTTTCACTCTTCGCGTTATTTCATATATGGCCGTTAGAATTATATGCACCAGATCCAACTTTGTGGTGTTATCAGCTATGCCAGTGTACATCTTTGTTATCTATTCCTTTACGTTAGTTAATTGACAAGAGATTTACATCGTTTTAAATTTACGGTGTGTTTTATCGTGTCCAAATATTTTTATGGTAATCGAAACTCGAGCCTTTGCATTGACGGGGGAGGTACAAAGGTGATTATTCTCGTGAAAGTTTTCTACGGTGCCCGGTAACGGCCACCATCACTTCTCCGTGCAAACATGCAGTTTCCCCGTATAACACTTTGATATGAAAATGTGCATCTCCTATTTGTAAACGCAGCTTTTCTTCGTGAAGTGAAATATCTTCACCGGAAAAACACTCATCAGATGTTTAGGCAGTCGCGACATGAATCAATGTCATCATGTGTTGCTCTCGTACGTTGATATGTTTGTTTAGACGAACGTTTGTCTTTTGAATTAAACTTATCGTTTAAATATGTTTAGAAGCGCAGGTCCGTTTATCGTAGTAGCAAACATTTATTTTATTTTATCTAAACTTTATTTAGCCACGCTGACCCTGTCAGCCGTAGCTGATTTTCACAGGGGGCGTGCAAGAAGAAAATTACAGAAGTAGA
Source organism: Heliopora coerulea (assembly GCA_030142905.1). Lineage (NCBI taxonomy): Eukaryota > Metazoa > Cnidaria > Anthozoa > Scleralcyonacea > Helioporidae > Heliopora > Heliopora coerulea. The sequence continues at coordinate 158,877 of JASJOG010000120.1, read as the reverse complement.
AAAGTAGAGGGAAGTTTGAGTGGAATATATTTAATAAAAATAATAAAAAATAAAAATATGTAGAATAGCTATTGCAAAATATTTGAGATACTTGTATTAAAAAGGTAAAATAATTAGAAAATGTGAGCAGCAATTTTTTTTAAAGCGGACAAGGATTTGCTCTTCCTAATTTTGTTTGGAATAGAGTTCCGTAGCTTTGCACCATCATACATTAAACTATTTTTCATGTAATTGGTGCGAGGATGAGGCAGACATAGACCACTTGAAATATTCCGAAGTTTATAATTTATCTTATTTTTATGCGTGAACAGGTTTGTGAGAGATTCGGGGGCTATTTCATTTAAAGTTAATACATTATTTTTGCTTTCGCTTTTTTTCTCATGATGTCAAGTGGTTCCCACCCCAGGGCACAGAAAGCAATAGAATGATCTACATCATTGCTCATATTGGTAATAACTCGAGCAGCTCTGTTTTGGAGCTTTTGTAGTCGTTTAGATTGCGTATCACAAAATACATCCCAAACTTCAGAACAACAATCAAAGTAGGGACGTACGATGGCATTGTAAATGGAGATAAGTATATCTCTATCAGAAACAAATGGTTTGAAACGATGTGGGACTGGTAATCCTGATGTTATTTTTTTGGCAAATATTTTCAGTGTTAGGCTTCCAGGCTAGACGCTGGTCAATTGTTGTTCATAGAGTTTTGCATTTATTAACTTGTTGGATTGGTTTGTTCTCAATTCAAATATTTCGTTGAGAATTTGAAATATTTTTTACCATTTGAGGAGAGCCAATCAACATAAATTCTGTTTTGGCTACATTTAAGCTAGGTTTATTGGCCATTAACCAGTTCTTGAGGTTTTTTTGATCAGAGTTTACTGCAATCTCAATATCAGTTATGGAGTAATTAGAAACTGTCAGGTTTGTGTCGTCAGCGAATAGCCGTGGTCTTGTATTTTTAAGACACTCGGGTAATTCGTTGATGTACAACAAGAACAGCAATGGTCCCAGTATAGAACCTTGCGGTATACCACATTTAAGCAAAAGTTCTGATGAGACAAAATTATCTGTTTGACACGTTTGGTGTCGATTTGAAAGATATGATTTTAATAAGTCAAGAGCTTGACCCTTTATTCCATAAAGTTTCATCTTTTTCAGTAGAATGTCATGGTTGACAGTATCAAATGCCTTTTTAGAATCCGCTATGGTCGGTGTAGCTATGTTAATAATTTTACATGATATTTTATCTATTCCAGTGGCTTTGTTGTTAGATAATCCACTCAGTAACTGATACACACTATTAACTGTTGTAGGCTGAAATGCAGCAAATTCTGATGCAGCTTTTTTGATATATGTTTCAAAATTACAGCTTGATGTATAAATTTGACTTGCTAGATCCGGGCCGATATTTGCTGATAGTTATTAAAGCCCTCCGCAAAGTCTTTTAGTTTGTTTAAAATATTTTCTTCTATTTTCAGTTCATTTATTTTTGAGAGTTTGTTTTGTTTTCCCAGCAAATTGTTAATTGACTGCCATGATTTCTTTGGATTACATTTTTGACCAGCAATTTTTGTGGAATAATAAGTTGCTTTAGCATTTCTTAGTTCAATGTTTACTTGATTTCTGATTTTTTTGTAGTTTAACCAATCAGTTTTTAAATATGGTAATAACTGCTTTTCTTTTTAGTTTCTGTCTTGTACTTATGAGACCTTTAATTTTGTTTGTAATCCACGGCACTTTACTAGACCTAATTTTTTGTCTTGTAATGGACCATGTTTATGCAGAATTTCTAGAAATAGTTCTTTCCATATTTCCAACATAGTATTTGAATTTTCACCAAAATAGTATATGTATTCCCAGTGTTGAGTAAGAAATTCATTCACAAACTTCTTCTCATTAAAGTTTTTCATACTTCTTATTTCAACAGGATATTCAGCCTTTTGAAAAACTCTAATTTTTCTAATTGCATATACTAAACTATGGTCCCTGATTCCCCTGTGCACAACACCAGAGTGCAAAATGTTTTACAGGTGTATTAGTAACTACATGGTCAATAAGGCTAGATGTTGTCATTGTAAGCCGAGTATGTTCCGTGATAGACTGCGTTAATTGGTACAATTCATATAATGAATTTAGTTTGTTTGTTGGCAAATTGAAAAGCGTTGTCTCTTCTAACAAGTTGCAATTTAGATAACCTAAGATATACATTTCTTTATTTTCATTGTCAATTTGTTTAATTAGTTTTTAAAAATGGTCAAAAAATTCTGAAGTTGCATTTGGTGGGTGGTAAATTCTAGTGACAATAAATGGTTTACTTTGTGGTTTAGCAATTTCTAAGCAAACAGCCTCTAGTTCAGTTGGAATAATATCAGATCGCACTTTATAATTGATGGATCTATGAAGGTATATACAAACTCCACCTCTATTGCGGGATCAACCCTTTCTAATAACCTAATAAACATGGGTATTTGTGGTGAATAAACTCAAAACATAATCCATATATACCCTGTAAAATTCGTGCGCTTAAATGTAAGAGGCACCTGTTCGACATCTGTCATAGTTTCTCAAAGCTTATTCGAATTCTGAACTTTAGGATTGAAAACGAATGTAATTCGGCGCCGCTCCTAGCGAACTGTATGTAAACCAGGTTCTACACTCGTATTTGACAGTTCTAGAGAGAAACGATAACTTTCTTTTCCATTTGTTTTTCAATTTAGTTTGATTTCGTGATCTGCAGCGTCGCTGCGTTTGTGCAGAGCTAGCCAGCATGTTTACTGCGTTTTAACTCCAAATCCGAGTTTTATTCCCAGATTCCCGTGTTATTCCCGAATCCGCGTTTTATTCCCGAATCCGTCAATCCGCTTTTCCGCCAATCTGTAAATCGGCATCCGGGTTTTATCCTAACCCGTCTATTAAGGCCTGTTTTAGACGGCGTACTTTTTTTAGACGGCGTTCTTGTGTGAAATGTTGGTGGTTTGTATGGAGTTATGTTTATCAGTGGATGGGTGTGGTGGTATTGTGGAGGGAAGAAGGTTGGGTCGTTTGTGTCGTGGGTGTGTGTCAGTGAATGTGTTTTTTCCAGTGCATGTAACTTTGTTGGAAGGCTGGTTTCGTTGTAGTTTTTTTTAATGGTCTTGTGGGTTGGAGTGAAGCAGTGATTGTACGTGTTTTGTATTTGTCGTCTATTTCTTTAGTCCTGTTGATTATTTTGTCGGCTAGTTGTTTGTCCTCGGTGTTTTTGCGTAAATGTTGCTCACGGTGTTGTATTTTCATGTGTGTGTCTTGTAGTGCCCATTGGTGGTAGTCAAGGATGACTTCAAGTAGAGCGTTGGAGGCATTGTTTAATATCCGTTCCCAACGCTCTCTGAATTATGGTGGAAGGTAGAGTTTACGTTTGTGTTTTACTCTTAGTCCTTCCGGGGTCGTGTTGGAGTTGTGGTGTTCTGTCAGGTTGTCTGTTCGTTGCTTGTTGTTTGTCCCGTTTATGTTTGAGTGTGTAAAGGGTTCTAAAGGATTCAAGTAAGTGGTTTGGAATGTTTTTGATGTCTATGTTTGTTGGGTCAGCCTGTTGTGGTGTGCTGTTCGTTGACGTCCCGTTGTTGGTTTCCTCGATGTCCATGTCGTCTCGGTTGGTTGAGTCTCGTTGTTCTGTTGTTGTTCCGCTAGGTTGGAGTGGTTTCGTGGAGTTGTATTTTGTGTGTTTATGTTTATGTTATTCTCACATGTCGAACTTGTAGACCAGCAAAATCTCCAATTAACACTCGCGGATGAAAGTCATGAAACACATCAGTTGCAATTTCAAAACATCAAATTTCACATTATAAACATACGAAATTGATTGTACCTGCGAAGGATATCGGTTAACATTCAAAATGGCAGTCTTTTCCTTGATAGTCGTAAAGATCATACAAAACTAGAGAGAGCATGAGAGCCAAAAATTGGAGCGAAATGGAACGCCGCCATCTTGAATAAATTGGGGGAGGGGGGGAATTGGTCTTCTCCAGGCCCTTTTTCGTCTTTTTGAGCTCCCCGAGATTGAACAACTAGATCATTTTATTTTATTTTACATTATTTTACCGTTTATAAATTTGATGTTAACTTTTGAGGGCCACGGGTTTGTTAGTGCTATGCATCATTACATGTTACCCTCATAAAATAAAGTTTATTCATTCATTCATTCATTCATTCAACAACTGAACTTTAGGAGTTGTTTCATGTTTGCTTTTGTAAGCTGTATTGTAGAAAATGGCTTCTTTTGTAATAGCCGGTTCCCCTTATTACGTTAGTTCAATACAACTACCGGAATACTTTGTGCTTTTTTTCATTTTCGAGCAAACATTGAATTCCCAAAGCGAATGGAAAAACAATCGCTTCAATTAACATTACAAACAAGATTTCAAAAGACATTCTGGTAGTTATATTCAGTAGATGTATAAGGGGAACCAACCATTAGTCGGCTGTTATTGTTTCTTGAATTGATTTACATTCTTTTCCTTTTTTTAAAAACAAAAAATTAAAAGACAAAAGGGAAGTAACCTTTCACTATGACCTTGAACTTCTCATCAGGGCATGTTTGTTTTGTCCCCCAATTTGTCCAGTGTGGCCGCAATCAATTTTTCGCTCGACGTTGAGTGACATTTACGTAAAATGCCCCACTCTCCATGAAATCTCTTTGTTGACAGCCACCACATTTTCTGTTTTTAATCCGCGCATAAGTAATTGGGAACGAGGTTTCTGATTGGCTTATTCTTTTGCATCCGGTTCCGACTCCCACTTTCATGATTTTTAACAGATCGTAAGCAACGGAAGAAGAAACGGAATCAGAAAAAGACTGTGGATAACAGTCGCCCATTCGCAAACGCATGCGATTCAATGTACTTAAGAGTCAAGCTGAGAATGCCAAACAGTTTCAGGAATGAGGGAACGCAAATTTCAGATTAATGTTCACAAGGTCAGCTCAATTTATTTTTATATCTTAGACAATGAATGTGCAATTACAGTCAACGTCAAGGTGCCGTAAACAGTTCGAAGTTAACACTTCATTTTAGTTGCTACGATCAACCCGAAATTGTTCAGTTATCTATGAAACAGCAACATGTGCATGTACACTTCCAAGACGAAATTCATCGATTTCACCTGACATAACGGATGAAATGAAAACAGAATGTTATTGTTCGACAAGAGCGTGGTTTGCATTCTCTTTTAAATGCAGTAAAACTCGCCTAAGTCGGCATCTTAAATAGAGCGTCTTCTCGTGTTACACTACATTCTTTTTCGCACTTATTGCAAAAAAAGCAAGAAAAAAACCATTTTAATTATTATTTTAAATGCAAAGTGTTAGAATGTTAGAATGCCCTGTAGATGAAATGCAAAATGGTAGAATATGTCTTAAGTACAAAAATAAGAATTAAATTATTTTTGTATTTTAGTCATATTCCAACATACACTGGGAATGGTCCCAGTTGAAGGCCCAAAAACTGCATGTTTTGCAAGTGGTTCTGGATGTGTCTTAAAACGTATGATATCAACACTCAAAATTTTTTTCACTTAATATGGACATCATCATTACACTCTACTTTGACACAAGGACCTAAGTCATCAGGCTCATCCATTTAAAAATAATTATTCATTTATAATTTTCTTTGTCACTGCTCAGTGGATTCTCCCTATTGGTTTACTACATTTATTGTGCCAATCAAAGCTTATAATTATTAATAAGCACATGTATGGGTTTCATGATTACACTGGTTTTACTATTAATATGTGTTTGACATAGGTGGGAAATATTCTTTTGTACACTTCATGTTAATAATTCCTGGGTATTGTTATAACTATGTTGCACAAAAGGTGTACAAAATCAACACTAAGTCTATTAAATGCATGCAAGAATTCATCAACCCTGCTTGAGAATTCTGAATGACTTAGCCATTCCATTCTTAAAGACTCTACATCAATTGACTGCAACCTCTAACCAACACATGCAGAAGTTTTAATTTTGCTGTTACCAACTGCAACATGGTACTGTATTCTGACTGTGGAAATTTCAGCAGTAGCACCAAAGGACTGTACATGTGCTCAAAGTGTATCTTTATAAGGTTCATAATTTAACCCAACATTTAGATATCAGAGCCAGATTATATATTCTCCTTATTGCTGTCCTATATTAGTTACCAGTGTAACAGGGCTACCTCAAAATAAGTTATTTAAAAACATTTCTATTTGCCACAATCCACAGTTCCAACAGACTACATCTGTTCAACACATTCAAGGCAAAAATTATAAAAGCCACACATGGGAGCAATTGTATTATCAGCCTTAATGAAATGGCACCTTAATGAAACATGTTAATGATTAACTGGCAATGAAACCTGTGGCACTGCAAATCTAGTGCAATTAAATACTGTAATGTATTCTTCTAGTTCATGGTAACATGGTTACTATCAAATTATAGAAACACAATGATATCCGTACAATTGCCAGCTAGACTGCAGTTTAGTACCCCCACTGTGTCACTAACTAGTTAGTGTAAGGGTTTGTATTAGGGTTAGTGAGCTGGCAGAATGGTTTCTGCCTTACTTGGGTCTGCTAACTGCAGTGCCCATTTTTTGAACAAAACTATTTGCCTGATATTTGATACATTACATCATTTAGTATCAAAATCACAGACCCATGCAATAAATTTGTACATGACTTTCATTGGAGATTGGTAGCCATAGTTTTTCACAATTAAATGAAATAAAGAATAAGATTGGCAAGATAAATATTTTTGGATCCACTGTTTGGTGAATAAATGGAGTACCATGATGTTGACTGCCATTCTTATCTAATGTGCAACTGATTCAATTTAAGATATCAAAATAAAGTTATCATGTCAACTACTGAAATCTGGAAGTGTCAGGCTTTCCTGAGAATGCCAAATCACATTAATGAAGAGTGTAAATTTTGAATGCAGTTGGGAATGAACACAGAAGTCTGGTGCCTAAGATGATTGTTTTGATTTTATGCAATCTTCTAGAGACCTACTTGAAATGGGGATATTATGATACATATAATAAAAGTGCAGGAGCAATGTGAAAGGACTTTTTAGATTTTCTAGTACAGTACTACAGTTTAGCAGACCCATGTTGCCGTTTGTCTTTTACCATTGTCTCAGTAAACAAGAAAATGAGCTTTTGGTACGACATTTGTACAGCAAAGCTCAGTGTTCCCACAAGTGGTTCTAAAATCCCATTAGCTTCCGAAGATACTGTATCAGCTGATTTAAAAAAGATAAGATTAGATAACTTTGCAAGGATTTTTTCTCCAAAAAGGCTTCCTTATTGACCTACCTGTAGTGTTCAAAATCCCACAGAGATCATTGTTTCACCACCAATGTTTTGGATTTACTTCCACACCAAAACCAAACCCTAACCCCAAACATTATCCCTAAACCCTATGGCTAAACTCCATCTCTGATCCCTTTCCCTAATCGTAACCCTAATTAAATGTGGATAATAAGAATAAAGGTTGCATTCTCCTCTTTATGATACGCTTTGTCTCTTTAATTCCAAATAAACAAATATTTTCACATCCTTTGGGGTGTGCAACTTTCCAGCTGTCAAAAGCTGCCTCATTTATGTTCTGAGCCCGGAACAAAGACTGGCCACAAGGTGATTTTGTTAAACTGCAATCTAACCTTAGATTTTGATTCATTCATAGATTATTAAATATGTAAGAACAAGTAAAAAGTTTCAAGTTCAAAGAGTTTACTTTTTAGTTTTCCAGTATAGCAAGTAATAATGCCAACACGTAGCTTACAAGTTTTGAACCAATCAAAATCAATATGATGTCACCATTTATTGTTCATCAATTCTCAAGAACAACCTGAAGGAAATTTTCTCTTTTTCATGTGCTTGCTCTGCTGCCTACATGTACTTGTGCTTTCTTCACTGTTTTTCACAAGTAAACTGGGTTTTGAAACAAACACAGTTATCTCAGAGTTACCCCCATCTTATGACAAATATTCCCCAGATTTAAAAATATAAACAGCTAGAACAGTAAAGCAGATGTTTAAAAAGTTACAAAATTATTATTCACAACATATCCCGTACGAAAATTTATGGCCTGACGTGGAGAGAAACCAGCCAGAATCGCGCCACAAAATGTTTTTCATGGCATTTTTGAAGAGAGACAAAACGAGACATCCGTTTTGTCTCGCTGTTTAATGAGCACGAGACATTTGTATCGCCCATATGCCAACGAAAGTATGGCCTGAACCAGCGAGTCAAGTTGACGAAAATTTGTCTCTCGAAAGGAACATTTGTCACGCTGTTTTACCAGCGAGGATTAAGCGAGAATAAGTGTGACACCCTGCGCCGGATGAAGTACTAATTTGTCTCGGTCAAGCAAGACATTTGCCGTGCTCTTTTACCAACAAAAATTGAGCAAGAAGAAACTTGACACGGCGTGTCCATTACCAAAACAAACTATCGAAACTTGCCTCGCTCAAGCAAGACATTTGTCACGGTATTTTTTCAGCAAAAATTGAGCGAGAACTATTGGCGTCACGAAATGACTGCATGCATGACAAAGGGCATCAATGAAGCTAATCAATTTAAGTTGTCCTTTCAGAGACCAAACTTTAAAAAAGCTTGGATGACTGACTGTGGCAGGGAATATTCGGATTAGTACTGGGCTAAGCGTTGAAGAAATTAATATATAATTCCGATACTTGTTCATGTTCGACTGTCACTATCTAATGGACAGACGCCCTAGTTTTCCATCGATTTTCCCCATGCATCTTGAAATATCCTGCTTGACTTCGCATTTCAGCAGTAGAAGCTATATTGTGTGCGATGTTCCGCCGTACTGTATCTGAGCTAAAAAGAATAGATGTCCGTCTTAAGATCTTTGTGCAGCCATCCAGACTAAATAGCAACGAAGTGAGATGTTACGAAGCCTCGCATATACCTGACGCTGGTTTTTTTGAATTTTGCTGATCAGTTTCTCTCACTGATACACATGATTTTGATATTATTTTTGTCATTTCAATCACTAAGCACGCTAAAGCAAAACGAGGAGTCTCATGTAAGGAGGGTTTTTGCTCCAACAGTGTTTCTTTACGCAAATTCGTTATTCAAGAATCAAGTCCAGTAAAACCTGAATTAATAATACAAGCAAACAAGCAGGAGAGCTGTTATAGCGTTTTATTTCAGTTTAGAATTACAGTATGGGGTTACATATGCACTGGAATTTCATTTCAAAGTCTTTTCTATATCAGTTTAGTTGAGTTCATTGACCAAGATGTGTGGTCAATCCCATTCCATCTTGTTCGGAAACTCGCAGACATAAGTCGACCCACATCCATCATTGAAAGCAATGTAAATGCAGCTTGAATAAATAGCTGAGACGTTTATTATTACCAGGTCATTAGGATCATACGGAACTACGCGATTTATGTGTAAATTAGGGTTGAACCCTGTACATGACAAAGGATGAGCCAGCGCAAGATAAAGTGCATCTCTTGTTGACAAATCATACTTTATGAAAAAGGTGTCAGTGTATATACATTGTGTATCACGCTATTATGCAATAAGGTTTTATTGAATTTTTTCTTTTACGTATTTTGCCACTGGAAATTCTTATTGTCCAAGGACTGTGGCAATAGTTATTTGCGTTCAAACTGGATTTTCATGCTTGAGTGACAGTGCTTTCGTGGATAGGCCACCATCTTTCCACGTTCCCCTTGAAAGCAATGTGCCACATTATTAAGTAAGTTGTCAGAAGTCGTTAATAAAGCTGATATTATGGGGCGCAAGAAAGATTTAACTTCAGAAGAGAGGACAGTAGTCATTAAGCGCTTAAGTGATGGCAAATCGACGCTTGAAATTTCTAAGACGATTGGTAGAGAACATCGTACCGTAAAGAAGTATATAGCAGATTCCAAGGCAGTTAGGAAACGGTCAGATGAGGAGAAAATGAAAGTTGTTTCAAAACGTAAACTGTCCCTTATCAAGCTAGTGCTGAATAAAAACCCTTTAGCCAACAGCAAAAAGATATTTGACGACGCTGGTGCTGGAAATGTATCAAGATCAACGAGATGCAGGGTACTCCGCCATTTTGGAAAATGTGTCAAGCCAGACATACGATCTCCATTAAAGAGCAGCCACAAAGTGAAACGTATTGAATGGGCCCAAACATACATGAAAGTGAACTTCCAATTGGTGCTGTTTACCGATGAGTGCCGAGCAACTCTTGATGGACCTGATGGGTGGAGCAAGGGTTGGGTCGGTAACGATAGACATCGTCTTCTCAGACTGAGACACCAGCAAGGATGTGGAGGAGTAATGTTTTGGGCTGGAATTATTGCTAGTGAGCTGGTTGGACCTTGGTGAGTCCTTGAAAGTGTAAAGTTGAATGCAGAAGCTTATATTGATTTTCTAAAAAACAACTTTGCGCCATGGTACAAACGTAAGTCTCTTGCATTAAAAAGGAAGATGATATTCATTCATGATAACGCTCCATCACACGCTGCCAAGAATACGGAGGAGTATTTGATAAAAGCCGGATTCAAAAATGGTTGTCTGATGGAGTGGCCATCGTCTTCGCCAGATTTGAATCCTATTGAGAACTTATGGAGCATGATTAAGCGACAGGTTTATGGTTCAGGACAACAGTTTTCTTCAAAAGATGAACTGTGGGATACTATTTTAACATCGGCGAGAAGTATTTAACCTCCAGAAATTCAGAATCTAACCAATTCAATGGATCAAAGATTGATTTAGGTTATATCTAACCATGGTGATTACATCGCTAAATAAGCACTGTGTCTTGTAAGGTTGTTATTAAATCGTCATGAAAACACCTTTGTTCTCAGTTTTAAATAAACACATAACAAACTTCTATTGTTTATATAACTTTTTTCAAGAAACTCTTTTTTTATTCTTATTTTATGGATTTGCATAATAGCGTGACACAAGAATTAAGTGCATATTTTTATAAATCGAAAATATCTCTTCAAATACTACATGAAATACCCCCTAATTTTAAATATCTATTGGTATATAAATAATGCACATTTGTCGAAATTTTCACAAGTATCTACTTGTTAGTTTTTGAGATATCAAATTAGTACTGTTTTGCATAATACTGTGGCACACAGTGTAGTATATTGGTATAATTACACTGCTGATTATCGAAAATCCCTCAGAGTGGTTGGCCAGAAAATTACGTTATAAATCTCAATAACCTATAGGTGATCAGAACCATAGAGATCAAAAGTAAAACTAGAGTAGGCATGGGCCTGGAAATTTGATTGAAACTTGAACGCTGCCATAAAAAGGGGGCCAAACTTCTATGCCCCAAATCTTTTCTTGCAAATCGAGGTCCTCGACTCATCATGAGGAAGGCAGAATCAAATGGGAAATAATTTCAGTTTTTGGTGAAAACTGTCGTTTTTAATGATATTTTTGATAGTGAAACCTCGCATTCAGCGAACTACAGGCGATTTTTACCTGGAAGAGCTGTCCAAGTGCCTTCTTCCATATGCAAATTACTGATTGAACCTATCTTACTGAGTTCCATAATTTTTTGCCTGGAAACAAGTTAAGCTCTATCCCCTTATTATAGAGCTATAAATCATTACAGCAATTTTAAAGTAAACATTGGTGCACTTACTTTTTCCCTTGCTGGCTCTCTCTTCCCTGGATGTTTGTTTCAGTTGTTGGTTTTACTATAAGAGTAAATATAAAAATACATGAAAACTACTTTTAGTTTAAATAGAAGATATATTGTATACTATAAATTGAAAATATTCAGAATATTTGTTGTTCCCAGTTGTCTAAGTTTGCATCTTTACGTTTTGGCAACGTAGTAATTGGCATCAGGTATTGCAGTTTGCCAGAACAAAATTGAATAAAATAAAGTAAAGTACAGAAAATAAAAGTAATTGGTAAAATAAAGCAAAAAGAAAATAAAAACTGACAGAAAATTGAAATAATATTGAAATGAAATTGAAATGAAATTGTGATAAATATGGAATAAAAGTAAATAAAATGAAGAGAGATGAGATGAACAGAAATGAAATGAAACAAAATAAAATATTTTAATTGGACGCTTCTTAAACTTCAGTTGATCTTTAACCCATTGGAGCCCCAACAGCCAGCCCAAACCCTCTCGTTCACGAATAAATTTGTCTGATGATAGTCAGAATAAATTAAACATAGTAGTTTATGTATTTCATGGGTTGATGCTCAAAAGAGATATCTGAGTCTCTGAGAATAGAGCATGTGACTTCTTGATCACGAGTAACTTGCTCAATTTTAACTTTTCAGCAATACAATCACTCAGATGGCAGAACAAATTGCTATGTACTCTTGCTCATACGTCTACTGCTTTACAACAGGTATAACATAGATACTGCCGAGGTCTTCGAGTATCAACATGTCATTTATTACTTATGGACATGATCAATAACAAATTACTGACATACTAAGATTCACATAACTGAGCAGAACAGTTCATATGGTACACCAGTACTGTATCAATTATTTATATATAATAACTGGCAGCAGTTACAATTACAGGAGGTGAAGACGGTCATTGAATGAGTTTAAACTTTAAATATTTTCCCTTTTCGTCTACAGCTATGCCTATCCCCGTCAATCAGAATTACATCTTGATAACTTACCTACATTAAGACCCTGCTGTTATCCGTGTTGGGGGAAAGAAAAGACCATAGGCGTAGGAACCGGGGGTGTTGGAGGCATGTGTCCCCACAACCTTTTTGAAAGAACAAAAAGTGCCCTTATTACGCATGAAAAGTGCCCTTTTTAGAGAAAAATGAAATACCTCTACATAAGTAAGTGTAACGTGTCAGAATTTGCCCTATTGCTTGTATTTATAGATTAAAAGATACATAGGAACATGAAAAGAAAAATCCCACATTGAACAACATCACTTTTACTGATGTCAGTCTCAGCCAAAAAGCTGCAGCTTTTCCTGTTGAATTAGTATCCGAGAATTCCAAAGTATCATCACAAGCCAGTGGCGTGCCCAGTCCATAGACCAGCAGGCCCGAGCCTTTTTTTGTTTTGTTTTGTTTTTTTTTATAATGAAATAAATTAGAAAAAAAATTATATAAACTAAAGGAAACAAAAAACCAAAAGCTACCCAAAGCGTAAAATTGTTTTCAGCGAATAGTATTGCATTGATTTACCCAACGCAGTTCAGTGACAGTAACAGTCAGATCCAGCCATTTTCCGTAAATAATCCGATAATTATCATTTTTAAAAAATTTCTGGGAACCATTCCCCTGGAATCTTCAAGGGAGCGGTGCGTTCGGTGCACTGATTCAGTTTGCTGGGCCCACAAATACTCAGAGGTCTTGGTACAACACTTCAAATTAATCAAATGATAGAATGCGTAAAGTCTGCAACATTTGAGAAGGATCTTCACGCTAATGATTTTCACTTTTACTAAAATGCAAAGCTCAGACAAAAGAACTGGGATGGTAGATGTTATCTATTTTGAGGGTACCCTTTCTGAGCGCAAAGGTGCCCCCGAAAGGTTCCCCCCCCTCTTTCCTCCCAAGTTAAAATTTGATTTCTACGTCACTGATTGCTTGGTCGTTACTGTGGAGATATCGACAAAAACTAAGCGTGTTTCGCTTTCGCCTGACCCTGTCCTTATGTTGTTGTACGTTGCTTCCCGTGAACGAGGCTTAATCTGTAAACTAGGAACTGGTAATAAAATCTGAAGACGGATCACCAGAAGGCGAGACGTGAGATGAAAGTAATTCCGGGAGAAGGACAATGGTTGTAATTGGCATGAACTGTGGACATAAAGAAAAACAATTTCTGAGCTTCAGGCCGGATCGAACCCGCATCCTTCTGACGACCAGCGAGACATTCTTAACTATCGAGGTACCGACACTCAGACGGTGAGATCATCTGTCGATCAGTCGGTGTGACATATGTACTGCTTGTGCGGCAGCCACAATATGGTAATAATGTTTGTAAATGACATGAATGTTATACAAAAAGTTTATGTGGAAGCTTGACGTTAATATAGACGTTATATTTCTTGCTCACCTAGGATTCTTTAGTCCTCCGAGGACGTTCAAAATCACAAATTTCCCTCGTTGCTGATGCAAGTGGGAAATTTCGCCTTTTTCCGCCAAATTTCCCTCGTGAATAACTTATGGGAAATTTGGAAGAGGAAGAAGTCCTTTGCTTGTAGAGTCTGATTTTTATTAGCCACATTAGGATATATACAGAGGTGATTTATCAATGGGTAATTGACCGTCCCGCCATTTTCCTGCTTTACTCGAGTCAGGACTATCCTGCCGACACAGCGGTTTTTACGACGAAATACTCACAAATTACTCGTTAGCCTTTCTGATGAAACAAAATGTGTCCTAGAGTGATAAGGTCAATGCCGAGATTACGTACACTTAGAACCATAATTAATCGCAATGCATTACTGTGAACAAGAGACATACCAGAAAGGAGTCGAGTTTTTCTAAGAAGCCTTAGATATTCAAAGAATATTCTACCAGAAGCGGGACGACCGATATCACGGAACAACACTGAACAGCATTGGCGCGTGTCTGGTGTACCTGAAGAATAATAAGGACGAAAACTACATAGAGAAAGCCTTCAATATGAGAATAAGTCTGCTGCAACACGACAAAAATCGTCCCGCTATTGAAAGATCGCTCAACAACCTGGGTTGGTTCTTAATGCTGCGACATCAGTATACAAGACAGAGAAGGGAAAATCTAAACATATTCGAATACTTAGCAAAATGTTCTGAAAAAAGCTTTGCCAAAAGAAAAATATCGCTGCGGTAATAATGAATTCGGAAAGCAGACTACAGCGCTCACATTGGTCTTCAGTTTCAACTAATGTGATTCCAATTTACGAGGACTTCGATACGTTTATACGTCGTTCTCTTTGAGACAAAAATAGGTATCAAAGCTGATAACAAGAACTCTTTAGTAACCAGTGAGGTGTACGCTCAACAAAATCTTGCCCGAAATAGCATAAAATTAGAATTGGAGGTTTAAGCAACAGACGTTCTTGGTTCACGGCAGGCAGCCTGAAGAACTGATCAATTGATGTTTTTGAATTTCGTGAAGTGAATGATCAAAGATGATGAGTAGCTTACAGACCCCAAGAGACATCGCAGCATGTCTGTCTGGGAACGTTCAGATAAATAACGAAGTATGAGGAACTATACCGGGAAACTGATAATGAAAAATGCAAATATAAATAGTTAAGATTAAGATAATTAAGATAATCATCAAAAACCGACTTAATCGACCGTTGGAAATGTCATTTGGAGCGAGCAGTAAATACGGCATACTAACTTATACTGATAACAAGTGTTAAGATGAACATTTTCTATCTGCTTATCCAGCCTTAGTTAACTTACATATTTTTATGATAAAGAAGGTGATTTAGCTCGGTACAGACACCGCAATTCCGACAAACAGGACCTTTTTTGTAGTCATAAATCGACACAGGATAACTATATCTAACGAAAGTTCAAATGGTGGTCATTTCTAACAAGAAGTTCTTATTAGATCTTGGTCTCTTCTTGCAAGTTGATCTTGTACTTCTGTCTACAGTGGAGATTTTGCTTGGTCTTTCTCCCTTATCATTATTGGTGGCCTCCTTCATTTGACAGTGCCGTGATCGGAAGTAATCCAACCAGCGGCGTTTGGGTCAAGTCTTTTCCTCCACCACGTAAGGCGTTGTTTGGAATGTGATGTTTTAGGCAAGATTGTTTCAAAAAGACATTTCGATGCTAGATGAATGTGATTCTTTACCAAACTGACATAGTACGACAGGAAAGTAACTGTCCTCCTGATGGTTATGTTATTTTACAGTTTCATACCAAGTTCTTAACTGGATTTTGGTCTGAATTCAAAAATTATGCTATACCAGGAATTCAGTAAGGTAACCCATAGGTAGGCCAGACTTACACAAAACCGAGCAAGGATTTAACAATAATGACTTAAGCTCAAAAATTTGATGACGTAAATAAAAATAGTTTAGCACTACACTGATAACATTGTTCATAACATCTTCAAAAGAGCTGATAGTTGTGCCACGATAAAACTTCTTTATTATAGCAAAAGAAAAGAATTTTGTAAATCTTAACCCCAACAAAGCTCAAACAAACTACACAACTTTCGTTATAAATTGTAAGGTCGCCTAGATATAACTCAGGTGTTGTTTTTGAATAGATTACTGTGGCGTTCAATAAGTTGCTATTCAGTTCATGACAACTTACGCAGCACAAATTACATGCAGAGATTATAAAACGTATTTCATCATACTTTGCTTTCTATCGCTTTTCAACAAAAACGGTGGAGTGATCAAGTGATAAGTACACTTAAGATTACTCTGTAAGGTACCATTAACTCTTTCGACATACAGACCGCCAAAAATGATACAATGCGTGTCACAACACTTTACTTTCTATCAAAGGAAACTTATGAATTTCTGCTCTAGTGACCAAGTTATTTGTCTCCTAAAGAATGATTCATAAGGAACCATTGAAAAGGTTCATAATATCGCACTATCACTTCGAGCTCATTCTGTTTCTCTTCGAAGCACGAACAGCACTCATGTAACCTCTCCAGGGTTTAGGTAGCTTCAAACAACCGGATTGGGGGATTGTCGTCCTACAGAACTAAGACCTTCTGTAAACTAAGGCTGTCGTTGATCTATATCGAACATTGTGTTGCTCTAGAAGCGCTGGTAAGCCTGTAGTTTTGTAAAACAAACCTTATTTCCGCTTGATAAGAAAGTTTAGGGAAAGACTAACTTGAAATTTTTTGAAATACCTTGTTACATAGTTAATATAAAGTAGAATAAACATACCAAACAAAGCATCAAAACTGCAATGAAGCTAAATTCTTGCTCGGTTTCTGGTTCAAACAACAAACGTTCTTGATTCACGGATAGCACATGAACTGGTGTTTTTGAGTTTTGGTCAAGTTTATAAGTGAACGACGCCCCAGGAATCACATCGCGATACAAGGAACAGAAATAAAACTGACGTATTAATAACATTTTTTTTAACCCCTTACTGTGCGCATTGTGGTTTCGTTTTGTTGTTTGTTCTATTTTGTTATGTTTTGCTAAGGAACAACTGCGCAGTGGAATGACCACAATTTTGCTTGGTCTTTCTGCTTTATCCTTACTGGTGGGCTCTTTCATTTGACAGTGGAGTGATCGGGAGTAGACCAATCAGCTGCGTTTGGGTCAAGTCTTTTCCTCCACCACGTAAGGCGTTGTTTGGAATGTGATGTTTTAGGCAAGATTGTTTCAAAAAGACATTTCGATGCTAGATGAATATTTATATTTGTAACCATAGGACCCAATCTGGGTTCGTGGGACATAAATTCAACCTCCAGAAAGCCATTGCAACAGAACAGAATTCGAGTGAGCACGAGTCAGCAGAATGTAACATGCATTGAACTCTAAACATGCTGGAACGATAACTCGGGGTTTTTCAGAATTGAGCAATGGATTATAGCCGGAAACCGCAGGACACTTTGCAACGTATGACCGTGCAAAGTGTCCTGACGGTACAGTGGAACCTGGTTAATACGACCACCGTTGGGCCGAAAAAATTTGGTCGTATTAACGGGGTGGTCGTATTAAGGGCGGTGGATCAGATACGTAACAAATGTTTTTTTTTAAATGACGTCATGGCAAACGGAGTCAGATTTCAATTAGCATAACGCAAAAACCACAAAATAATCCACAAATAAAATTTTATTAACTGAACACAACTCAACAAAATAACCAAATGAGATGAATAACCTTCATAATAAGCCCCTATATTAGTTATTTAAGTTTCTTTACATTTAAAAAAATCTGTAAGCTTCCGTTGGTTTTTCCGACACTAAAGCCAGTCGGTTTGAGCTTGGCAGATTACTCCGGCGAGCTCATTTGCTGTTTTTGAATTTCCTTTCTGTTCGAGAAAATCCAAAGCAACCTGCATAGAGGATATTGCCTGCCGTTTTTGCTTACAATTTGAAGACATGATGACTGGTCGAAGTGCTTATACACAAAGCTGCGATAATTATACACCGCATATCAGAATTTGATATCAAAAAAGGCATTACTCAACACGTTGAGTGGTCGTATTAAACAGTAGGGGACATCAAAATATGGTCGTTGGTCGTATTAACGAGGTGGTCGCATTAACGAAGTTTTCAGATCAGAAAAAAAAATTAGCTTTTATTCGGGGGAAAAGAAAGTGTTCATATTAACGGGGTGGTCGTATTAACGGGGTGGTCGTACGGCGGGGTTCCACTGTTGTTCAATTACGAGTGAAGTGTAGAAGAATTTTTACCCAATCGTAACGGAAAATTCGCTTTTGAAACTTAAATAAAGCGTCCAACATGGCGTTTTTGTGTTTCTTGGGAGTATTTGGCCGACAGCTATAAAGATTGTCGAAATGCAGCAGAATCACGCTAACTCGAGATCGGTTAATTCGAACTTCCCGCTAACTCGAACATAATTTTACACTTGCTTTCCTCAAATTTATACTCGTTGATTCAGACTCTAATTTGAAGACGTATGTCGGTAAATCTGAAAGTGTCACGGCGTAGCTGTTTGACTAGTCGAAATCTTGAATCTTTACTGATAACGTGACAACGCATGGAAACATAATTCAACCCCAAGAAAGACCTTTCCGGGGCGATTATCCCGGATGAATATTATACCACGATGGTTAAACCTACTCCTGGGCATCGTTTTCCGCTGGTGCTATTCACTGAAAATTTGCCATGTTTTCTATCTTTCTACAAATATAGAATGATTTTATGAAAGACACTGTTTGGCTGCGCTTTTTTATGTTTGCTTCAGGAGAATATTTCTTCAGTTTCCAAGTCTCTAGCAATATAGAGACTCAAACACTTTCGATTTCACGGTCTGTTAAATGGACACTTAGGGTCACTTCAAAGCGTTGCTTGGGAGTTCTATCTGATCTCTTGGGTTCCAGTAAGATGTTTCTTTTAATGTAACTGTTTGAATTATCCAAATAAATCATACAATAATGTCAATGCCATAATCCTATTGATGAACGAAGCAGGCCTTGTCTTCGTGAAAACATTTATTTTCTTGTCAGACGTCTTCATTTCAATTTACAATCAAACGTTATTAAAACATCATATTTCTTGATTGCATATGTAAATGTCTTAGTCATGAGTACAATTGGTTAATGAGTGCAATACGCAATGGTGAGAATGAATCGGAGGGAAAGAAGCACCAAAATACGGTATTCAAGGCTGCATTTACGAAAATGTTTTTATTTACTCGCAACAGATAAACATGTTTGACAACAAACAGACTCATACCAATGCAGCATATTCCCCTCCAAATTTTGTACTCTCGTACAAAACACAAAGCATAAATAACTTACTGAAGTAAATGGTTTGAACCTGGGAGAATCGTGACATGTTTGAGGAGGTTGATCGTCCAGGTTAGTGTAGTCTTGAGAAAGACTGTGGGTTGAAGTGACTGACGTTTCGACAGCCTTAGCGGCGGTCATCTTCAGAGTCAAAAGGAGAGCAAATGTCAGGTTCGCCTGTATTTGTATCTGGCTCGTGCGTCATAAGTGGGCGGTCGTATTAGTCATGGAGGTGTGATAGTTGGTGAGAAGCAATGAGTGTTGTTGTGTAGGCGTTAATTATAGGTTTGTCGAAGTGTAAGTCTATTGGTTGCTCGCACGTTTGACTTTGTGAATTAGTCGTTTGTAAGGTCCCGGTAATTGTTGTGATCGGTTTAATGGATTTTGCTCTAAGTTCGTATACCAGCTTTCTGGTGTGAGTCGCTGTTTGTAGTTGGTGCTGTACGTAATGCATTTTGCCGATTCCCAGTCAATGTTGTGTTTGGTTTGTCGGTGGTGTTCGGCAATGTGGTTGGTTTTGTCTCCGTTTTTGTCGCTCGTTTGTGTTCTGTGAGTCGTATATTTAAGTTTCTGCTAGTCTCACCTATATAAGTGGCTTGGCAGTCGGAGTAATTAATTTTGTAATCTGCACCTTGTCTTTCGTGTAGTTGTTCTCTGTCCTTAACGTTAGTCAGTACATGTCGTAAAGTTGTAATCGGTTTGTGCGCTACTCGTATGTTGTATGGTCGTAAGATACGCGAGATAATCTCAGACGTACCTTTTATGTAGGGTATCGTTGCTGTAGTTGTTGTCGAACTGTTGTTTTCGTCGCGTTCATTGTCTTTGTAAGTGTTAAGTTTGATGAAATCAGAGTAATAGTTGTTTTTGTGGAAAACACATTGTAAGTAGTCATTTTCTTGGCGTAGAGCGTCGGGTGATTTAGAAATGTTTTGTGCGCATCTCGTCCATGTTTTGATGGTGGTAGCTTTGTGTAAGGTTGATTGTACGATGATTGGTCCAGTAGTCTGTCAGTATGCGTTCGTTTCCTGCAGACAGTCGTCTGTAGTTTGTTATTATCACGACTTACCAAACAGTCTAGGTACGGAATAGCTCCGTCTTCTTCAATCTCTTTGGTAAATTGTATGTGACTGTTCTGTTCGTTAATGTGTTTGTGAAACTCGTCATTCTCGTCTATGGGTAGTGCAGTAATCGTGTCGTCAACGTAACGAAACCAAAAAGTAACGTGTGTTTGTAAGTTGCAAGAGCTCGTTCTTCTATGGATTGCATTACAATTTCGGCAACCACAACAGAAATGGGTTAGCTCATTGCTGTGCCATGTAACTGTTTATTGTGTTTACCGTTGTATTGAAAGTAAGTTGATGTGAGACAAAGTTCCAGTGGTTCCACGATGTCCCCTGTAGGTAAAGGAAGTGCGTCAGTAAATTCGTTGATGGCAGTTTTGGTGCATTCTAGCGCCAGTTGAAGCGGAATACTGGTAAATAGTGATTTCACGTCAAAACACACTAGCTTGTGGTTGTGTTATTTGTACTGTTTTGAGATTGTTAATGAAGGTTTCAGTTCGGTTCTAGTCCATGTTGTGACTTGTTGCTTAGTGGCTGCAGTATGGTTGTTAAGTACTTGGAAAGTTTGTAAGTATGGGACCCACAGAACGAAACTATAGGTCGCATGGGTATTTGTGGCTTGTGAAGTTTCGGTAGACCATACAGCTTTGGTGATCGCGCACAATTCATTTCTAAATCACCCGACGCTCTACGCCAAGAAAATGACTACTTACAATGTGTTTTCCACAAAAACAACTATTACTCTGATTTCATCAAACTTAACACTTACAAAGACAATGAACGCGACGAAAACAACAGTTCGACAACAACTACAGCAACGATACCCTACATAAATGGTACGTCTGAGATTATCTCGCGTATCTTACGACCATACAACATACGAGTAGCGCACAAACCGATTACAACTTTACGACATGTACTGACTAACGTTAAGGACAGAGAACAACTACACGAAAGACAAGGTGCAGATTACAAAATTAATTACTCCGACTGCCAAGCCACTTATATAGGTGAGACTAGCAGAAACTTAAATATACGACTCACAGAACACAAACGAGCGACAAAAACGGAGACAAAACCAACCACATTGCCGAACACCACCGACAAACCAAACACAACATTGACTGGGAATCGGCAAAATGCATTACGTACAGCACCAACTACAAACAGCGACTCACACCAGAAAGCTGGTATACGAACTTAGAGCAAAATCCATTAAACCGATCACAACAATTACCGGGACCTTACAAACGACTAATTCACAAAGTCAAACGTGCGAGCAACCAATAGACTTACACTTCGACAAACCTATAATTAACGCCTACACAACAACACTCATTGCTTCTCACCAACTATCACACCTCCATGACTAATACGACCGCCCACTTATGACGCACGAGCCAGATACAAATACAGGCGAACCTGACATTTGCTCTCCTTTTGACTCTGAAGATGACCGCCGCTAAGGCTGTCGAAACGTCAGTCACTTCAACCCACAGTCTTTCTCAAGACTACACTAACCTGGACGATCAACCTCCTCAAACATGTCACGATTCTCCCAGGTTCAAACCATTTACTTCAGTAAGTTATTTATGCTTTGTGTTTTGTACGAGAGTACAAAATTTGGAGGGGAATATGCTGCATTGGTATGAGTCTGTTTGTTGTCAAACATGTTTATCTGTTGCGAGTAAATAAAAACATTTTCGTAAATGCAGCCTTGAATACCGTATTTTGGTGCTTCTTTCCCTCCGATTCATTCTCACCATTGCGTATTGCACTCATTAACCAATTGTACTCATGACTAAGACATTTACATATGCAATCAAGAAATATGATGTTTTAATAACGTTTGATTGTAAATTGAAATGAAGACGTCTGACAAGAAAATAAATGTTTTCACGAAGACAAGGCCTGCTTCGTTCATCAATAGGATTATGGCATTGACATTATTGTATGATTTATTTGGATAATTCAAACAGTTACATTAAAAGAAACATCTTACTGGAACCCAAGAGATCAGATAGAACTCCCAAGCAACGCTTTGAAGTGACCCTAAGTGTCCATTTAACAGACCGTGAAATCGAAAGTGTTTGAGTCTCTATATTGCTAGAGACTTGGAAACTGAAGAAATATTCTCCTGAAGCAAACATAAAAAAGCGCAGCCAAACAGTGTCTTTCATAAAATCATTCTATATTTGTAGAAAGATAGAAAACATGGCAAATTTTCAGTGAATAGCACCAGCGGAAAACGATGCCCAGGAGTAGGTTTAACCATCGTGGTATAATATTCATCCGGGATAATCGCCCCGGAAAGGTCTTTCTTGGGGTTGAATTATGTTTCCATGCGTTGTCACGTTATCAGTAAAGATTCAAGATTTCGACTAGTCAAACAGCTACGCCGTGACACTTTCAGATTTACCGACATACGTCTTCAAATTAGAGTCTGAATCAACGAGTATAAATTTGAGGAAAGCAAGTGTAAAATTATGTTCGAGTTAGCGGGAAGTTCGAATTAACCGATCTCGAGTTAGCGTGATTCTGCTGCATTTCGACAATCTTTATAGCTGTCGGCCAAATACTCCCAAGAAACACAAAAACGCCATGTTGGACGCTTTATTTAAGTTTCAAAAGCGAATTTTCCGTTACGATTGGGTAAAAATTCTTCTACACTTCACTCGTAATTGAACAACAGTGGAACCCCGCCGTACGACCACCCCGTTAATACGACCACCCCGTTAATATGAACACTTTCTTTTCCCCCGAATAAAAGCTAATTTTTTTTTCTGATCTGAAAACTTCGTTAATGCGACCACCTCGTTAATACGACCAACGACCATATTTTGATGTCCCCTACTGTTTAATACGACCACTCAACGTGTTGAGTAATGCCTTTTTTGATATCAAATTCTGATATGCGGTGTATAATTATCGCAGCTTTGTGTATAAGCACTTCGACCAGTCATCATGTCTTCAAATTGTAAGCAAAAACGGCAGGCAATATCCTCTATGCAGGTTGCTTTGGATTTTCTCGAACAGAAAGGAAATTCAAAAACAGCAAATGAGCTCGCCGGAGTAATCTGCCAAGCTCAAACCGACTGGCTTTAGTGTCGGAAAAACCAACGGAAGCTTACAGATTTTTTTAAATGTAAAGAAACTTAAATAACTAATATAGGGGCTTATTATGAAGGTTATTCATCTCATTTGGTTATTTTGTTGAGTTGTGTTCAGTTAATAAAATTTTATTTGTGGATTATTTTGTGGTTTTTGCGTTATGCTAATTGAAATCTGACTCCGTTTGCCATGACGTCATTTAAAAAAAAACATTTGTTACGTATCTGATCCACCGCCCTTAATACGACCACCCCGTTAATACGACCAAATTTTTTCGGCCCAACGGTGGTCGTATTAACCAGGTTCCACTGTACCGTCAGGACACTTTGCACGGTCATACGTTGCAAAGTGTCCTGCGGTTTCCGGCTATAATCCATTGCTCAATTCTGAAAAACCCCGAGTTATCGTTCCAGCATGTTTAGAGTTCAATGCATGTTACATTCTGCTGACTCGTGCTCACTCGAATTCTGTTCTGTTGCAATGGCTTTCTGGAGGTTGAATTTATGTCCCACGAACCAGATTGGGTCCTATGGTTACAAATATAAATATTCATCTAGCATCGAAATGTCTTTTTGAAACAATCTTGCCTAAAACATCACATTCCAAACAACGCCTTACGTGGTGGAGGAAAAGACTTGACCCAAACGCAGCTGATTGGTCTACTCCCGATCACTCCACTGTCAAATGAAAGAGCCCACCAGTAAGGATAAAGCAGAAAGACCAAGCAAAATTGTGATCATTCCACTGCGCAGTTGTTCCTTAGCAAAACATAACAAAATAGAACAAACAACAAAACGAAACCACAATGCGCACAGTAAGGGGTTAAAAAAAATGTTATTAATACGTCAGTTTTATTTCTGTTCCTTGTATCGCGATGTGATTCCTGGGGCGTCGTTCACTTATAAACTTGACTAAAACTCAAAAACACCAGTTCATGTGCTATCCGTGAATCAAGAACGTTTGTTGTTTGAACCAGAAACCGAGCAAGAATTTAGCTTCATTGCAGTTTTGATGCTTTGTTTGGTATGTTTATTCTACTTTATATTAACTATGTAACAAGGTATTTCAAAAAATTTCAAGTTAGTCTTTCCCTAAACTTTCTTATCAAGCGGAAATAAGGTTTGTTTTACAAAACTACAGGCTTACCAGCGCTTCTAGAGCAACACAATGTTCGATATAGATCAACGACAGCCTTAGTTTACAGAAGGTCTTAGTTCTGTAGGACGACAATCCCCCAATCCGGTTGTTTGAAGCTACCTAAACCCTGGAGAGGTTACATGAGTGCTGTTCGTGCTTCGAAGAGAAACAGAATGAGCTCGAAGTGATAGTGCGATATTATGAACCTTTTCAATGGTTCCTTATGAATCATTCTTTAGGAGACAAATAACTTGGTCACTAGAGCAGAAATTCATAAGTTTCCTTTGATAGGAAGTAAAGTGTTGTGACACGCATTGTATCATTTTTGGCGGTCTGTATGTCGAAAGAGTTAATGGTACCTTACAGAGTAATCTTAAGTGTACTTATCACTTGATCACTCCACCGTTTTTGTTGAAAAGCGATAGAAAGCAAAGTATGATGAAATACGTTTTATAATCTCTGCATGTAATTTGTGCTGCGTACGTTGTCATGAACTGAATAGCAACTTATTGAATGCCACAGTAATCTATTCAAAAACAACACCTGAGTTATATCTAGGCGACCTTACAAGTTATAACGAAACTTGTGTAGTTTGTTTGAGCTTTGTTGGGGTTAAGATTTACAAAATTCTTTTCTTTTGCTATAATAAAGAAGTTTTATCGTGGCACAACTATCAGCTCTTTTGAAGATGTTATGAACAATGTTATCAGTGTAGTGCTAAACTATTTTTATTTACGTCATCAAATTTTTGAGCTTAAGTCATTATTGTTAAATCCTTGCTCGGTTTTGTGTAAGTCTGGCCTACCTATGGGTTACCTTACTGAATTCCTGGTATAGCATAATTTTTGAATTCAGACCAAAATCCAGTTAAGAACTTGGTATGAAACTGTAAAATAACATAACCATCAGGAGGACAGTTACTTTCCTGTCGTACTATGTCAGTTTGGTAAAGAATCACATTCATCTAGCATCGAAATGTCTTTTTGAAACAATCTTGCCTAAAACATCACATTCCAAACAACGCCTTACGTGGTGGAGAAAAAGACTTGATCCAAATGCAACTGATTGGTCTACTTCCAATCACACCACTGTCAAATGAAAGAGCCTACCAATAAGGATTAAACAGAAAGACCAAGCCAAAGCTCCATTGTAGACAGAAGTACAAGATCAACTTGCAAGAAGAGAACAAGGAATAATAGGAACTCCTTGTTAGAACTGATCAAACTCTTGAACTTTTGTTCGATATAGTTATCCTCTATCGATTTATAACCTAAAAAAAGTCATTTTTGCCGCAATTGCCGTGTCTGCGTCGAATTTAATCACCATCTTCCTCACAAAACGAAGTAACTTAACCCTATATCACATGGGGGGGGGGGCTTTTTTGGCTCTCCCTCCTATACTTTGTTTATTAAAATTTTAACCGCTTGTCCAATTCGGCTGAAATTTTGTGAATTTTAATATTTTTTTTATTGCGGTTATTTTGCTATAAAGAAGTTTTAAAAATGTTCGCATTTTCTGGGGGTAATTCCACTTTTTTCGCCAGGGAGTGAAAAATCACTTTTTGCGGTTTTACAATCTTTGGTTTTATTTTTTTTCTGATTAGATTTTTTGGACAATAATGTTGAATTTTTTTTGCCTGCCAATTACATCTTAGGTCTAAGACAAATTTGAATGCGCAATCTTCGTTTTTACTTTTTTTCAGGGGGTAAAATTCAATTCCGGCTGTTATTTTTTGAACTCAAACATTCTAATGTTTTTCTCAAACTTTGACGTCTTTTTTGATTTTTTGTCACACTGATTTATTACTAAATCTTCAATTTAGTTCTATGTTTGCCTTTTTCAACTGGAAAATGCAGTCTCGGGGGTAAACACAATAAGTTACTTTCTGGTATTCTGTAATTAGTAATTAGTCGAATACAAATCACAGGCAAAACGTTTCTTTTATACAAATCTTCAAAGCTTCCTTTTTGTATGAAAGTGTTAGTTGAATCCATTATTAATATTTTTATGTATAGAAAGAAGTGTAAAACAGATTAGAAACCCTACTAATCTGAGGTATTGAAAAAGGTGTGAAAAGTTACAAAAGTTATAACAAATGACAGGACATCGAAAAACCAGCTGCACTTGAAGCTCCAAGTGATCGAAAAAGATGCTTTTACTGCATCGAACAGTTGAAGGGAAAGCCTCATTACAAGGAACAAAAGAACAAACTTGGCAAATCTAAGCATTGTTGTCCATCCTGTCAAAGAACAGTATGCACAAGGCACGCAAGCTACGTATGTAATGAATGCATTGAAAAATTCCACATATAGACTTGAACGGACCCCAAGCAAAGACACTTGAAAAAAATTTTTTGTAAATATTTTGATGTTTTTTGACTAGTAATATATTTTTCTAGCATATCCCAAAGTTTCATGCATTTCCCATTTTCCGTTCTCGAAATAATTAGGGGAGGCCAAAAAAGTCCCCCCCCCCCCTCCCATATGAAATAAAGGCATACCGATATTCCATGTTAAATAGGGTTAACATGTATACTAAAGAATATCTAATATGATGTCATTAATGAATAAATTCTATTATTGGCGTTTGCTACATATCTGGTTGCATAAAATGACCGAAACTTCAAAAGGCTCTTACCATGTGCACTTAAATTTCCTACAAAAGGCAATGAATCGTGTCGCCTTTATAGTAGACGGCCCTGCAGATATAAATTTTACTTCGTCCTAGAAATATATTTATTCATCGAAATTAATGCGTTTTAAGAATGGTTGTTTAAGATGTTAATGCTGTTATCAGGTGGAAAATTAAGCTATCAACTAAGGCTGGGTAAGCAGGTAGGAAAAATTAATCTTAACCCGTCTTATCAGTATAAGTTAGTATGCCATGTTTAGCGCTCGCTCCTAATCAGGTTTTTAACTTCCCATTACGTCAGTTTTTCATGATTATCTTAACTATGTTAGTTAAAACTATTTATATTTGCATTTTTCATTATCAGTTTCCCGGTATAGTTCCTTATACTTCGTTATTTATCTGAACGCTCCCATACAGACATGCTGTGATCTTTTTTGAGACCTGTAAGCTATTCATATTTGATTATTCACTCTCCAAAATTAAAAAACACCAACTAATCATTTCTTCGGGCTCCCTTCTGTTTACCAAGAACGTCAGTTGCTTAAGCTCATAATTATAATTTTATGCTATTATGGGCAAAATTCTGTTGAGCGTATACCCCACTGGTTACTAAAGTGTTCTTGTTACAGCTTTCATACGTATTGTCGTCTCAAAGAAAAGGATGTATAACGTATCGAAATCCTCGTAGGTCGTAATCATATTAGTTGAAACTGAGGACCAATGTGAGAGTTGTAGTCTGCTTATCGACTTCATTATTACCGCGGCGATATTTTCCCTTTGACAAATCTTTTTCAGAACATTTTTCCAAGTATTCGTACATGTTTATATTTTCCCTTGTGAGGGGATGGAAGCTTTCAGGGGCCCCTTTGCGCATAGAAAGGGTACCCTCAAAATAGATGATATCTATCATCCCAGCTCTTTTGAGTGAGCTTTGCATTTTAGTAAAAGTGAAAATCATTAGCTTGAAGATCCTTGTCCAATGTTTCTGGCTTTACCCATTCTATCCTTTGAATAATTTCGTGTCGTAATCAGACTTCTGAGTACTTGTGTCCCCATGAAACTGAACCAGTGCACCGAACACGCCGCCCCTACTGGATTCCAGGAGAATAGTTCCCGGAAATTTTTTAAAAATGAGAATTATCGGACTAATTACACCACGGAAAACTGGCGGATCTGACTGTTGCTGTCACTTAACTGCGTTGGGTTAATTAATTCAATACTTTTCGCTCGAAGCATTTTTGCGTTTTGGGTAGCTTTTGGCATTTTGTTTCCTTTTGTTTATATAATTCTTTTTACCTATTTTATTTCAATATAAAAAACCCCAAAAAATAAGGCCCGGGCCTGCTAGCCTATGGGCTGGGCACACCACTGGCTTGTGATGATACTTTGGAATTCTCGGGTACTAATTCAACAGGAAAAGCTCCAGCTTTTTGGCTGAGACTGCCCTCAGAATAAAAGTGACGTTGTTCATTGTGGAATTTTTTTTTATAGTTTTATGTATCTTTTAATCTATAAACCTAAGCAATAGGGCAAAAACTGATGCTTTACACTCAACAATGTAAACGCATTTCATTTTCTCTAAAAAGAGTGTTTTTCATTCTTAAAAACTGCACTTTTGGTTGTTTCAAAAGGTTTTGAGGACACATGCGTCCAAAGATCCCGGTTCCTACTTCTATGATCTTTTCTTTCCCCCGAACACCGACAACTGTTAGCGGGATCTTAATGTAGGGAAGTTATGAAGGTGTAATTTGGACACACTCTCCTGAAGGGAATACTACTTGAAGCTTAAAGTCATTCAATGGCCGTCTTCACCTCCCGTAGTTATAACTGTTGACAGTTATTATATATAAATAATTGATACCGCGCTGGTGTACCATATGAGCTGTTCTGCTGAGTTATGTGAGTCTCAGTATGTCAGTAATTTGTTACTGATTATATCCAGAAGTAATAAATGACATGTAGATACTCGAAGACGTTGGAAGTATCTATGTTACACCTGTTGTAAAGCAGTAGACACGTCAGCCAGCATACATTGCAATTGGTTGGGCCATTTGAGTTATTGTATTGCTGAAAAGTTAAAAATGAGCAAGTCATTTATGATCACGAGGTCACATGTTCCATTCTCAGGGACTCAGATATCTCCTTTCAGCATTAATCCATTACATACATAGACTACCATGCTTAATTTATTCTGACTATCATCAGAAAAATTTATTCGTGAAAGACAGAGTTTGGGTTCGCTGTTTGGGTTGCAATGGATTAATGATCAACTAAAGCTTGAGAAGCATCCAATTAAGAGATTTTATTTTGTTTCATTTCATTTCTGTTCATTTCATCTCTCTTTAGTTTATTTAATTTTATTTCATATATATTTCAATTTCGTTTCAATTTTATTTCAACTTTAATTCAATTTTATTCGTTTTATTTTAGTTTAGTTTATTTTTTTACTTTATTTTACTATACATTTCTTTTCTGTACCTTAATTTACTTTATTTTATTTTATTTAATTTTATTTTATCCACGTTACCATAATTTATTGGCTGGTTAATCTCAACACCTGATGCCAATTACTACGTTAACTAAACGTGAAGATGTAAACTTAGACAACTGGGAATAAATATTCTGATTACTTTCAATATTATAGCATACTATATATCTTCTATTTCAACTAAAAGTAGTTTTCATATATTTTTATTTTTACTCTTATAGTAAAACCAACAACTGGAACAAACCTCCAGGAAAAAGAAAGCCAGCAAGGAAAAAAGTAAGTGCACAAATATTTACTTTAGGATTGTTGTAATGATTTATTGCTCAATAATAAAGGAATAGAGCTTAACTTGTTTCTGGTCAAAAAAAATTTTGGAACTCGATAGTATAAGGTGAAACAGTAATTTACATGAGGTCGAAGAGGTAGGTGGTGGCAGACATGGCCTTACGGGAACATCGTTTATTGGCTATTATTGCATCAAGGTTTATAAGTACTTCGGTAATTTTAGAATCATCCTCAGAGATATACATAAACAGAAACTTTTCATGATAATCTGACCCTGCCGAAGTCTACTAAAAATGTTGACTTAAACGGGATTTAAACTCGCAACTTTGAAATACCGGTCCGCCAATACATCCTCGCATAGATAAACGTTAAGTTGTCGCGAGAATATCTCGTGCAGTTAGATTAAATAAATCTCACCTCCAATCTTTGTGGACTCGATAGCTCAACTGGTAGAGCTGCGGATCCGTATCGCGAAGGTAAGAGTTTGTATCTCACTCGAGTCAACATTTTTCAGTTGACTTCCGCAGTGTCAGATTATCATGAAAAGTTTCTGTTCATTTAGGTAATGTAGTTAATGCTATTTGCCTTCGAGTGAAAAGTAACGTGAGGTATTACTCAAAGGTATTTTGTTTGTGACTTTTTGTTCAACTTCAAGAGGTGTTACTGAAAGTGATTGCTGTTTGCACGATTGATGGTTGCACGAAGGTTAGCAGTTGAACAAACCGACTAAGTTAGTGTTGAACTGACGAACTGTCATAAATTTAAACAGTCATTTCTGGTTTATTGCGACTATTAGCAGGGCCAGAGAAACCTAAGAGGAAGTAATTGTTGGTAACAAACCGAATGGCTGCTAGGGAATCGATTGTTAATACAATGATTAAGGGAATGCACAGTTCTTGAGGCTGGTTTCAAAGTCATCATACCTCCTGTGAAAGTAACTGAAACCTCTATCTCCACCATGTGCCATACTCCAAGAAAAGCAGACAATTGCTAAATGTGTTTATATTTGACTGCACAACAGAAAACAGATCACAGTAAACCAAGAACCATAAAAAGCTTGTTGTTTTGTGGTCGGTGATAATTATATAGCTGTAGTTACATGTACGTGACTGATGAGAAACAAGAAAGCATGAGTAATTTATCGCCAGCATATTCCTGTAAGCATTGCCATTAATCATTTTGTTTTGATAGATACGTCACAACTGCTCAGGAAGTTGAACAGAATTGACAAATCTTCTAATGTCTAAAGACTAAAGACTGGATAAAATGAAAGCCTGTAATACCAATCGTCTTCATGACTCAATTAACGATAGTACCGCAGCTGACATTAAACTTGTTACAGTGACGTTCACCATCATGATTAGCTTTTCATGTTTTATGCTTGGAAAGTATCGGAATCCCCTGACGGGTCATGGACTTTAGGCTGTAGGTGGCATGTTATGTATTGGTTTTGGCATCGTGACGGCTTATGGTCTTTCTATGCATTCCAAAACTCTATTTGTCAGTATCGTGGGAATCCTGCCATTCTTGATCGTCGGTGTGGGGATTGACGATATGTTCATCGGTGTTGACGAACTTGATTGCACACATCCTGATCAAGCGATTCCAAAGCGTGTAAGCGAGGTCATGAGGTATGCCGGGGCGGCTATTACGATGACCACGATACCGATCTTTTAGCATTTGCAGTTGGAATAACTTCCAAGTTCCCTTCCATTACACATTTTCGCACTTACGCTGCGCTTGCTATAGCGTTTGCATTCTTCTTCCTTGTCACTGTCTTTGTCGCTTTCATGACCTACGATTGCAATCGGATAAATGCTGGACGAAGGGACATGGTACCGTGCCTGAAGGCTCCAGCGCCCGAACCTGGGAGACCGCGCTGGGATGAGCCACTTCCACAGACTTCAAACAAGATTATGGCACTTTGGGGCAAGCTTTTAATGAAACCAATTTCAAAAGGCATAGTTGTGATCGTTTTTATTGTCTCTGCTTGGTATAGGTATTTACGGTACAACATTTATCAGTGAAGAGTTTGACCGGAGAGACCTTGCAAAAGATGGCCCAGAGTTCATTAAATATTTAGACACCTTAGAGCACTATTTCACCGATTATCTCAAAGTTGATATAATCCTGGAATCTGGTGTAAACTATTCCGATCCTTCCACGCAGCAAAAGATCCTCGATCTTTCTCAGATTGTTGCAAGCAATGAGTATTATCGTTCGTATGTCGATTCTTGGTTTACTAACTTTCATAACAGGTCCTCTGATGAAAACGGTATTATAGCTGCACAAAGTTTTGTTGCTTCCTTGTAGCAATTTCTGGCCATGTATCCGAGGTTCCGGTCGGATATTTTCAGGAAAGACAACCTGACCATTGACGGTTCTCGTCTCTATTTCTATAAAAAGGAGAGTTAAAGCTCCGTGGTAAGGCGAGATGCCATGACTTCATTGCGGAAAGATCTTTCTGAGAAATCCGACCTCCCAGTTTTTGCTTACGAGTTTATTTTCTTTGAACAATTTGTCTCGACATTACCAGAAACCGTCCGTAATCTGGCATTGGCGGCTTCGTCCATTTTGGTTGTCACTAGGTTTTTTCTTGTAAATCCTATTGTGGTACTCCTGGTTTTCTTGGGATTCATGTCGTTGATTTTTGAGCTACTAGGTGAGAAAACCTTAAGTTTAAAATGATAAATTATAGATGCATATTTTACTGAAAAACTTTTAGCTCTAGATTGTTTTGAGTTCCTTTAATTATGTTTTATAAATTAACATGCGTCTTGCTGACTCTCTGATTGGACGAGCTTCATTTTCACTCAGATTGCAGCATTGAACACGAAAAAGACTGGAATGATACTTCGTCATACCAGGCCTCGTGATTGAATGAAGCCGAAAAATAATATATATATATATATATAAATTATGTGTATGTATGTGTATATGTATATGTACATGTGGATGTGTATATGTATATGCATATGTATATGTATATGCATATGTATATGTATATATATATATATATATATATATATGTATATATATGAGTAAATTTCATCTTACTAAGTGTAGATGTTTGTAAGCTTGGATATATATGATGAAAAGTTTCTTCTCAAGCTTTATCTCAGAAAATTTCTGAGTTCCCCGACGGTCTCTAATTAACATCGTACTTGCCGTCTGAGACCCTATAGTCTAGTGGTAAAACAACCGTGCCGGCAATCGGGAGACACTGGTTCGATTCCCGTTGGGGAACTCAGAAATTTTCAGAGATAATTTTCTGATATATATGTATATATGTATATATGTGTGTGTGTTCGTGTGTGTGTGCGTGGATGTGTATATCTATATCTTTCTATATATATATATATATGTATTTGTGTGTATGTGCGTGTGTGTGTGCGTGGATGTGTATATCTATATACATACATACATATATATACATATATATATATATTGTTGACGATCAGGCAGGACGAAGCCTTATCATTATCAATATTAACATAGCTCAACCTCTGTGGCATTGAGCACTCCATGAGCACATTATGTGTGTGTGTGTGTCTGTATACAAATAAGAATCGAACTTGCGACTTTGCGAGTCTGGAGCATAGCTCTGGCAACTAATTTTACAAAGAAAAAATTTGAAAATGATTTTCCATTTTATGTAATTTGAGTGCAAATGCCAAGTGTTCGTGGAACAACAAGTTTCTGATTTGAGCTAGAACGACATAACTAGATGTTTTTTGTGCTGCTATACGTCTTCATGGTTTCAACAATTTGGTTCATAGAGAAATATGTTTCGGACAGGGAGGTTATCTTTTCTGAAGCCACCGTTATTCAAAGAACCGAATTTTTAATTAATAAAAATATATTTCTATTGTATCTTACCGCAGGTCTGATGTACATTTGGGGTGTGTCGCTCAACTCCATTTCCATGATTAACCTTGTCATGGCTATCGGATTTGCCGTTGATTATAGTGCTCATGTTGCACCTGCGTTTGTGTTCTCTTGTGAGTCCAGTCCTGAAGAAAAACTCATCAACGCTCTATCAACCGTTGGTTGAAGCGTGTTCATGGGAGGTAAGTTCTGTCATAAGATTTTAGACATTTTCGGAAAACTGTCGTATTACATACCAGTGTGGACGACAAAGGTGTTGGATCGATAGTTTTGGTGCAGTTTATTCTATGACAAATCAGTGCATTAAGAGAGATGAATGATCGTCAACCCTTTACTCAGAAAACGATTCTGAGCCCCTGACGGGGATCGAACCCGTCAAAAAAATTAAATTAGTTCATATTAAAATTGGACATTTTGATTGGTAATTTATACCACTCGTCCTTCAGACTGAAACTATTTTTATAGCGTTTGAACTGCTCACTCGTTTGTGATTTTTTCCGAATTGCACTCGAAACTATGCTATTATTTACCAGTATTAATATATGTACTGTTGAACGGTGATTGGAATCCTGCAGTAGTCATAGCTACCGATGGATTGTTTTTAATAATAGGATGTGATTCTGCCATTGCGTTATGAATTAGTCTTACAAAAAACTATTCATTTTTTTTTTTCTTGCATCTGTGAATCTCTAAGGTTCAAAATATTTAATTTTGAGGTCTTATGCTATTATGCAAGCACTGCTCCTCCAGATTATGACTCAGGTTAAGGTAAGGGTAAGGACCCTAATCCTAAACTTAATCCTAACCGTTTACATGTCCCCTCCGGTGACATTTTAATCTAAATCCAAACAATTTTTTCAATAACGTTATCAGGTAAATAAAATACTTAATTTTCCAATCTTTGGGAAGGATTGGTTCCTTGTGGAGTACTGTAACTGGTGGCCTGTGAAATTTTCACTGTGTTATATCGTTTTTTAAACAGCTAAGCAGTTGGGCACTTTTTCTGGAATAAAATAGGGATTGGGTGGGTGTGTGTGTGTGTGTGTTTGAAGCCTGGTGCGGATCTTTTCACATGAAAATTGAATTTAACTCAAACCGAAATGAAAACTAATTTTCAAATGAAAAGCTTGGTCCAAGGCATGGTATTAACATGCACCAGTTAATTAGTTTAGAAATGGGCTATTATCTACGACAACTCGATATTAAAGGATTTATCCTCAAACTAAAAGGAAAGATTAATAATCGTTTGCTGCCATATGTAATAATCTGCTCACAACGTGCAACCCATGATCGAACATCAATGACAACAAAACTCCTCCGTTGCACTTATGGTATTTATATGTAATGGAACGGGAAAGTGAGATGGCATCCAAATGACAGCATGGTCTCGTGGAAATGTTGGAGTTAATGTGCGAAGAGCCAAGATCGAGGGGCGCTACTTGTATGTTGCGTAAATGTCTTTTCATCAATGCACGAAGTTCCAAGCAATTTCTCAGAAAAGTTTCGGATTTCCTGCCGGAAATCGAACTTTCTGATCATCAGTAAGGCAGCACGCTATCACAATATAATCTCTATACAGCATTGACTACTGAATCAATGGCGTACCCAGTATAATAGGCTTTCCAGTTTTCTGG
The DNA here is from genome assembly GCA_030142905.1 of Heliopora coerulea. Taxonomy (NCBI): domain Eukaryota; kingdom Metazoa; phylum Cnidaria; class Anthozoa; order Scleralcyonacea; family Helioporidae; genus Heliopora; species Heliopora coerulea. The sequence goes on along the minus strand of JASJOG010000120.1, from coordinate 123,227 downwards.
CCAGTATGCCCTGTGGTTGTCACACTTGACGCCCGTAAAACCTGCCACATGCACGCAATTTGTCGGCAAGCTGGAGACTATGCGCAAATTTTTTTCATTTTCCGCATTTTTTTTCTTTTCTGATATTTGTGTTTTAGTAAATTTCTGTCATCATTAACAAGTGGAAATTTTAGTCAAATTGGTTGAAGAACGTTGTCCACCTGTATGTCCTAAAAAGCATAAATGAATATCAGATTTCGCGAGCCTAACCCTTAACTTTCCGACGGTTTGTGAAAGTGAAGCGTTTGGCTCTTGTCTGGCACTATATACAGTATTGGAATATTCGTCACCCATGGCAAGATTTCAATTTCAGTATTTAGGAAAATACTTCATAACAAACAGATTAAAATAACAAGGACCTTGTAATTCTTTTTAGTACCGCGGTAGGGAAGGGTGCATAGTCAAATAGCTATTTTTCAGGAATCATATATTGCTTAATATTTGTTCACGTTTGCATGGATGTATGTCTTAAGTGGCCGATATTAAATTCCACTCCTGTCGTTCTTAGGTTTTAGCACATTTCTGGGGATGGTCGTTACTGGTTTTGCTTCATCCGAGATTTTTCGTATTTTCCTCAAAATGTTTCTTGGAATAGTTGTTCTCGGCTTACTGCATGGTCTTTGCTTTCTCCCAGTGTGGTTGGCGATATTTTGTCGACATCATATTACTGCCACGACTGTGAAACAGACCACAAGCCACAACTTAAATACTATGTCAGCTATGTAAGTACCAGAAACCTCATTTCCAAGAAGTGGGATAAAAGTTTGTAAGTTTAACTGTAATTTGGAGGGGTATGTGGGCTTTGGTTCAGATTCATAAAGCTCTGGACTTGTGAAACCTAAAACTGGGGGATTCAAGTCGCATCCGGAGTCAAGTTTTGAGCTACGGTTGTGAGCAAATGGATTTCCGTGTTTGAAATCCGCGGGATTTTGCAAATCTTGGGGATAGCGCAAAATAACATGAGCCTCAAGGCGATTGTTTTCAGCTTTTCGAACACCATTAATTTTCTCTTTAATGAAGGGCAAAAGGAGTACCAATCGGATCATTCTTCCGATGATCTGCAATTTTCGTTACACGAATGTTATGTTCGTCGTGAAATGCATCAAACGTTATTCTAAAGCCTTGTTTGCTTAATTTTTCCATCTATCTAAGGTAACAAGCCATATTTTTTCATATTTTTAGTGACAATGGAGGTGGCTTCATTATCAGTAGAGACCACGAAAAGTCTAAAGATAATCCAGTAATGAATTAAAACCAAATACTTGGAAAGTCAGACCTACCATCGGATTCCTACGAAATGGCTAGTTCACTAAACACGCATGCGAATTCTACCACAAATTATCTACAATGGCACAAGTACCACAATCAGTCAGACAATGTCGAGTCAGACAATGGCACAAGTCTCACACTTGAGTTAACTCTTACTAAACGAGCTTTAACGCACAATGTCCAATATATCGGAAACCCAAAACAAATTAACAGGTTGAGAACAAAGAACAAAAGAGAAAAAAATCACGAATTAAAAGGTCAAAAGTCAAACTTTGCTCCAACCAAATCGACATTAGGTTCAAGCTGAATGAACTTCGACATATATAACTATCCTAAGTCAAATAGTTTCACGAAATAATCAACAATTATTCATCTCAGTATCGGTAAATAATGTAGGTATTTACCTCGCCGCGATTGATTGTTTTAGCAATATATGTCGCATAATTGTTTTCACATGTATATATATATTTAAATTTTAAAAATAATTTTACGAAACGTCGGATTGTTACCTGCTCATTATTTGTAAAGAAAACATTTTGAACACATCCTGGGTGCATTTATCGCTAAAAAGCAGAAGAAATATATGTCTTCGAATACTTTTTTGCAAAATTTCGCTGTATTTGTGGTTTTGTCTGACACGGCGGTTCGTGTTTTAAAAAGCTCTTTTTCTTTGATTACAACAAAACTGGATGCCATCTTGTTTTGCTCGTAAGTAAATAGTGCAGGATATTCCGGGATTGGGAAACCAATCAGATTGCACGAAAAACACCTCACCTACGAGGTATTTGTTAATACTAGATATTATAACTAACGTTCGTATTTACTTCAGGCTCGGAAGACGCTATGATCCGTCGAGATTTGCCTTCCGATATCCAAGCCGCCCTTGGCATTGCTGCCGCGGAAGTGAAGAAGGCGATGAAAGAAACCGTGACGACAAGTATACATGAGTATAAAAAGATCATGGATTATTTTGTACCTCTCTTGAAAGAACTGTTCCAAAGGGCGGACTTGAAATTAGGTATGTTATTAGAGAAACTAATATAAGAAAAAATTAAAAGGATATAAAGGTTACTTCTCTGAATAAGTTATCAAGCAAAGTGTCGTCTCGAAATTTGTGGAAATAGAGGTCGTACCTAGTGTGGAAAAACTGAGTTTTTCGACCCCGCCATTAAGCAGGCAAAACTCAGCAAGACTTGCTGAAAGGCAAGTTTTCTCGTAATCTGCTTAGCAGCAACTAGATCAGAGCCAAGGTTTATTTGGAGATGACATTAAACGAGTTCTCGACTCTGATTACTCCCAAATTAGGGCAATTTAATGATGACTCCCAAACCTAAACTTTGCACATAAGATACAATGTTTGTTCGAACGAAGTTCGAGATGAAACTTCGTACAAATTTTAATTGTCTGTAGATCTCTTACGTTACCTTAAAACTCGTCAGCAAATTTTTCATGGGAGAATCACTTTAAATGGATGCAGTTACCGCTACTCCCTTTGATGAAATATGACAATGGTTAATTATCTCTTTTCTTTTTGGTGCCTTGGAGAACAGCAAATCGGAATGAAATTCATTTCATAACGCATTATATTAATTTTTCCCGTCGAAACAGATAATTTTCGCCTTTCAATCAGAGTTCTAGGGTTGTGGTCTGGCACCCTATCGACCAACTTAATTTCAACTGTCTCTCAGTTTTCATTAATTTCTAGTCACTAATTTTTTTCATTTTGTGGTTGATATCACGTGTAAAAAGAACAGTGTCTCGTTGATAAAAATCTTGAAAATAGGCATTCATTTTCCTTCATTATAGACGGCATGGACCAAGCTGAACAAGATATTGAACAACTGGCTATCAAGGCATCAATGGGATTTATTACGTTCTACGAGTCATTTTCACAGGTCAGCATTGGAAAGGCTATCAGAACTGTCGAAGGTTTGTTGCAAAAACTACGCGACATTGGAAAAAGCGAATCCAAATTGTAAGAAATGCAGCAAAACTCGAGTTGTTGTTTGGCAAATTGAAATGTAGCAGCAGTGACTACAAATTTCGAAAAGGTCTACTTTAACTGGCTGCAACACCAAGCACCACAAGGGAGAATGCTTCGCTGCAGAAAAAGTCTAGCAATTTGGATAAAGCTTTCTCCTTAGAAATGTCAGAAATAATGCTCAGTAAATTGTGAGTAATATAGAGAGTGTACAAGAAACAGTCTACTAGTTGTGGTGCTGTCTATACCTGAATACGACTTATCACTACGCCTAATGTGGTTTCAAGCTCGCAAATCAAAGTTTGCCAGATTGTGATACAGTCTTATCACTCATTATTGGATTGGAAACTGAAAGTCGTTGCATCTATTTGAGGGGTTTGAACCCCTTGAGCCCCCTTCCCTTTGGCTACGCCACTGGTTGTAATCATGATCTGAAATTTAACTTTTTTTTTCAGTGTCCCACTGAAATACCAGGGTTCAAAATTTTAGTATCCCTCCCTGAGAATCGAGCGTCTCACTTCTGGATACCAGCTATCATGATTTCAGTAACTCACTTATCTGTCAGTATGACTGTCCATCACACCCATTCCAGCTCAGTCATCATCTAAGCTCATTGCAAGACCAATTTAAAGTTTGATACAGTTATACCAACTTGCTTAACTTGAACTGCTTAAGTTTCCACCAGTGAAGCTATCACACGATTCGTTGACTGATATATACCCGCTATGTAGGCAATTACTGCAACCTTGCAAGCACCTATCCAAGGTCTTTCCCTCAGTTTTCAGGATGGCAACTCGGGCAGTAGCTATTTAACGACTAAGCTATTGGGAGACCACCGCAGGCATTTACCACATTTGAAATTTTGTGGTATCTCATCGGACAAGCAAAACACGGTTTAGTGCGCAAAATGAAATTTTTGTATCCCGTGGATATCTGGACAGCGCAAATTTCAGAACCTGTCAGTAATGAATTGCTCACACTAGTACGGATAAATTTTCTGCTTATACATATGCTTATCATATATGATAGTAAACATACAATAAGTAAGTGATTTCCATTTTGATAAGTTTTAGAATTTCTTATGAAAATCCATTCAAGTAGCAGCTAAGTAGTTAACCTGTGTGGTAGTCTGTTTGTTATGCTTGGAGAAGCACTCAATCGTTTAATCTCTCAGGCAGGTATGTAGGGACCCAATCACCAACGTAAGCACCCACCTGGCCACCCCGTCACCCACAATCCCTTCACCTCTCCATCCTGCCGCACCACCACGCAGCCACACCACAACCCAGTCTACTCCACCCCGTTATCCCGCCACCCCACCAAACCGACACTCCTATTGATCAATCGACCTGTTGATCAATCATTCAATCAATCAACCAACCAACGAATCAATCAATCAACCAATCAATCAATTAGTCAGTCAATCAATCAATCAATTATAAATTAGTCAATCAATTAATCAACAAATCAATCAGTCAGTCAGTCAGTCAACCTATAAACAATCAGACCAACCAATTGATTAATCCTTATTACTGCTTTTTTTCAGTTGACTGTTGGTTTTTGTTTTGTCTTTCTTCAAACGACCTTTCATGTTTCTTAACTTTTTTCAGTTCTTTGGTTTGTTAAAGAGTATTTTGGAGCAAGAGATTCATCTTGTCTCTAGCGTTGTCGAAACGACTAAAGGGCCCGATGAAGAGATCCGACGAACAGTGATAGGGGCCGCCAAGCAGATGTTAAAGGATTACCAAACTATTGAAACAATGATAAAGAAGAACGGGATGTAAGAAGTGATCTAAATGAAAGGAGTTTACCCACGAAACTAAATGATGTCTGCTTTTCTGTCTTGATTATGATTTTCAGAAGTAATATTATAAGGTGAAATGATCAGTTAAATTGCGTTCACATCAACTCTTTTGGAGTGAATTTGGACGATTTCTCGGTGAATTGGTTGTGGTCATTTTGCCACATTGGCCTTAGTTTGGATTTTTAAAAAAGACCTTTTTGCTTATCTGATTCAAGGCCAATTTCCAATCACGAGATTATGGCAAAATGCGAGAAATAACTCGCGAATTTGCTTTAGAGAATGCGTAGTTTATATCTTTTGTTATTTTCTCGGCTAAAAAAGTATTCTCTTTGTCAGGGAGTTGAAATGCCTTGAACTCTGAGAATTTAGACAGTGTTCTCACGAAAAACTTTCCCAAGAGCCGTAGAAAGTCCTCGACCCGGACCAGACCTGCGACCTATTTGACCAGACCTTACTTTCGACCATCACTAAAGAGAGCCACAACTCACAACTGACGTGAGCAGCGACCTAAAGATTGACCACCCTCGTGCGAAGAGAAGACAGAATTGAAGACATAGTTGATCATTCCGGCAACCACTGCAGCACCCGAAAAGGAGACAAAAAAATTAAGACGCTGTCCACACGTATCCGTTTAAACGGAAATATTTTTCGAAGTGAAATGATCGGAAAGGTCTGAGTACTACCGAAATGTCAAGAGTAGTTTACTAACGTTTTGAGGGAAGGCCCTTCGTCAGAGAGAAAAGTCAAAATATTTTTCTCAAAGTATGTCGTTTTCAAAATACATCGTTTTCAAAATACATCGTTTTCAAAGTACGTCGTTGTCAAAGTACGTCTGTCCAAGAGGTAACGTTTTTGAATCGTTTTCGCCCGTCCACACGAATACGCAAACACGATTTGCATAGTCGTCTTGAACATTCATCAAAGCTAGGTTGATCTCAAGACACACTATTATTGGCTAAAAACAGCCCAAGCAAAAGTGAAACAAAATGGATATGTCCGTCCGCCATTTTAAATCTCGCGTGCGATACCATACCATGGTGTACGCGTTTTTGAAAAGTTTCGTTTTCATCCATACACATGACCGTAGGAAAACAGCGTTTTCAAAACTTTCCTCTCGAGGAAGTGTTTTTACAAAGTTCCTTTTTCGGTGACCGTATTCGCCGGATACGTGTAACCGGGAAAGCAATCACCAAACAAAAATTTGCATTTTCAAACAACGGACGACGGTAAGAATCCGAGTTATAGGGTTCGAGTTGGGAATCGAGTTGGGATTCGAATTCGGATTCGAGTTGAGATTAGGGTTAAGGTTAGGGTTGGAGTTTGGGTTGGGGTTAGGTTTGAGGTTAGGGTTGAGGTTGGGGTTGCGATTAGGGTTAGCTCCAAACACTGGTGCGAAGCGATTATTTCAATTTTTAGATAACAAATGTGTTACTTTGTTGTTAGGAATCCTAACCCGAATCGTGACTCGAATCCTAAGTCGAATCCTAAGTCGAATCCTAATTCAAATCCTAATTCGAATCATGACTCGAATCTTAACTTAAATCCTAACTGGAATCCTGACTCGACTCCTAACTCGAATCCTAGCTCAGGTGATCAACCAACTCGTGTGGACTGGGCCTAAAGCGAATTTTTTTTCTTGCGCTCATCGACGTTACCGTATTTACTGTAACCTGTTAGCCTTTATATTTGACAATTAGCTCATTCAATTGAGCTCATGAGGGAAATCTTAGCGATTGCTCGATCCTTCCAATTCGGCTCCGAAGTCTATTTCCTGTAGTGAAGATAGGTGGCTGTATTTTGAGTATTTCTACTTTTAATACTTCCTTTCCGATTCTCAAATGGACAGGAGTGCAATATTTACCGCTTTAATGTTAATTTTCCTGGCAATACACTGAACTACGTTCATCTCAGACACATTTAGGCTGCTTCATCTGGACGTATTTTTTTCGCTCGAAGCGACTTTTCGTGTTACCTCACGATCTTACAGCTGGAATAAATACCTCAGACACTGAGGGTTGAGGGGTAAAGTAGAACACAAAATGTCATTGTATTGAAACTCTTATTTGGCTCTCGAAAACCTCAAAAGCAATATAGGTGGTTATCCAACGTTGCTACGTATTACCAGCGAATAAGTTGATGGTTCCCTAAATTTTTTGTGACTCCGAGCCTTCTTGAGCTAATTCAAAATTTGTTTTTCCTACTTGTGCCTCTTTGCTTCCTGCATATATCGCTGCATATTGATTGAAGTGGACACCGATTTGGAAGCGATGATCGTGTGAATTGAAGTAGACAGTTCACAGTCAGACACTCTACCTCGACCTGTTAAGGAAAGCTTTTGATTTGACGCTTTCAGCCTTTTGTGACATTTTCTTGATAATGTTTAACAGGGATTCAGTTACATGCTTTGATTATTGTTTCTTTCCGCAACCCGTCAAAACGAGAGGAGATCATGATCACTACACTTGTCTGCTTCTCCTTTCTCTGGGCTCGAGCTGGTGAGTTCCTCTTGGGTCCAAACCGGAGTCGATGGATACAGTTTCTGACTTCGTTTTGTCATCATGATTTTCATAAAGTGTCACTCGAGAAGGCTGGAAATCTGTAGATATTGTCATCTCTAAATAGAACAGTGGTCAATGATGTCACCCACCCTCTAACTACCCACCTGTCCACTCATTCATTGACCCATTCAGGTGCAGATCTAGGTTTTTGCAGAAAGGGGGATTTGACAGGTCAGGTGTGGTTTCAGGTTTTTGAGAAAGGGGTGTTTAACCAGACTATTGATTATTGTAGTTTTTTTAATGGTGTGGTTACTTTATTGCTTAAATGGGATGTATAATTAAAGAAAGAATATGCAAATAAAGTTTATTATGTAGACAGGGACAACAGCGAGGAACCCTCTCATTGCTGGCTCAATTGGGGAGTTTAACCCCCTAACCCCCCCTTGGTCTTCCAATGATATTCATCTATTCATCCATTCATATATTCATATGTCCTTCTAGCCCTTCATCCCTCCTTCCCTCTATCCATCCACCTACCTCGCCTCCCTCTCACCTTTTCTTATATCCCTTATTCATCCGCCAACCCTTCCTCCCTCCTTCCATCATCCACCCTCCCAACATCTCTATCTCGTTCCCGCCAACCTGCCCTTCTTCAACAAGGTAAATTCTACGCTTCTACCCTCTCACAATCGCTAAGATAGGTGTTACTCTCCCCCGCCAACCCTCAACAAGATGGGTCGTACCCTTCGAGACACTCATTCTCAACAACATTGGTCCTAATCTAGGTTGGCTTGAGAAAGATACAGCACAGAAACTTTATTATTTTCACAAATCAGTATCAGATTATACATATGTCTTTATTTCTAAATATTAAGTCGCACATTTTAACTTACATTTGCCTTGTGTCAAAACTAGCCTAGAAGCAGTGCAAAACGATAATAAGGTCATGTGATGTAAACCGGAAATTTAAGTCTGAATTTAAGTTTTCGGCATTAACCCTTTCGGGTCCATACCCGACTTTGGTATGTTACCCTGGCGAACGGCAGACGGTTTTACTCGTTAAAGGGAGAGATCCAGCCTTGAGAGAGTTACCTCCAGGTTTTCCCGGCGGCATAAAATTTGCATTATTTTACTCTGGCTAACGTCAGACTATTTTACTCGTCAAGGAGAGACTTGAAATACGTTAACATTTTCCTGTCTAAGGAGTCTCCCCTTGACTAGTAAAATCGTCTGACATTATGGAGATTGTTTCCTTAAGCTTTCGTCATTAATCCTTGCTGGTCCATACCCGACTTTCTGTTCCTCCTTCCCAAATTATCAATCTAGCAGTTAGCGGTCGCGTGTAAATTTCATGATGTTCTTTGGTATTTTACTCTGTCTAACGCCAAACGATTTTACTCGTCAAGGAGAGACCAGAAATATGTTAACCATTTCCTGTCCAAGAGGTGTCCCCTTGACCTGCAAAATCGTCTGCCGTCAGCCAGAGTAAAATACCAAAGTCGGGTATGGACCTGAAAGGTCCGATTTTTCCTGTCCAAAAGTCCTGTTGGTTAATATAATTCACATGTTCTTGTTTGTCCCATATTGTCCACTCATTTTAGCAGAGAAAGATAAATGGTAATTAACAAGGAAATAAACGATCATTAAAATGGTATATGATAAATGATAATTGACAGTTAAATTGTAAATAATGAATGGTAAATGAAACTTTTCCTTGAGAACATAGTGAACCCACTTCTTGTAATTGCTTCATGAACATATTAGGCTGAGGGAGATGTTTGACATTTGGGTGGGGACTAACTCTTACAAAAAGTAGGGCCAGGGGTGCACTCAGCAGCTCCCCAGCTAAAATTTTAAAAGTTAACGAAATTTGTTGAGAGCACTACCTTGGATTGAATTTATTAATGATGATATCGCAATGGAGAGTACTTACAAGTACTATTAGTTAAGCAATTTTAAGAGTACGTTTTTAGCCCTGGTCTTAAAAATATCCGAGGGCCTAGTCCCTTCACCAGAAATATTAAGGGCTATAGTCCCAGTCCCCTACCATTCCGCTGCCAATGTTCACTACCATGTAAGTGATGTGATGCCGCTTAGCATGGCACTGTCAAGAGCCTGCTTTGCTTCCTTCTGAACTTCTTCCCATTCGAACGTCTTGCACACATTATTGAAAGGGTTTGCTGGGTCCATTACAAGTGGCCTTGAATTTAGAAACATAAAAAAATATAATAAATAGTGAACATATTAGGACACTACTGTTTGAACTGTTAGATCGTCTTCAATAGTCAATCATTTCTGAAAATACTTAAAAATAAACTATTTCTGAACTTAAACTATTTATGAACTAATTATTTTCTTAAACTATTTATTTTAAACTGTTTATTTATTTTCTTTCTTTCATTCTTTATTTAATTCTTATTTATTTATTTAAACTTACACTATTCATTTATTCTCTTAAACTATTTATTTTCTTAAAAACATAAACTATTTCTGAAAATACTTAATTCTGTCCACATTTGAATTGAACCGGCAAAGCGTAACCTTGCTCAAGAAGAAACGTCATAATCTTGGTATATAAGTTTAGAAATGCCGGCAGTCAATTTGGCAACGAAAATATTTTTTTTTATTCATATTTCTCGGCATTAGCTATTATAAAAATTACTAAACGTTACAGATACTATCACGTTGGCAGACCGTAGTTTTCAAAAACGCATTAATCTTTACTCTGCATATTCAATATTAAACTTTAAATCTGCCTTGCTCAAATTCTTAAAGTTGTTGGAAAACATCCTTTTTCCAAAATAAAATTAAATTTTTGTTTTTACCAAATCTTACCAAATTTTCAACCTAGATAGCGAGCATAACAATCTAGGAACTGAACCAATTAAATCAATTTAATTTCATGTTGAGACACTTTCTAAATATGTATATTGTGTTGTTACTTTGTCTGAAGTTTTGAATGTTTTCCGAAATAATTTTAAAAATATTTTGGGGAGCTCGGAAAAACTTGCAGTATTTTAGATGAACTACCTGAAGTGGCGTTCTGACAATGCATTAAACCCTTAACAAACTTTCCTGACCATTTAGTGGTTCTATATGTTTGAAAGTAACAACGCAATTTCACCATTTACCCTGAATTTTTTTGGCTACCATGGCAACTGACCAATTGAAGAGACGATTTCCATTGCTGGAATATGATTTGTTATTACGCTTAGAAACTCATTTCACTTAACAATAAGACCTACGAAAATTCATATCTTGAATGTAAGACCACCATAAAGCCTTCGACAGTTGAAGCTTAATAGGAAAGGGAGTAATCAAAGCATCTAGGGTAATTACATGGCTCATTTTTTCGAGGAAAATTTCATATTTTAAGAACAAATGTTTGAATTTTTGGCAACTTTTGAGTAACTTATGAGTATTTCATTGAACAGCTTTTCCACAATTTGCTTCCACAATTTATAAGGGCCTTCTCGTGAAACAAAATGAGATCTTGGTTAAATGATTTCCCGTGTACATTTCATTGCTCTAGCTGCGGGAATAACCCTGAAGATCGAATCCGCGTTTTCGCCAGAGTTTGTTGAAATCCTGTTTCCTGATAGACGATAGCCTGGTTACCCCGATTCATGGTCTGATATCTCGATCGCGGGCGCGTAATACTGAGCTAGTGGTATCGACATAAGTTACCGTAACAAAGATGGCGTCCTTCAGGAAGCTGTTGGAAACTTGGAAGGGAACTCAAATATCTTTGCAGGTTTTGAAAGTCTACGTTTTCGGTCACTATTCTGGTACCAAACATGACTACATTTGGTGTATTTCTACTGAATAAAAGGACCCTGGAATTTTATCAAACGATACGAAGTGGAAATGAGATTGAACTTGAAAATTATCTACAACGCTCTCCTAAAAAAAATTGAAGCAAAGGTGTTGACAATCTGTATTTCATGGTAGTCTTTTTTTCTTAATAGAGTCTTGGATATAGGTTCATGAAGTCTAATGTTAATGCGTTTTTCTGCTGTTCTATAAAGGATTGGTTGGCTTCGATGTTGGCATGTTTGTTACATCAAAACGAAAGGTACGTTCAACTGTCTTCAGCGCAACTGACAATAACGAATTGTGTGATGGTATGTTATTTTGCCAGATTGAAAATTGTAAGGAAATCTGGCGATGTCGCTCATGTATTGTTAATCTTGTCTCAAATCATTTTATAGTACGTTTCTGAGGCACGTAGGCACCCTGGCATGCTAGGAGGGACAAAAGGTGTAATTTTGACATTTTGTGGAAAAACATCAAGCGAGGGGAAAATGACGTCTCTGCCCACCCTTTGCATAGACGCCCATGCTAGGAGTGCTTTCTTACCGTTGGTGGCGAATATGACCTGGTATCATATTTTCTGTATAGTTGTTCCTCCAAATTACACGTAGGGATTCAACATGAGCCAGTGCCTCCATCACGCTGTGAAAGGCTTTCACGGTGTCAAAGCGGTAGGGCTTACCTTTACTTTCCCAAAGGTGAATGACAATCAATTCCAGGACATATGACGTTGGGAGACGTCTTCCAATCGATGCCTGTCTAACGTATTTCTTACGCCAGTATTTGACAAGGCGAATTAAATTTTCACGTTTGCTGGAATTGCAGTGACGAAATCCACTTGCATTTTAACCAGAGATGCGCTGTAAAAAGGTAACAGCCGATCTGGACGTGTTCCCATTTGCCTGTATACATCTTGTTTGTCTAAAGTGAAGCGAAGATCAAATGTAAACAATTTTTTAAATATTTACATCAATCTAATTGTGCGCAATTTCAACTATTAAATTAACTTATCACGGTTGTACTCTATGATCAAAGCTTGACTTCCATGTAACACCTGAGACGGCTGGAATCGTTCAGGCTGTTTTTCATACAACAATTTTTTTTTTCCGAGTGGATGAAATTTTCGGAGGTATTCCTTTTTCTGAGCATGTACATTGCTGTTTATCATTGCTTCCTCTGCCGTGACTTTTCGCGAAGAGAATGCGACTAGCGATCGTGATTGCTGTGACCTTTATTAATATCACTGAGCGTCCAACATCCATAAAATCACTGCGGCTGCCAAGTTTGTTTCTCAGTGGTCGTAAGGACCATAGGGAGTCCACCCTTTAGAAATCAAGACTTGCAAATATATACTTCGTTGAGACTTAGTAACCAAACTGATTACGTCCGTTCCTTTGCCAAATTTTAGAAAAAAAATTTTTAATTGAGAAACTAGTTGAATAATGTGACATTAAGATCACAAAGTGTTAAAAGATAAAATGTTTTATATACATTGGCGAACCTCTTCTCCAGTCATTTCCTATCTCAAATTAACTTTTTGACGACCGATTAAATTTGAGATGTTTGAGGTGAATCCACTTACCACGTGACTTTGCGCAATATCTTGGTTGGAATTGACGATAAAACCCCCACATAAGTAGGGAACTGGACCACTTTTCAAGTATATACCAAAATCAAACGTACCTAGGGTCTGGGAATTTACTATATAGATTTTTGATTGGTATTTCTCTCCCATTTTTAACTGATTTTTCTACGTCGGATGTTTCTGTTTTACCTTACCTGGTAACTTCCTCATTTTGCTTTTTGGTTCCTTCAGTTAAACACTCATTTATCGTAATTCTGTACAATTAACTTTAAACCAAACCAGTATCAGTTTAGCAGCGCGTTTAAATTATTCGAAATTTTTCAATCTAGATTTTTAATCCTTTTCAAACTTCATTAAAATTAGCTCAAAGATTTTCCCGCCATAACGTACCGATCTGGTATAAAAGCCGTAAAATAAAATAACGGTGACTGCATATTAATTTACCTACAAAGTAAAACGATGGCAGAAGGTCAACCTTTATTTCTTCGGATTCTGGTGTTTTCAGAATCAGAGAGGGATTTTAAATGTATTTCTCAAAATCCCTCTCTGATTCTGAAAACACCAGAACACTTAGCCGACATGAAAAAGTTCAACAAAAGAAACTCTTCGGATTCTGTTTGCACGGTGAACTGTACCGCAAATCTTGTTTTTGTAATTGTCTGACAAATCACGTTGAAACCAAGGTCGTTGGCACTTTTCAGGTACTGCTCAATCTTATTTGAATACTTGGCAAACTCTCTTCAAGTTGTGCTGCAGTGTTTATATCATTTAAAATAAGAACGAGGTCAATATCTGCTTTTTCTTTCACTGCAGTTCCTTTGCCCAACGAGCCACCCTAAACGGAGGGAAATCAGTGAAGCTGAAATCTATGAAACTTGATAAACCCCGGAAAAACCCCAAAAAGAATTCTGCTACGGGACGTCCGGGAATCTAGTAAACCGCAAAGCCATCTGGGAAAATGTTAAAAATGCAGGTAAGGTATGGGCATACTACACCGCCATTATCACAAAGTTATAAAAACCTACCACAAAATATGATTGAATGGACTTCCTATCAGTTACTGGGTTATTGTATTTATAACTAGACTTCGCTTTCTGCCTTGTTCTTCGATCGCAACCATACTCTTACACCCTTTAAAAATTGATTTACCTTCCTTGTACAAACAACTCTTACGCAATAGTAACCATTAGAAACAGTTGTTTCATTGCTATGGCAACAGCACGAGTACTTGAAAGGCCTTAAAAGATCATGAGGTATTTTCAGGTTGTGATAAGATAAAGTTCAGTTAATGGTCCTCTTTTCTCTTAACACAGTATTTTGCTCAACGTTATTTCAATGAAGCAAAACAGTCGAGAACCACCTTCACCGCTGTAATTAAGGTCGATACCTTTTTTAAAATATGCGATAGTTGACATGAAATGACTCCTAGAGTTAACGGCGTGGCTGTTTATTCGAAGATGGGGGAAAGCAAAAGAAAACTCAAGTTAATGTATCGACAAAGTATTCCTTATTTACAAGTAGTATTGGAGAATATTTTGTTGGAATGAGGAAAAGATTTGGGGGGGTTTTGTATCTGCTTAAAAGTCGAGTAGAAATTATTTGGGTATTCATTTCATTCAAGAAATACCGTTGGCCTACAAGGTTACAAAATCACCTAGAAAGGTCGGAGGCATGCACTCCCAGGAAGTTTTGAAATTATGAAGCGGTGAAAGCTTTTCATTGAGTTTGACGTCAACTCATTCATGAGAATCTTTTTAGAAACTATGAAGAATTCCCAATGTCTCAAAACAAACATGAAGTATCCAACGCCACGTCGGTGATCCATGGCTTCTTATAAAATATAAAATTCAGATTGCTTCATCACTCCCATGGCCGTCCTCGCTTGGTTATGTCCCCCACCTAAATCACACATTCGAAGTACCTTTACAATTTCTCTCGGTGACATCAGTTTTCTGAAGGAGCTGCAGATATTGTCTACCGTTTTATTCATCATGGAATTAAAACTCAGTGTAGGCTGCAGCTGACTATCTATGAACTTGTTTAAAGCATCATAGGTACTTGGTGATTTGAGATCAAATTCTAAAAGGAAACAGACCACATACAACTTAGCGTATAATAGGTTTGTAAATTCGTTCAAAAGGTAACATTTCATAGGACAATTTTTAATGAAGGTTTTTATCGCAACATGTTGTCGCAGCAAATTTTCGTGTAAAATCGCAAGCAAATGGTTTGGTAAACTCATCAGTTGTTTTGGACAAACATTTGCTGCATGACAATCGTCGTTAAAAATCGGCTCGGCTAAAATTTCATTTTAGATTTTTTTGTATGTATGCATGTATGTATGTATGTATGTATATACATATAAATAAATTTTTATATATACTCATATCTTTTTGTTGTCAACACAACTTTTCTATCTATCTATCTATCTATCTATCTATCTATCTATCTATCTATCTATCTATCTATCTATCTATCTATCTATCTATCTATCTATCTGTCTGTCTTTCTGTCTTTCTGTCTATCTATATATCTATCTGTATATATACATTCTGTAAATACGTAAAACTATTAAATTTTGTAAATATAGCTTCGTAGGGTTGCATGGCTTCTAGGTAGACCAGGCTTAAGGATTTCATACACTAGTAATTTTTAACTCTGATGGAACTACCGTGGTTAAATAAATGTTCTATTCTATTCTGTTCTATTCTATTCTAATCTATCCGTACATATATACAGGGGGTGTTCAAAAAAAGTGGCCAACTGCCTTTAAAGCTTCCATCGTTCTTATCACAAGTGATTTTACATCTTTACCTTTATTTTCCTTAATTCACTACAACATCATACATGTACATGCATCAGCATTCTTGTTTAATACTTTGTTGGCATTCCTCTTGATTTCATTATCGCCTTGCATCGACTCTGCATGCTTTCAATTAGATTATGCACGTATTCTAGTGTTAATGACTGCCATGCACTTTTGAGTATGTCAAACAGCTCATCTTCATTCTTTGGCTTACGGTCTTTCGTTGCCCGATTAAGCTCAGCCCATAAATTCTCGATAGGATTCAAATCTGGTGATTGTGCTGGAAATTGTATCACATTAATTTTTTTATTCTTCAGATATCTTGATACCACTCCACTGGTATGTTTTGGATCGTTATCATGCTGAAATATAAAACCATCGGGGCACAATCGACCAGCAGAGGGAACAAGATGATGAATTAAAATCTTGCGATACACTTCTCCAGTCATTATTCCTTTAACTGAAACAATTAGATTGGTTGCCTGTTGATTATATGTTGAAATACAAAGATGCTGTTATGACATTTAAGTATTTGAATGACTTAGCTCCATCATATCTTGCCAGAAGATTTGTATCTATGTCGCAAACACATGACCGAGACACAAGATGTAAAAACAAGTTGCAGATTCCCCTCTATCAAACTGCATCGGGGCAGCGTTCTTTTTTATATAGGGCGACTAAATTATGGAACGAACTTGAGAATGATATTAAGAATATTTCTAACATCGAAACTTTTAAGATTTTAATAAGGAAGAAATTATATAACGAGTTTTGGAATAGTTGCATGAATAGTTAACTTTTTAATTTATTAACTTTTAAACTTTTTAACTTTTTAACTTTATCTTGTTATTAATTGTAATGCATAGTTTAAATTCACGTAGGTTGAGTAATTAATGATGTTAATTTAAATATAGATTCGTAATGCACATAATTATTAATTGCAATTATTTCTGAAAAGCCATAGTGGAGAAATAAATTACTTAATGAATTTATCTTATCTTATAACTCGATATAAAACCCCAACACCATTCCAGGAAAAACAATCCCACACGTTAATTGACTTTTGGTGTTTTACCGTGCCTTGCATTGAATGAGTTGCCATTTTCTCTTTATCAGTCCGCCAAACATATTGAGAAGAATTGTTTTGCAGAGTAAATGGTGACTTATAACTCCAAACAACACTTTTCTACTGATCAATATCCCAATGGACATGTTCACGAGCGGATGTTAAGCGCTCTTTGCGATTCTTCTCACTCACGAATGCTTTCTTAGACTTTTTTCTCCAGTGTATTCCCTTTTCTCGAAGACGTCGATGAATAGTTGAGGTGGAAACTTTTACTCCAATATGAGCTTCTAATTCATTAGCCAGCTGTTTCTTGCTTGGGGTTCCTATTTTAGAATGCTCGACTATGCAACGGTCACTTCGATTACTGGTCTCGCGCTTTCGTCCTGAACCAGGAGTACGATGGCAATTCCAACTTGATTTTAACTTGGAACAAAGCTTCTTTGCTCCTGAGTAACTGAGACCAAACTCTTTTCCAATTTGGTGAGCACTGACTCCAGCCTTTAGCATGCCAAGTATTTCATGGTTTCTTCCGACTTTTTTCCTTGCCTTTTCGTCTTGATTTGGCTTTCTTGTCTTCATATTCGTTGTAATTCAGCGGCTCCGTAACTTGGAAATTTGTACAATGATCCAACTTTCTCATCTAACAACTGTTACACTGTAATTTAGCTTGCAATGCTTATAGTACAAGATTTTCATACTATACGCGAAAAATTTATGCGCACGAAGTGGTAATAAATGACAGGTATCGCATACCTCCTGTTATTCCAGGTTTTTTTCTCTCAGAATCTTTATGCATTAAAGAAACTTACATTTTGGTAGATGGCCACTTTTTTTTACCCACCCACTGTATATATATATATATATATATATATATATATATATAAGGAGTTTTTTATTTTCCTCTTGCTAATGCCAGATTTTACTTTGGCTAACGTCAGACGATTTCACTCGTCGAGGGGAAACGTCTGGTGCCGCAAAGGGTTAAGACATCAAATAAATCAACTGAGAGAAGTTAATGTATACTAGAAAGAGATTAGAAAATTTCTGAGAAGTCTGTTAATACTTGCTTTGAAAATCTAACCTGCATTCATTTGCAAAAAAGGAAAATTGCTTTATTTATACGATAATAGAAAAATAAAGGGACTTTGATTACCTTCATTGCGGACAGTCTGTTCGCGACCCACCACTGTACCCGATAGCTGACCCATGTGTGACGTTGAAAACTGTGACGTGAGATGTAAACCACTAAGACTACCTGTCACATGCCGAATCTGTGTCAACAATGACATGTCGGATGTTCTCACAGGTGTAGTCGCTGCAAGAAAAACGATACTAATGTGAATCTAAGAAGAGTTGGCGATAGACAAGATCTGCAATATTTGTTTTTAAGCAGGCAAACGATTCGGAGAAGACAACAAATTTCAAAATAAGCTTGTTAGAGGATTAATCATGGTGAAACAAAATAAGCCGGGATTCGTGTAAAATTTTCAAAAGATCTGTAATATTTGCTAGGTAGCAGCTTTCATGGAGCTGTTACACTTGGGGCTTTTTGTTTCGCGATTGCCATCCTGGTGCATGCTAAACGCCAAGGCAGTCTAAGCAGCAAGATTTCTACTCGTTATTCACCCATGTTCGTCCTGGAGGCTTTCATGTGTTCAGTGCATACATCAGGATGACAATTGCGCGATTTAAAATCGCTCGTGTAACGTCCTCTTGAAAAGTTATGAATAGTCGATATCGAAATAGGCAGCTCGCTTCAATTGTACTATCTATTTTACTAGGTTGTTATCAGATGATTATCGAGCGAGTCTGTATTTGGAACATATTGCTCATATGTAGTAAGGCAGATAAAATCATGTATACATTTGAGGACAAGTGAGTTAAACTACTGTTGTTAGTCCAACTAATTTCATCATGAGTTAAAGGAGTATATTATAAAAAAGGTTTTGGGTACCTTTGTCCTGCACAGTCCGTTGGCGCTGCTTTGAACGGCGAAGACATTGTTGCACGTTTTTGGTGGACAATTGTGAAGTAAAATGCAACCCACTGTGTTTAGCTTTTGCATGTTGCAACCAATCACACTGCCGGACGAAAATTCGACTACAGGAAGAACAATGGTAGTTGCACAATGTAGGATGACTTCCAGAGGTGTGCCTATACAAACGCCTTGGATTCCTGCGCTTACAGCCGGGCACAACACAGCCTCGTTGATGAATTCCATGAGCGTTAACGTGATTTAAAGCTTGCTCAACGCCAGAAAAATGTTGATTGCAGGCACAGCAGCGACAATCTGGCATGACGAAATTCTGAAAAAGTTAAAAGATAGTGGAAAATTTTCTAATTAGATTTCACATTTTTTTTTTAATTTCGACGATAATACAACCTAGTTACGGATTACTTCATGGTTGGCGAGCGCGTACAATTTTTATTCACGAGTTGGGATGAATTACAAACAAGTAAATGAGGTGTGAATGAGTGCGTTTGTGATTCATCACAAGTGAATAAAAATTGGACAAGCAAACCGACCATGAAGTAATTTGTTTACTATATACGTACTGTGATAAACATTCTTTTTAACAAGTGATGGGGCAAACACTCCTTCGAGTGCCTCTCAGTGACAAGTCGTATATAGACAATATAAAAGTTAGAAAATATATTTATTTCTAACGATATTCTTAATAGTTTACACGTTTAACAACAAGATAATTTTGAACATAACCTAATAAAGATGATATTTGAGAACAAACAAAAAGTCCAAACTGTAAAGGTGCACATGAGCTGTGGCGGGGAAAGTCATTACGCTTTTCTCACTAGTGGCGACCAATCAAATGGGGCTTCTGATTGGTCAGACGATTGTATTCTCTAGTGGGAATATATTATCTGACCAATCAGGATCGAACTTCACCTTTAAGAGACGACTTTTACCTTTGTGCTTGCTGAGGAGTTCATCACAGTACGTATATACTAATAAAGCTTACAAACTAAATAATTAGAGACATCAAATAGCTATTTCGATAGAACTGCGTCTGCATTCCAATTTTGCATGTAAGCTCTAACTAGTACTGTCGAAGTTTTAATTAAAGGTGAAGAAAAGAAGTATTCTGCCCCATGGCCACATCAACAAAATGGCTGAAAATTAGGAAAGAATAGTCAAAGCTATTAGAATTGAAATATTCCTTATACATATAAGGGCAGGTTAAAAATGATAGTTACAATTAAAAAAACCCAAAAAAACCTAACGTTTTTAACCTATTGTCATCATCAGGGTATTATAGCATTAGATACAGTTGGTCACGTTAAATAGGTTACGTAATTCCCAGAGAGGAGAGTTCTAAGTCAAAGCATTGCACTTCTTTATTTAATGGAGGGGACTTTAATTTTGTAAAAAGCAGATTGGAGATTTATTGCCAGGCTTAATTCCTTTACCGACGGTAATGATATATTTCATAACATTTGGGAAACAAGAAAAATTAGAAGTCTTTTCAAATTGAATAATGAAAAACGGCGTTCTCTGATCAAAATATTTTACTTCAAGCTTTCGGGTACCAGCATGTGGCCTTCGATAAACGAACGACAGTTTCTATTTTGCTGGGAAAATTACTGGCAAAACTAGTGTACTTCAATATATCCAAGCTCTCATGTTTCCTAAACATCAAAAAAGGAAGTACATTATTTGCGCAGCCTCAGTGGTGGCCGAAGTAGCCTGCCATTTCGAATACAAAGTCTTATAAGGCTGAACAAATGTTATCAACTGAAGTTCATATCCTCAGACAACAAACACTTACAAGAGTACACTAATGTCTGACTTTCAGCGTTAAAGAAAACAAACATGCCCAAGCTTTCGCCGACAACAAAGTCACTTCTAGAGAAACTCTCAAAATATTCTCAAAATATTCACAAAATATTCTCAAAATAATAAACACATTACGATGCCTCGCCCACATATTTTCGATTTCAAAACATTGTCATGACCTCGATCGTCAGTTTACGGGAAGACTATTTGCTCCTTTAACGAGGCTTTTGTCAGGGACTTTGGACTTCGTTCACATGACTGTTTGGTCTGGGTTGATAAAAGTAGGAACCTAATATAACTCTTCGAAACCCTAATTGCCAACAATATGTTTCATTTAGAACTTCGCAAATTTCTACTCAACAAGATAACACTCCAAAAATTTGCCTTTTAAGTTCTGAATATGTTTTGTATTCTACCGTCCATAAGATGCCATTAACCTGCTCCAATATCGAAACTATTGCTTGAAGGTTATAAACATTTTTAACCCCGATCGCATGATGCAAGTTTCTTGTCAAAATGGCTACACATTTACATTTACTTACAGTTTTAAGGGTAAACCACGCAGTAAATACAATGTTGTCCATTCCCTTTAACTACATATTTTATGCTGAAATCAGCTGGCCATACGTTCCATACGCAATTTTGCGAATAGCCAGGATATATAAAACAACTGTGCCTAGTAGCGTTTACTCTATGTAACTAGTAAGTTCTAACAAGTTTGACGGCGTACAAGCCTCCTTTTCATCGACTCGACTTCGACTTCACCAAAATATTCTGAATATGGCATCGAGCTTAAGGCTTATACTACTACTCGAGGTTACGAGAAACGTTTACGGCTCACTTCATGCCTGGTTGTCATGTTAATGTTAATACGACATTATATTTTCTTGAAAGCTAGCGAAGTTGACATACCTTGTAGTTTGGTCCTTTGGAACTGAAGTGGAACTTTGTAATCAGACCTTCGTAGACTTTCAAATCAAAAGTGTCAGCTGACTATTGTTTTTCTATATATACGTATGACCCACGAAGGGGCTTTCCTTTTAGAAGGGGATTCTCGTTTCCTGAAATTACGTACTGAGGAAATACGTAGAAGTTATTAGTATTAATGATTTACAAATCGATGCCTCAAAGGTGTCAGATGTTTTAGCTTGTATGTGATACTTTATCAAAATGACCGGCGTTCATTCATTGATTTCTTCAGTGGCGTAGGAAGCTAGTTCAACGTAGGGGGGCCGGGAACAAAACTTTAGTTCAGGGTGGGTGTTTCTACGCAAATGTTTTCATAGCCTAGATTGTTGACAATAATGGGACAATACTTGCAGTTATACTTTTACAGTAAAACGCATTTCATGTATACGAGAAAGGAATGTTTCAGTGGATTACTAAATTGTGAATTAAAAGACTAAATATAATTATAAAATATCGTAGCTTTTTTAACCCTTATGAAGGATACTAAAGGTGACCATACATTTATCCCGAGTTTTTAACGGCATCTCGCCACAGTTCTAAATTATAATAAAGTATCAACCATCGTTAAAATATGTGTGGTACATTAGATTTTTAAATATTTTATATTTTAACTTTAAAATGCAAATACGTGCGATGGGAAAAAGTCAGAAACCTTTTGCATAGTGCTAGCATATCTGTTTTTAAGGGTGGGTGAACGATATTGCAGTCCCCCTAGATGAAATGTTAAGGGGACCCCCTGCTTCCTACGCCACGGGATTTACGATCACTTCAAAGTGTAAACGTTCAGCGAGATTGGGATATAACAATGGCATGTAATTTCATATTTATGACGATCAGGCTATTTTCAATTAATAGCAGGTGACCATGGCTGTTGAGATAGACGATATAGGTGGAAAGCGAACTCGTGAGTTTTTCTGTTTGTTTTTTTTTTTCAAAAAAACTCATAACGAAGACATAGTATTGGAAAAATATCCAATACTCTATTTCCGTTAAATATCGCCTGACATCATCAGAGTGAATGTATAGGAAGATATCAGCATTTATCTAGCTAAATTATTTACATAAACAGGTGATGATTGGGGTGATGTGACAGAAATCAGACGAGCGAGACGAACATAAACAGGGGAAGGGTCAGAAGGTTGGAATAAAATGCTGTTGTGAAATCAAAACTGTATTAACGGAAAAGATCGGATATTAGAGTCTAGAGAAAGTCTAAAATAAAGAAATTAGTACTCAGGGTCAGAGCTGTTTAGTATTCATAGTTCAGATAGAAGGCTTTATATTTTATCGTCTCATGAATATGGTAATTGAACCAAGTCACCTAACTCCATCAAGCGAATCGTGTGGAAGCTCTGGCGGCCGGGATTTTGTTCAAGAGCTCTTAGAAAGACCGTTTTCCGCGCGACGAGTCGCTGAGCAGAATGAAATAGCTCCTATGCCACGACCTACACCGAAGCTTTCCCTTCAAACTACAATGGGCAGGACGGTTAGAAGGTTTCAAGAGTCATGGTAGTCTACGAGGGAGGAAGGGAAAGAACGGTTTGTTTTGCTGGCCGTGTCTTCTATTTCGACCGGGTAAGTCTTCTCCTTGAGTATTAACCGGATACACAAACATGCATAGTTACACGACCGACTGCAAAAAACACGTGAAAGCTAAATCTCACATGGAGGCTTATAAATCGTGGAAAGTCTTTGATCCCCGGGAGAGTATCGATATTTTGTTTTCAAAGGCAAGGCGAGATGCGGTAGAGAGGTACAATGAAGAGGTTAGGCAAAACCGGGAAATGTTGAAAAATATTGGAGAAGCTGTCTTCTTTCTAGCCAAGCAAGAGTTGGCATTTAGGGGGCATGATGAGTGAAGTGGCAGTCTTCATCAAGGAAATTATCGAGAGCTATTAAACGTTTTGGCAAACTAGACTCCGTATTTGATCGTCGCCTGCATAGAAGGCTTGAGGAATCAGAGAAATCTGATCATGGGGGGGTATTTACTAGAGTTTCCCCTGATGTGCAAAATGATTTAATAGGATGTATAGATTCTGTTATTCAGGACCAAATTGATTTTGAGATAAGGCAATGCCAGTTTCTTAGTATTCAAGTTGATGAAACTCCTGGTATTTCTAAGAAATTCCAAGGCGCGGAGGTCCAGTGTAGATAGCTTCGATAAAACAGCGGCGTTCTAGAGGTTATACACTATCAAAAATATAGAAAATAAGCTTATTTTCTATATTTTTGATAGTGTATAACCTCTAGAACGCCACTATTTCTAAGAAAGCTCAGCTTAGTGTTATTATTTGGTTGGATAGGGGGGGCCAAGTTGTTGCAAAATTCCTCAAGTTTAGAAATGTTAGTTCTGACAGAAGTGCACAAGCTATTGGTGATATTGTGAAGGGAATTCTTGATAAGTATGGACAATCTATAAAGTCCAAACTTGGTATGCCAACTTATGATGGTGCATCTGTAATGAGTGGCCATCTTACTGGGCTACAAGCTATTTTACAACAGGTTTACCCTCATGCCTTTTTCTTTCACTGTGCTGCTTATCGACTTACTTTAGTTTTGTGTCAATCTGCCCTTCATATTAAAGCTGTCAGGATTTTTTCCTAATGTTTTGGCCTTTGTACCTTTGGTGGATCTAGTCCTGAAAGAAATCCTCATATCTTAAGTCGCATGGTATTGGTATCCCTAATCCTGGTGAAACCAGATGGTATAAATCTCGTGCCATTTCTGCTATTTTCCATAACTTTGACTCTTTAGTAGCTGCCCTTACAGAGATTAATGAAAATCCTTGCAATTGGACTGATGAAACTGTTACTTGAACTGATCGTTTACTCCACTACCTGGAACTCTTTATTTTCTGTTTTCTTCTGGAACTCCATTATAAAATTTTACAACAGTCTTCTATTCTTTATGATATCCTTCAGAATAGGTTCACTGATTTTTCTTATGGCATAAAAAAGATCCAAAATTTTGTTGATTTTCTTAATAATAATCTATGTAATGATACTGCTTTTAGTGATTGTTATTCTGCAGCTGAAAATAGAGCTGGTACCCCAACCAGAAGATCTGAGAGAGATATAAGTGCCAGTTTCCCCATGACATGTTCAAATTTGTGAAGGACTTCCTGTCTCATCTGGAATATTATGACATTTATATATTTAGACAAATTATTTTTGATGTGGTTCATTATTATGTGATGACCCTCTTGGTGATTAAATAGACAACTTGCAGTATTAAGTGTCAAAAATATTTATCCAATGAATCTTTTTACTCCATGACATTTTCAAGCTATTCATTACTGTGATGACTTACTGCTGGTTAAGGATATGCTGAATGCCATTTGTATATCTGCCTGTATGATGTGATGAACTCAGTGAAAAATCTTTACAAAGGAAAGAAAAGCCATTCACAGTGAGACTAAATGCAAAGAACAAACCCACGAAGGATGTGAGTTGAACTCAGTGTAACCAGCACTGATCACCAATTCACTTACGTATTTTTGAAGCATAATCATGGTAAATATTTTACACTTACAGTAAGTCTCCACTTCAGTGTTCAGTTAAACAGTAATTTTGGGCTAGACTTGTTCATGGCCATCTATGTTAGATTCACTCACAGCTTTGTCAGTGCTCCATAAGTGTGGCAATAAGCTCTGACATAAGATAAAACAGCCCAAAATATGTTGTACTTTGCCTACTTTAAACAACATTTTGTGATGCTCAGCATGCCTAAAAACTATCCTCAAATGCAGGAAATGGTATTTCCGAGACTGCAAATTCCAAAATTTTCCGAGGAAGCATGCCCCGGACCCCCCTAGAGGGGTCTTGCGCCTTCGGCGCTCGCACTGACTCTGAAGTCACAATAGCATGACCAGTCATTTATAGTTAGCCTCGCCACTGTAATCATTTCCTTTGTCTTTTCACAATTAAGTTGCAATAAGTTTTTCTTTGACCATTGGTTGACTTGATCTGTTAACACATGTTGTGTTTGACTTTGTTGGCCCTTTGGTATTAATTCAGATACCGTTGTGTCGTCGACATATTTCCACATGTTGAAGATGTCAGAAAC
This sequence comes from Heliopora coerulea, assembly GCA_030142905.1. NCBI lineage: Eukaryota > Metazoa > Cnidaria > Anthozoa > Scleralcyonacea > Helioporidae > Heliopora > Heliopora coerulea. The sequence goes on along the minus strand of JASJOG010000120.1, from coordinate 97,539 downwards.
TGATAAGTCGTTGATCATAAGAAGGAACAACCAGGGTCCTAGTTTAGTCCCCTGAGGAACACCTGATGGAACCTTACCCCAATCGGAATAACATTCCTTACTAAGCTTGACTCGCTGTGATCTATCTAGGAGGAAGTCGATTATCCAATTAATGATACTGTTGGGTAGATCAATTCCTTTTAATTTAGTGACCAAAATACTGTGATCTATAAGGTCGAAAGCTTTACGGTAATCGAATAGAATGACTCGTACTGTAGTTCCGTTACTGTCTGTCGCTTCGAGCCACTTATGCACCATACTAATGAGAGCCAATACGGTGGACGAACCAGAAATGGTACCAAATTGATTTCTGTCGACTTTCTCCTCAATCGCTGGCCTGATGTAATCAGAGACCCCAAATTCTTCTGCAATTTTTGAAACTGCAGAAGTCAAGGAGATAGGTCGAAGCTCTTTCTTTGGGTCAGTAACTTGCTTCACTTTAGGAAGGAGGGTAATATCTGCCAGTTTCCAAGTTGCTGGTAGCTTTTGCTCTTTATATGACATGTTTATAATGTCGGCTATTGGCTGTGCAAAGAATTCAGCGTACTGTTTTAACATCCAATTTGACACGTCCGGACCAGCAGCTTTATATTTATTGAGATGTACCAGAATGTTATAAACTCGATAGACTGGCACTTTAAGAAATTCTGGGTTTTCTTCTAACGGTAAAACAGGAACCGCGGATTCACAATCAAGATGTTGAAAATCTTGCAGAGGTTCCAAGAGAGCCTGATTTATGGCATTAGCGATTTCTAGATGAGACATGTCGTTGTATTAGGGGACGTTGATAGAACATGCTAAACTCAAATTTTTCTTTTTGGCTCCACTTAGCTTGTTGGTTTCGTCCCACCACTGTCGTTGGTTGACACCCATTAGGTCTTGTACTTTACAGGCGTAGTACGTTGCTTTACACCTTTTCCTTTCCCAGTTAATAGCATTACGATAGAACTTGTATGATAAACTGTTTCTGTTCGTGTGGAAAGCCACCTGGCGTTGGCGTATTAACTCGTTCAACTTTATAGACATCCACGGTGCGTCCTCGGGGTAAACCTTTATTGTCTTCTCGGGTACAATATTTTCTAAACCGATCGCGACCAAGTCATTAAAAAGATTAGATTTTTCCTCACAGGTGTTTTGACTACTTAAACACGACCAATCGATTCTACTAAAGTAACGACCGAGGCGAAATTTGTTGCTTTCATTCGTATCTCGGAATGTTACCGATTTTCGAGTGTGCTGATTTTGAGATCTTGATTTTGGTTTCAGAATAACTATATTGTGGTCCGACAGACCAAACGGAGGAAAACATTCGGGTACAGAGAAATGGTCTTCCATGTTCGTTAGAATTATGTCGAGCGTTGCTGTCCGTCTTGTGTGAAATTTGACTAACTGCTTGAGTTTAAAATGGTTTTTCAACTGGTTAAGGTTGAGACGGTTAAAGTCTCCAGTAATGACTATGCCACAATTCGGAAACTTGGATTCTGCTGCCATCAGGCTGGTAAACAAGTGATTAGTTATTGTCGTGGCATCAGATTCTGCTGGACTCGCTCTACCAGGATAATAGACAACCGCAATTAAAATGCAAGAAAACCCTCAAGGAATTCCTGTGGGATTCAGTTTGATCCAAATTATTTCATGCTGCTCACAACATTGTAGGTCTTCAATAGTTTTCTATTTTTTGTCATCCTTTACGTAGACGCAGACTTCTCCGTGTTCGTGGGACGTACGATCTTTCCGTATAATATTGTAGCCTTCGATATTCACCACAGAATCGTCTATATGACTCTTCAGCTAGGTTTCTACTATACACGCGATTTGCACGTTTTGCCGCAAAAGCAACTCTTGGACTTCAGTTAACTTGGGGACTAACGACATGGTATTTGCAAGCATGATGTTAGGAACAAAGTTTACTTGATTCTCAAATGTTTTCTGGATTTTCGCTATCAGGATGACAGTTAAGTTATTTGAATTAACTCCCCGAACTCTTTTGTAATTTGCATATGTTTGCCGAGGCACAGTGATAACAGGAATGCTAAATTTCTTTGTCGCCTCTTTCATTTTAGTTTTAATACCTGCTCTTCTACCTCTAGGACGCCAGTTTCGATGGATTTCAGTGTTATAGTTGTAATAGCGTTGACTGAAACTCCCGTAATGAACCATAGTTGTAGAATACAGACTCAAACTGTTGTTTGAGTTCTTCGATTTACTCAAAAATATGGTGACACTTGACCGGTTTCAGCGATGTCTGAGATAAAAATTCCAAAATATATCGTTGAACAGATCGCCAGAAGCTCTGAAATATGCATCACGTTTCTATGTTGCTGTGGATTCCATCTTTTAGATTAAACGTACCATCACATCGTTTCATAAAGTTAAAATTTGTAAAACACACAGGCATATTTAAAAAAGCATGCAGCCATGACGGCGCTTACAAACTAACGACCAACTACACATGGTTTTTAAAGAAAAAAAAATACTGGAAATTTGAGTTATGAATATGAATTTAATATTTCCAAATAAAATAGATTGTGCCTTACACACACTGTGATTGGTCAATTACTGTGTTTGCATGAGGTTGTGCAAACACTATTTGCACAACCTCATGCAAACACAGTATTTTTTTTTTTTTAGTATGGTTTTCTTTAAAAACCATGTGTAGTTCAAACAAAAAAAAAATTTAAACACTCCAAACAGGCCAAACTTATTTGCACCTAAAATTTAGCCTTCTAGGCTTCTCAATAAACTTTGCAAGGATACAGTTATGCAGCTCCTTCTTATCCTCATGTTCCTTCAAAATATCTTGATGTACAGGTATTCTGCATAATGAACCTAGTCGTTCATCCCCAATAATTTCTTAAGTTTTGACTCGCTTCAAACATGAAAAAGATCTTTCAGCTGATGCACTAGAAACAGCCATGACTGCATTGAGTTAAGTAACTTAACAAATTCTGGAATACATTGCTGAATATTAAAGTGGTAATGTATATTCTAAAAGCTCCACGGGGTTTTCTTTAACAAAATCATGATCTTGGTAAACAAAAACCAGTTAACTCATAAGCTTAGAGATGTCAAAAAGAGGGCCATATTTATCTTTAAGTTGTTGAATTTTATCATTAGGGACAATTTCCTTCCACTGTATAAAGACTTTATGATTGACTAAATCAAGAATGAAAAAATTTCTGCATCATTAAATCTTTCACAAAGCATGCCAACAATACAATCAATAACCTCACAGTACAGTTGCTTGTAATTTATATCTATCTCAGATCTTCTAGTTGGGGTACTAGCTCTATTTTCAGCTGCAGAATAACAATCACTAAAAACAGTATCATTACATAGATTATTATTAAGAAAATCAACAAAATTTTGGATCTTTTTTATGCCATAAGAAAAATCAGTGGACCTATTCTGAAGGATATCATAAAGAATAGAAGACTGCTGTAAAATGTTATAATAGAGGTCCAGAAGAAAACAGAAAATAAAGGATTCCAGGTAGTGGAGTAAACCATCAGTTCGAGTAACAGTTTCATCAGTCCAATTGCGAGGATTTTCACTAATCTCTGTAAGCGCAGCTACTAAAGAGTCAAAGTTATGGAAAATTGCAGAAATGGCACGAGATTTATAATACCATCTGGTTTCACCAGGATTAGGGATATCAATACCATGTGATTTAAGATGAGCATTTCTTTCAGGACTAGATCTGCCAAAGGTACAAAAGGCTAAAACACTAGCAAAAAAAATCATAACAGCTTTAATATTAAGGGCAGATTGACACAAAACTAAAGTAAGTCGATGAGCAGCACAGTGAAAGAAAAAGGCATAAGGGTAAACCTGTCGTAAAATAGCTTGTAGCCCATTAAGATGGCCACTCATTACTGATGCACCATCATAAGTTTGCATAACAAATTTGGACTTCATAGATTCTCCATACTTATCAAGAATTCCCTTCACAATATCACCAATAGGTTGTGCACATCTGTCAGAACTAACATTTCTAAATTTGAGGAATCTTTCCAACAACTTGCCCTCCCCCCCCCCCCCCCCCCCCATCCAACCGAATAATAGCACTAAGCTGAGCTTTCTTAGAAATACCAGTAGTTTCATCAACTTGAATACTAAGAAACTGGCATTGCCTTATCTCAAAATCAATTTGGTCCTGAATAACAGAATCTATACATCCTATTAAATCATTTTGCACATCAGGGGAAACACCAGTAAATACGCCCCCCCCCCCCGATCAGGTTTCTCTGATTCCACAAGCCTTCCATGCGGGCGACTATCAAATACGGAGTCTAGTTTGCCAAAACATGTCAATAGCTCTCGATAATTTCCTTGATTAAGACAGCCACTTGACTCCTCATGTCCCCTAAATGCCAATTCTTGCGTGGCTAGAAACAAGACAGCTTCCCCAATATTTTTCAACATTTCCCGTTGTTACCCAACCTCTTCATTGTACCTCTCTACTGCATCTCGCCTTGCCTTTGAAAACAAAAGATCGACACTCTCCTGGGAATCAAAGACTTTCCGCCACTTATAAGCCTTCATGTGAGATTTAGCTTTCTTGTGCTTTTTGTAGTCGCTTGTATAACTATGCATGTTTGTGTAGCCGGTTAATACCCAAGGAGAAGACTTACCCGGTCGAAATAGAAAATACGGCCAGCAAAACAAACCGTTCTTTCCTTTACTCCCGCACAACCAATCCCGCGTAGAGTACCACGAATCTTGAAACCTTCTAACCGTCCTGCCCATTGAGGGACCGCGTAGCATTTTTATTTTTGGGGGGGGGGGGGGGGGGGCTGATGTCATGGGTGTATTCTTCCACCCACATATTTGAATCTTGAAATGGTTACGTGCCAAATCCAGTCTTATATTTTTTGAGACAAAACTGTGACTTGTATTATATTTTCGCTCTTTATCAATGAATGAAACTATAACGATCGATGACAAGTAAAATAGGAATGTTCTCTCTGCAATTACATATCGTACTATAAACATGTTTACGCAACAAACCCTCGCCCACCCTTCCAATACATCTCTCGAGAATCCAAGTAACATTGATAATTTTTCAAAGTTGTCAAAAAGACAAATCGTCCTTACTATAACTGGAAGAGGTAATGCAATAAAACAATATTTGGCCACAAATATTAACAACCCAAACTGGAAATTATTTTACATTTAAATAGCTTGTCATATTTACATTTAAAATTTCTATTCTGTTTTATTAAAACAAAACGTTTGGTGAGAATAACCTTTAACGATTTAATAAATTGTAAGAGTTCCATTCTGACAATTCTGCTTATCAATGGATGTTCATAGCCAGATCCTGTATTAGTTGCGATCTTGAGATATTTCAAGTCGTTCTCCAATGAAACTTTTCACTCGTTTTGCTTTAAAGAAAGATTTTTTATTAGATAGCCAGCCTTTCTCTCTTAAAATTGGATCATTCTCAAAGGTTACCGATCGGATATCAGCATCAAGGACAGCTCATGAGTGAAATTTTTTTTTCCATATTTTTTGTCTCGAAAAACTGATAAATTATATATTATCTCAAAGTTGGTTGAAAATGTCTATTAGAAGTGCTATGAAGAAGATTTATGAAAAGTATTCATCCGGAGGTACAACACTTTGTTGACGAAGATGAAACGAATTACTTCATCTTCGTTTCAAATTCTTCTGAGTTACTGGACATATGAGAAGAGTGAAAGTTGGCAATAAACTGTAGGACCTGCTTGCATTTTTGTCAATATAAGTTTGAACATCAGAGGCTATTGGAAATTTACCGTTGCTACGGTCTGGATCCAAAAAATAAAGCATTATTACGCAGCAAGTGAGAGTCAGACAAAAGCTTATTGACTTTAAATTAGCAACCAATGCAGCTGATCAAACTTCTGGTCAGGAAATTATTGGGGGGGCTACAGCCCCCCTAGCCCCCTCGGCTCTGCGGTCCCTGCCATTGTAGTTTGAAGAGAAAGCTTCGCTGAAGGTCGTGGCATACGAGCTATTTCCTTCTGCTCAGCGACACCTCTCGTAGAAAACGGTCTTTCTAAGAACTCTTGAACAAAATCCCGGCCGCCAGAGCTTCCACACGATTCGCTTGATAGAGTTGGGTGACTTGATTCAATTTCCATATTCATGAGACGATAGAATATAAAGCCTTCTGTCTGAACTATGAATACTAAACAGCTCTGACTCTGAGTTACTCAGTCCTCGAAGTCCTACAATTGGTAATGAGCAGGACTTTTGCAGGAAATTCGGCGGGGGTGTGTTGCTATTCAGCCAATAAAATGCGTTCAAATAGTCCCGGAACTCCTGCATTGAAATTAATGCAGGACTTTTGCAGGAAATTCGACATAGGTATGGGGCTATTTAGCCAATCAAAAACGTTCAAATTATTCTGGAATTCCTGCTCCACGCTTAAGGCAGGAAATCTTAAGACCCATGATTCGTACTTATCCCAGCGCTCAGGATAGCTGAACGTAGCCTCATTGCGGGCTTTAGGCAGACTGAAAAACTCGATTTCCGTAAATTTGATGAGACGTTTGGGAGAACATAAAACTTCAATTGCAGTTTTTAAAATTTTCAGGAAGGAATAAGTCATGTTGAGCATGACAAGCATGACCGCGAGCTACGCCGTTGGTGTCCTAACTATTGAACTACAATGAATTGGATGGTAGAGCAGTGGTTACGTATCGTATTCGTCTTTGCGAAATAAACGAAGGAATGCACGTACGTCACTCAAATATCACTAATTAACTGCAGCCAACAGTTTACACCTCATTCTAGTCGTTTGCTCTCGATTAATGTTCACATTTTGCGGTTTAAATTCAGAAACGTCGGTCGACTCCCGTCTCTCATTTAACTCTTTTACTTCGATAGCTAAGAAAATACTTTTTTACAATTCCATGGCTAATGCGTTGAAATAAAACATCTAGTTTTACCTTTTATCACTTTAATAAACCAATATAGAAATTTTGGTTGGCCGATTTTTTTTCACATTTCGTTCCCAGACCAATTGATAGTTTTTTCCCTTTCCGACTAACAAAAGCTTTCCAACGAGGGACTCTACCCCATTCTACTCTCCTCTGGGGCCACTCCTGGTAGATAAACCTCAAAGAGCAGACAAAGTTACCTATTCATAGCTTTTCATCAAATAGCGACTTAATCATCATATTGGCCTACTCCGTGGGTAAACCTTAAGTTTGGTTTCCCAGGACCTCTCCGTAGGATAAGTTGTCCAAAATTAGTATAAACTGCTAAGGAAGGATTGATTGTGATTACTGGAGTGCGTCAATAAGAAAATCCGAAAACTAGATTGTAAGGATATGGGCAAAACTGAAGATTTTTGCCTTCATTCCCATGAAAAAACTATAAAATAATATGAGAATGTAAATGAAACAAGTACATTCGTACTTTCTAACGTTACCTCGTAGTCTGGCATTATTTTCTGCACCAGCAATGACAACCTTTCGTCTTTGAATGATTTAATTTCTGACTAGTGAGCCTAAATATCGGCTGAAACAATTTTCTATTTCCTATTCCTTAAGCTTCACACTAAAGTTCTTTAAATTGCCATGGTTGCCCTCTATCAAGAACCAACAAGAATAGCATGACAAAACATGTTTTCCTTTTTTCAGAGCAAAAAAAAATTGAGGAGTCTGTCCACCTTCTTCAATACACGAAACGCAGTCAAAGTGGTTTAAATTTACATTTCAACTCACAATAATAGTGGTCCCCATGGGACACGAAGAATTCTTGCAAAGCAGTTCAGTTAGAGTTTAAGGGACTGATTACATGGGGAAATTTCAATCTGGCAGATCGGGTTTGAAAAAGTCACGATTACACGAAATATTTCAGCCCGGCATGAAACTGAAATCGAAAGTGAACCCAGGCAGAAATTTGTCGGTAGCCTCTGTTGTTTTGGCAATTTGTATCTTCCTACGTCTGTCAATCATCTTTTCAGCCCGGACTGAAATTTTTCGTGCCATTACATGGAATTTTCCGGCCTGGTCAACCGGCCTGAAATTTTTTGCCCGGGTAGTTGAAACTGGGCTGACGTTTGAGCCTAGAATAAAACTTTCTTGATGTAATTGCGAACTCCGTTTTACAAGTATTTTATCAGAAGGCCGAGCCAAAATCTCAGCCCGGTTGAGCGGGCTCGAATTCCAACCCGGACTGAAAATCTCTATGTAATCAGCCTCTAAGATGAGTACTAATATTGATTTTCCTTACTGAATGCTATCACTAGCTGTTTCTTACGTCCTTACTTGTGCAAATAAAATTTTGAAAACAAATTTACATTCTATGCTATTCGAACCAAAATTTCCACAAAATCTTACTGTGTAACTAGTTTCAAAGAAACTAGTTGGCAATTCATCTCGGCACTACGCACCTTCATGAGTAACCAACTTAGCTACCTCAGTCAGTTTCGACCACTAACCATTATTTAAAATATTCATTCTCTATCCTTGATTACCAATCACAGGTTAAGGCGGATGCGTTGATATATCAAGATAACTGTATTTACGTTAGTAGTCATTTCGTGTTAAAATCTCACACTGACTAATTTGGCAAGACTGAACTAAATAACTATATATATTACAGTTATTCAGTCCAGTATTGCTCTGAGACCGGGAACTGGCGCAGGCACAGAAATGGGACAGAGCATGCGCAGTATGGGCAGCAATAGGTTTTAATATTAGGCATCAGTGGCAGGTGGGAGTTCGTTCAAAAAAGATTGATAACCACTGGTTTAAACCTGTCAAATAATGCAAATACATACCACCCTAACCCTAAGTCTAAGATTCTAAATAATCCTGAATCTCAAGACCACTGACATTTCAACAAGCACGCTGGACGCTTGAAATTTTTCCAGTCATCCACGGTCGTCTCCTTCCCAGGTATACCTTCGAGTCACGACCGACGGGTAAGTTGTGCCAGTGTAACAAAAACTATTAAACGGCTACGGCAGCCCACTGCTGCAGGAAATAATCACCAGCAAAAGCATGTCCATGAACAAAAATATCATTCATTTACCATAGGCGAGGAAAAATAAACAGTTTTAAAGAGAATTATAAAAGAGAAAATTGAGTTTCATATGTCCTTGACATGAAAAACAATCTGCAGATTTCTTCACTCCAGCTCCCCACTTCTGCTCCCCGGAAGGCAAATGTGGTCAAACGACATTCAACGGTACTTTCCGATAGTAGTGCACCAACATGCCTCACGTGAGGAAGTTTTGCCAGGTGGGCGATTTTCCCGCCCAGTTGGGCTGGAAATAATTTTCTCTCACGGTTTTTTGTGCTGGAATAAGTTTTCGCAGGTCACTGCTGCCACATGTTTTGGTTGTAGTAGAGATTTGTAAAATGTAAAATGTGGGAAAGTGGGCGAAAGTCAAGAAAAACTACAGTAAATAACAGGAGAAGAAAGAAATTTTCAAAGCATGGATATGTAGACTATTTGGAGATACCAAATGAGACAAAACGAGTTACTGGTCGCGATTTTGTCGGGACCGTGGAGCTGGGTCGAAAGGCCGGCAACTGTCAATTGCTCCCGTTTTTCGACGACTGTACTATTGTTTCCAATTAACTAGTGGTTATCAAACTAGTCAACAATCGTCTTTGTTGAACCAAGAGGAATTTGGACTTATTTTCTCCACCAGTGTTTCTTCTGTAATTTTTGCCCTACCGCTACTTTGAAAACTCCTTTGCAATTCCTGTTTAGATGAAATTCTAAAACTCCCTTTTATAAAAAGAAAATCTCTGTAATACGTCATTACGAACTGTGGAACTTTATTTAAATTTCAGCATTTTTGTGTCCGCTGACCATTCTATAGACGGTGAAAGCGGCGCTATGCAGGCGACTTGATGTGGGGATCTGGCTGGGTTTGTGGTAATCACGTGATAACCGAATAAGTTACCGGTACGAAGTAGTGACCGAACGTGAAGCGAATTTCGAATGGAACGCGTGGTGGTACGTTAGACATCGGAGAGAGGAGAATGTTTTGTGAATTTTTCTCACACAAGATAAATCTTAGATCGCTGTTTTGTTTTCCAAGCCGCCATACTTGGACTGACCAATATTTTGACCAGATTCTCGTTACATGTGTATATCAACAAACTCCAAGGCACCATTGTGTTTGTGCTGATCACACCATTTGCGTGAAAGGCCACCTACCAAACAATAAATATTGAAACAAGCCGTAATGCTGGTATTGTCATTATTATTGAACCAAAACGTTATGCTGGTATTATCTATACAAAACCAAGCCGTTGTGCTGATATTATGGAAGCAAAGAATTAAAGAATTGGCTCATGTAACATTTTTATGAAGGCAAAAGAAGCTTCATCACGTCTGTAAGGTACATTTAGGAATGAAGTGTTTCTAACCTTATACTTAGTTAAAATTGGAAAGTCACCAAATGAGACTGGGTGATCGACTGTTTATTGTGGCCAAGGACAGCCGACCTCTCCAAACCGATGTTAACTAAAAAATTTAGTTTAGAATTTACAAGCCTAGAAATGAAAGTGGAGAAAAGGTTTGAAAATATCTTCGTTGGATCTTACAGCCTGTTCAAACTCGATGCCTAGGTAGACTGTCCAGGTACGAATACCAACTGTTTGTTAATATGTCCAGACATGCGTCTCACTGGCTATAAAGGTCTCAGGTTTGCGATTCTCACCGTGCTGGAATTCTGCACTAACGTAAAGTGTATGCTTGAAACAGCGCTAGACTGGTGATATAAGGCTTGAAGAACATGAGGGGCATAAGCATACGGGACCGGTTTCAACTAGTGGGGGAAGGGGTGAAGAAGCCTGGTGGCCGAAAAGTTTTACGTCGCCCAAATTGTCAAAATGAACTGACCACTAAGCCTTCAACAAAACTGCACTAATTATTTTACACAAAGCTAAAATGACGTCGATATGGGTGCAAACAAAACGATATCAGTTGACAATATTTCAAGTCTCAAAGTGCTAAACTTTTTTTCTCATGATCAAATGTTAGATTAGAAGATAATGATTTCTAATACAACTGCCATTCACTCATAAATCTTTGCGATCTTCACTGTTCAAGCATGAATGCCTGGATGTCATATTGAGACGAAATGTACGGAATACCATGGGGCCAGGAGAGGCTCGGTAGCATAGCACTGATAAACATTGAAAGGAAGTACGCGAATCGAGTGATTGAAGAAGACATAGAACCAATCATAGGTCGCCATGTTTATTTCTTCGAACTTGCATAGGGGTGAAATTAGCAAAGATTTAAATTTATTCACACCTTGAAAGACTTGACACCTACGTCTTTAACGCCTGAGCCCACTAAATAACCTTCCAGCGGAACACGATGTTGTGGGAATGATTGCTAAAATGGTAGTGACTTTCGTGAATTCAGGTACCATTTCGCATGATTTCGACCAGGGCTGCCATATGATGTCCAGCAAAATCGGTTACGGTCTCCTGCCTGAATGGTTAACCGGCTCTGACCCTCCGAAAAACCCCTTGGATCCCTCAAAATTTCTTGAGTAAGATTATATCAGTCAGTATATGGAAAACAGTGCTCACATGAACCGACAATGGAATTCTACAATCAGTGCCATGCCGAGTAGGAATGTGCGTGGTGTAACATCCTCCAATGAAATCAAGGGGAACTTTTTCAGTCTTTCAGTGTCCGAAGTCCCAATATCGGTTGCAAAGGGTTCTGGTTTCAGTGACTAAACTCCCCATATCACTTATTTAGGGGCCCTATTCCATTGACCAGTCTCCTTCGACTCCCTAATAACAGCAGATGTGGACGGCTCCAATTTCACAGCCTTCGTGCTTTGTAGTACCAGTATGAAAGGTCCTTATTTCAGTGACTAAAGTCTCTTATATCAGTTACGAAGAGCCCCTGTTTCAGTGTTCAAAGTCCCTTATACCAGTTATAAAAGGCCTCTACTCCAGGGTCCAAAATCCCCATATCGTTTAAGAAGGGGCTCTACTTCGGTGATCAAAGTTCCCGTATATCAGTTCTAAAGACAAGGACGTATAAACTGGATTGGGAAGGGGGTGCAACATTATACAATTACAATTTCTATATTGAAATTCCGAAATTTGAAATTAAAAACTGTAAGGACTGTTTTAGAAGATTATAGGGGAGCAACTGGGCCAGTCCACATACATTCAGCTTTCTGATAAAATATATTTTTATAGGAGGCCCAAAACCCTAATATACCGTCTAGTGATCAACCCTTCAATACGGCACTGTCTGGAATGTGGGAATAGGAAACATCACTGAATTCAACGATAAAGAACACAATATTGATCGAAAATATTCGTCGAACTTGCACATTCCTGAATTTGCCTCCTTTTGGAAACGAAATTGATTAGAATGGAAAGTTCGGATATCATAACGATGAGTTCAGCCAACGCGGAGACCGCGAGTTAAGCCGCATCAAAACAAATGGAGAGCAAATGAGACCCGAACCCCCATGCAGGTTGCGAAACAAACTTACAGGGTTCCTGTCACTTCATTTTCGCTGTCAGGTCAATTTTTTTTTTTTTTCGAGAAAAAAAAAGTAATCAATTTTTTTCTAAAACATAACCTCCGCCCGGAAAACGGAAATATTGCCCGAAAAAAATAATGCTCGAACCTGAGGACGGCTGCAGCCTCCCGAACCCCCTTGCTTGTACGCTTATAACGAGGAAACTGTCAGTGTTTGTTTCCGTGAAATAGTTCTTTTATCTATTAAATATATCATTTATATGCATAGCTATTTATGGTCAATATTCGAGATATCTCCCGTCATATTATTTTGATTTACAATCCATATTTCATTTTGTTATCGAAACCCGCAAGAATCATTGGAAAATCTGCAAGTAAACATGCGTTAAAATACGCCACTGGCAAAATCGTGTTCTCACTGCAGCCATAGTGCTCAAGTTCAAGGTTTGAAGCAGTGCCCGTGCTAAGACACCGCTGTCCAGATAATCATGCAGACACCACAAAAATGCTGCGTTCACATGGGTTCCCATGCTGGGCCGTTAATTTTAGAAATCTTTAACTGATCACTAAAACACATAAAAGTAAGAATATGAAAATTTCGCGAGGCTTCGAGCGAACATTCGTTGCGTTGGTTTAACTTACATTCGAAGCGTTGGTTTAACTTACAATGTGGGGATGTTTTAGCTGCGTAGTACGAGGGTAGTTTCAGCTTCAATGAACTGGCACTTTGGAATCAATAGAGCTGATTTAGCTTGATCATCGTGCCAAATTATGGCACTAGGAGAGTCAATTTGGGTACTAATTTGAACTATAATCGGCCAAAAATGGACTAATTTAATGCTGAATTTACTATCCTTAGCCGTTTTGGCCCCGTTACATATGGGCAAATCATCAAGAGGCCGGTCAAAACTGTTACGGCCGATTTTACTTTCTTTGATGGAACAAATTTATAGCATCCTAGAGGTTAATTTGATTCCACTTCTGAGTGACATATGAGTGAGCCAAATAATTCGAATTTTATGCTGACTTTGCCATCCCAAGCTATTTTAGCCTCTCTGAATGAGAGGTTCAGTTCATGCAAATAAGTACTCTAAAACCTACTGGGCTGATTTAGTTTTCTGATTGTAATCTTTTAAAGAAACAAAGCTAACAGTTGATTTGGCTATATTTTGAGCCATTAAAGATCTAAAAAGTTCATTTTCTGGCTGGTCACACTAAGCCAATTCAAACCAAAGATAATATAAAACAAAGCAACAAGACACACATCTGGAGAAAATACCCATTGTAATGTAAGATGAACAAAAAATAAAAGGATTGTATTCGGAAAGTGAACAAATGGAGTAGCATAATAATCATATTTTTGTATGTAACAGTTAAACTAATTGAACTCATAAAGCTCCCAATAATAACATTAACCTGCAGCTCAGTAAGCTAATACAACTCTGAAAAAAATTAGACATGGTAGTCAAAATATCTATGACAACACATTAAAATATTATTAAACTCTTACTGGCAATTGGCTGCCAAGTTTATTCCTTCCCAAGTATTATTAATAGTGGCTTAAAAGGACAAAACACTTTTGGTATTACTATAATGAACAAGAAAACATAGAAATTTGCCAACAAGGCAAGAACTCTCTTAACACATCAGTTGTTTGCAATTGCAAAGAACTTACTTCTCCTACTAATATGAATAATCATTCCTGCTCCAGCACACATCCATTTACATGTATTTACAATCCTGCACAAACCTAAAAATAAAATATTAAGTAAATTATAATTGGTTGAAAGACCAGTTATTCTTACCAATTCACCCATGTTTTCTGTAATTATTTTAACCAGCTAAACAGGGATATTTCTTTATGATCTTCTTAGCAATTATAAATATGGTATAACAGGTGTATGTTAAAATACCAGTACAGACATCTCTACTCAGTTCACTAACCAAGCTCTTGCCATGATTTCCCATGGTCAAGCCTAATTCAGACTTTCAAAACTTAAGTAACATAACTTTTAAAGTCAATCAAATGAAGTCATCTACCACAGTGCACACAGTAGATTTTTCATGTGATAAAAAATCTCGTCTTTTTTTTTAGTTAAGCTTTCCACACCAGGGTAAATTCATATTAATAAAAAGCAGTCGCAGGTTTCACCATTTATTATAATTTGTTTTGAGCTTTCAGTCCATCTACAAAGGAGCAGTGGACATTAGACAACATCAACTGATGTGGACTACCAGTGACATTTGAACATTGCTTCCTCTAAGATAGCTCGGAAGCCCTGAACAAATAATATCATATGTACTGCACACAGGTCAAAACCAGCAATTGTTTTATTTATTACTATGTAATTCCCTTTTTGTCTACACATTCTAAAATAACTTTTGTCAAGGGACTATTCAACCCATTGATTCTGCAGTATATTCCTATAGACAATCAAAAAATTCCAGCATTAGCCACAGTTAAACGAAAACTTGCCATTTTATTAAAGATTGGTAATAAATTGGTAATAAAATCAAGTTTCAGTCTGCCATTCAATACAAAAAACCTCAAATAAACTTACAGTGAAAGCAGGTAACTTCTTGCATTCCAATAATCTTTACTACCATAAAATGTTTCAGCCCTTTGGCCTTCTTCAGTTAAAAGCTACAAGCAAAAATACTTAACTTTAATGCATACATTCCTTTTAAACATGCACGTCAGATTAATAGATTGCTCACTTATTTTGATTATTTCTGTTATCTTGAAAGGACAGATGTTTCAGATTTAGAAATACATGTGCTGAAAACAAACCTTGTACCAAGTCATGCACAACAATCAAAATGTTACAGGATGCCCTAAGTTAAAAGTTGCACATCCTCAAAGAATGCCCTTCATTTAATTCTGAATTTACACACAAGAAGGATAGTTTCTTAATATATGCCAGTACCTGACAATTTTGAAACCTGGCTAAGCAGCAACCCAAAGCTATAAATATCTGTAGCACCATGTGAAAGATAATACCCATCAAATAATGCAAGATTATGTGCAACAGTCAAGTTTGCAAAATTTCTCCTGATTACTTGGTTACCTTTAGTACTCCCTCATTAATTCTCCTTATTCAAACATACTATTTTTGGTTAAGTCACAATTGGACAGTAAAAAAAACAACAAAACTCACCACAGCACTTGTCCAGGATTTCTATCCAGTCATTCAGTACAAGAGAAATAGGAGCTATAATCTTCAATGATGAAAATAACATGGAGCATTTTGAATCAGCCAGACTATAAAATCCCATAAGTAATTTGGAATTAACATCAAGGGCATTCCCAAACATAAAAGGGAAATTTAAGTTAAAATAGACATCTTTCAAATCATATCCCTTTCTCATTTCAAAACTAATATTCTTTTGCTGCAAAAATCACAGATTCACCTGGAACATAATAACTTCAAAACCTTACAAAACCAAAACAAACCTTTTTTCACAGAAAAATCCATCCACTTTAAAACAGCAATTATCTGATCTCTTCATAATCTTTGCATTTATAGATTTTTCAAAATTCAGGTGTGATAGCAAATTATAATAATTGGCCTTCAATTTTGACATTTTAAGAGAATCTAGTTCTGCATGTTTTGTTGTCTGAACTTCACCTTGCAGCTTTCTGCATAATTTTAATATTTCAAATAAGCTACAGATATCTTTGATCATTAATTACCTCCTTCAGTTTCTGTCTTCTGTATGTTCAATGTATTTTTTGACACATTGGTGCATGTTCTGTGTTGGAAAAAAATTGTTCTGTGTAGCCCATGTTTTATCATAGTACAGACCATAGAAATGTGATTAAATATATTTTCCATATCAAACATCACACGTGTAAAAATTTAATATAAAAACGAAGATAAATGCTGCACAGTACTACGTACTCTTATACATGCCAACCATACCAATTTTGGTGGTACAATACCGATTTGAGTGCTAATGTATCTCCGTACCAACAATGTATGAAATAGTACCGCTTTAAATATTTTCTACGATTTTCATACCAGTTTGACAAATTTAAAAAAAAAAAAGTATTTTCGGTTAAGTTTATGACAATCTCCAAGCAAAAATCCCTTGGCAGTGACTGAAAATAGGCCATTAAAATGACTGAGGCATGCAAGTTAGCCCTTAGGCGTTCATCATGAACGCCTAACATCAACTGCATGCCCTCCTAGATGTTTCTTGCGTCTTACCACTTCCACATATACATATGTTGGCATGTATGCTTAAATTGTCCCTGCACTCAAATGTCACTATACAATACAATGGCCAATGAAGGCCAAACAAGATGGATAATAGAATTTTACTGTTATGACCAATATCAAATTAAATTTCTACCAAGTACAACATCATGTAAATATTTGGTGAAGTCGTTCTGGCTATATATTTGATTGAAGCCTATACAAATGATGTAGACCTTTGTGGGTAGAATTGACGGTTCGTTTCATTCATATGCAACCGATCCATCACGATTGCAAAAGTCATAAAACATTTTCCCAACAAATGAAATCAGAATATGTTGATATGTGGAAGAATATTTCGTTTAGTTCTTCCTACATACCAGACGTAAACAATGGATATGAACAGAGTACTGAGAGATCTTTCAAATATCGTCATTTCAAGACTTACCCTAGCAAGCAATGCTGCGTTTAAGACGACCAAATACAGTCGAAGGAGATGCTTGCTTCCGAGGACTAGACGATGATCGATGGCTACAATGAACTGGAGATGCTTAGGCTGTTGTTACCTGTCTCGTACACTTCGTGTTTCGTTCTCACTGTCACTCACAGCAACCAAAACCTAAAAATATAGGCAACGAAGCTGAAATTAATACATGGTACGTACCAGTTTTACAAACTTGTATTTACAAGCAAACATGGAAGCCCGATTCAATTCCTCTGCCGTCGACAAGGAGAGGCTATACACACAGTGAAAATTCTCCACTATCAGTGTAGCCCAGAAAATAAGACTTTGTAACACTGACTGCGAACACAGATTGCTGCATTCAACTAAAGTTCAGCCTCAGACAACCTAGTCGACGCACGTGTAGATGGACTCCACGCACCTCGAGATTAGTGCCCTCGCACCGCGCGAACGCACCAAGGGCGTGGGCCAAGGTGACAATCAGAGGCACAGAGTAAATAATCAACTAGAGGTCCAACTCGCGTAATAATTTGTCTTTAATTTTTTATGCTCATGTGCATGCCGCCATGTTCCTGGCAAGTTCCCCCGGCACTTTTGACCATTTCTGCGACTTTTTCTGGTTATGTTTTTGTTTTTAGTTTTCTCTTATATTTTTTGAAGTTATCGGCTTGTCAAAGTTTTTTTTAATTCATAACATTGTAAAAACACAAAAAATGACTTAATCTTATCAACCTTACGACGAAGGAAGTACGGAGTGGTTAAGGGATTTTTGCCTGGTTGTTCAAACAACAAAAAAAGGTTTTACCAAAGGTGTCGGAAACTGTTAGGTTTAACGGGATTGATTTTGTTAGAGCCAATAAGCTTAAAGCGGAAGTGCATATGTAGGTAATGTGATCAGTAATGTAATTTGACACTGCGAGTTGTGCTTGTGTTCTGCGGGTTGTGATATTGTGACGATTTTTTCCTTGTGATCGAGAATAAATAAATATAAACTAGTGATTATTGTGAAAATGTGGGTTTCTTCTTGCGTTCCCTACATTACTGGCACCTCCGACGGGATACTTATTCGTATAACTGGATGCGCACGTGAAATATGTCTCTCAAGAAACAACTCTCCGAGATGGAGGCCAAGTTAAAGGCTCTACAATTTCGCCTGAAGCGAACTGACAAAATTCTAAGTACCGGAGAGCGAATTGCAGTTGAACGACAAAAGGAATCCATCGCAACAATCGTAAGTACGATTACTACATTAAAGGGCAGCATTGAAGAAGCGAAATTCGGACAAGGTGACACGGAAGAAAATGTAGAACAATGGGCGAATGAAATTGATGCGTGTGTTACCGAAGCGGATAAAGACCAAAACAAACTGTTGAAATTTGTAGAAGAACTTGATCAAAGTGCCAAGCAGCGAGAGCTGGTGCAAAGTTGCGAACAAAAAATGAAATTCGAGAAACAACTTCTAGAGCAGAAACTAGAGGCCGCGCTAAAAGAGAGAGAACTTTCGGAAAAAACTGCAAAATTGCCGAAGTTAAACATAACAAGATTCAATGGCAAGCCGCATGATTGGGTGCGCTTTTCGGGCCGATTCAACGCCATGGTCGATTCGCAAAACGTTTCTCCAAGCACCAAGTTTTCCCATCTGAAGGAATTGGTGGAACCTCATATTAGGCGCGCAATCGATTGTTTACCTTTCACTGAAGAAGGCTATAAGCGGGGATTGAAATATCCAGAAGAGAAGTATGGCCACCCCAGCGAAGTCGCCGGTTCTTACGTAGTCAGCATAATTGAGCTACCGAGCATAACAGAGCGAGATGTTTCGAAAATACATCGGTTTTACGAACAGTTGTTATTTAACGTCCAGAGTTTGGAAACTCTCGAGAAATTAGGCACTATTCAAGGGACGGTGTATTATGTAGTGAAAAAGCTCGAGGCGGTGAAAGAGGAACTGGTGTCGCATGTCCAAAGTGACTGGAGAAGTTGGACATTTAAAGAACTTTTAGAGGCCTTGAGAAAGTGGACGGAGACCAACGACAATGTTAAAGGCATGAGTAAGAAAACCAAAGAGAAGGATTCGAGAAGTGCACGCGCGTTTAATTCCCGAGAACAAGAAATCCGGTGCATTTACTGTAACAATGCCGACCACAAGATGAGCTCGTGTGACAAAGTGGTATCCCCAAATGAGAGAAAACGAATTTTGGTGAAGAAACGCCTTTGTTTTAACTGTGCCAACGGTCTACACGCAGCGAGTGCGTGCAAGATCAAGTTATCGTGCCAGAAATGCAAAAAAACGACATCATACGTCCATTTGCCCTAAAGCCTCTGAAGAACAAGAGGAAAGAGTGTTGACAACGAGTGTTGGTGGAACTTCCGTTGTAGTTAAGATTGATGGGCTTAAATTTAGAGCTCTACTCGTTAGTGGAGCGAGTCATTCGTACGCATCGACGACGTTGACGAGTTTAGTGAAAACGAAAGCCGTGAAAAGTAGTAACCGAAAGATTACTACATTGTTTGGTGTTATCACAGCCAAGTTAGTGGAACATGACCTTGTACTCAAGTCGTTGAGAGGAGATTTCACCCTAGATGCCAAAGTAACCGTTATAAACAAACGTGAATTGAAAACTCTTGATAATCCACGTTATGATAAGCTTATTCAGGAACACCAGCACTTACAAAGTGTGGTTATGGAAGACAAGACCCCTGACGACCATTTGCCAGTTCACTTGATACTTGGAGCAAACGAATACGCCAAGATTTGCACTAATACGCAATTGCGTCTTGGTAGACAAGGAGAACCAGTAGCCGAACTGACTCGTTTCGGATGGGTGATCATGGCGCCAGGAGATGGAATCGATCGGACAAATGGTTTCCTTGCCATTAACTCCTCCTCAGATTATGAACGCCTGTGTAGCCTCGATGTCCTTGGACTAGCTGATTCGCCCTCGGGTGATCAAAGAGTAGTTTACGAGGAGTTTCGAGAGCAGCTTTCTCGCCATCCTGTTGAAGGCTGGTACGAAACTGACCTACCTTGGAAGGGAAACCACCCTCCTCTACCTTCGAACCGAAATGGAAGCCTGCAACGGTTGCAGACACAAGTTAGGAAGCTTAACAGAATGGGAAGACTAGAAGAATACGATGCCATCATTCGCGAACAGTTGGAACAAGGCGTAGTAGAAAGGGCACTTCTTGAAGTGGTGGGGAAAGAATATTACATGCCACATCAAGCTGTCGTTCGCGAAGAAGCCGAAAGCACCAAATTGAGAGTGGTCTATGATTGCTCAGCCCGAGGTGGAAACAAAGGTCTTTCGCTGAATGACTGTTTAGACCCTGGCCCACCGTTGCAAAACAAACTCTGGAACGTGATGGTGCGTGGTAGATTCTACCCCGTGGCTGTCGCTGGAGATCTTCGTAAAGCGTTCCTTCCAGTGCGTATTAAAGAAAGGGAGCGCGACTCCCTTCGTTTCCATTGGTTGCAGAATCCTAATTCTACAGAGGTGGAGACGCTTCGCTTCACGAGGGCCTTGTTTGGGCTGGCTCCTTCCCCTTTTTTATTGGCGGGAGTAATCGAGCAGCATCTTGAATCCTGGAAAGAACGTCCAACGACCGTGAACGAGATTGAGCGTAGCCTATATGTGGACGATCTCATTTCTGGTGGAACAACAGTAAGCGATGCTCGAGACCTTAAGGAAGAAGCGAACAAGATATTTGCTGGCGCCGCGTTTTCTCTCCATAAATGGCATTCCAACGTGCCAGAATTGATGTACGATAATATCACCGAGAATGACGGGGAGCCTTCGTATGTTCAGCAACAACTAAATGTGCCCACAAGTGGTGAATGCAATCTACTTGGCCTGCGATGGGACTGCGTAAAGGACACGCTGACCATCTCCTTCCCGGAAAAGAACGCAGAACCTACGAAGAGAGGTATACTCGGAAAACTAGCAAAGGTGTACGATCCACTTGGATTGGTCTCTCCTGTTACGCTTGAAGGAAAGATCTTATACCGAGATGCCTGTGACACGAAACAAGCGTAGGACGCTCCTCTTCCTTCACCCTTGATAAAGAAATGGGAGAAATTGGAAAAGGGCCTGCCTGAGAACGTCACTGTTCGACACAGTTTAGTGACCCATAGAGAGCCAATAGAAGCGGTGGAATTACATGCCCTTGGTGATGCCAGCGGTCGTGGTGTCTGTGCTGCCATTTATGCTGTTGTTCGACAGACCTCTGGAGTTAGCCAAGCAATTGTCGCTGCGAAATCTAGACTGGCGAAACGAAGTTTAACTATTCCGAGATTGGAATTGGTCGCTGGACATATGGCTGTAAATCTTGTCGATAATTTGCGAGCAGCACTTGAGGGTTTCCCAGTAACAGAAGTCCATTGTTGGCTCGATAGTACAGTGGCCCTGCACTGGATTTGTGGTGGAGGAGAGTATCGCCAATTCGTTGAAAATCGCGTTCGGAAGATCCAGAACCACGAAGTTAAATCCTGGAGACACGTACCAACTGCACAGAACCCAGCTGACCTTGGTAGTCGTGGCGGACCTGTCTCCAACAATGATCTTTGGTGGAAAGGGCCAGTGTGGTTGCCTCATCCTGAACAATGGCCCCAAAATCGTGCGACAAGCGCTAGTGAGGAGTCGGAAGCAGAAGCAAAAATGGTGAAGGAAGTAATGGCCATCACAATCGACGAAACTGATGAGTTTGGTGAGTTGTTGGGAAGACGCAATCTCAAAACTACCTTGCGAGTATGTGTTTGGATTAGACGGCTGGTACAGAATTACAGAAGACATCCCAAGATAGTCGGGCCAAGTACGACTGACGAAGTAGAACGAGAATTAAAATGGTGGATTCTGCGTGAACAAGATCGTGCAAAAAATCGTCCAAAGTACGAGGAAGATCGATTACAGCTAAATCTTCAGCCGAATTCCGAAGGAATCCTCGAATATCGCGGTCGGATTCAAGGACTTTATCCCACCTACCTTCCTGATGACAGCCAATTTACCGAGAAGTATGTAGCGCAAGCGCATCAAGATACCCTACATGGTGGTGTAGGTCTTACAATGGCTAAAGTTCGTGAGCGTCATTGGGTACCACGTCTTCGACGAGTGACGAGACGCGTCATTAAGCAGTGTTGGGGCTGTAAGCGATTTCAGGCCCTTGCGCAAGCCCAACCTCCTCCTGGTTTACTTCCAACTTCCCGAACTGAGGGATCAACTGCCTTCGAGACAATTGGAGTGGATTTTGCGGGACCCATCAAGTATCGACGAAAGGGAAAAGTAGAAGGCAAAGCATATCTCGTATTATACGCCTGCAGTCTCACCCAAGGCGTGTTTCTAGAAGTCTTGACTAATCTAGAAACCGGTGAATTCATCCGCAGCCTAAAAAGATTTATTGCTCGTCGTGGTCGTCCGAAGAAAATTTACTCTGACAATGGGAAAACATTTATCGTGGCAGCAAGATGGCTAAAAAAGGCGCAATACGACGAACAACTTCATGCCCTTTTGACGAAGCACAACATCTCGTGGACCTTCAACTTAAGCAGAGCGCCATGGTGGGGAGGGCAATTTGAACGGCTTGTTGGAGTGGTAAAATCTGCGTTTCTTAAAACCATTGGGAATGGTTTGCTTACCTGGCCTGAACTCTGTGATGTTGTATGGGATGTACAAATAACGGTTAACAATCGACCTCTCTGTTACGTAGAAGATGACATTCAACTTCCTGTGTTGACACCATCTTCCATGCTATTCCAAGGTCCAAATCTGTTGCCCGAACAAGAGCCACATCACCTTCAAGACACAGATCTTAGGAAGCGAGAAAAGTACTTACGAAGGTGCAAAGAAGCCATGTGGTATCGGTGGACTAAGGAGTACCTTCGCGCCTTGAGAGAGCGACACAACATGAAACACCCGGGCGCCAAGCTACAGTTGGCAGTGGAAGACGTGGTGATCATAAAATCTCCATTAGAAAAGAGTAGAGGCAAATGGCCCTTTGCTATCGTTCAAGGTCGGGATGGCGAAATACGAGCGGTGAAGCTACGGGCCGGGAGGGATTACTTAGAAAGACCAGTACAGCATCTTTACCCGCTGGAGTTATCTTGTAACGTAACCAAGACGACCACACCAACTACCTTGAACGTAGACGCCCCTGTTTTCCGACCGAAGAGGACAGCAGCAATCGTAGCGAGAGAAAGACTGAAAATCCTTGGGACTGAAGAGAACTCTTGAACTGTACACTATCTAATTTTCTCACCTATGTCAATTGAACACCTTAACTTAGCAGTATTTAGTTTCTTAGTTTTGTTAGTGAGAGGCAGTTTCCTTTAATTGCATGAGCCTCCATTAGGGAGACTCATGGGGGAGTGTGTCGGAAACCGTTAGGTTTAACGGGATTGATTTTGTTAGAGCCAATAACCAATAATACCATATGTAGGTAATGTGATCAGTAATGTAATTTGACACTGCAAGTTGTGCTTGTGCTCTGTGGGTTGTGATATTGTGACGATTTTTTCCTTGTGATCGAGAATAAATAAATATAAACTAGTGATTATTGTGAAAGTGTGGGTTTCTTCTTGCGTTCCCTACAAAGGACGAAACACGGTAGCTTCTGTTAACTGATGGCGTCAGCAAAAACAGGATAAGAATCATGCCAGATATAGTGTATCTTTAAAACATCAGCTATGGATTGACCAGGCGGAAAACGTAATCTCAAGAGGAATATCAAAGCCCAGCAAAATACCTTTACGAAAGCCACCGAGTCGGACAAAGAAGTAAAATCATAATATTAAATAAAGTTCTAACGTTTCGTTGTATTCATCACAACATCATCAGAGAATAATTTACACAACTATCTAAAGCCTAAGTATATAGTTACAGAGTGTAATAATATTCATGCATTAACCAATCAGAAGACATACTAAAAATAAAAGTTACAGGTATGAGTAACACTAACAGCATGGAAGAGTAAAGAAGAAATTATAAAAGGAAAAGTGGTGCTGAGCCAATAGTGGCATTTGAAGAGGGTTTAAGATTGCGAATGAGTAGACTTTCCCGTAAAAGAAGTTCGAACTCAAAAGGACAAGAAGAAAGGATTTTAAAATCATCAAAGGAGACTGGGTGACCCGTGTCACGGTGGTGTGAAAGAATGCTGGTGAGGGGAGGGTTAGTGAGCTTTTTACCTGTGAGAGGTGAGATTCTCATATGGTCAGATACGCGTGTATGGAGGTGCCGGATGGTTTCTCCAACATACGAAGCTCCGCAGCTTCGATGCGCAAAATGATAAACTACATGCGATCTTAACCGTAGAGGAATCTTGTCTTTAAAAGAGAAGAATTGTAAAAGTCTAACCGACGGCTGGGCAACACACCTGATGTTGATGTGAGGAAAAGCGGATGAGAAAAGTTTTTTTATCTGAGTTCGGATATGAGAGAAATGTTGTCCAGTAAATGGTAAAGAGAGGTAAACAACACGTTTGGGAGCTATAAGCAATTTAGTTGATTTGGAGAAGACTGTCTAGAAAGGAGGCGATACATCTGTCAAGAAGTTTTACTGGATAACCATTGTTAATAAAAATGCGTTTTAGTTTTTCTAGTTCAGCATGAAAAATAACGTATGTAGAACAAATACTGAAACAGCGGTTAAGTAAACAGAAAATCAAACCCCTTTTGTGAGAAAACGGAATGAAGGAATCAAAGGAAGTAAGAAGACATGTAAAAGTGGGTTTGCGGAAAACAGTTAAAAAGCAACCACTGGAACGGACAATATTGATGTCTAAGAACGGCAAGGATTTGTTGACTTCTAATTCATGCGTAAATTTTATTTTGGAATGCCTAGAGTTGAGATAATTGAGGAAGGGAATAACGTGATCGGGAGAGCGAAATAAAATGAAACAATCGTCAACATAACGACGGTAAAACAACGGTTTAAAATTAGACGGGCAATCATTAAGCCGAACAGACTCATAGTGAAAAGGAATGTATTCGCAAAGAGAGGTCCCAGGGGAGAACCCATGGCAACGCCATCAACTTGTTGATAGACTTCGCCGTTGAACAAAAAATGGCAATTTTTTACCGCTAAATTTAAAAGCTTTCGAAACTCATATATAGAAAATCCGTGAAATTTAGTGGAGTTGGTAAAAACCTTTTAAATTATGATTTGAATAGTTTCATCTAAAGGGATGTTAGTGAAAAGAGATGTTATGTCAAAGCTAGCTATATATAGCTCATTAGTGTTAAAAGGCAATTCGAGTAATTCCTTAACAAAGGAGAAGCTATCAAACACGGAATAAGTATTATTAGAAAATAGACGAAGAAAAGAAACAA
Source organism: Heliopora coerulea (assembly GCA_030142905.1). NCBI lineage: Eukaryota > Metazoa > Cnidaria > Anthozoa > Scleralcyonacea > Helioporidae > Heliopora > Heliopora coerulea. The sequence goes on along the minus strand of JASJOG010000120.1, from coordinate 72,044 downwards.
GAAATTTAGCAATGTTAAAAGAGTGAGAGCGCATAGAAGAAAGAATGGGTCTAAGTGGAACGTTAAGTTTGTGTATCTTAGGAAGACCGTATAAAATACCTGCACGAGAACCGGTAGGACTAAGATCTCGATAGTGACCATCGGAGATAATACCGTTCTTATTCAGTTCCATTAAAAAGTTCTTAATAATGATTTTACGCTTTAGTGTTAGCTTCACGGGATCTTTGTCAAGTTTCTGGAACTTGGTTTCATCAGCCAGAATGTCATTCATCTTTTCGTGGTTATCCGATTTGTTGAGGATAACCAAACCATTTCCTTTGTCGGGTTTAACAATGACGATACTTTGATCTCTTCTCAGTGATGTTAAGAATTCCCGTTCATCATTAGTGAAAATATATGAAGGCGGAGAATAGCTTCTAAACCCAGAGAGAGCTATGTTTTTCATTTTAGTTTTTACGAAATCTTGATCTAAGCCGCAGACAGGAGACACTGGTTCATGCTGGATTTTCCGATAAAGCAGTTCGAAAGGAATGAGAAAGTCACAATTATTCAACTTCTTCGGCGGGATAGAAAATGTTAGTCCTTTGACTAGCACTCTTTTTTCTTCGTCGGAGAGTGTTCTGTTAGAGTAGGTAAATATAACCTCATCAAATTAAATATAACGAGAACCTTTGAGACTAAGATCTCGATAGTGACCATCGGAGATAATACCGTTCTTATTCAGTTCCTTTAAAAAATTCGTACTAATGATTTCACGCTTTGAGTTTCGAAAGCTTTTAAATTTAGCGGTAAAAAATTGCCATTTTTTGTTCAACGGCGAAGTCTATCAACAAGTTGATGGCGTTGCCATGGGTTCTCTCCTGGGACCTCTCTTTGCGAATATATTCCTTTTCACTATGAGTCTGTTCGGCTTAATGATTGCCCGTCTAATTTTAAACCGTTGTTTTACCGTCGTTATGTTGACGATTGTTTCATTTTATATCGCTCTCCCGATCACGTTATTCCCTTCCTCAATTATCTCAACTCTAGGCATTCCAAAATAAAATTTACGCATGAATTAGAAGTCAACAAATCCTTGCCGTTCTTAGACATCAATATTGTCCGTTCCAGTGGTTGCTTTTTAATTGTTTTCCGCAAACCCACTTTTACATGTCTTCTTACTTCCTTTGATTCCTTCATTCCGTTTTCTCACAAAAGGGGTTTGATTTTCTGTTTACTTAACCGCTGTTTCAGTATTTGTTCTACATACGTTATTTTTCATGCTGAACTAGAAAAACTAAAACGCATTTTTATTAACAATGGTTATCCAGTAAAACTTCTTGACAGATGTATCGCCTCCTTTCTAGACAGTCTTCTCCAAATCAACTAAATTGCTTATAGCTCCCAAACGTGTTGTTTACCTCTCTTTACCATTTACTGAGCAACATATCATTACACCCTCTAACTATATACTTAGGCTTTAGGCAGTTATGTAAATTATTCTCTGATGATGTTGTGATGATTACAACGAAACGTTAGAACTTTATTAAATATTATGATTTTACTTCTGTGTCCGACTCGATGGCTTTCGTAAAGATACTTTGCTGGGCTTTGATATTCCTCTTGAGATTACGTTTTCCACCTGGTCAATCCATAGCTGATGTTTTAATGAAACGCAACTATTATAGATCGCTTTCTGCCTTTCGAAAATTTCAGCGCACCGAGCGCAAACAGGGAAAGGCGAAGCATGTTTTGACGTTCCTGACTAACTGCAAGATTCGCGGCGTTATTCCACGGTTTTTGCGATTCAAAGTTGGTAATCTGAACCTTCACAACTCACACGCTTACTACCAATGCCAAAAGAAGCTATTAGATGTGGTGATCAGAATCAAAAACTCTACAATCCGCTCATTGAAACAGGAATCAACATCTGCTCTGTCCTCATTTGGCTTCCCTCGTATCTTCCTTGGACCTACTGCATTTGAAATCTGTTTCTGACCGTGAAAATAGCAATCACCTCAAACTTCACAGCGCCAATTCAAGAAAATAAAATGTTCTGACAGACTCGAGACTCTCCTAAAACATCGAACATTCAACCTAATGAGGTTATATTTAACTACTGTAACAAAACTCTCTCCGACGAAGAGAAAAGTGTGCTAGTCAAAGGACTAACATTTTCTATCCCGCCGAAGAAGTTGAATAATTGTGACTTTTTCATTCCTTTCGAACTGCTTTATCGGAAAATCCAGCATGAACCAGTGTCTCCTGTCTGCGGCTTAGATCAAGATTTCGTAAAAACTAAAATGAAAAACATAGCTCTCTCTGGGTTTAGAAGCTATTCTCCCTCTTCATATATTTTCACTAATGATGAACGGGAATTCTTAACATCACTGAGAAGAGATCAAAGTATCGTCATTGTTAAACCCGACAAAGGAAATGGTTTGGTTATCCTCAACAAATCGGATAACCACGAAAAGATGAATGACATTCTGGCTGATGAAACCAAGTTCCAGAAACTTGACAAAGATCCCGTGAAGCTAACACTAAAGCGTAAAATCATTATTAAGAACTTTTTAAAGGAACTGAACAAGAACGGTATTATCTCCGATGGTCACTATCGAGATCTTAGTCCTACCGGTTCTCGTGCAGGTATTTTATACGGTCTTCCTAAGATACACAAACTTAACGTTCCACTTAGACCCATTCTTTCTTCTATGCGCTCTCACTCTTTTAACATTGCTAAATTTCTTGTTTCTTCGTCTATTTTCTAACTAAACCAAACCATTTGGAGATCATGTCTGTCGCTGAAGATATTTGGGACCAAGTCTCACGCCTAGACGTATTTAAAGAAGGACGCTATGTGCAAGAGAAGGTGAAAAACTCTCTGCGCAGTTTTACTTATAAATATATTGATTTGGACTTAAAAGAATTTAACTTAGATGGTAAACGAATTAGGTTACTTAGAAATCTGAACACCAACTTTGCTATACTTAAGTCTGACAAAAGCAACGGCATTATGTTGATGAAACGAAGCGGCTATGTAAATTCAGTCAGTGGCGAAGCTAGCGGTCATGCTGGTCATGCTGAGCATGATCAAAAATATTCCAGAGTTAAGAATTTTTTTACATGCTTGAAAATGGAAGTTTGCTCCGAAATTTTTTTTAAAAAATCGAATGCGGAGTTAGTGAATTATGCGTTGAGTTACGTGCATTGGTGACCTGTGGCAAGTCATGCTCCTCTCAGATAGCAGGACCTAGCCGAAATTTGTGCGTCATTGGATTGGCCAAAGTATTCCTTGCGCATGCGTACCTTGCCAGTTTTGGGCTTCAGGTCATGCTGATTTCCAATAGCATGACTTGTAATTTAAAATTCAGTAGCAATACTAACAGCGATCAAATAGCGAATAACGGCGAATATGGATCAAAGTCAACCATGCAGATCTTCAGAACGACTGGGGCGTCATATCTCAGCTTCTGAGAAAGTCTTTTTGTGCAATAAATGTGAGCGAGCAGAAAGTTATCGTTGGTCGAAGACTTATGCCGGAGCTCATGATCTAGACGAAGGACATGATGTTCCAAGAGGTTTGGTTTACGAAGAAGGATTGGCTATGTGCTAGTGAAGACAAGAAGCGTCTCTTTTGCTGGCCTTGGTTGTTCTTTCGACCTGGAGTTTCACAACATCTTGCTGTACAAAATGTCAGTTTCCCCATGGCATTTCAAGTTTGTGAAGGACTTTCTGTATCATCTGGAATATTATGACATTTATGCATTCAGGCAGATCATTAATTTTTGATGTAGTTTATTATTGTATGACGATGTTTGCTGAATAAATAGACAAGTTGCTGTATGAAGTGTCAGTTTCACCGTGGCATTTTCAAGTATGTGAAGAACTTCCTGTATCATCTGGAATCTTATGACATTTATGCATTGAATCAGATCATTTTTAATGTAGTACATTACTATGATGAATATTTTGCTGATTAAATACACAAGTTGCTCTATGAAGCATCAGTTTCACCATGACATTATCAAGTTTTTGAAGGAATTTCAGTATCATCTGGAATATTATGATATTTATACATTCAGACAGATTATTATTGATGTGGTTCATTATTATATGATGACTTCTTGCTGATTAAATAGACAAGTTGGTGTATGAAGTGTCAGAAATATTCATTCAGCGATTCAGTTCCTCCATGGCATTTTCAAGCTATTCATTACTGTGACGACTTATTGCTGGTTAAGAATGTGCTGCCTGCCATTTGTACATCTGCATGCATGATGTGATGAATATAGTGAAAAATCTTTACAAAGGAAAGAAAAGCCATTCACAGTGAAACTGAATGCAATGAACAAATCCATGAAAGAAGACTTGAGGTGAACTCAGTGTAAAAAGCATTGAGGACCAATTCAATTAAGTATTTTTCAAGCATAATCATGGTAAATATTTTACACTTACAGTAAGTCTCCACTTCTATTTTTAGTTAAATAGTAATGTTGGGCTAAACTTGCTCTTCAGTCATGGCTATCAATGTTGGATTCACTCACAGCTTTGTCAGTGCTCCATAAGTGTGGCAATAGGCTCTGACATAAGATAAAACAGCCCAAAATATGTTGTACTTTGCTTACTTTAAACAACATTTTGTGATGCTCAGAATTCTTAAAAACTATCCTCAAAATGCAGGAAATGGCATTTCTGAGACTCCAGATTTTAAAATTTTCCGGGGTAGCATGCACCCGGACCCCCCTAGAGGGGGTTCCTGCCTTTGGCGCTCGCATTCACTCTGAAGTCACAATAGCATGACCAGTCATTTATGGTCAGCTTCGCCACTGAATTCAGTTAGATCTCTTTTCACAGATTCCAATAAGTTTAAGAAAATAATGTCCAATCCGACTCCAACAAGACTTCTTTCATTACAAAAATACCTTTGTACTCTACTTAAACGAGGAGAACTTACTGAAAACGAATACAACGCTTTACGCCCTAAGGCATTGCATTTCGGACGTGCTCACGGTCTCCCTAAAGCATACAAAACATTTTCTTCCCTTCCTACGTTTCGGAGAATTATAAATACAATTGACATTCTGTATTATAATGTCGGCAAGTTTCTTTCATCTCTATTAAATCCTCTGACAGTAAACGAATATTCTTTACCGATTCTTTCAATGCTGTTTTGAATATTAGAAATATACTCGAAAGTATGTTTACCGATGGAAACCAATTCGTCTCTTTTGACGTTGAGTCGTTATTTACTAATGCACCGCTCATCAGAACAGTTAACATAATTTTTGACTGAATTTACAATGAAAACCAAATCAACACAACTTTAAAGAAACGAACTTTGAAAAAGGTTATTTTGGACTGCTGCAGTAAAACCACCTTCTCGTTTAATAATCAATTGTTTGAGCAAATTGACGGTGTCTCAATGGGATGCTCTCTGGGCCCCGTTTTAGCCAATATTATCTTAACTGAATTTGAAAAGACTGTTGTTTCTAACATTATCCGTTCCGGCATTATAAAATTCTACAAACGCTATGTTGATGACACGCTCGTTCTTATTAAGCCTTCTGATATTCCTCTAGTTTTGAATAAATTTAACCAATTTGACAAGAATTTAAAGTTCACAGTAGATACGTTTCCTGACGGATTGATACATTTCTTAGACATAAAAATTTCTCCTGCAGGTACTGGTGTTTATCTTAAAAATACCCACACCGGACAGTATACACATTTTTCTAGTTTCGAACCTTTTTCTCGAAAAACTGCTTGGATAAAATCACTTTTCCATTGCGCAGTTAAAATCTGAGGCTCTAAGAAACTTCTAAACAAACATATTAACCAACTTAAATCCTTTATGTCATGGAATGGCTACCCGAAACAAGTAAGAAACTAACTCATCAATAAGCTTAAACACAAATGTAACTCTGCTGCTTCTCCTTCCTCTCAAACATCATCTACAGATGATAATCTTCTTAAAGTTTGGATTCGAATACCTTATCTTGGTAAACAAGGTGAAAATCTAATTAGGTCTCGTGTTTCTAAAGTTCGCCGACAACTTAGGCATCCCGTGAAATTTATTATCATTTACAACACTTTATTTCACGTCAACCAAAGACAAAATTCCTAAACTATCCCGCAACAAAGTCGTTTACCAAGTTACCTGCCCCGGCTGGAATAAATCTTACATCGGAAAAACCAATCGCTGCCTTCAAATGCGACTTTCCGAGCACGCGACACCATATAACAACAGCGCTATTGCACAACATTTTCTCAACTGCGAACCCACACAATTTCTTGCCGACTAACACACACAATATGACCGACTTAACAACGTTCCCCTCTCACGAAGCTTATTCTCTTCTCTGAGAAACCTAATTTTTAATAACTGCAAAATCCTCTTTTCCAGCAACTCAACAACTACAAACACATTTCTCCTAATCGAAGCACTCTGCATCAAATTCAATAAACTAGAATTAAATTCTGGACTCAAGGCTTCCAAAGAACTCTCTCTTTTTACTTAGATCTTTCAAGCACACACACACTGATAACTTTCTCACTCTGCCAAATAAATAATTAATTAGCGTCTTTTGCAGTAAATAGATCTAGCTCTTCTTAACGATGACGTCAACAGTACCCACACCTGTATAAATAGACCTAGGCAATGTTTATGTATCAGTCTGTCTCACGATGTCTTTGAAATAAAGACGAATTATCACGCTAATACCATAATTGTCTATATTTTACTCAAATCTTGAGTTTTCAAGATGACTTTGATATTCGGAGTCTGTTTTATCTTATATTTCTTCAAATTGTTAGTTGGCGCTGGATGTAGCTTTTTACTTTACCAAATTACATTGTTGGATTGCTGGTGGTTCTTTCTTAGAAATCTGTCATAAAGCAAGGTACAAGACCCTTTCATAACTGAGGACATACTCCATCATTTTACTCTGGCTAATCCCAAGACCTGACTGGGAGGAAAATGGTTATGTGTGTGCTTAGACTTTAAATGTGAATTTCATTGGAGTCAATTTTCTATATTGTAGTCAAATAGAAACACTTCATGCTTTGCCTGGTTTACAAGGATGTGGCAGATGGTGCAAATGGGGGGATTTAGCGGTATAACAGCAGGTATTGAACTGTAACTTTGAAACCAACATTGAGTTAACATTTCTACATTGTTTTTATCAAGGTAATCAGCTGACCATAAACCTTACAGTATTATCCATAAATTCAGTTTTCTTTGTTATACTGTGGCAAGTATGTCACTAATATAATTGAATTTAAACTGATATTATGATTCATCCCATTCACATAAGATTATTCCATAAGCCTAAAACAGGTCATGAAATCAAATAAAAACCTCTCTAACCTCTCTCGGTAAACTTTAGGTTTATGGTTTAAAAATTGCTCTTTGCTGAGATGTTATTTGACTTCTTTGATTCACGGAAATCAAATCAAAGAAGATGAACGATGGTCAAGCTCTATACCCAGAAAAACCATTTCGGAGCCCCAGACGGGGATCAAACCCGCAATCTTCTGATGACCGGTGAGATGCTCTAACCATTGAACTACCAAGACTCAGATAGCAAGTTAAGGCACAAGATCGACATACACGTGCGACCGAAGCGGAAGCCATTATATACTGATAATGATCGATGCAGTTTCAGGTAGAGCGTCTCACCGGTCATCAGAAGGTTGCGGGTTCGATTACAGTCAGGGGCTCAGAAATCGTTTTTCTGAGTATAAAGCTTGACGATCGTTCATCTATCTCATGATATATCCAAGCTCACACATTTCCAAAATCTGAAATAAATTTCATTGTTTACCACTTTGTAAAAATTATTGACATCAAAACAAAATTTTAGTGGAAAACCTCATTTGCTGGATAGTAAGGGCAGTTTCGAACCACAACTTGGTCCATCAGTTTAGTTGCTCATTACTCTCGAACAATCAATTATCGCAATGGCACCAATCATGTTTGCTGACCCTTCTTAAAGTTAAAAATACGCTCTCAAAACTGGTTCATTTGAGCAACCCTTCACGTTAGCCTTAAATAGAAGGCAAACACTGTTAAATACCTTACCTAATGACTAATGAGCGATTTTTCCGTGTGACTACTTTTGCTACTTTCTTCTCCTTTGACCATATGTAAATGACTTAATGCCTTTGAAACTTGACAACATCTTGATGGGCGGGGCAAAAAATTGCTTTTCATCGCCTCTTCTCAGAAGGAGATTTCCCTTTCATCACTGGGCCTGATCAGTTCACTACCTAATTTGAAGTGCTGAAGATAAACTCTTCTCCCAACTTATAATACTTTTGCAAATCAACCAAACTAAGGAAAATTGGAAATACCAGATATTTTGGTCGCTGTACGTTAACTTGAAGTTGGTTGAGCACTAACAAACTGGGGTCAGTTGTACAAAGCCCAAGTAGCATATCCGTATGATAAAACCTGGCGCCTCTCAGTTATTAGTTGTGTCCCGGGCCTCTGAACTGTTCAATGACTTGGGGGTAGCATGCTAGGCGGGAAATTTTTGGATTTCTGAGCCACTTAAAATCTTTTTGTTTTTTTTTTTACATTTTGAGAGCAGTTTTAACAAAATATATAAAGGTCATAAACAGGAATTTTAATGAGGCACGCAAAACATCGCAGCGGCATCTTCGTGAAGTATCGATTGAAGATCGTAATCCTCATCAGTGAGTTCCGCTGGCTAACTTCAGTCCAAGTAATTACAAATGTTTACTTCATACAGTAAACTGCGGATTATAGTCCCCGGGCGTAAACAATTTCGTAAGGGGTTTTGTTTGGGCTTACACACGGAGGGGCTTATATTCGGGGGGAAAAGCGGCATTAAAAAATCGTTTGGGAATGAACTACTAAGAAATAAGTTGGGACTAACATACGGCATTATCAATGTACGTTTTTTCATTTACTGGTCTACAATTGATCAAGCACTTAAATTTCTCAATAAATCAACAAAAACGCATTTCAATTTTCTACACAAAACAAACATAACAAGCCGAATGTAACTACTAACTCAACAAGACGGAAGTTGAGACTTCCCGCTTGGAAATCATCTTGACACGTATTTAAACAGTTTTATTGCCAGTCTAGTTCACATGCAGAGACCATGCTTCCCTCTTCGCCGGTTTTGCTATCTACCTTATTTCTTCCAATAAACGCCCCCGGCATTTATTAAATTTTTGAAGAAATTTGGTGCGGCGCTTATTGGAGGGAAGTAGATCTTTGTGGCTATGGGAAATGAGGGCAAGGATCTGTCAATAAAAGGGCACACATAAGATCTTCCGCTTAAAAAGCAGGGGTCGCGACACCCCACTTCCCCTCTCCAGTTGCGCCCCTGATTGTCTCTGAACTAGTATTAAAACAGTTGTTTCCAAGTGTGCAGTGGGGACCAATCCCTCCACCCATGAATTGGTGGGGGAAATATTTTATCCCAACACAATATTCGATTGTTTTTTACCAAACAAAAGTCATGTCCTTTTTAATATTTGAGCTTGAGAAAACGTTGAGAAAACGTCACCACCTCAGAAGTATTCGGGCTTTACACAACCGACCTGCAAGTGTTTTAAAAGTACATTTTATCAAAGTATGACAGCAAAGGGTAGTTGATTATTCACCAATATGTCAGGAAATAATGGTGAATATTTGTCTGATGACAAAGAAGGCCTTGTAAAAAAATTGGAAAAAAACCAAATAACGAATCTAGGGAAGACATTTACAAAAAATTTATTAATTAACGTTATGTTACTATGTAGGTAATAAGATTGTTACAGAATTACGTTTAAGTCGACCGAAGAATTCCAAAAGTAACGGCCCCCGATACTTCCTGATTTAGAAGTCATTTAGGGCTGCTCCTTTTGGGGGATGGTTATTATTTGTGGATGACTGAAATCCGAAAAGAGCAATCGTGTAAGTTTTAATGCATTTATCACCAAAAAACATGTAGTTTGATTTTGAACTGATTTGTTTTGCATGATATTTGCTTCAGTTTGAGTTGTGTGGTTTTTAAAAAGGCAACTTACTGAAGAAGAGCTTTCCAAAATATATGTATAGTTTTTATCTTAATTATAATCCTTCTCCAAGAAAGTTCATCCATTGCAGCTGTTAAGTTACGGCCAGAAATTACAGCCGTTCATTGAGGAGGACTTACTGAATCTTTTAACTTTTGTTGTCTTATTTGATTTTGCCTTCAACGCAGCAAGATAACCAATAGCCTGGTACTTTCACGGGGGGCGGGACTACATTTGTCAACACTGCTACTTTCATCGGGACTGCTGCCTTTGGCAAATCTCAGAGGTATGGCAAATCTACTGTTACTTTTGAGAGAAGGGGAGGTGGGACCTTCACTTTCGGAATTCTACAGTATTCGAAAAATAGATGTGACAAAAGATTAAAGGCGTAGAAATTCAAATTAGAGGTGAATAAGAAATCATAGATGTGACAAGGTAGGAAAAAGATAAAAGACAAGAAGAGATACTGAAATTAACGACCTGAATTAGAACTGCCGTTTTGTAATTAAATTGTTAATGGTCAAGTATTTGCAGGGACCATGGAGCTGGGAGGCAGGGGAAAGTAAATACACTCCCTTCTGCATTTTTGGGACGTTACTTTTTTCACATTTTTACAAGTGATTATCAAACTAGTCAACAAACGTCTTTATTGTGAGACGGGGAATTTGACCTATTTCCCCCTCGATAGTTTTTTGCCTGAACGTTTTACTCTCCCATTATGAAAAACAAACCGAGGGCCCTGAGTTTTAAAATTGATTGTAGATGATTCTTTCAAATACTTTTGCTACGTATTGTTAGTGTGATTGATACTGGATAATAATGATTAAGATTCAAATTTCTGCCACTCTTACAAACAAATACGTTCATAAGAATAATAGTGCCTCATACGTTGATCTAATATAACTAATATTATCAAAGAATTTATTATTATAAGTAATAGCATGACAAGAGGGAAATTAGTGATTAAATGCCCCGAAGGCGAGGGAGGTTTGTGGAAAGCCCGAGGGAATTTCACAAACCTCCCGAGCCCGAGGGGGCATTTAATCACTAATTTCTCGACATGTCATGCTATTAGTTTGTAATAGTATGATAACCGAGGGCGACGTAGTGTATAATTAGCTTTTATGTATTGTTTAAAAGTCATATAAGAACAAAAACATTTTGAGTGAGCATACTGGCGTGTATAAATATGAGGTAGATTTTACATACGTTGTTGTTCGATTTGTGGAGTATGAGAAAGGCCTACATTCGAACGTAGATTTAACGGCATGCTGCAAGGTGCTACTGGACATGGAGAAGTACATATACACATCAATACGAGGAAATAATTTTTTTGTATTAACAATTTTTACTGTTGTTCAGTTTAACTATGGCTAAATAAGAGTGTTTTGTTGTTGTGCATAATGATTGCTTGCATGTTTGGTCATGCGTACAGAAGCGGGCGAATTATAATTCACCCGGTCGTGAGCGGGCAAATTATTAATTGCCCGCTTGAAGGGGTATTTAGTAATTTAAACGCCCGCTGAGAACAATAGAAACCGAGGTGATTATGGTGTTACCCTAAGTCATCACTTGACAAAACAACACCTAATCACACAGTAAAATTACACTTTATATCTCCCATCACAAGTAGGCAAGCGTTGGGCCTGGTAGTTTTCCACCGTAAGTCAAATCGCAAAACGAAGCCTAACGATGCACCTTCGCGCTATCATACATCCGAGAAGGTTGAGGATGAGTCAAAAATTTCCAACTTGGAAATTAAAAATCCTTTCTTCCCCAATCTGGTTGCACGGATTTATTCCTGTGGCCACTTACAAACTTTCAATCGAGAGTAGTCTGAGGACGAATTATTGGAACTTAGTGAAATGAACACCGCTGCGAAACGCCATTCACAAATCCATATGTATGAAGATGTGCCTCGTTCTATTGTAAACGCCGAAGAGATTACTGTATTTTATTATTAGCCGACACTTTAACAAATGCTTACAGACCACCATCGACAAAGCTATAAAAATGTCAGTTTAAAAAAGAAAACAAACAAAACAAATAATGGTTCTGCGCTAATATGTCATTTGACACGCAATGTTACTCAGCTGGATTGCGAATCAAGTATTTGACCAATTAACAAGAGGATTTTGAGTGCAGAAGTCGTCGTTCCACCTTCAACCCAACGCCTATGCATACGCCCACGAATACGCCCAGCCCACGCCAACCCCTGCCCTTACAATGCATTTTGCGACATGAGCGATCTATTGAAAGGGGAAATACCACACCCAACCTGATTGACAATATTTACTGGAACATCCGCCAAGGATATAGAGCGAATGCACTCAGTTCCCAGAGACCCGAACAACAAAAGGCATGGCGGGCATGTTTGCGTACCAAACAAAAGGAGATGATCAAAATTCTTTCGTTAAGGAACACGAACATGGCTTCTATGATGTTAAGGGCATACGCTGTATAGGAAGACCAAAAATAACGTGACTATTTTAAGCGAGGTGCTTGTCTTAACCTGTAGCTTCCACCACTGACCAACCTGAGCGGTTTTACCCACCAAAATAATTTTTCACCATCTTTTGCCAGCCAGTTACATAGATCACTTTATGGTGAATACTTGCACACAGTTCTGATCTACGAGTTGTGATGTTTTAGAAAACAAACTATAGATGAACGATCGAGTTATCAAGATGTGTCACCACAAGTGAAAAACTTGAGCAAAGAATTTACCATGATGTAAATTGTTTATTATACAAGTACTGATGTCTCAATTAAGTTAATTATTGGGAGAACATCGAACCCGGTCTCAGACTCAGACAGGTAGCTGACAAAAGCCAACATTGAACACTTAATTCTGGTAAATTACTTTTGATTAATTTCACATGACGCAGCTTAAGGACAAAAACTTCCGATTCCCTACATCCCCTTTCAACAAAAGGCGTTTTGCGATGATTTTACTGCTCTAATAAAACAAAATCGAAGTATCAGAAGCCTGATTTTTTTTTTTTCAGCTCTTTCCCCGACTGATTGGTGATTTTTCGCAGAGGCAAGATAAAGTTTGCCGATTAAGGGGAAACTGCAACCCTCATGCTTCTCTCTGTCGCCCCCCGGCAGATACTCAAAAACTGGACAGTGTTGATACTCTTTTTTATCAACAGAACTTGAACTTTATCTGTGGAAGAGCGAGTTATCCACAATATTGTACTATTCCACGAGTAAGACTTAAGTTTGTTTGAAATTTTAATATTAAAAGTGCATTTTACTACCCAGGACCTCTCCATCGGATAAGCTGTCCACATTCCCTGCTCGGACAATTTTTTTTCTTTATGCTATCACCTCATAGAAATCGAGAGCGAATAATCTAATTGTTTTAGTAGAAACACACTTTGCAAAGAACATTTTTCATCTTCTCTGGGATTGCACTTTCAAGTAAGCATTCTATTTTGTCTTCAGAAACTTGACAAAAACGAGAGGCGGAAGTCATTTTCGCTCCTCGCTATCTATCAAAGAACAGATAGAGAGTAGCTTAGCCAATCCGAATGCAGCATTTGCAATAGAACTCGACTAAGTTTCTACTAACTCTAATTAGTTTCACTTGAAAGTTCATAAGACGAAGAAGAAATTTCATCACCGCAAAAATCTCCCCCTAGAGGAAATCAAGCCTTCGGCCGATTCCACTGGGTGTAAAGAGTGGCAGAGGGATGTGGTTCTTTGTGTCGATTCGCTAATATTGTTTGACGTAAAATATAGAGCGGAAAAGTTGACTTTTTGAAGTTCTCTCGAACGCTTTCGACAAGCAACAGATCTTCGGACTGAATGAAATTTAGTTCTTGACATTGTCAAAAATACTATCCAAACAGATCGAAATGAATTTGGCTGAATTTACCAACTGACAGATTGTGTAAAGAGAATCCTCGAAGAGAGATGTTTGTTTTGGACGTTTGCTGGACGTCTGAATGTAGGTACCAGGCTCAACACACCCCTAAATTAAGACCCAGTTTCTCTGAAGTCAATTGCAGCATATTGAAGTAGAGAGAGAATGTTTTTTCTTTCAAAAAGGAACCAAACAATGCTTGGTTACCATGACAACAGAATGCATTTTGGAAGTACACCTAACAAAATTGTAATTTTATGGACTTAACGCACATTTCAAAGGAAAAGAATCCTAGAACACATAATTTGAATAGTTGGAGAAGCATTTTACAGTGAAAATAAAAAAGGTGAGATTCACCATTTTGTGGGTATCTACTACCTTGCGTGATTTTGAAATCAGTGGAAAACCTTCCAGGAATAAAGACAGTTACCTTCACCACGGTAGCGAGTTTGGTTATTCACATTAGCACTTTGGGCCTCGATGAATGTCCAATTGATCTGACTATGTTAATTTCAGCAACTCTCCTATCCTAGTATATTCATATCCGATAAATATCCAACAACTTCACACTATCTGATGAATCAAAGCGATCGCGAATTAGACACTTGCTAAGTATTCATGCAAGTTAAAAGAAAACGAAATATGTTTTTGGTCAACCTAATACGCTGCTGTAAAATATGAAGCGGAAAGATGAGGAATAAATTCAATGTTTTTCTTATTTCCTCTTTTTACTCGGGTTTAACTTTTCGCAATTCCTGCAGGACAAAATTTAAATAAATATTCATACAAACATACATAATTTAACTTAAATTATAAAACTTGACCAATCATTATAAATTATTTTTCTGAGTGTTTGAGTTCGATTAACATCCATAAATCTCCAGCGATGTCACCAAACTTTCACATGTTCAAAGGTCCTCGTAACTTGCACACTTTGCTTCTTGTGTCCACCAGTTGATCATTGTTTATTGAACTTTAATACAATTATAATATCATAGCTACCTCAAAATTCCTTGTTTCACGAGGTGCGATTAATGACTAATTTACCTCATTATTAAAACATTACGTACGATTAGTTTCTAATCGTACCACGGGACGATTAGTTACTGGTCGTACCTCATGTATATGCATAACTTTATATGATTTAAACCGATTTAAACCGTTTTATTGTCTCGGCAGCTATGATATTACAAAGTAATAGCATGACATTCAGGTCCATAAGTGATTAAATGTCCCTCAAGCCTCGAGAGGTTTAGTAAAACTTTTTACTAAACGTCTCTCGGCTTTCGGGTACATTTAATCACTAATCGACCCGAATGCCATGCTATTACTTATAATAACATTTACAAAAGCTGCACTAGTGTTCCAGCACATTTTATTATCCAAAATTTTTCAACGAAGATTCTTAATTCTCTAATAAGCTCCGCGGTTTTCCCGCCAAAACCCACCGGTCGGGTATAAAAACCGGATTGTCTCAGGCAGTCCAATAAAGTAAAACATCTGACGGTTCAGCAATCATAGTCATGCGCAATTTTGTACAAGGACAGAAAAAAAACAAAAACAAAGCTCAGCCATATAATAAAATCATTATATTGAATGGATAAAATTGTTATCAAAGCAAAACAAACGTTGTATTTAATATATGTTGAAAACAGGATGCAGAAGTATCTAGAGTGTTAAACAACCAAAGTTCATACAATTGGACGGTGATTGTTCTGACGTGTACAGTTTAACTTGCTTATTCCAAGATTGGAGTAAATGTTGTCACATTTTACTGAAAACTAATATCACTTGCCGTACTTTTTACATCAAACTCTATTTGTAAAAATAAATTAAGCATTTATAATCAATTTATTGATCACTGATAAAA
The DNA here is from genome assembly GCA_030142905.1 of Heliopora coerulea. Taxonomy (NCBI): domain Eukaryota; kingdom Metazoa; phylum Cnidaria; class Anthozoa; order Scleralcyonacea; family Helioporidae; genus Heliopora; species Heliopora coerulea. Next base: position 56,289 of record JASJOG010000120.1, on the reverse strand, counting down.
TATGCAGAAAAGGCATTTTGGGCTAGAGAGGACATTTCGAGCTTCTCGAGTGCATCAGCTAACTTTTGTCTTGTCCCTCCCCTTTCAATATATCAGGCAAAAATTTCACAAGCTTTTTGACTTTAATCCTCACCAACACAGGAGTAAGCAATCCCGTCAATCTCATGACTTTGAAACAGTTTCGTAAGATTAGCTAACTTCTTCCATGTCCTGGGAATTTTTTCTGCTATTGGAACAATTTCTTCTTATTGTGGACAATCTGGTGGTCTTTGGTTCTTCTTCCGTCCTATCAAATTAAGAGAAATGTTCAACTATATATAGCCGAGATGTTTACTCATTCAGCGGTTGATTATATAGAAAGTTTCAACCACGACTGACATATTAGCCTGGCCTCCCGTAAAAAATCTCTTCAAAATTAGTTACATTGCACGCCGAAAATTTCAATCCGGTCTCAGCCTTTTTTTTTATCACGGTTAGCCGAGCTGACATTTCAGGCAGGGCTAAATTTCTTCCACGTAACCAATTCCTTGATTAATACCAGAATGCATCATCACCCGTGTTACAAGCCAAAATCAGCATCTTAAATTCTTTTGAGTTTCACACTTTTAAGCTTTCGTATAACTTTCCACGTTGTCAACATTTTCAAGTTCATCTTTCTAAATAGACATTTCCTACCATTTTTTTAAGCTTCAATATATTTTTCATGCAATTCACGAAGAATAAGCTGGAAGTAAAATTGGGGAAATAAGACATTCTGTTAGTGAGTAAAAGGATCCATGAAGGAGGTGGGTTTGTCGGCATATTGAAATTGTTCAAGATTGAAAATAAAAAATATCAAGAAATAAACTCATGACAGAAGTTTAAGCACGTGGAAATTTTCTTTGTTGGTTCAGTGCTTCTTGAGCAGTGTGGTTTTTCAAGACTTGAACTAGCTGGGTTTTGACAACGATGAAAACCATACAACTGAAATTGAAGTAGTCTAAGTGGCTGTCTACCCGGAGAATTTCAGTCTGAGGATTCAAGAAACCCGTTTGGAAATTATGTTGCAATTATACAACGAAACTTTCAACAAAGACCAAGATATTGTATTTTAAGCTCGATTAAACGGGATGAAATTTAGTCTTGTAATCCGGCCTCCAATGCTCATTAAATCCATTGGTCGGTTCCCTTTAAACATCTCCTTAATACAGCTACCTGAATGCCATTCGAAATCTTGTTTGTAATGTTAATCGGAGCAATTTTCTTTCCATTCACTATGGGAATTTAATGTTTTCATAAAAATGAAAAAACGGTAAAGTATTCTGGTAGTTGTATACAGTTGACGTAATAAGAGGAAAGGCAGATTATATTCCGACATTTATGAATTGGTTATGATTAGTACGATAAGGCGTCCGAGTTGTTAAAATCTGTCTTTAAGATGGCGCGAGATGATGCACTTGCTCAAAAAGTTTGCCAATGAAAGAGTTTGAAGGCGCGGTTACTCGTGCAATTTCATCCATTCAGATTGTCATCCGGGTTTATGCAATCAGTCCAAGAACAGTCTATTGAGTAAGATATCTGCTCATGATTCGCTCCAGTTTGTCTTTGATGTTTTCGTGAGTTTAACACATCCATCAGGATGACAATCTCGAGGCACAAAATCGCACGTGTAAACAAGCCTTAACGAGCAATTACCGTATTTATTCGAAAAGGGCCCAACTTCGAATAAGTGCCCACCCCACACAAAGAAACTGAAGTGTACAAGAAGAGTATTGATTATTTTCTCACTGGCTTACAATCTTCAAATTCATTTTCTGGCAGTCTATGAAAATGCTGGCATTTTCCTCAATGTTTCAGCTGCAATGTCCACGTGAGTGCAAAGTTCTTTAAGCCGCAAAATCTCTCGCTCTAACTTCGTGGCAATAGCGCTGCTCGGTGTTCGCGCTTTGAATGCTCCTGGGACAACGAGTCTGTTCTCAAGCCTTCTTGATCCTGTAACTTTTACAGAAACCTCGTTATCGTCGTAAGCTCTCAGAAATGTGTAGATAAGATAAGACAATTCCATTGGCACATGTCCTACAAGCTCATTATTAGCTTCCAAGTGTGTCCCAATAGCATATTCGTCGTGATATTTGGCCTACTTGCGATCATCCTTACGCCACTTAAGTTTCTCTCCCAAAGTTGCCGTCCATACTGATTTATAAATATGATGACCTCGTATAACTGATGTGAACTGCTCTTCAAACACAAAGTTCCATTTCAGATAATGACAGCTTGAGCGAGCCATAGTCAATTGTAGCTGCGCAAATTGATCTTATTGTAAACTTCTCGAGTTTAGCACCTTCATGGATTCCTGTGCTGTAAACGGACAGATCAGATATTTGATTCCAACGATGTTTAGAAAGATTTAAAACACATGAATCACGTTTTTATCTTCCCTTTTTGGTGCAAGCATGGAGACTGATGCATCTCAGTTTAATGCCGGCAAAAAAAATAAGTTCTTACTTGACAGAATATAAATTAGAAGCTATCAAGTTTGCCGAAGAATGCAGAAGAATCTCTAGAGCTGCAAAAAAGTTCAATGTAAACCATAAGAGAATTCGTGAATGGCAAAGGGCCAACGCTCAACTACAGCCTGCAGATAAGAAGAGAAAACGTCTTGAAGGGGGAGGTAGAAAACAATTTGATGTTGGCCTGGAAGACGAGCTTTTAGAGTGGGTGCATGATTGCAGGTCCAATTGCCTTCGAGTTTCAAAGGCAACGATTTCACACAAAGCGCGGGCTATTCACGAGAAAAAAAAATGATGACACAAGTTCCTCCATCTTTTATTGCAAGTAATGGCTGGCTCCAAAAGTTTGTGGCCAGGAATGGGCTGTTTGTGAGGTGCAGATCCACTGAATCGCAGAAAGACCCGGATAGACTTATCGACAAGCTTATTGCCTATACCTTACAAGATGACAGCGTACTAGGTTTTCCTACAGTCAAAGCGACATTATTGCCATGCATGATGTAGTGTGGTTAAGTTAATATTAACCAATGACGTCACTAATCCTGTACATAAAACTAACTGGAAAAATAATAAAGGCAGACTCTTTCAATATCACCACATGGTGGCAGCGGTCGAGAAATAAACGAAAAAAAAAAAACCCCAAAAGGTACAAAGCTGTGTATCAAAAAAAAAACAAACCCCGCAACAAAAGAGTCATTGGAAGCATTCTTCGAAACGTCAGACGAGGAAACGAACGAAGCAACACTCGTGCGAAGCTTCACAACGTATCAAGTGACACCTCCATCAAAATTTCCCTTCAAATCATCAGACTGGACTCGATGGATTCGACGATTTGAAAGATTCAGAATAGCCACTGGGTTGGACAAGAAAGAGGAGGACAAACAAGTCAACACGCTAATATACAGCATGGGAGATGAAGCAGACGATATAGTAAGTAAGAGTTAATCACCGAGAACGGAGGCTCTTAGCCAGATACAACCCGATGGGGCGTGACCCGAGGAATGCATCCCGAGGGGCCGTAGGCCCCAAGGGATGGATTTGGCTAAGAGCCGACGTTCGAGGTGATTAACTGACTTATTACATGATTGACAAGGTTTTCTCAAAATGACAATGGCAGACAATGCTTTCTGTTGTAAAGTTCTGTTTAGTCTGGTTCACGTCAAAGCCAGTCGGCCATAATACGTTGGGTGATAGGGTGAAGAATCTGTGCCGGGAAGCCGGAATTGAAGGGTGTTACACGAATCACAGCTTGAGGGCAATAACTGCTACTCGTGGCCTTGAAAAAGGAATTCCTAACAGGTTTATCATGGAAAGAACTGGGCACAGAAATGTCAGATCCTTACAGCAATATCAAAGACCAACAATTCAAAGGAAGGTTGAGATGTCGAAAGCGTTTGATTTACCGTTAGGTGATAAGGTCAATTCGTACTGTGGAGGAAAGTCAGTAAGAGAGAAACAGACAGTGTTGAAATAGGAGGCGAAATAGAAAAAAATAGTTGAGAATTGTGGATTTAAAAGTGGTGAAAAGAAGGACGTTCAATTTAGTAATTGTGCGTTTTATGTTGGGAATGACTTTAAGGCTTAGATTCATTTTGATGTTTTATGGTTCTATGAAATAATGTTTGGTTTTTGATTGTCTGAGTGAAATGCTGTGAACTATGGTATTACGAATAGTATAGCACGGTGTAATTTTAGTATTTGTCAATAGAGACAAGATCTGGCGTACAATTCCTCATTACACATTTTAGGATTGTATGTAGATACATCCCTCCTGGCAAGATTTTATCTACATACAACCCTGCTAGGAGGAATGTATCTATATACAACCTTTGAATACTAATTCAATTCAATTCATCAACCCCGCTATTCCCTGCTGACTATCAAATCCTTCCCCTGGCTTGAAGAAAGTTCGGCCTTTAACAAATATTTATGTTTAATAAAGCTCGGTGAATAACAAAGAAAACTGTGTCGATCATGTAATAACATCATTTAACCTCAGTCAAGAAGAAATGAACAGTTACAAAACTGTCAAAAACCAATTCGAAGGCCACTCCATTGCCAAAAGAAATACAATATTTGAAAGTGCAAAGTTCAACGTTCGAGTTCAAAAAGAAGGCGAACCAGTCAAAAATTTCATCATCGATCTGCATTGCCTCGCCAAACACTGCGAATTTGGCGCGCAAAAGGATCAACTCATTCGGGATCGCATCGTCATCGGACTAAAAAATAAGAAATTATCCGAGAAACTACAACTCGATCCAAATTTGACTTTAGAAAAAGCGACTGCTCAAGCCAGACAAAGCGAAGAAGTTAAGAAACAGCAAACAGTCATCCATAAAGATCAAATAACCGGGGACCAACAACATAATATTGACAACGTAGGACGATCGAATTGTGGGAAAGACAACAGATGAAAAGAACAAAGCAACAAATTGGAGGGTATCAAATGTACCCGATTCCTAGGACCACGACATTCAAGACAAAAATGTCCAGCTAGCGAATCTGTAAGGAACAATTGCTCCAGAAAAGGACATCGGGTCAAAGCCTGTCAAGGTAAATCTAACCGAAGTAAACGAATCGAAGAAATTAATCAAAAGAAAAATTCATCTGATGAAGAGGACGAATTCTTTTTGCGAGAAATCGTTAATCTTGATACCGTAAGCGCTGCATCTACTAATCAATGGACCACAGATATCAATGTAAATAATACAATAATTTCGTTCAAGATTGACAGCGGTGCTGACGTCACCGTGATATCTCATACAGCTTATGAAAAAGCCAAGCCAGACGAAATTTTAAAGCCAACTCGGAAAACACTAATGGGCCCATGCAAACACAAACTGAATTGCACATACTCCAAGATGTCAATCGCAAGGCACAAAATCACCCTTAAGAACGAAAATGTCAAATAATCACAGGCAGCGCGGGCTTTAACAAGTTTGAGGGGGGTACATTTTTTGGGGGGAATATTGTGCGAATTGCGTAAACATATCACGAAGGACAAAAAAACTGACAAATAGATTAGTTGTGAGGTCATAACGAAAGCGAATGATTCCGTGAGAGTTTATAAACAGAAAAGTGACTAGTTGTCTGTTTTCCATGAACTTGTCATCACTATGCTTTTAGCAACCATAAACCACATCCGGTTAATAAAATGTTTACACATTTACATTCTTCCTTGACGCTAGCTGTGTGCAGTTTCAGGCTGTCTTCTAAAAGGGCACACCATATTTTACCTTTTGGCTAGACGTTTTATCCATATTTTTAAATCTCTAAGATTAAGTGTATAATAAATAGGGCACTTGTTGCCAAAGTGGACAACGTAGAGCTCCACAAGCGTGTCCTAGAGCCTAAAGCTTACGGAAATACTTTTAAAATGTGTTTTTAAAATACAGCTAAACAATATATAAAGCAATAAATGGCTGAACATGCCACATTTACTAATTTTTCTGGTTGTTATACGTCGTATTATAATCATTGGAGACGTACTGCGAATCTTCATTCACTTAGTCATCCTACCCACGCAGTGTTTGGGCATAATTCACATTTTATTACGTCCGCGATGTGTCATAGCCATCTGTATTCTTTTTGGCGCATACTTGAAGCTTGTAATATAAATTTAAACAAAAATTGGCACTACTTTCAAATTCATTTGTGACAAATATGCTCGGTTGCTCTCATCCAACAGCTCGGACTTCTACCCCCGCTCAAAGCACAACTCCGCTTTCTGCGGGGCTTGGCAAGTATGATCGCAATAAAGCCTACTACTAGAAGAATAAAAGTGCAATTAAAGAGAGCAAGGCCTACTACGGCTTCAAAATGGAAGTGAAACGCGACGAGGAAGGGCGCTTGGTAGAAGTACGTAAAAAGATCAACACCGTGAGGAATCAATTTCTGTCCAACGGAAAACCGGCAGGAAATATTGAAGCGATGGAATTGCTCTTGGATTGTTGGCTCAGTCAAAACAGTTCAAATGGCCAACAGGCGCAAAATACTATCCAGGCAGCAACGTCGTTGCAAACAAATTCATCTCCTATATTCTCCTAAACTGAACTTGATAAGAAGAGGCTGAGTTTCTCAGCCTGTCAATTATGATTGAGGAAAGGTCGCATGTTATTAGTCAATTGAGTTCAGACTAATTTCCGGTGGACAAATATACGATCGCTCCGTGTTTAAAGAGGGCCCCATATAAAAATCTTATTTAACGATTAAATCATTGCATGCTACATTGCTATGACTAAAAATCAATTCTAAAATTAAATAGTTCTGAATAAATGCACTAAGAACACTTAAAACTATTAAAAACTTTGCAACCATTAAACTAAATAGATTTTTGGCACACTCAGTCCTAACTCTCGGCAAATGTAGTAATTAAATTGCTCTGTCGAGTTGTTCGTGTTACAATGTCACGATTAAAAGTAAAGCAATTTTGTAAAAACTGCGGAACATTTCCGAATATACACTTATTAACTAAAATCAGGATGAATTAACACGCTTACATTTTTTTGCTTTTTCCATAGATTTCTGTGATCCCCAGGCCAGATTTCGTTTCAATGGTGCTTCAATACTTTCGTTAGCAGAAAAGTGGTTGAGATTATATGTTATCAACCAGGGTCGGTGCACGGCCATTCGAAGTTTTTGTAAGACCTCTGTAGTTCATCTTAGCAAAGAGACAATTTTAATGACCTATAAAAAGATAAAATTTACCAGAGTGTAACAAAAGACTGTCGCTGAGGATTAGCCTGACGTGAGCCAGAGTTTGCCATCTAGGACCCTCATGTAAGTATTAATAAGCATCAATTTTATGAGGCAAGCTGCTTTAACCGAGTATTGCAAATCTTTTCCTAAACTACTTTACAAAATCATCAAATTGCCGCATTAGCCCTTAAGGTTTCAAACATTCAACAAAACAATTCATCCAACGCAACTTTGTTCTCCTAATAGCCTTTGATTGCGACGGACGCTCACGTGAAGTGCGAATTTCTTTGCACCGAATGTAAGTTGAGCAGGATTTACATCGCAAGCTTCAGTAAAGGTGTTGATTTCCAGTCATAATTTATCGAAGCGTGAGTAACACAAGTCCATTAATTTCATTTTTTCAGTGAGCTGTACATGATATGACCTGATTCAAGGAGATCGCGAGCCTGTTGGGTACAAATAATGTGGGACCATATGCAAACGAAACATAAATGTTAACGGTGATGTTCTTCATAAATTAGATATTTCATCCATACTAAAAAAAAAGTGAACAATTCTCCCGAAAGTGACCCAACGCCTCCTTCTTTGAAGCTACTAAATCGATCTCTTGTTTCCAGTGCCAGTCATCACTATTTATTCATGAGACGGAAAGGTTTAATAGTGAAGTTAACTATTCAAGGACGGGGTACAAGAGGAAAACATAGCCAGAAATTTCTGCTGTGGAACAGCCAACAGCAGAATCACAGGAATTAACCAGGGCCTGATCATTCAAGATGTCCTATCAGAAACATTCATTGAACACTTACCAATCTCTTTTTCATTTCCTACCCTAATATTGTAGTTTTGTGGGCTTAAAGTTTTTAGTGCATTTACTATTTTACACTGACCTAACTAAATAAATACTTTATTATTATCATTATCATTATTATAATTATTATCATTATCATTATTGTCATTATCATCGTCCTCATCATTATGATCGTCACTATCATTATCACTATCATTATCTTTATCAGTATCTTTATTGTTGTTGTTATCATTATCTTTATCATTATCACCATCATCATCACTGTCACTATCATTACCACTACCATTATCACTATCACTATCTTTATCATTATCATTAGCATTATAATTATCACTATTTCTACCATTATTATTATCACTATCGTTATCTCCATCATCACCATCATTATCACTGTCACTATCACTATCACTATGACTATAATTATGACTGTAACTATCACTATCTCACTATCATTATCACTGCTGTTATTATCGCATTATCATGATGACAATATTGTCTTCAATCATAGGGACGTTACCACCTAGGGTTTATGTCTTGTCTACCATGGATTCGCTTGATTGAACCTTCAGCAGGACTATAAACTTGACATCCATGATCAACCGTACCTGACTTCGGAGCTTTTTCAATAATCCAACCGTCCCATGTCCAGCAAAACATCTTGAAGTTTGACAATGTTGTTTTGAGGATTTCGTGCAATCCATCTGAGCACTTTATGTGTTTGGTTCGTCCGTTGCGAAATGAGATCAATGTCGTCATTTGGAATCTCAAAACGAGCAGCTACTTCCCGATAATCTCCACCAACGTCGTCTTCTATGTCTAATTTCTTGCAAATTCTCTGCCTTATGAATGAATCAAGATTATCAATAGTCTGTTCTTTGGCACGTTGGCTTTCAGGCTGATCGACTGAGAAATAAAAGAATGATATATGAAATACAATAAATGACTGGCACGAAAGAAATCTAGCAGAAAATGGATTAAGTGTCACTGGCTATAGCTGCACAAAAGTTTTTCAGCGATTAGTAACAATTTAACTGTTTTCTTTCGACATTTTTCTAAATTTGTAATCCTAATTTACCATTTCTCCATGCTTGTTCAGTGACTATTTTTGCAACAAATTCTTGAACTTTCTCAGAATAATCATTTGTCAGGTGTATAAAACTACTTTTAATTACAAGAAACGAGACAAAACAAGTACCAATTTTAGTCTTTCTATAAATAAATAGAAGTTTTATTGGTTCTGATATTTTTATCAAATTGTTGATTTTCATCAGTAAAATACGACAGTAGCATTTGGTAACTTTGCTACCCTCTTCATCCGCCCCTGTATGTAACTGTGTAGGGAATTAGATACTCATAAGAATCTTGGAACTAGAGCGCAGTTTTAATTTTGTAAGTGAATCGTGAACCAAATTCAAGGTAATATTCGTTCGATTAGTGATAAGAAGCGAAATAAGTATGCATAGTTTAGGAAAAGTCGTTGATCAGGGACTATATTAATGCTCTGGGAATCTAGATCAAACAATATAGTACACCTTTTGCTGTTCACTACCAGAAAATATACTTTCATTAACCCCAATCTCAAACTCATTAACTCAAGAATACATTCATTTTATTCAATCGATATTCACTAGCGTAGATAAGCAACCATTTGCATTTAAGGGGATTCCATAACGCCAAAAGACGACCATTAAAACCATACTACTATACATTAGGGAAAGTAAAATTTCAATTAGACGAAATACTTCTCTTGCATAATTGAAATTTTACTATCCCTGATGAACAGTAAAATGATGCTAATGGTCGTCTGTTGGTGCTACGGAATGCCCTTAGATGCAAATGGTTGTGTATCTGCTCTAGTGAAAGTCGATTGAATAAAATGAATGTATTTTTGCGTTAACGAGTTTGAGTTTGGGGTTAATGATAGTATATTTTCTGTTAATAAACAGCAAAAGGTGTAAGAGCTCCAGCGATTTTATAAAGCTTAGAAGCTGGAGAAATCCATTGGCTCGCTACATCTAGGGAACCATAGGATAAACTATCTGGTTGGATAATCAAGCAGGATTGTGGGTTTTTATCAGTATGCGGCATTTGGTCGAATAGGGTAAGTATCCACCTTGATAATCAGATAGTTAATTTTTAGATTCGAATCCGTGTTTTAATACAAATGAATGACTGTTTTAAAAAGGAATAGTTCTCGAGATTCTGTTAAGTTTCACTTAAGATTCTATTTTACTGGTAAATTGCCAGTTTTAGATGAAGTTTCCATCTTGCCTCAAGAAGTTTTGATAGTAACGCTTCAAGTTTTACAAAAATTATTTTTGTATGACAAAAAAGAAACTATCCAGTAACCAGCGAGACATTTTCAACTAACCAACATATCCGGTATGCGGGCGATTAGCAAACATCACTGTCCGGGCCACTTCCAGCCATATTTTAACAAGAAATATAGAGCAAAGATCCGACCATGATGGTAACATCCTCCCCTTTATCCAGAAATCATGAACGTAGCTAATGTAGTCAATTTTTGAGTTTAGATTTTGAACTATGTTACATTTCTCCAAAAGTGTAGTAACCGTAAATGGTTTGTTGTGACATTCTCTATTAACAATTTATGCGGTCTGCATGGGCGAGTATTTGCCTGAAATTTTCCTCCTAATAAAGAGGCGGAGAAGCGGAGTCAGTGCGAAAATACCGAATGCAAATACTTTTCCCGCACCGAATAGATTATGCTAATTAGGTATTTATTCTATGGTTTTTGGTTCCTTCCTGCGTCGCTTTTAGCTCTCTTATTGTTTCACAAGGGGGCAGTTTAGATTTACTTGCTTATTTTTATCAATGACTTCGTGTTTTTCTCTACCTGTTCACCAAGTTTCCCCTTAAAATTATCTTCGAAAAATAATCTTTGAAATTTAGTTGCAAGGATTTGCTGTTGCTAATCTTAAGGATATCGACCTGAATCTGGCTTCTTAGTCTTGAAGTTAACTCGGAAATTTTCCCAACAATAGTTGCTGGTCTGTACAGAAATTGATTTCACGGCTAGGTAGCAACCAGTAATCCTTATTTGGCGTGCATACGGCAAAAGAGTTCAGTCATATAATAAGTTTCATTGTAGGTTTGTTTTTTACGGGCTCACTAGTGCGTGATTAGTGAACCTTGAAAAAAGTCCGTAAGAAGGAGTATGTGGGTGATTATTAAGAGGTGAATATATCGTAGAGGGCATTCTACAGATTTTGCAAGTATATCTGTTAACAGTTGGCCATCAAAGTCAAAGTGAGCGTATCTAAACGAGTAATTCTAAAAGAACAAATGTTCTTGGCAACTGGCCATTCTCAATGACAAAGTCGGTGAGTAACTGGAAGCTAAGCGTCATTCATCCGATTGTTTTACGAAACTTTTAAGTATCAAGAGATAAAACAAATGAAAAGCCTGCTTCTGTTAGTTTAATGGCTTAGAAAAAAATTGAAGAAACTATATTTTTATTGTCTACGTGCTAGGTATACGTGCATCACATTGGAATTTTTGTTCACATTAACCCTCACAAAGGTATATGAGCGACGAATGCATTGTTCGGGAAAAGTAAAGTGAGAGGAATGCAGCAAAATATCAGATGTAAAGGCAGGATTACATAAAATTAATAGTTTAATAAAGATCCAATGGTTTATTGCTATTAACACCCCTAATTGAAAATGTATGACTGTCACATCCATGTCTTAGTGGTTTGACAAGATTCGTCATTTCAATAATTTGCAAATGTACCTTGAACTGACGCTTCACTCGTACTTGGTTCATCTCCTTCATAAGTTGACTCGTCAGAGCGTTGTCTCTCTTGAAAACACAAAAGCAACAATCAGTATTTTCCAGCAACAAAAGCGGTGACGATTCAACCTTTAGGAGTCATATACTAAACTAAAGTTGCTTCAAGTGATAAACTGTTGGTATTTGTAATTAACACTTCCACCTTCCAAGAAAGAGTTATCTTCAAAATCAGAAATTAATGTTTAGAACCAATATAATGTTGATTTAATGATTGAAGTTGGTCATCCGGAGCAGAACAGCTTTGAGACTGTTGTGATTGGTAATTGTTAATTTGACTTAGTTACAGTCATCGTCAGAGTTAAAATGAGAATTGTTCCCCAAATAATAGCCTTTTTCTTTCTGACACGAACAGCCAAAAAGCTTATATTTTCAGAACTCTGTTCAAGAGACAAATACTTTGGTTTGCAATCCCCAGAAGGTAGCACAAATAAAATGTATGTTTTATGAAGCAAATTTTCGAACCCCACAACTGTACACTCTAAGACTCAAAAGGAAGCAGTTGCAAAAGCGCTCCTCTAAGGCCTCTCTCATGGTAGTCAAACAGGCGACCGTGCATGGGCGTTCTGCCAATAGAACAACGAAGGCTATTACTGAAAAGTAGACCATCATACTTGTGAGAAGGCCAACTTATCACGAGTTAATGACACGTTGATAAAGCCAGTAAATATTTATCTTCAAAACGTAGCTTTAGAGTTTGTAGTGGACTCCACAGTGACGAGGCACTGCCGTAGCGCAACTTCAGTTAAAAACAAAAAAAAATAAAAAGATAAATTTTAAAAAGTTGGTTTTTCATTACTGTAACAGAAAAGACAATGCAGAAATGAGCCGATTTACAAGTTAACTGACTTAGGTAGTAATAAGACAATTGTAGGTTTAGACTTCCCCACAGTGCCACAGTGGCACCTGCATCACCTGCAGTACATAAAAACGTTGATGTATGATGTACAAATGCATGGGTTACCAATCTTGAATGGCTGAACGTTCAAAAATTTCTTCGCCCAAGTTGCGGGAAACGCGCTTTCCAAGCATTCAGATCATTAAAGTTGTTGTTTCACAGATGCCACTAGCTAATTAGTGTTACTTTGAAATTGAAACAACCGCAAAGACAGTTAAATCTTCCCCCTTCAATTTACCTCTTGTTGGAGCACTGACATTAAACAAGATGAACGCCAAATGCTGCAAACATACAGGAACTATATTTCTGAGCAGAGGTCGAAGCTGCTATTAATTAAACTTTATATTGTAGTTCGTTTTTACGTTCTTGAAATATCAAGATAGACTCGCCATTATTATTAAACTTGAGACTTTCAGATTTCAGTGCCGGTATACCACGTGACTGGTTGAATTTTCAACTTTTGCCATTTTCATAGACTTTGTGTGTAAATCACGATAACAAACCAAGTTTGCTTATTGGTGAAATCTATATTACACTCATGTTATTTTTTTCCGACAAAGTGAGAAGAAAACCAGGACACATAGGACAAGACTGTAAGTAATACTGAGCAAAATTCTGACGATGATGAGATTGCAGTAAAAAAGAAAACAAAATACAAAAAACAATACAACTATAGGTTAATGAAAACCTAATCCTAAGCATATCCTGACGTTAATTTTTCTTTAGTTCGCTTCCCTAACTCTAATGCCAATGACACCTAATTCTGTAAAACTTTTCATCTTAGTGTGTATTATTTAGCAACTGTAGTGAAATTGCGTGCAATATTACAACCTTGTGTACCGGGATAATATCAAGGTAACTGAAATTACACAATAAGTCAGTTTTAGGGTCGAATTGGTCATTGGTTGACTGTTGGACCCACTTGGCTGTGTCATTCGGCTGTTTCCCCGGCCCTGAGCCCTACATAATTACACATTCCGAATGGCTTAAAGAAGGAATAAATGTTAAAGTTAGAATGCATTGTAGAAAGCGCTTTACGATTTGCAAAAAGCGAAAACTGTCAAGTAACTAACAAATCTTACGAGATGACAAACTAACTCATCTTGTAAGTTTCAGCAATTTCTTGACCCTTTTGACATACAAACACCTATCCGTTTTATTAACTCTTGAGGGCTACAGCCACCCGCAGCAAATCTAAGACCATGAGAAAAAGGGTAAATGTAAACAAAAACAGTGAAAAGTCAGTCATATATCAAACATTCTTGATCCGTTTCGGGAAAATTTCCCCCCAAAGTTTTGACAGGACGGACCTCAACCCGTGATCTCAGTTACGACTGAGGGCAAACTTTTCTTTGTACCAACCTCCCTCTTAGGTATTACATACCTTTTGGGTATTCAAAGATGTGTTAACTCTTTCGAGGCGGGAGCTCCCGTGTTGACGAATAAAATTGTCTGGTGTTAGCCTCAGTAAAATAACAGAAGTCCTATGCCGCCGGCAGAGAGTTAAAATTGTTGTGAGACTACCATTAATTCATAAGGAAAGACAGATGTAAAACAAAGAGCAACGAAGAAAGAACGTTGAAGGTTATCATGAATCATTTAAATTACCGGTTTTTTTCCAGAAGAACTAGGCTACGTTAAGCCTTGCTTGTAAAAATTCGTATTGCTAAATAACAAGCACTTTGGGAAAAAAGCAAAATCCTACTTTTGTATTTCGACTTTTCCATTCGACAGTTCACACTGTTTGACAAGTACGTTCAATGACAAAATGGTTTAAGATCGGTCGAAACAGCATGGGGTAGTTTTGCTTCATCTTAAATGTTGGTTTACATAAATTAACTAGTCCAAACGATTGTGGCTGAAGCCCACATTGTTCCCGACAAGTCACAGTAATTCGTCACTCTCGATGAAGCTGTCTAATAAGAATTCCAGAATGGATTGATAAAGCACAAGTACAACAAAAAAAAAAAGAAAAAAGGGGAAAAAACCCAAAACAAAAAAACCTCCCAAAAACAAAAAGAAAACAAGCCCAAAAAATAATCAAAATGCTTACTTTTCTCGGTGTAATCAGGGTCCTCCTCAGACTTTAATCGCTTCCTGGAGTCGTGACCTGTAGAGTAAAGAATGTTATCAATACAAAATCTTTGATCCATGTGTATCTACATGCGGTAAATCACTCCGGCTCAGGCTAGTGAGTGAATTAACCTCTAAACTAAACGTGTTCAAAAACACGGATCAATCGAATGCTTTTGTGTTTGCAAACTTGTTTATTGCCGTTTACTGTTCATAATTTTGAAGCAATCAGCTTAGAACACTGGTTTACGTAAATTTCATTGTGGTTTCGAAAGCAATTTTATTAACTGTATATATATATATATATTCATTTATTTAATAATCTATGATTTAACAATTACGTCATTACACGGTGTTTCATGCCCCGTGGCAATCATCAGACGACTGGTTACAAACAATTATTGATTGCTATTAATAGTGTGACCACGCAATGACGTGTTCGCGCATTATCTCTTAATTGTCCGGCGGAAGATTATTAAATAAATGAATATTGCTCTACTACCTGTATTGAGCACTTTTTTGCCAAGAAGTCAACACCTATGTATACATATATATATATATATATATATATATATATATATATGGGAAAATGGTCATGTGACAACAAATGGCCAATCAGAATAGAAAAATGAAAACAAATGTAAATGAGATGGTGGCTCGTCACTTGCCTAAAATATCGCCGATCAGCAAACTAGGTAGGTGTGTCAAATATAATATGGGTGAGTGAAAGCTAAACACAAAAGAGTTAAGTAGCTATTGTTACGCCCATCCGTGCAAAGCAAAAACAGCCACAAAGCGACTAAGTAAATGAAAAACATTCGTTGAGTCCGTGAGAGTGAATGGTTCCAATTTTAAAAATGAAACGCTTTTCCTGTCTTTTGCGACTATTATTACCGCCAAAAATTTGAGAGATAGCACAAATTTTCATGTCCGAAAGAGAATGATTGGCACTTTTAAAATGTCGGGCGACAGGTTTGTCGACGTCTCCATTCCTTACAGAACGAAGATGTTCGGCAAATCTGTCGAACAAACGTCATCCCGTTTCTCCAACGTAGAGCAGACCATATCTGGTGCACGAAATGCAGTAAATGAGGTTGGAGGAGACACGTGTGAAACAAGGTCGAATGACAAAATTAGATTTAGGTCCCTAAATGCACGTAAAGGCGTTAAGAAAAGAGCACGTGTTGCAGCAAGTTCGAGAACAAGGAAAAGTACTCGCCGGCGCAGAAAGATTTTGCCTAAGGGCGTTATGAACTAAACTATCCCGAATGTTTTTATTGCTTCGAAAAGAGATTAAAGGGTTGTCAGAGAAAATAGAAGACTTTTCAGGATCATTCTTTAGAATATCAAAATTACGGCGAATGATATCCCTAACTTTGTAGTTGAAGGGATGAAATGTGAACACTAATGGGAATTTATCTTCAGAAACTGATTCCAAACGTTGTCTGAATGTATCGGAATGGGGAATACTGGAGGCTCTTTGAACAGCAGTGTCCAAAAGATGGGTAGGGTAACAACGCTGGACAAAAAAATCTCATCTCCGAAGATTTTGTCTCAAAATCTTTGTCATCGCTGCAAAGGCGGCGGAGTCGCGGAAATTGAGAATATGGGATGCATTCTTTGGTGTGGTTAGGGTGGGAGGATGAAAATAATAGGTAACTGTGTGAGTCGATCGGCTTGTAAGAAACAGACGTCGCGAGCGCATTACCATTAATCGACACTAAAATATCAAGGAACGACACGCTGGCTCCACTGATTTCCTGTGAATTTGAGCGCTGGATGGTAGTCATTAACATAGTTTATGAAACGCTCTAAATCCACACGTGAACACGATGCTGTTCCTAAGCAGTCATCAATGTACCCGGCAGAAAAAATTAGGGAAAGGACCAGTATATTGCTCGAAGATTTGTTTTTCTACATAACCAACAAATAGATTGGCGTAACTCGGGCCCATTTTGGTGCCCATAGCTACACCGCTTATCTGTTAGTAATGTTCACCATCAAATGAAAAATTATTGAGGGTGAGCACAAGTTCTGCCAAGCGAATTAGTGTGGTAGTCGATGGTTCTGAAAGAGTGCGTTGGTTAAGAAAAAACTTCAATGCTTCGAGACCATTGCGATGAGGATTGACAGTGTAGAGAGACTTGACGTCCATGGTAAAAATAAATTTATTGGGGCCGTTAAAATGGATTTGGTCGAAAATTTTTAGAGCATGTTTGGTATCTTTGATATAATAGGCGACTTCTTAACCAAAGAAGCCATAACATGGTCTAAAAAACTGGATATAAGTTCTGTGGGGCAACTGCAAGCGGAAACTATCGGCCTGCCGGGGTTATTGGGCTTATGAATTTTAGGCAAAAAATACACAACTGGCATTCTAGGAGTATTGACTATAAGGTTAGAAGCAGATGTTGGTAGTTCATCAGCCTTAACCAAATCGTTAATGGTGGTTTTCACAGTTTCTTGTTGGGTAGGCGTGAAATCGCAATTTAATTTAGTATAAAAAGAGGCGTCGCTCAGCTGGCGGAGAACTTCTTCTCGATACAAATCTGCCTTCCAAACGATGATGGCGCCACCTTTGTCCGCGGGTTTGATACCAACGTCATTCCGATTTCTCAATGATTTCAAGGCTAGAAGTTAATCCTTACTAAGGTTGGAAGGTCTTTTGGGCCGCAAATGGTTTAATTGGTCAATTTCGTGGCCACACTGTTTGACGAAAAGATCAAGAGCCGAAAATTGGCCTTCAGGAGGAGACCAAGAAGATTTTTTAGGATTAATGGCCCCCAAAGCATCTTTATTATGGACGGAAGACAGATTGTTATGGAAATATGCTTTCAAACGTAAGCGGCGGAAAAAAGCTTCGGTGTCTTCTTTGACTGAAAAGAAATCGATGGGACCGGAGTTGGGAACGAACTTGAGACTTTTCGCAAGAACAGATCTCTCGGGGTCAGACAAGGGCAAATCGGGCGGAATAGTGAAAACTAGATTATCTCGATTGGCAGAGCCGATGTAATTATAAGAAACGGGACGGGTGCCTAAAAATTTAGCCGATTTAGACACTTTGGTGTCTTTAAGAAACGTATACAGTTTGGAGTTTAACACCCGAACTTTATCAATGACGTCGGTGATCAAAATGGGTGGGCAAACCTGAGAAAGAAGGGTTTTGCATTGTGAAATGTCTTCATCCAAATGTTCAATATGAGCGGACATCGATTGGATGGTCTTACGCATCAAACGACTGGAGTGACTTGAACAAGCCGCCGAAACGGAATCTGATAAACGGCGGTGAATCGTGGTGGAAGTAAAATACAGAGAGTTGAAACGGGAAGACGCTTATCCGACAGATTTGCCGAACATCTTCGCTCCGTAAGGAATGGAGATGTCGACAAACCTGTCGCCCGACATTTTAAGAGTGCCAATCATTCTCTTTCGGACATGAAAATTTGTGCCATCTCCCAAATTTTTGGCGGTAATAATAGTCGCAAAAGACAGGAAAAGCGTCTCATCTTTAAAATTGGAACCATTCACACTCACGGACTCAACGAACGTTTTTCATTTACTTAATCGCTTTGTGGCTAATGTTTTTGCTTTGCACGGATGGGCGTAACAATAGCTACTTAGCTCTTTTGTGTTTAGCTCTCACTCACCCATATTATATTTGATACACCCACATGGTTTGCTGATCGGCGATATTTTAGGCAAGTGACGAGCCACCATCTCATTTATATTTGTTTTCATTTTTCTATTCTGATTGGCGATTTGGTGCCGCATGACCATTTTCACATATATACCCCTGTATATATTCCGTGCTTTTCGATTCTCCCATGTTTTTTTCTCTCTGACGAAGGACCTTCGCTCGAAATGTTAGATAAATACTCTCACATTTTGGCAGTACTCAAAGCTTTCTGATTATTTCACTTCGATTTCCACACTGCCTACGCAGCACTCCATATTTATTTCATGGTTTTGTAATAAAACAAGCTGTGGTAACTGTAAAGAAAATGAGGTTAACAAACGCGAACTATGAGTGACAGGTGTAAGATGTGAGAAGTAGCCGGAGGCTGGATGAGAGAATTCAAAATCACATTTCGCCTAAAGTTCTTGATTTTCTAAATCTATTAGACTAATTTCTTGGACTGAGATTTACCGATAATCTTCAATATAACAGAGGTTTCTTTCCATAACGATTGTTACAATAAAGGCTTTTAACTGAAAGTAACGGACACTCTAAAGTTGAAGATAAAGAAATGCTTACTTTCCTCATTGTAGCATGGTTGAGTCGAATGTAACCCCACTCCTGAACCATCACCTGTTCAATGAATAAGGCATAATAACTTTGAGTAATAGTTTAATGTATGAGTCGACGGGTTGCAGCCAATTGAAATTGGTTGAGCGCACTGAGTTTAGTGAGTGGGATAAACATTTAACTTAAGCACAACATAGTTTTAAAAATTAACGGCACGGTCCTGTAATTTATTTATTGAAATTTGGCTTAAGTTTTCCATAACAGTATCACTAACCATAAATCGCTTAATTTAAATGACCTCAAATGTTTAAGTTATTGAACAACTCATATGTATCAAGAGTTTAGATCTGAATACGTGGAGAAATTTAGCCTGCCAGGCTGAAATTTCAGCCTGGACTCACAAAGAAGTCCGTATAATGTTGTCTTTTGGCTACGAGAAGAAATTTTAGCTAGGGCTGAGCCGTTGGAGTTTTAGCCTCGTTAGGCGGACTGAAATTTTAGCCAAGGTTAAAATTCTTCCGTCTAAACAGCCCCCTACTCTGGTGGAGGATTCTATCTTCAGTTTCCTTATTTCCTTGCGAATCATCAATCTCATTTTCCTTGCGTCCTACATCAAAATATATGCAATGACTAATAACCAGTTCATATAAGAACTGAACGTTATCAATAAATAAACCCTAAAACATAATGCCATCTTGTTTGCCTAAAATTCGTAACCATACTAAATGTAAGTAAATATTTATTGTAGCATGACGAGAAAATCCCAGGTCAAAAGAAATCCAACAATCCCATTTTGCTCAAAAGTCGAACAACGAAAATGGGTCCTAGAGAGCTGAGTCGCCGGGAAGCGACGACGTTGAGAACAGTGTAAAGTTTTCTACGTATTTCAGCCAGAGGCGTACCGTGACCGTTATAAGTTCGGACTGTGTCGCAGCCTGTCTCCTCCTTTACCAAACAACCCAGTGTCTTTTACTGACCAAGTGTGTTTTACCTCATTTTATAAACGAAAGTTCTTACACTCGTTAATAATTCATAAATCAAAAACAAAAGATATTTATGTTTAAACAGCGTTTTAAAATTGGAAGAACTGTTTTCAAAGGATGTTGTGGTTTTGAAGATCTCCTAGGGAAAAGTAGGACTGATTAAACTAATAAAAATATCCATTTCAAAACTAATAATAGGCGGCTTCCACGTGACGTCATGGTGACCATGTTGACGGAACTTTCACAAAGAAATCTCATTAACTTCCATGGTATGTGGCACCAACATGACCATCGTACCATTGTCTTTTGAATCCTAAGGGATTGATTGTAAGTCATCAATACATTGAAAATTTCCAAAGGTATTAGTACTTTTGGAATATTTCAAGTTACTGTTTTTTCCAAAATTTCTGACTGATCAACGTAATATTCAAGAATACATGCCAAAAGAACACATTCATTTAAAACGCTCGATTTTTCAAAAGGCTCTTTGAAATCCCAGTAGGGTCCGACGTCGAGTATTTGAACTATTACATAAAAACATGATGTTTTATACGCACGTTCTTAAGCTATTTTACTCAGAAAAACGTTCTGAATCCCTGACGGGAATCGAACTGAGTAGAATAGCTTGATAACGTGCGTATAAAACATCATATATCTACCAAGCTATTACATTTAATAATAATTAAAAACAGTACAAAAGCTTCTCTTTACCAGTGTATAACCAAGCTTTCACACGTTGCAGAGGGAATTCTAGTGAGTCTACTGTGCTGCCATTACAACCTAGAGCATCGTTTGAGCACTGTTCAATCTCTTTTAACGGACGCATGTGTGAACACTCGTCATGGTCACAACTGCACTTGTTATGGCGGAGGCAAGGCTCTTCATTAACTTGAATGCAGGTGGTGCATTTTACAGCAAACTCATAAGTCAGTCTACTGTAAAACAGCGGCTCGTCGGATTTGATTTCCTTCAGGCAGTTTTCAAGGAGGGCCTTGAGGTGAGCAGCAAACTTTCCGAGGCATGGATGCATGGATGGAATTCCACCTTTGGGCACGACGCCGATCTTTATTTTCTCGATCAGTTGAATCAGATAGACATCAAATTTTATTTTTTCAAATTCAAGCGGAAGTAGAGTGTAATTGCAGAAAAGTTTCGGTTCTTCGATTCCCTTGCGCAAGATGCCCCGGCACTTATTAACAAGCTTCACTTGAAGTCGACTGAAAGCACCAATTGGAATAAACCCGAGGCAGAACAAAATAAACAGCGAAGCAACAGGACTTGCTAGCAGCTTTTTTTCGATTGGTTTTCCCTTTTGCATGAAGGGAGCGACTGATGGTACAAGGTAAGCAGGGTTACCATTATGCTGCAAAAGACACATCAAGATAACTCTCTGCATCATCTCCTCCAGAAGCTGTTCGTGAGGATGTTTCTTAAGGAAATCTTGCATCAGTACGCCATTCGCACAAAGCTCGCGATAGTAAGGATTATCAATAGGCTTTTTTTCTTCTGGAATGGTAATCACTTCCGTGAAGAGGTTCATGAGCCAAGAGGGATTCAGCACAACCACTGGAGACCCAGTGTAATACACAACCACGCCATAGCGGTGCAGAAATCTAATAGCATCTTCAAATGACACGATATTACATTTTTCAGCTATTATCTTGGCCTCGTGGACAGAAATATAATTACGTTTCTTTTTTGAAAACAACTCGCTGCTCAGAGCTGCTTCGAAGTTTAACCACCTCATCGGCATTGGTGGTTCTTTCTCCAAAATTTTTTGGCAAAGGTCAAAAACTTGACCTCTTAGTTCTATGATGGGATCCTCTTTTCCAGACGTTGTCGTGTTGTCGATGACGTACACGTTTGGGAATACATTTTGAAAACTGCCATCTGTTATTTCTTTGATTCTTCTTTTTACCTCTTGAATATCACCTTCAAAGCGATCTTCATTCGTCAAGACAATCAATACCGGTGGAGGGACAAAATCCGGAAATTCTTGTAAGAGTTGCTGGTTTGCACTCTCTCTCAATTGGCCCAGGACTTTTAACCATGATAAGAAATAATCCAGGTTTGTGGCAAGAAGAGGGTTATTTAAATTCTGCTCGACATCAATCCCTTCGGCTTTGAATCGGGGTTGAGCAGGCTGGTCTAGCACTTTGGTAAGATCATGAACTAAAATATACGGACAATGGCACTGGAGGAAGAGGTAGTGAGTGTCGTAGTAGATCGACTGACCAGCGAAATCACTTAAGATTACTCGAACAGGAGGGGATCTCTTGACTTTACTCATGCCGTGGGTGTGTCGCATTATTTCGTTAAAGCCACCGTCTGTTAGCTTTTTGTCGTCAAATGAATTTCCACCGTTTTCAACGTCAATCATCTCTTTGGTTTCAGAGTCTCTAGAGCTTGCTCTGAACTCTTCATTTGGTAAGTAGATGGGGGATGATGTGTCTTCTACAGGCACGTTCACTTGCCCATTCTCAGCTTCTTCAACTTCGTCCTCATGTATAGACGTTTGGACATTGAAAGCCGTTTCCTCCGTAATCTCGTTCTCTTCATTTTGACGTTGAATTGAAACATTCTCTTGGCCAAGTGCGTGATCTGAGGCAGTATTTCCTCCATGACATACGTTTCCTTGGGCAGTGGATCTAGGTATGGAGAATCCTCTAATTCAATGGACAGTTCCTCTGATTCCTGGATGGAGGTCGATAATTCATCATCACTCTCCTTCCTGCTCTTTTTCTCGGTTGGACGGTCTTTTGATTTTAGGAAATTTGCCGCTTCGATTAAAATTTTTGCATTAGCCCCCTGTTTACTAATAAGAAGCCGTTGATTTGGTTGTGCTTTCCATGGTTTTCTCGCATTGCCTTTTGTTAGTTCAACCAAATTAACTTCAATACCTACAGTACTTGGCTCAGATGAATTAAATTTTTCCCCCAAAAGACGTTTTCTTAACGACGTCTTTCCGGATCTGTCTTGACCAACAATCATTACTGGTATCCGATTGTTCTTTGCTTCTCCATTCTTAAGGGCTTGGCGATAAGCATCACTGTACAAGGTTTCTTTAAAGATAGATAAAAGAATGGATGAAATGTGTTAACAAATGTAAATTTAAATAACTCATCTGACTTACAACGAACTTTCTTGAGAAAATGTAAGTGATATATATTGGTGCAGTATTACGTTCGAGGCTGAAGCCAAGAAAACCTTTGCTAGTCCTGTTAAGTAATTACACATAAACAGGCAACAAAAGTATTTTTTCTGATTTAAAAATCATACGTTTATGCGCATCCTTTGCCCCTTCTATATGTAGTGCCGTATAAGCCCACAATACACATGCAAAAACGTAAGGGTCAGGAAACTTCCGAAACTTACAACATGACAAACTGACGTTTGGAGTGGAGGCCGTTCGTGAGAGTGTAAAACGTAAAATGATATTAACGTTTAGTGGTATTTTTATGAGTAAAAAAAAAAAAAAAAGAAAGAAAAAAACGGCGTCAAACAAAAATTGACCAAACTATTAAGAAGTCGATAACAAACTAAGTAAGTGACGTTAAATCATTGGCTATTTTAAATGCCCATCATCGTACGGTAGAGACCGTGGACTTAAGAGAATGCTAATGTATAAAGATTAAATTAACGAAAAAGCAAAACACAGGGGAATAAAGAATGTATGCTAATTACTTTATCCGCCGATGCTATATAAGATCATTAACTTGTAAACGAATGAATAAATTATGCGAATTAAAATAAATTTTAAATTTTAAGAAATGAAGCGCACAAACCAACTTTTTATCCCTCCATGAAAGACTATAACAGTAACTTTGTGAAGGACTAAATTAAAAGTAGAACGATTTGGTCATTAATACCATAACGACGAATTCTTCCCAATTTCGAAATGCAAGGTCTTTCCAGCCTTTTAAGATTATCATCATCCCCAGAAATTGATGAAAGCGACGAAAAGTTTCACTTTTAAAAACGAGTGGTTGGTGCCATTAAAATGACATGAAATAGGTTTATCAACATCATTTCTCCTTACGGAGCAAAGGTGTTCAGCAAGTCTCTGAGAGAAAGGTCAGCCAGTTTCGTAGATGTTGAGTTTACACCATGTACGACAGGAGATGTAGTAAATTATATTGGAAGAGGTGCATGTGAAATGATACCTGATAGCGAAGCAAGATTTGGGTCCAGAAATATTGGTTGTGAAATAGACGAAAGGGCACTTGTAGCAACGGGTACGAGAGCAAGAAAACTTCCTTGCTGATAGTGTTACATTTTGTTATAGGGAGGTACGCTCACGACATCAGTGTATTACAAGCCTACTGACTCCCATAGTTACCTTTTGTTTTCCTCCTCCCACCCACCTCTTTACTTTTACTTTTTAAATCACACCAAGCAACTCATCCCGTTACTCTCAATTCTTGGGTGTTCGCTGCCTTTACAGTGTCGTCAAGGATGTTGAGACCAAATCTTAGGATATGAGATCTTTTTCTTAAACGGGGCTCTATCATTTCTTTAGTAGACACCGTCATGGAAAAAGTTTTAGACCCGTTCAGACACTAGCAAACTACCTCCACGACAAAATTCCACTGACAAAACTCTCCTAGTCATAATATTTCATTCTTTAAACTACAAGCCAGGGCAGTTAAAAACATTGAATTGTGCGCTTTATTTCTTAAATTTTAAAATTTGCTTGAGTTTGCTCGTGAGTTGGATAAAGCATGAGTGGATAAAGTCATTGGCTTGCCTTATTTGTTCCCTTGGGGTTTTAATTTTTTTTCTTTATTTTAATCTTTCCGCATTAGCATTCCCTTATGTCCTTTGTCTGTTCTCCCTTTTTCAAGTATGTTGATGGACAGTCTAAATAGCAGATGATTTACCATTATTGACATACTTTGTTATTGACTTAATTCAACTGGTCATTTTTTTCGTTTACTTACAAAGTTCATCATTGACTTTTTAACCCTATTGGTCATTATTCGTTTCACTCAAACAAAGTGTCTTTTTTCAAATCGTCATTTCCTCATTTCGTAAGTTTTGGCAGTTCCCCAATTATTTTGGTTTTTTACGCAAACTTCAATACTGCCAATGTAGCACAATATTTTTAATTAACAACAACAGACGTACGTCCTGTTTCAGTTCAGCATTCGGTGAAGTTTAATTTGACCGGACTATGCATATATGTTCTCCACGGAACAGTATTAGTCTTAAAAAACAGCATGTATCAAATAGAATAATGCAGCAGCTGTGACAGAAATATACAAGCACTGACGCAGTCAGCAGTCATCATGTTTCCATCAGGAATCGTTCCAGTGACTAATTTTTCTAATTTTTCAGATTAAGACGGAGATTAGGCGTAAAGCAAATCACACGTTTTTACGTGGGTAAACAGAGTTTTAAGTGAAGTGGCAAGATCCCGTGATCCCATTAATGTCAAACCCAGAAGTTTACGATTTACAAACGAACCGTTCAGGTGTAAAGCGATATATACAAGGGTTTTCGCCAGGATTTTCTGGAGGGGACGATGATCAAGTGAAATGGAAACGCCAGGTCATATTAGGGCTTGGAAAATCTTGCAAAGATACTTCACGTATATGTCTTCATCCAAGAAATTTCGTTTTGTTCGTGAAATCGGCCACGTATTTCTATCAATACGTGTTTCACAAGTTAGTAGGAGTATGTGATTTATATTTGACATGCCATATTGCAATAAAGTAGTTTTGTTCAGAATTGAAATTTTCTGATCAAAAACGGTGTTGCAAGCGACCACAAGCACAAAGGTTTATAAGTTTAGCGAAGAAATTGACAGAAATTCAAGAGCTAGGAATGCAGGAAGTATAAACTGGATTGTGCAGTTTGCTGTTTTATTTGCCAACACATTTCTTTTGTCATCATCTTAGAATAAACTTTTGGAATTTACGCAAAACTGATCAAATGTAAATTAAGTTTTGAAGGACAGGTAAACTTTCGAGTGCTAGAAATTATATTTTAAGGCTCAGTTCGTACACTAAAATGGAACTAAAATGCCAAGGTCTTTCAGCTGGGAATAGAACCTACAACTCGGCAGCTCCAGTGCAGTGCTCTAAACGACTAAGGGAACGGAGGCGGTTTGCAGTGTAGTGGCCATGGAACTGTATCTTTGCTTCCACACCTCGAGGTGCGAACGTTGGTCGGCGAAAACCATATAGAAACAAATCTACTTTACGGTTTGTTAGATCCGCTCTGACGGTTGTCAAGTTAAGTTTTGAGATTACATAAACGTCGCCATCTTCCAGTGGATAACTATCCCCTAAGGAGAAGTCAGTGCGATTCACGTGTACGCACAGGCAATACTTGTCCCTAGACCAAGTAACGATTATTTCAAGGTTGCCCTTACGTGATGTGGTACTTTAGACTTGAACCACTGGATGAATATGGAATGAGCTGAAAGCTGTCATAGATAAAACTGGAATAGATTGCAGGGTACCTGTCCGTTTTTTGAGACTTCGCTTGAAGTGGATACGCGGATATGCAGTGGTTTTGTTCTAGAACGATGCAATCAGTCACAATATAAAAGCGCATACTGTGCGTAAATTTAAGGGATAGGTAAATAATTTAGTAGACTGTGATTAAGTCAACAAAAAATGCAACTTATATACACAATTCATTATGTTGAACAACGTTTGACAACCTTCCTCCTTGACTTTACCGTATATGTGCTGTCGTTTGGCGCTCTCCTAACCTGTAGTGTCCAGTAAGAGGAAGGGGTGTGTCGAATAAATCACACTTCACCCTTATTCGAAGAAAATAAAATTTCAACCCAAATAGTTTATTTCACCATCATGAAAGCTATCAGAAAACCTGAATATAAACATCAGTTGAGACATAAATGTAAGTGTTCGTTATCATTTGACAGTTCGTACAAATCCTGGACAAATAGTCTGCGTTCAGGTTATCTTTGCCACTACGTAGAGTCACGTTAAACCGGTATTGCTGTAATTTAAAACACCAGTAAGCCAAACAGTTATTTCAGTTCTGCATTCGGTCTAGCCACTGAAGAGCTTTGTGGTCTGTGACAACTTACAATTGTTGACCGTATAGATATGCACGAAGGGACTTAGTGGCCCATTCAATTGCCAGGTGTTTTTTTTCGATAGCGGAATAGCGTTGCTACCGAGAAAGCAACTTGCGACTCAGATAGACCACTAGGTGTTCATTGCCGTCGTCACGACATCAATCTGCGTCAATACCGCACCGAGTCCTCGAATGGATGCATCGGTCTGAATTATAAATTCTTTGTCAAATTCCGGGTTGTGAAGGACAGGCGATGAACTTAGGATTTGGTTCAGTTTAGTAAAAGCCTGCACGCAATCTTCACTCCAAAAGAATGTTTGGGTACTCTCCTTAGTCAGGTCAGATAGCGGGCTGGAAATCGTGGCATATTCAGGAATAAACTTGCGGTAGTTCCCAGTTAATCCCAGGAAGGACTTCACTTCTGTCTTTATTTTGGTTGGGTGTGTCTAATCTATCACATGAACAAGCGGATACGCGGTGGTATTTGTTTAAGAACGGACTCAAAGGTAATTCTGAACAATATGCAAAACGAAGGAGGACTTTGCTCATGTTGCCAACCCAACCCAGATAATTAGTGAAATCTTTAATCCCAACCAGAGTAGAGGTATAAACTGACAACAGTCTTAATCATACCAATCCAGCCCCTAGGTGCATAGACGTAAAAATGAAGATTGGACTAACGATGGGCTAAAGGACAGGAATGTCAAATAAATAATTCTTCTGCAACGACAATAAAATGCCAAGAATTTATGCTACAAGAGAAAGGTTTCTACATCCGACTATAGAGACCACCCTCTACCTGACAAGGGACAAGATTCAGAGATTTAATTGATTTCCGAAAGAGTCCACCCTTAAGTGAAATGTTACTAACCTAATCGTACAACCGAGAGAATACAAGTTTCATCAGATGAGTCCTGGCCTTAAAAACGATAACCTCGATTATCAACATCGGTCGCACAAAGCACCAAGTTGAGTGGAAGAAAACATCCGCCAGCTAAGGTATCCGTTTGTAGCAGAGCTACAGCAAATAAACTCATGAGGTGGTACGCCAAGTCAGTCTGTCGGTAATTGGCAAAAGTCGTATGGTATCAAACATGCTAAATCACTTTGCAACAAGCAGACACCTTAAGAGATACAGTTTTGCCGCCCCAAATGGACGATAAGCCATTTGAAGGACTGCAGACTGTTAGGAACGGTACGTTGAAAGGAAAGGAGGTTCGTTTTCCTTTGTTTTGTTTTGTTAAAATGCTGGTTTATTACAGAGATGTAAGTAAGTTTGCTCCCCTTTGTGTGACTTGGTCGGTCTAAATGCTCAAATCATGTTGAAAACATTCCAAACAACAGTAACGGTATTAAAATCTGACTAGAGAGCATGTTTGACCTGTTTTAAAGATAAAACACAATCATCAAAGAGTAACTAGTCCTGTGGGGTCTACTTCCTATAGACACCCCATCTCGTTTAATAAATGTCAGATTCGATCTACTGTATTTGCGTGCAAACTGCACTAACTCGTAAATTCACGTGCGGAGTGGCAAATCCCAACAGGATCAGATTAAGTATAGTGCCACATAATTGCGTCTTCGTTCATCAAGAACCTCAAAAATGTGTATAAACACGAAGGTTAGGGTAAGGTTTGGGATTATGATTCATACACATTTTCGGGGTTTTAAAAGAAAAAAGAAATAATAAGGCGGCGTATACTTAACCTGATCCTTCAAAGCGATGGTACCTTGTCTTCACTTGCCTAAACAGCTGCGTAACTCATATGAAATTGTCGGAGACGATGAAGACTATTGCAACTAGTTGATTTTCTGTTTTAACACTTATCGTGGAAGTAAACGGAATAGTAAGTGCCCGCCTAATAGCCTCACTATAAACCGCTACCAACGACACGTGAACAAAAATTTAAAAGACAAACTATGTTTATTGTGCCAAGGATTCACGCGCTTTTCAAAAGACAAAAGTTTAAACAAGTCATCTTTTCCCCCTTTTATGTTATGTTACGTTTGACGAACTAGCCTAGTCTGCTGTTTTTATTTGTGCGTCGTGATCAATGAATACTAACGATGGCCTGCTTTTCTGTTTTCACCAGTTGTTCTTTGAGCACTACTGCAAGTGATAGATCAGTCATAAAAAGAAAAGGGATGTTTAACATTAATTATAATCCGGCAAAACTTATCTCAAGTCTGCCAGAAGTGCTTAGGATGGTATATTTTAAACCGAGGGGCGTATTACTGAAAAAATCCTCTTACACCTTACTAAAAATCAAAAAAGTCCTCGAAAAAATTCCTGGAGAAAAATACGAAAACCCGGCTGTTTAGAGAATGCACAAAATCCATAAAATCCAATTAGAAATAGCGCTAAACCAAATTTCCAAAACAAGTTCTTCAAAACTTTATTGAACTCCTTCATGGGTTTTTGCAAAAATGGTACAAAAAAATCCATCAAAATTTAAATATCGTCATGAAAGTTCGGAAGTATGAAGAAATTTTTGCTACAGATTAACTCAGCCGTGGGTCATTTTTTCTATAGTCGCAAGGCAGTGAACAAGTTTTTTTCTTCCTCGTAACTTAGCAACACATGGAAACGTAAGAAGTCGACTCTAAACAGTTTACAATGTGTAGTTGTAGTGAGTTACAGTGTAATCTGTGATATTGAAACGGTGGCAGGGAGTAGAGTGTAGTGTCCCACAACAAATTATGCACCATAGACATCACGCATCTTTCATTCGATCTCTCGCTTTGTGATTCTTAATTTACAGCATTTCACATACAGACTTATTCAGTAAAACATTGTGCATAACAGCACAGGTTCACGTGTGTTCATTTTAGCCCCTGGTCAAATGTGCATGTGTTTCACCTCATATTTTGATCATTTCCGTGAAAACTTCTTCGACTTCAATATATAAACCCTAGTGTTCGTCCAATTACCATTCTGAAAAATGACAAGTCCTGAAATTGTTCCCAAATCAAATTTTTTGTAAGAAATAATTCTTATGTCGCTCCTTACATCAAAAAATGGCGAGAGATAACTATAAATAAATCTGCAATCACATAATAGTTAATTAGAAGAGAATTCAGGCACAAATTATGAGGGGAGAAAAATCAGAAAAATCACCGAAACTTGTGCTTAAGATGTGAAAATCCGGGAAAAAAAATCCAGACTAATCCCGTTAATTCTAAAATTTGATCAAAACACAGAGCATAATAACTTTACAAGTTACTTTAATACAATAACTTTACAAGTTACGGGAACCATTGAGTATTTTGGTCAAATAGAAAACAACGGTGACTCCGAACAAGGATAACATTTTCATTCGACGTTTCGACTAACTTTAGTCGAAAGTTAGTCAGGAAACTTAGTCAAAACGTCGAATAAAAATGTTATCCTTGTTCGGAGTTACCGTTGTTTTTTACTAAATGTTTCAATTAGACCATTTTTGGCCAGACAGACTTTGACAATGCAGTCAGGTAATAGACAGTAAAAATTTTACTTGTGAAAGGGAGGTTGCCTACAAGGGAATGGAGAAAAAATCTCTCAATTAACCCACCATGCCTAAAAAACACCTCATAACTATGCTCTGGTTAATGCCGGATACTTTTAAACATCAAAGAGGTGGGCACCTAGAGACGAATCGCTTTGGAAAATTAATGGTGATTACACATACCAGTGGTTTTTTGATCCAGTCCAATTTTTTCTCTTAAAACTGTAGCAACTTGAAAATGCCTTTTATGGAGGCTTTCTTTAAGAGCTGCATCATAGGATGCATCACTGAAATTCTGCTCTTGGTCCAACAACAGCTTAACAACAACAAGATGATTATTGGCACCTACCACAGGCGAAGTATTAGTTTATCAACAATAAAAATTGTTGTCCACTTGTCCTTCAATTAATAAAAAATAGTCAACCAGGGGATTAAATTCAGGGATTAAATTCACATCACACGAGCAAAACTGTTCGAGTTTTGGGATAGTCAAGTACGCCAGGGCGTCCTAAAACATGGGTGTGGACACGGCATTGGAAACTCTGATCTATGCGTGATGCAGGAAACCCTCCCATATGATTGATGCGATCCAGATATAATCAGGAATTGGAACTTAAAGTGCATATAAACCCTTCACGGTTTTTAGTTTTTTGTAGAGGATTAAAAGCTGATTTTGTCCATACCTTTACGAAATTATCTCTCATCAAGTATTACCAAAAAGTTAGATTTTGAGCTTCCCACCCAAACTTTTCGCGTATGATCTTAATAGCTCAAGGGCCTAGGAACCAGGCAAATTATAAAAAGCACAACCAGAAGGTAAGTATGCTTTCATACGTGTTTGAGTCTGAGTTTGAGTTTGAGTTTGACATGGTGATTATTGTACAAAATATGAGCATTTAGATAACTTTGGGATCAAAACGCAGTTGTTTTCTTGTGGGAAATCTATGTTCTTGAGCCCAAGGCCTCGTTGCATGTAAAAATCTATACAGAAAAAAAAACAAATTGCAGAGGATTTATACGTACTTTACAGCTATCTCAATAACCGAGTGATCTCCAAAAGCACCTTTTAGAATTTTAGTCTGGCTAACATCAAACTGTTTTTATTGTCCACTATCACATGTGTAGACTAACTGCACTGGGCTGCTTTAGTTATTTCGAAAAACTTTTCAAGAGTACTGCAAAAGAAAATTTCTAATAATCTAAGCTTTGAAAACAAATTTCTAATGATACCTCTGAGATATCCTTATGAAAAATTTTTCATGTACTAGCACCACGACAGAAGTAAAGGGTTTAGAGGGAGGGAGGGGGAGGGAGGGGGAGGGAGGGGGAGGGAGGGGGAGGGAGGGGGAGGGAGGGGGAGGGAGGGGGAGGGAGGGGGAGGGAGGGGGAGGGAGGGGGAGGGAGGGGGAGGGAGGGGGAGGGAGGGGGAGGGAGGTTGAGAGAGAGAGAGAGAGAGAGAGAGAGAGAGAGAGAGAGAGAGAGAAAGAGAGAGAGCATGACAGAGTGGTGATGCCCCTCAATCTGTCCTTGTAGTCAACAACAGAACCCATTACTGTACTTACAAGCAAGCTCTAGAGTGGATATACCATTGTCATTTGTTGATGTGAAGTCACTGCCTTTGGTGATGAGTAATTTTACGATATCTAGAAGACCCTTCTCGCAGGCATAGTGAATAGGCAAGGAACCATACTTGTTTCAACAGTTAACTTCAGAACCACATTGGATTAGATATTCAACCATCCCGGCATTTCCATTAAGTGATGCAACATGAAGTGGAGTACGATCATCGTCATTTGTTGATGTGAAGTCACTGCCTTTGGTGATAAGTAATTTTACGATATCTAGATGACCCTTCTCGCAGGCATAGTGAATAGGCAAGTAACCATACTTGTTTCTACAGTTAACTTCAGAACCACGTTGGATTAGATATTCAACCACCCCGGCATTTCCATAAAGTGATGCAACATGAAGTGGAGTACGACCATAGATATCTGTTGATGTGAAGTCATTGCCTTTGGTGATGAGTAATTTTACAATATCTAGATGACCCTCCTCGCAGGCATAATGAATAGGCAAGGAACCATACTTGTTTCTACAGTTAACTTCAGAACCACGATGGATTAGATATTCAACCACCCCGGCATTTCCATTTTGTGATGCAACATGAAGTGGAGTACAACCATAGTTATCTGTTGATGTGAAGTCATTGCCTTTGGTGATCAGTAATTTTACGATATCTAGATGACCCTTCTCGCAGGCATAGTGAATAGGCAAGTAACCATACTTGTTTCTACAGTTAACTTCAGCACCACGTTGGATAAGAAATTTAATTATTGAGAAATATCTTCCCCAGCAAGCGTGATGTAACCCAGTTCCCGTTGGATACCACCTTCCCTGCTCTTCAGTGTCTGCGCCATTCTCCACTGCAGCTTTAACGCCATCCAAATCTCCTTTCTCTGCTGCAGCCCAAATAGACATTTTCCTATTCAAAACATACGAATTCAAAATTTGAAAAAATGGAGCCCCCATCTCTGCTCCCCATTTTAATTATTGTTATTTTAAATGCAAAGTGTTAGAATGTTAGAATGCCATGTAGATGAAATGCAAAATAGTAGAATACGTCTAAAGTACAAAAATAATAATAAAATTATTCTTGGACTGTAGTCATATTCCAACATATCCTGGGAGTGGTCCCTTTTGCCACACACTTAATCCTTATTAACCCTTATGGTCCTTGTGACAAAGTAGAGTGCAGTGATGATGTCCATATTAAGTGAAAGTAAATTTTTAAGTGATGATAACATACATTTCAAGACACATCCAGAAACAGTTGCAAAACATTCAGTTTCTGAGCCTTCAACTGGCAATGAAACCTGTGATGCTGCAAATCTACTGCAATTAAATACTATCATGGACTCCTCTAGTTCATGGTAACAACGTGGTTACTATCAAATTATAAAAACTCAAGGCTAGACTGTTGTTTAGCAGACCCACTGTGTCACTGACTAGTTAGGATAAGTGTATGTATTAGATTTAGTGAGCTGGCAGAATGGTCTCTGCCTTACTTGGGTCTGCTAACTGCAGTGCCCATTTTTTGAACAAAACTATTTTCCTGACATTTGACACATTACATCATTTTAGTATCAAAATCGCAGACCCATGCGATCAATTTGTACATGACTTTAATTGGACATTGGTGGTCATAATGTTTAACAATTAAATGAAATAAGGAAGAGCTTTTAAAAGAATGAAATTTGGCAAAATAAAAATTTTTTGGATGTACTGTTTGGTGGATAAATTGTGTACCATGATGTTGACTGTCATTCTTATCTAAAGTGCAATTGATTCAATTTAAGATATCAAAATAAAATTTATGATGTCAGCTACTGAAATCTTGAAGTGTCAGGCTTTCCTGAGAATGCCAAATCTCATCATTGAAAAGTGTAAACTTAGTGTGCAATTGGAAATGAACACAGAAGACTGGTGCCTAAAATGGCCACTTTGATTTTATGCAATATTCTATAGACCTACTTGAAATGGGGATATTATCATACATATAAAAACGTGCAGGAGCAATCTGAAAGGACTTTTTTACATTATGTAGCAAAGTACTACAGTTTAGCAGACCCATGTTGCTGTTGGTCTTTTCCCATTGGCTCAGTAAACAACAAAATGAGCTTTTGGCATGACATTTATGCAGCAAAGGTCAGTGTTCCACAAGTGGATCTAAAATCCCATTAGCTTGCCAAGATACTATATCTGCTGATATAAAAAAGATAAGGTTAAAAAACTTTGCAAGGATTTTAACTCCAAAAAGGCTTCTTCATTCACCTACATGTAGTGGTGAAGATCCCACTGACATCATTGATTCACCACCAATGGTTTGGATTTTCTTCCACACAAAAATCAAAACCCAACCCCTAAACATTATCCTTAAACCCTATGCCTAAACTCCATCCCTGAACCTTTTCCCTAACCCTAACCCTAATTAAATGTGGATAATAAGAATAAAGATTACTTTTGCCTCTTTATGATACTCTTTGTCTCTTTAATTCTAAATAATCAAATATTTTTACATCCTTTGGAGTGTGCAACTTTCCAGCTGCCAAAAGCTGCCTCATTTGTGTTCTGAGCCTGGAACAAAGACTGGCCACAAAGTGGTTTTGTTAAACTGTAATCCAGCTATAGATTTTGATTCATGCATAGATTATTAAATCTGTAAGAGTAAGTAAAATATTTTGAGTTCAAAGAGTTTACTTTTTAGTTTTGCAGTATAGCAAGTAATGATTTCAACACATAGCTTACAGGTTTTGAACAAGTCAAAATCAGTATGATGTCACCATTTATTGTTCATCATTTCTCAAGAACAATGTGAAAGAAATTTTCCCTTTTTCTTTTGCTTGCTCTGGTGCCTACATGAACTTGCGCTTCCTTCATTGTTTTTCACAAGTAAACTGGGTTTTGAAGCAAAGTTATCAAAGATAAGTTATCAAAGAGTTGCCCCCATCTTTTGACAAATATTCCCCAGATTTAAAAAAATAAACAACCTGAAGAGTCAAGCAGATGTTTAAAAATTTACAAAATTATTATTCATGAGAAAAGTAAAAAGAGCATGCAAGCAAAAAGGTTTGAAATTCTGGCAATGACAGGTGCAAAATCAAGTATGTGTGACCTGTTTCCATTCATGACTTGAAATGGCTCATATGCTGCTCTCCAAGAACAAAAATTAATGACAAAGTTGCCAGTACTGGAGAAAACGTTAGAGAAACAACCATGATTCTATGAATGTCAATGGTGAACAATAACAACTGCACTATTTCAAGAAGAGTAACTCCTGTAGACATTGCTAATTTGGTCAATAATATGGACCATTGATTAAAATAATGGAAAAGACAATGAAGATAACAAACACTCATTCCAAACCAGAAAATAATGTAATTAATATATAGCCGGTAATATTATTGGCCCAAAGCAATACTGTGTTAATTTGTTCCTACCTCTTTACATACTGTACATGTAACCATTACATGTATATGTTCATAAATTATGGATAATTATGCACCTGTACTCTACAATCAGTGCATACATACCATTCATGTATGTGTTACTAGGAATGTGAATGTGCATGACAGTGTACTAGTTTATACCTTTTTATCTATGTGTGAGTGTATGTCTGTGTCATTGGGATATTGGATTGATAGATAAAAAGATTTGGTTAATTTTGTTACCTTTTATTAATAACACTTAGTGTGAGAAATCTTAGGGCCTCAAGAGTTTTGAAGATTTAAAACCTATCAAAAGCCCATACAGATTTGTGTTGAAACCAAGCCCAAATCTTTCTATTGACCTTTGCTGTAACCATAAAATACACCTTATCACTAGATAATTGAATAAAAATAAACAGACAACATTTACCTTTGAGTAGTCTACTGTTAGCCAATACTCCCAAAGCTACTGTAGAGGGTGCACTGGGCAGTGAATTTTGTTCTCTTGCTGGATACTTGATAGGCCTGATGGTAAACAATTCAAAAAGGGGTAGTTAGGAATTGGATACGCTAACTACTTGGTCCACATTTGACTTTCCGTTTTTACTCTGGCCAATGCTTTAATGCCAGGCAATTTTTGTCAACAAGATAATACTGATGTTTCGGACAAGAAGGCGTTAAGAATACCTCAGATCTTTTTCCAATTTTTACAATTCCTTTGGCTAATGCCAGATAATTTTAATCATTAAGGGGAGATGTCTCATAATGGGAGAATAAGGATACTATGCTTTGATGCCTTAACCTATTAACAGATGGCTCTGGTAAAGCAATTTAATATGTCTCACTTAGTCAGACTAATTCTGAATGAATCATAGGTCTCAAGTTCGGATGGGATTGATGTTGATCACCAGAAGGACAACTCGCGCCTTCGTGGTGAGGCTATAGGGTGGGGGGGGGGGGATTCTCCCCGGGAAAATTTTCAAAATTAGGCTCTCTGAAAAGCCATTTCCTGCATTTTGAGACCATTTTGAAGCAAAATTGAATGCTTTTCTTTGACCCTGTTACCCCCTCACTTAGACTCAAAAATGCACTCCTCTGCGCTTCAATTTGTGCTTTTTGGAAATTTAAGCTAAATCTGTTCATCTACACTGGTATGCCACACCACACGTTTCAGTTGCAACAGATTCCACTGATTTTATTCACTGGGTTTGACGTATTATTATCATTGTCTAACTTACAGAATATTCTTTTGCAAATTGCGGAACTCGCACTGTTCTAAGTCCCCATGAATCTCCGCAGTCGCTCGCGCATGAGTTTCTTGCAAGCGACTGGGGACGAGTCAGCAATATGATCTCAAGCAGTCTGTGCGCGATATCTATATGATTATATTTACAAAGAAATGAACTGTAAACATGTCTGGGATGTCACAGAATGCGTTTAACGGTATTGCAAGTCCCACTGTCAAATCGTAGCTTATATTTGTGTCCCAAAACACATTTAAAAATAATTTCACAACACGGAAGACAGAAATACAGCAAATCAATGCCAATGCGGGTTTTTATGCTAACCTGGCGGGTCGGCGGGTTTGGATGTCCAAATACTGGTCTGACCCGCCAGATGCGGGTCACTTGGGACCTATGATGAATATGGTCATACCTAAAAAGCAACAGGATTAACATAGGATTCAACCCATGAACTCTCAGTTGCAGACCTGCCAACCAATCCCAAGTAAAAATAGTGAGATCCAATTTTTTCCCCCAAAAAAATAGTGAGAAAAATGCAAAAGTAGTGAGACACCAACTGACCAAGTAAACAATTTATTTTGCACGTTTCCATATTTTAACAAATAATATAATAAGAGATAGTTTGTATAGATCCCTAATAAACCTACAATATGTAAAATATATAAAATATACGCAGTGAAACAAAATTTATGCCATAATCTATGCAATAAGCTATGTCTGGCAATTGACATTAATGATTATTACTCTCTAACGTTGTGCGTAAGTAATTATACGTACACACAAACTTCAAAATGTAGGAAAGAATCGGGAAAGGAATGCGACCGTCAATATTCATTATTGGATAAAATCATATTGAATATCAGTGATCAGTCCGACACACTCACAGCAAATGAAGAAACTTGTGACAACGAGAGATTGTAACCTTAAATTATTTAGTTTTGGTTTTGGAATTTCTATTTATCGTGAGAGTTGAATACTGAATCGTGAGACCGTGAGATTACAGTGAAAACCGTGAATCTCACGGTAAAACCGTGAGACTTGGCAGGTCTGCAGTTGTTTCCACCTACAAGTTGAGAGAATAGTCTAGCATTGGCAAGAATTAAATTTTTAAGAGCTACGTAAGAAAGGAAAGAGTTAATTCTGGGAAGCTGAATTTCAATTGGTGTGTTTGGATTAAACATACTTCAACATTCTGTACATACAAGCATGCAAAAGTCACTATTCATAGTACAATGAAAAAGAAAATGCTGTATACTGTCACTGTGTTGAAGAATATTATTTTGATCCCAGTACATGTCTATATGGACTGTACTATTCCTGCGATCCAAGGGAACACTACAATTGTTGTTCCCTCGTCAACTGACTATTTTGTTGTGGTTGTTGAAATTGCCACTTTGCCTGTGGAATCTGTACTGCAGTATATAATTAAGCTGTTTTTCTCGGCACATATCAATGTTTTTACTTGCTTGACATTTTATCTGTCACATGTATGTGCCAACTTCTTAAGCTTCAACCTTCTCCAAACCTGACAATGAATCCATGCTCTCTCTTTGCTTGTCTCGAATTAGCAGATTTTAAACGGGAGGGTTACCAAAGGCAACAATGGATTACCATAATGGAGACAGTGTTAATGCATTGCTGACAAATGGTAAGCATCCTCCTTCTGCTCAACAAAATCAGGTTGCATTGCTATTACAAGAATAAAATAAAAAATTATGCCGTAGGTGTGGGAGGGTTAATTCTGTGAATAGGTTTCTGTACCACACACTATAATTGAACATGAATCCTTATCACTAACTAGGTTCTCCAAACATTTAGCTGCAAAAGAAAAACAAACTGAGATTGTAGAGTGATGGGTCATGTTAAACTATGTACACTACATTATAGTTTATAATTGACGGAGAACAGGTGTACTGGTAAGTCTTGTGTATTGACATATCAATTACTCATTGTGAGTACTTAAGTCAAACAACTGATTGACTTATTGAGACTTCCCAAACTTCATATAGTCCATCTGTTCCACGAATTATAAACCAGCCCACACTGTAACCTTACCCCAACCATCAAATTTTTTGTACCCCTATTGTATGAGAATCTTGTCATGCAGTGATCAGATGTTACTTGTTTGATGTCTGTTTAGGCACAACAACTTTTTTCTAAATGTTAAAGTATGAAAATCAGATGCACTAATAATACTTAACTATATTAACATTAATCTCAACTTTACATGTAACTCTTCAATATTACTGTACTAGTGTGGATCTAGGATTTTGCAGAAGGGGGTGTTTGGTATGCCAGATTTGGCTTCAGGTTTTTGAGGAGGTCGTGTTTAACCAGATCACTGCTTGTTCTAGGTTTTTAAATGGGGAGGTTCCTTCATCACTTAAATGGGTCTACCATTAGAGAAAAAATATGCAAACAAAGTTTATTACATAAACATAGGGACAATGGCAAGAAACCCTCACATTGTTTGGTGGCTCAAAGGTGGTGTTTAAGTCACCTAAACCCTCCCCCTTGATCTGGTGTGGTAGTTTTATGTATGTGGCCATTATTTCTTTACTAGAGCTCAGGCACATGTTATCCATGGTCCTTGACAGGAAAGCCTGATCGAAAAAGCTTAAGAAACTCTTGGTTAAAATGTTGTCTTAACAATGTAAAACTGGCCTTCAGAAATAAAAACGTGTGGTTACCGAATTCCTGATGTTAAAAATCCTAGTACATTACTCACAGAGAAATCTAGAAATCTTAATTTAGACCTAATTTACCCTTTTTACCATGGAAAACAAGAGGTAAGCTTGAAATTTTGTTGTCAAGTGCGCAACCACCTCTTAAAATCTAGTTGTTTAAAAAAAGTTTGGTCATCTTGGACAACCGAATGTTTACTTCTTTCTTTAATTTCAGACAAAGAAGTAATATATACTGCATACTCATTTATATATTTCGTGATAGAACTTCCATCACACTTGACTGCATGAGTTGTGTGACACTGGAATAACCTTTCATACTTTTATCAGTAACTATTGGTAAACAATTTCGCTCATCAAGGAGTGACTTCTAGTTGGGAGGGGTTTAAGAACGGTGTCCTTAAAGTTAACATATGGGGTTGATTGCAGTCATTTTTTTTGTATTGCAGTCAAATAGAAACACTTCATCTTTTTCCTGCTCTATTTGAGGTATCGCAGATGTTGCAGATGGAAGTCTTTGACACTTTCACAGCAGGTTTGGTCCTGCAACATTGAAACCAGCCTTAACATCTGCACATTGCTTTAATTTATGAAGTTTACTTACAATAAATCATGCATTATTATCCATAAAGTCTGTTTACTTTGTCATTCTGTGTTATATATATCACTAATATTTTAGAATTTAAACTTTAAGCATGCCACATTCCATTTATGTAACACCACGCCGTAAGCCCTGCGATACAATCATGAAATCAAATATAAACCTAACTAAGCGGTTGACTCCAGGTTTATGGATAAAAAATTATTTATTGCTGAAATGCTTTTCGCCTTCTTAATTTAACGGAGATCAAATCTAACAGAAAGCCAGGTGCGAAATCGTCGTCTTAACTAACGAGTAGTAAAAATTGAACTTCATCGATAGTACATTGCACACAAAACCTCGGCACATTCCTGTGTTAGAAATTGTGTGTCTTTGTTAATAATGATGTTTTGTTAAGTAATTAAAGGTGGGGTTAATAAAATTTAAGGAAAAAACGTGTGACGTAAAAGACGGACACATGAGATGGGATATAGTCCTGATCCCTCGGAACAGTGAGTACACGTGTGTGATTCGACTTTGACTTATGCGTCAATATTGATAAGTAATAAATGTTCACAAAATGGTTTAGCGTGTGATTGTGGATTGGCAAGCTAATTTTTCCACAAGTTGCACCTTCAACGGGACTGAGACAAACATCTTACTTCGGTATGGGAGATCTTAACGAGAAACTAAAAACAGAACTTCAACTTATGGTTCTTACCAGCAGTAAAACGAAGGGCATCGTAGAGAAAGGTAATCTGGAAAAGATTGCACGACACAAGGAAGCCCTCGCCCAAACAACAAGTGAGGTGGATAAGCTAAAACTTTAAGTCGAAAAGGCGAAACTCGAAAGCGGGAAAAGTGTAGACGAAATACGGAAATTGGGGCAAGAAGTCGAAGAAAGCGTTGAGGAGGCAGACAGTAATGTAACCATTTTAGCGCACTGTCTAGAAGAAGCTGCAATGAGAGCATAGAACGCAAAACTGAGGAAAGAAGAGATGCTAATTGCGCGGAAACGAGAGAAAGAACTAAAATTTGAGAAAAAGGTTGAAATGCAGTTGGCAGACAAACCGGAGAGGTCTACAGGGAAGAGCGTCAAATTGCCTAAACTGGTCATTACGAAGTACGATGGCACATTCGAGAAATGGCTTTCGTTTTGAAACACCTTTAAGGCAGAAGTCGACTCGCTAGATATACCGGCAGTTACGAAGTTCGCATTTTTAAAGGAATTTCTGGAGCCGAAAGTCCGCGAAACAATCGACGGTTTACCATTCTCAACCGAAGGATACAAACGAGCTAAAAATATTTTGCAATCCAACCATGGCAACATTAATGAGATTATGCATACTTATTGTGGAGAACGTAAGGAACTTCCCTGTCATCGCCGGGATTCAGGCCGGGAAAACACGCAAGTTCTAACATACTCTCATGTACAACGTGCAGTCTTTGGAAACCCTGGGCAAGTTATCTGGTTGGTTGTTTATGGTGAGAGGTGTCTTACACAAACTGCAAGGCATCAAGGCCGAGTTGGTTAGTGGACGTAAGTTGGAATAAGTGGGCATAAGTTGGAATTTTACTGACTTGTTACAAGCCCTAAAGAATTGGAAAGAAATTCACTCGATATCCGAGTCGTCGAAGAAACCCGAGGGTGGCCAGAAACCCCCTCGTGACCGAAGCTTTCAATCACAAGAACAAAATTTGCAACCAGAGATGTGTTTACTGCGATAAAGGCACTCACAAGTCATTTGAGTGCACTCAAGTTACATCCCCTGCCGAGCGTAGACGAAAATTACAAATAAAGGGTCTGTGTTCTAATTGCACTGGACACAAACACAAGGCAGCCGAGTGCCGCAGTCGTACAAGATGTCTACACTGCAAACAACTCCATCACTCCTCAATTTGTGACAAAACTACCGAAGAAGCGAAAATGCCAGAAAACGGAGGATCCGCGATGACAGCAACTCAACAGTGCGAAAAGGTGTGTCATCCGATCGTGGTGGTCAAGGTCAACGGCGTAATGTGTCGTGCGCTATTAGACACAGGGGCAACTGTATCATATGCCTAGGGACATCTTTTGGATAGACTGAAACTCGCACCAAAGAGTACAGTCACGCGACGAATACATACCATCGTTTGAGAAATAGCCAAACGGGTTGAGATCTACGAGTTACCAATTAGCGACACTAAAGAGAACTGTGTTATTCCTGTACAAGCTACACGAGTTGACCGCAGAGAAATTTTGTCAGTTGAAAATCCAAGGTACCTAGTGATTGACCGATCATGCCACAATCGGAAATTACCGATTACAGATTGTTCCAAGTCATAATCGGTCCGATTCAGATTCCGATTCCGATTCTGATTATCAAAACGAGTCCAATGACGTCATTCATTCTGCACGCAAACCTGGCGTAAACAACTTTAAATGGCTTCCTTGGCCAAAAACTTGTAAGAAAACACAATTCCTTCACATGGTAAAATAATTTTTAATCCACTGCTAAGTTAGTAGCTTTGCATAAGAGACTTGCACACGCTTCAACTTGTTAGTAGGAGAAATAGCAAAATACTTTTAACAGGTTTTTTTTTTTTTAAAAAAGTAATTTTCTGGCCAGACTCGCTGACGCCTTGTCATCTGGCGCGACACTGGCAATCAATAACAACAGCGCAGCTAGAGCATTCAGTGTTCCAGTGCTAGCCGACGTGCAACTTGCAGACGTTTTGAAAAGACTTGGATAAAGCAAACAACAAATCTTCATTTCCGGTTGTGTTGAGCAGTGAAGGATATATTTCCTACTCAAACAATAATGTCTTAAATGCCAAATTGTATTTATTTAAAAGAAAGCCATTCATCTAGAAATCTGTCGGAGAATTTTCGGTAGATATCTGAAGGTTGCTTAAGCCGAACTGACGATCGACATCCGATTATTTTTGTAATTTTATCTATTTCACATTGCATTATAAGATTGTGTAAGTGACAGACTGGTGATAGACAAATACACGCGCGCATCTCGCTGCTGACTGTTGAAGAAACTAATAAAAAGGATGCCAATTTGGCAACTTCTGAAGAGTTGTTTTATTTCCATATTAATCGGTTATAATCGGGAAATACAGGTACTTTAACCGATTCCGATTGTCTACCGATAACGCAATAATCGGTCCGATTCCGATTATCGGTCAATCACTAAAGGTACCCAGAGTTGATTGGAAAGTATTCCCATCTGAGCGGAGTGCAAATGGAGGACACCGACATAAAAAACTTTCTAACAGTTCACATAATTCTCGGGACGAGTAAATATGCAAAGATCAAAACCCATAAAACCCAGCGAATTGGAAATATGGGTGAATCTGTGGCGGAATACACAAAGTTTGGCTGGTCCTTGATGTCCCCAGTCGCTGAAACTGACGTGAATAACATGTTCCTCACACAAACGTCTGCGGCTGACGACGAGATGCTTTACAGGTTGGATGTTCTCGGTCTGGAAGATATTCCAACGGGTGATCAGAACGTGGTGCATGCCGAGTTTCGAGAACAGCTCCAGCGTAGTCCAGAAGGATGGTACGAGGCAGCACTTCCGTGGAGAGGCAACCACTCCCCTTTGCCAAACAACAAGGCCGGGAGTTTACGACGATTGGGGAGCTTGGTATAGCGGCTGCAAAAGACGGGAAAGTTAGACGAATACGATGAAATTATCCAAGAGCAGCTACGCGAGGGAGCAGTGGAAGAGGCGGAGTGAACTCCAGTCGGAAGAGAGTTCTGCTTACCTCACAAGGCCGTCACACGGGAGAATGCGCAGACAACAAAGATGCGAATAGCCTACGACGCATCGTTCAGAGCCAACGAAGCTTCACCCTTTCTGAATGATTGTCTCGAGACTGGACCACCACTACGAAACAAGCTGTGGAAAGTGCTTGTACGAGAACGGTTCCATCCCGTAGCTCTTGTAGGCGACATCCGACAAGCATTTTTTCAAGTACGAATTCGAGCCGACGACCGTAATGCGCTGCGGTTTCACTAGCTGTACAACAAAGATCACCTACGAGTACGCACGCTGAGATTCACCCGTACACTATTTGGGCTGGCGCCTTCTCCTTTTCTGCGTTGTGGCTCGATTCAACACCACTTAGACGGGTGAAGAGCCGAACATCTTGATGCCGTAAAAGAAATCTAACGTAGCCTGTGCGTGGATGACCTGGTGAGTGGGGGATAAACTATGGAACAAGTACGCGAAAAGAAAAGCACCTTCACCGAAATCTTTAGCAAAGCCACTTTTACCCTACACAAGTGGAACTCTAACAAACAAGTGTTGGAAGTTGAAGAAAAACAGAAATCTGAACACAACTTAAGCTTCCCCAAACAGCAGTTGGGCGTTACGAGTGGCGAATGTGGACTCCTCGGGTTGAAGTGGAACAAAGAAACTGATGAGATTGGAGTCGCTTACCCATCAGAAGCAGCTCAACCTAGTAGACGAGGTATACTTGGTAAAATAGCAAAGATATACGACCTTCTCGGCCTTGTTTCTCCAACAACACTACAAGGAAAGGTGTTCTACCGCGGAGCCTGTGATGGGAAATGTGCCTGGGACGCACCATTACCTGAAGCTCTACAACAACGTTGGAATAAATGGGAAAGAAGCCTTCCTAACTAAGCTAACGTGCCTCGTACGCTAGCCCGTTCTAAAGCCGCTATCGAACACGTAGCGC
This sequence comes from Heliopora coerulea, assembly GCA_030142905.1. NCBI lineage: Eukaryota > Metazoa > Cnidaria > Anthozoa > Scleralcyonacea > Helioporidae > Heliopora > Heliopora coerulea. The sequence continues at coordinate 11,552 of JASJOG010000120.1, read as the reverse complement.
TACACGCCTTCGGAGATGCCAGCGGCAAAGGCGTTGCCGCGGCTGTTTATGCCGTGGTTACGCAATCATCTGAATTCAACCAGGGACTTGTCGCAGCAAAGTCGAGGCTTGCAAAACAGGTTCTCACCATTCCTCGTCTCGAATTGGTATCTGGACACATGACCGTCAATCTGTTAACCAATGTGCCCGAGGTACTTGAAGGGTTTCCAGTAACAACGCTTATTTGTTGGCTCGACAGTACCGTGGCTTTACACTGGGTGCGAGGGAATGGTGAATATAAACAATTCGTCGAAAATCGCGTCCGAAAAATTAGAGAAAACCACGAGGTCGAGTGTAGGCATGAACCATCGCACGAGAATCCGGCAGACTTGGGCAGCAGAGGAAGGAAGGCGGACCAGGAGAACGAACAGTGTAGGAATGGCCCAGAGTGGTTATATAACTGAGAATCATAGCCATCGGACCTTGTGACAACCCCAACGGCAGAATCCAATGCGGAAGTAAAGGCAAACAAACAACCGGTTGCTTTGGCCATACCAGCTGAAGATGATGAGTTTGACAAACTACTAAACAAGACCAGTTACTGGAGAACCATGCGAGTGTGCGAGTGGGTTGCACGGTTCGCACATAATGTGCGAAATCCGAAAGTTCAAAGAAAACGTGGGCCATTAAGAAGTGGAAAGCTCGAAGCACAAAAACGCTTCTGGGTGCAAAGAGTTCAGAAACGTGGTTCCGACGATCTGGAAAACCACCGGTCAAAATTAAACCTTGAAGAAAACGCCGAAGGAGTTTTGGAATGTCGGGGCCGCATTCAAGGTATCTACCAGACCTATCTCCCGGACACTTCAACATTGGCAGAGAAATTCGTTCAACATGCCCACAAAACCACACTGTGTGGAGGCGTCCGCCTTACCATGGCAAAGGTGAGATAGTTACACTGGATACCTCGACTCAGAAGGCTCGTAGAGCGAGTTATTTGACAATGTTCAGGATGCAAGAGATTCCAAGCCATAGCCTACAAAGCTCCTCCACCATGAATCCTGCCAACAAGCCGCACTGAAGGAACAACCGCGTTTCAAGTTATTGGTGTTGACTATGCCGGACCAATACGCTACCGGGTTTCCAAAGGAAAAGAAGGCAAGGCATACATCTTACTCTATGTCTGTAGCATCACGAGAGGGATCTACCTTGACTTGTTGTTAAGTCTAGAGACATCCGAGTTCTTGGACAGCTTGGAACAATTTATTGCACGTCGTGGACGCCCTGGACGTATTTTTTCAGATAATGGTAGCACATTCATTGGTGCAACGAAGTGGGTTAAAGCCTTGATGCGGAGCGAAAAGTTACAGGAGTACATGGTGCGACAAAGAATAAAATAAAGTAAATGGTTTGAGCCTGGGAGAATCGTGACATGTTTGTGGAGGTTGATCGTCCAGGTTAGTGTAGTCTTGAGAAAGACTGTTGGTAAAAGTGACTGACGTTTCGACAGTCACATACAATTTACCAAAGAGATTGAAGAAGACGGAGCTATTCCTTTCCTAGACTGTTTGGTAAATCGTGACAATAACAAATTACAGACCACTGTCTATAGGAAACCAACGCATACTGACAGGCTACTGGACGAATCATGATACAATCCAACCTCACACAAAGCTACCACCATCAAAACATTGACGAGATGCACATAACTCATTTGTGACTCACCCGACGCTCTACGCCAAGAAAATGACTACTTACAACGCGTTTTCCACAAAAACAACTATAACTCTGACTTCATCAAACTTAACACTTACAAAGACAATGAACGCAACGACTACAACAGTCCGACAACAACTACAGCAACGATACCCTACATAAAAGGTACGTCTGAGATTATCCCGCGTATCTTACGACCATACAACATACGAGTGGCTCACAAACCGACCACAACTTTACGACATGCACTGACTAATGTTAAGGACAGAGAACAACCGCACGAAAGACAAGGTGCAGTTTACAAAATTAATTGCTCCGACTGCCAAGCCACTTATATAGGTGAGACTAGCAGAAACTTAAATATACGACTCACAGAACACGAACGAGCGAGAAGAAACGGAGACAAAACCAACCACATTGAAGAACACCACCGACAAACCAAACACAACATTGACCGGGAATCGGCAAAATGCATTACTTACTGTACCAACTACAAACAGCGACTCACACTGGTATACGAACTTAGAACAAAAACCATTAAACCGACCACAACAATTACCGGGACCTTACAAACGACTAATTCACAAATTCCAACGTGCGAACAACTAACACTTCGACAAACTGATAATTAACACCTACACAACCTCACCCATACTTCACAAACTATCACACCTCCATGACTCGTACGACCGCCCACTGATGACGCACAAATCAGATACAAAAACAGGCGAACCTGATATTTTCTCTCCTTTTTTCTCTGAAGATGACCGCCGATAAGGCTGTCGAAACGTCAGTCACTTTCACCAACAGTCTTTCTCAAGACTACACTAACCTGGACGATCAACCTGGTACTAGCAGCCATTTTAGGTGCTAGAAAATCCCATCTGGAGCGACCAGTCCAACACCTCTACCATTAGAGCTTTCGTGTGACAGAGCTACCAAAGAACCTGAGAAAGCAAAGCTGAACCTAGACGCAGCAACATTCAGACCAAAGCCAGATGCTGGGGTTGCAGCCGAGACCCGAATACGCGTAATCACAAACGAACAGGAACATTGAATTGAACCTAAATTTAAAGTTGTATATGCACATAGAATTACCGTTATCATTGGAGCACAATTTAATCTGTTTGTCTGCTCTGCAGACAAACAGAGGAGTTTGTTAGAAATTGTGCGTCTTTCTTAATAATGATGTTTTGTTAAGTAATTAAAGATGGGGTTAATCAAATTTAAGAAAAAAATGTGACGTAAAGGACGGACATCAGATGGGATATAGACCTGATCGCTCGGAACAGTGAGTACACGTGTGTGATTCGACTTTGATTTATGCGTCAATTTTGATAAGTAATAAATGTTCACAAAAAGGTTTAGCGTGTAAGTGTGGATTGGCAAGCCAATTTTCCACACCTATACTCCACTTAAAACCACAACCAGAGGACAATTTGAAAAAGTAAAGAATAAAACACAGACCGAAAATTGTCATCTTGTGACTTGATATTCAAGTTGGAACAAGAAACAGACAAGTTGAAAACGGTAATATTTCGGCTCTATTTCAGAGTCATCATCAGACCAAGATGTTTACAAAGCTCACTACGTTATATATATATATATATATAATTACAAGGATGATGTCATCGGTTATTAACAACGAAATTAACATAGTCGGATATTAACACATGTGAGATTGACAGCTGGACGAGAGAAAAGCCAAACAATTGTCGAGTGGCTGAGAGATATGGAAATATCGGATCAGACGAAATGTGAAAGTTCTTTGCTGGCCTTTAGGCCGCTGTTCATTATCAGCTTGTTAAGTTTGGTTAAGAGAGCTTCTAAAATAAGTAATAGGTTCGAATTACTGAATTTACAAGAATGAATTATCTTACAGTTATTAAAGATAAAATTATTGAGATATGATTGGGAAGGCGGAGAGGAGTTGTTAAGATTATCAGAGAGAATTGAGGTTAGAGAGATAGTGAGCATGTAGACAGTTGAGAAGATGTTGTGCTACAACGCTGGTGTTGATGTTGTAGGAGTGTTCCGAAAGGCGGGCTTTTAGACAGCGCTCTGTTTTGCCAATATATTTGTTATTACAACCAGGACTACTGATTTCATAAATGACGTTGTTTCGAGAAAGGACGGGTATTTTGTCTTTATTGGAAACAAATTAGGCAGCTTTTTTGGTTTGATAAATGACAACAAAATTAAGTTTAACTTTTGGGTTACGCCGTAGTTTTTTAATTAAGTTTCGAACAAGAAATTCACCTTGTTTACCAAGGTTAGGAAGTCTTAGCCAAATTTTGGGATCATTGCCATCAAAGGACTTGTTGGAAGAGGTGGTGTTGCCGAAATGCTTGGCTTGAGTTTTTTAATGAGCAAGTTTCTAACTTTGGCTGGAAAACCATTCCAAGACATAAAGGATTTGAGAGAATGAATTTGCCGGTTGAGTAACAAAGAGCTGCTGCATATTTTGAAGGCGCGGTAAAACAAAGAGTTAATCCATGTGACTTTGCGACTAAAGGGTTCAAAGCTGGAATAGTGGGTGTATTGGCCGGTGTGAGTATCTTTTCGATATACATCGATGTCATCGTCAGAGATTTTTAAATCAAGAAAATAAATGTTACCATCAGAAAAGCTATCAACCGTGAACTTTAGGTTTTTGTCGAAATTGTTAAATTTTGGTAATACGAAAGGAATATCACCGGGTTTAACGAGTGCCAAAGTATCATCAACATAGCGTCGGTAAAATTTTATGATGCCAGATTTGATTAACTCGGAAACTACTTCTTTTTCAAATTCCGTAAGAATAATGTTGGCTAAAACAGGACCTAATGACGACCCCATGGACACGCCGTCAACTTGTTCGTATAGTTGTTTATTGAAGGAAAAGGTGGCTTTAGTGCAAGAGTCTAAAATTAGTTCTTTTAAGGTGTGTTTGGTAAGAGTAGTTTGTATTTGGTTTTCGGCAAAAATACGCTTTAAAATTATGTTTACAGTTTTTTTTCAGGGGAACGTTGGTAAAAAGAGACTCGACATCAAATGAAACAAATTGATATCCTTCCGCGAATAAATGTTTGGGTACAGATTTGATGGCATCAACAGCTTGAAACGTGTAACGGAGCGTAAAATCATTAAACACGAGAGGATTTAGTAAATTCGAAAGAAACTTGCCAACGTTATAGTGTGGAGTGTTTGTTGTGTCAATGATCGGACGGTATTTAGGAATAAACTGAAAGGTCTTGTGAATTTTTGGTAGCCCATATGCGTGGCCGAAAAATGGGTAAAGGTGAAAAATGGATTCTTCGACTAATTTGGTGAAGAATTCGATGGTTATATTAGCCAAACTCTCGTTTCTCAAGAGGCCATTCAACTTCTCACTAACAGTTGCATTCTTTTAGGTGTGTCTAGCTCTCTGATACATGTCGTAGCAACAAACAAGAAGTCTCGGTTTAACTTTAATGGAGCTTGAAATTTTTTCTTCTATCTTTGAATAAATTTCAATTTTTCCAGTTTAAGAAGGTTATCGACTCCACAATGATATTCCATGGATAAAACCCTTTTGTTTGATAGTAAGGACGATTCCGAGCTTTAACTTGGTCCATTACTTCAGTTGCTTATAACCCTCTTGCAACCAACTATTGCAATGGACAGCCATTGCGCTAAGTGACCCTTCTTAAACATACGCTCACGAATTCACGACATTTGGCCAATCGTTTACGTTAGCTTTAACTTGAAGGCAAACACGATTAAATGTTTTACCTAAGTGCTGATAAGCCTCAACGAATGAACAAATATTTCCTTGTGACCGTGTCTGCTTCCTCCTTCGTCTTCAATCATACGTGAAATAGTGCTTGACCTTGAAATTTGAGTTTTTGCATATTTATGATCAAGGCTGACGACATCTTCATGGTGGAACAAAAAATTGGTTTTGATTGGCTCTTGTCAAAAGGAATCCCCTTCCATCTCTGGGATTTACCCATTTTGCTCTCCAATTTTGGAGGCAGGACATGACGTCTTCCCCCTCTTACAATATATTTGCGCAGCAGCCAAACTGTGCAAAAGTGCAATAACCAGATCTTCTTTATCGCTGTTAATTGACTTCAAAGTTGGTTAACGCTAACAAACTAGGGTCAGTTGTACAAAGCCCACATACCATATCCATCAGATAAAACCTTACTAATGAACACAGCCATTCACTCTTTCACAATCGAATTCAAATTTTACGGACGAAAAATTCGCCAAAAAGTGGATAAGACGCATTTCTATGGATAAAAGTTTTAAAAAATTTAGCTTTGGTAATTCAAAGCGTGGATAGTGCTTTTTACTCGTTAGGACATATCCAAGGAATAGTCATCCTGGGGAAGGTGGCAGGGAGGCTACAGTCCTGATGTTGGGAAAGCTATACCCTCTCCCATTTGGGAAAAATTCATAATTTTTAGAGGAAAATCTTAGGAAAAGCTTCAAAGGATTTAGAAGTAGTGCACATTGCAGAGAAAATTTTACAAAAATTTGTTACAAAAATCCCTATAATTGTTTTCCAATCACCATAGGCCGCGGAAGCACCTCAAAAGTGGGGGACACTGACAAAAGAGGGCACTTTTGTGATTTAATTCTAGAAAATTAAGTAAAACCTCGTTACTACTATGCAAATGTTTTATAACAAGAGAAAAGATCCCTTTTATGAAACGGATATAAAAATGATTAGCAATTATTTTAGATTTTTAAGATTTTCCACCAACCACACCGTTCAGCACCCGATCGGGGACTTCAGTCCCTAGAGCATAAAATCTCAGTTTCCTCGTCGAAAGTATCCGGGTTTTGAACATGAGCCCCACAATTGTTATAACTATACACTTTTTTATGGTATGACAATAAAAGGTAGTTAATTATTAACAAATGTAAAGGTGCATATAGTACATTGGTATAATTACACTAGTGATTATCGAAAATCCCTCTGAGTGATTGGATCACACTCATGAAACCATCAATCGCAATGGACAGCTGTCACGTTCAGTAACACTTCTTAAAATTGAATATAAAATCACAAAAGGAATACATTCGGACAATCCTTCACGTTACTTTAAGCAGAAAGCAAATAGCATTAACTACCTTATCTAAGTACTTATAAAGTTAAATGGAATTAACGATGTTCCCAAAAGACCATGTCTGCCACCACTTGTCCTTTCGACCATATATAAATTGCTGATTCACCTTACAGTACTGAATTCCAAAATTTTTTTTTTCCCAGAACCAAGTTAAGCTTTATCCCCTTATTATAGAGAAAAAATTATTGCAGCAATTTTCAAAGTAAACATTAGTGTACTTACTTTTTCCTTTGCTGCCTCTCTCCTTCCTGGATATTTGTTTCAGTTGTTGGTTTGACTATGAGAATAAATATAAAAATACATGAAAAGTACTTTTAGTTGAAATAAAAGATATATTGTATACTATAAATTAATATTGAAAATATTTGGAATATTTGTTGTCCCCAGTTTTCGAATTTTACATATTGACGTTTGGGAGCGCAGTAATTGGCGTCAGGTGTTGCGGTTGGCCAGCCAGTAAGTTATGGTAAAGTGAATATAACAAAATCAAACTAAATAAAATAGAATAAAGTGAACTACAGGAAAGAAATATAAAGTAAAATAAAGCGAAAAAAATAATGCAAAATAAAATAAAAGAAAATTGAAAGAGAATTGAAATGATATTGAAATTGAAATTGAAATAAATATGAAATAAAATTGAACAAACTGAAGGGAGATAAGATGAACAGAAATTAAATAAGATAAAATAAAATATTTTAATTGGATGCTTCTCAAGCTCCTGTTGATCTTTAACCCATTGTAATCCCAACAGCCAATCCAAACTATTTCTTTCACGAATAAATTTGTCTGATGATAGTCAGAATAAATTAAATATGAATCGGTTTATGCCCAAAGGAAATATCTGAATCCCTGAGAATGGAACATGTGACCTCTTGATCACAAGTGACTTGCTAAGTTTTAACTTTTCAGAAATACAGTCACTCAAATGGCTTAGCAAATTGCAATGTATGCTGGCTCTTATGTCTGCTGCTTTAAAATAGGTTTAACATAGATACTGCCAAGGTCTTTGACTATCAACATATCAGTTATTTGTTACTTATCGATATAATCAGTTACAAATTACCCACATATAGAGACTCACATAACTAAACAGAACAGTTCATATGACACACCAGCGATGTAGAAACTATTCATGTATAATAACTGGTAACAGCTACAATTACAAAAGGTGAAGACGGCCACTGAATGACTTTAAACTCCAAGTATTTTTCCCTTCAGGACAGTGCTCTCCACACTAATGCCTATCCCGGTCAATCAGAATTATCCTTGATAACTTTCCTACATTAAGATCCCGCAAGTAGTTATCGGCGTTAGTGAGAGAAAAGACCAAGTCAAGGCAAAATTCATACAGGAGGATTTAAACGAGAACGAAATTATCAAACGTTTTCTGGAATCCTACCAGAAATTTAAAACAAGTAACCTATCTCAAAACCAGACTACATAGCTGGTAAATTGCTCTATAATTAACTCACTGATACTAGAAACAAAGTATAAAATGCAGCGGTGGAATTCCTATGGCTATGTTGCCAATTTCGTTTGAAATGTTGTCAACTGCATTTAATTCAGAATCTCACTCGAGAAGAACAAACTATTATCACAATTATGTTGACTAAATATGTAATGAATGAAAATCAAACAGCGTTGCTGCTGTTCCACAACGCGAACAAAGTACCTGAACAAAGTAGCTGACATTTTGAGTAAAAGACTCCATCACGCGTCAAACAAAAATTCCAATTCTAACATATTTTCAACCCATTCCTATGCATTATTTTCAGCTAGTACTATTCATTGACAATTTGTCATGTTTTCTGTTATTCCAGAAATATATAATGAAGTTATAAAAGATACAATTTGGTTCCTTTTTTCATCTTTATATATGGATAACATTTCTTTAGTTTGTAATTCTATAGCAATAAAGAGACTTAAACACTATCGATTTCACGGTCTGTTAAACGAACACCTAACGGTTACTTCATAGCGTTACTGGGGAATCATATCCAATCTCTGGTTCAAGTTAGATGTTTCTTTTAATGCAACATTTTAAACGATCAAAGCAGATCATACTATAATGTCAATACCATAATCCTATCAATAAACAAAACAGGCCTAGTCATCGTGACACTTAAGTTCTTGTCTGGCGTCTTCATTTGAATTCACAATCAAACGTTATAAAACAGGATTTTTCTTGATTACATCTGTATAAATTCAACTGTATATGTCTTGGTAATGACTACAGTTAGTTAATGACAACAAGCTATGGTAAAAATCAGTTGGACGAAATAAAGTACAAAAATAGCGCATTCAAAAGTGAACTCAAGCCAATGTTTTATTTACCAACAGATAAACATATTTGACTACAATAGACTCATATAAATGCAGCATCTCCATCTTCTCCAAATTTTGTACTGTTATGTTAGATGCATAGCATGGTTACTGTGCCGTTGTTTAAGAAAGTTCGGAAGAATATGAGTAAACCAAAATCTGTTGAAAACGTGAATTGTAGACAAGAGGTACTCCAACACTTTTACAAAAGTAACATGGAAAACTTCCTAACAGTTAACTCAAAATATGTAAAACATGGTCGAAACACAGCAGTAGTCATTCCCTGTGTTTCTTCTTGAGGTTTCTTCGGATACACAACATAGAGGTGCGATAATACTTTTTGTGCTTGAGCTAGTGTTACACGATGCAGTGATTTGTGAAATCTGCCTTGCAACGCCATTGCGAGACAGATTTTATGACACAAGACAACGTGTAACACCTTTCGCTTAAACTTGTATGGGAATGCGTTGCGAGACAGGCTTCATCAACCGTTGCATCTTGTAACACAAGCTTTACTCCTAACTGTAATTCGTTTTATACTTTTGTAGTTGTTACAATGTGGGGTTATTTCTTATCAGGTACGCACTTTTGTCATAAACTAAAGTGAATAACAAGTCCTTCTTGTGGTGGCGCATGAACCAGAAAGGTTCTGAGGGCTGGCACCCCACTTAAGATTCTAATACAAACGTTTCATCAACTATAATCATTAAATCAAATTAATTAAAAAAGATGATTAAACAAAAAGGCAGTAGGGCTAAGTGGATCCTTCCCTACCCAGAACATCTTCCTGCCAATGTATTTTTAGAGAAAATAGTTTCAAGTGTTTATCTTTGTAGGCAGTTGCGACTAGCCGAAGACACAAAGCCTTTTGAATGTGGCACGAGGTACAGAATGTGAGGATAAACGGTCATCAAATTTCCTCAAATATGTTTTAGTTTATGGTCCACATGTCCTGGATGATGCGAGCACTATACTCGCTGGTACAACATGACAATGAAAGCCGTACGTGTGCACGAGTGAGATACAGGACTTATAACATTGAAAGAAATCCAGTAATTGAACGTGACATTCAAGTAATGGTTTATTTTTCGCAATAAATTGACTATTGATATGTCAATCCCACTAATGTCTCACAAGTACATCACTATGTCATAGTTCTACCTTAGAACAGTGGTGTGCTGGCTTCTGTTCGTTAGGGGTGGCCAACAGTGAATGTGGCGCCTCTTTGCAACTAGTGAACACATTTTTAGGAAGTCCGGGGTTCTCCCCCGAAAAATTATGAAATTTAGAACCTCGGAAGCACCGTTTGCAGCAATTTGAGCGAACTTTGTCATCTAATTCTACAGCTAGTGTAGTTCAAAACTCTTGTTTTGACGTGTTTCTCTCTGGCTCACGGCACACAAATTCAGAAAAAATTTGGACTAACACCTTTCCGTCATTTCGTGTCATTTTTGGCGCTCCCTCTAAGCTTTTGGTGCCCTCTAAAAATCTTTACAACTTGTGCAATGGTCCCCTGGGCCCCCTGCTAGCACGTCATTTCCTCAGAAAGATAATGTGCTCAACGCTAAACTATAATGAACAATATCGTAAGAGCACACAAAGAAAATAAAAAGATGTGCTCACTTCTTTGTATCAAAAGGTAAAACTCCTTGTTGAACCTCCAAAGCTATTTTTTGTCTGGGTTGACAAACATGCTCCTTTGCGAATAAAGCGTGTGCGCTCATGCAAATCGCCCTGGATCACTCCGTATTTGAAGAAGCGTATGCATGAGAGAGATATACTTAAATTTAAAGCGAGCTGGTCTAAAGATGCTAAAGATTGGCGTATTTTCAAAACTTTACAAAATAAAGTAAATAATGAAATTAAACAAAGTAAAGAATCCTATTACAAAAATGCATTGAACACGAATAAAGGCAACTCGCGTGAGACTTGGCCAATTATAAATGAATTCCGTTCAAAGAGACATAAGTGTACATCAGTAAAGGAAATCATACTGAACGGTACATCTATCATTAATTCAGATGAGTTGTCTGATGTATTTAACGATCATTTTTCAAATATTGGATCCAGACTTACTAGCGAAATACCTAATAATGTAAATTCCCCATCGTATTTGCATTATTTAAGTGATACGAATAGACAGTTTGTGTTGAACACAACTACTATCCCTAAGGTTTATGCCTTGTTATCGAAATTAAGTAAATCCAAAGCAACAGGCTTGGATAAAATTTCAGCAAGACTTCTTTGTGAATCTGTTGATTTAATAGCTGTTCATCTATGTTCAATTTTCAACAAATCTTTAGTAACAGGTATTTTTCCTGATGAATGGAAATTATTTAAAATAATTCCATTGTTTAAACAAGGTAACCGTTCAAATCTAAATAACTATCGTCCTATCTCTATAATGCCAGTTGTTGCTAAAGTGTTTGAGAGAATTGT